>JAWNLD010000077.1:732500-1932500 GCA_035041545.1 Drosophila colorata
GCGGGCGCGTTGAGCAGTTCGTAAAAGTTCAAGTTGGACATCTGCAAGACACAGCGAAATATAAACCATTTACATATATATATATATAAATATTAAATACTTACATTTAGTTTTATTTATTTTTATTTGCTTCACATTTTTCTTTTGCATTGATTTGTGACGTTTACCATCACTGGCACTGTGCTCAACAGCTGTTTGTTGATTTTTTTTCTTATCGCTGACATTCTAATTGGAAATTTATAAATCTTATAAAAAAGCACTCTGCACCCAAGGCCCTCACACACACATATGGTGAGCGTCGTCAATTTCCTTTGTTGGGCTGCGGAAATCGGAACGAAAAGGAGCGCTCGATCTCGTTGCTAGGCGCTGATAAACTTCATTATATCAAAGTCATAAAGAATATTAATTCCATTTTCAGTGGTGTTTTTTCTTCTTTGCATGTTGGCCACACATAATTCAGCAAATCTCATTAATGCCGTTATATGGCAGCGTGCGTCTATTAAGTTGTCACTGGCAACCAGCACGCACACACAAACATACACATTAACCGAATTTTGTCGCAAAAAGTAGAACAAATTGTCAAAAAAGCAAGAGTCAAGCGCCAATTGCACTTTGAGAGGAAACAAGGTTAAGATGAAACTGGTTCGACAACAACAACAAACCCAAAAATATATATAAAAGAAAAACAAGTCGACGCATGCATTGACCTAATTTAAAAAAAAAATTAGCAAAAGAAAAAAAGAGTTAACCGCAAGACGGATGAAAAAATAGGGGGAAAGGCAAAATGTCAAGACAGGCAGGAACGAGAGGCACCGCACAGGCTCATGCGAGCGAGTGAAAGGAGGCGGGGTGAGGGAGCGAGACACCCAATTACAAACACGAAAAAGCTCCCACACGGCAGACAAAACAGACAGCCGACAGACGGTGCTGCATGGATATTGTTGTTTTTTTTTGTGGATTGCATTTTATAAACGACAAGAATGAACCGTAATTATTATGCCAAGCAACACACACACACACACACATATGCATATTCATACGCGCATGTTCGTTAGAAAATCCAAACATACATCTACATATAAATAAATTAATTTGTGCGTCCGTCCCCCTTATAAAATAAAGACTTGCCTTATAAGGTGTTGACTTTTTCCTGTCGACAATAAAAACGTCGACGCTCTGCCGCTGCTGCCGTGGATGATCCCGTTTAGTTATTGCTTATTTGTTGTTGTTATGATTTTTAGGGGCAAGTGGAAATTCAGCACACACAACACTTTTCTCAGATTTTTGTGTGCTTAACACACTTTACACACGCGTTACATTTGCATTGGCACTGCCTGGCAGCACGTTTTCAATACGTTATTTATATTTTTCGTTTCGTTCAGTTTTGTGTAAACAAATTGGCAGCGCGAGAGCAACGATCCGCTTTGGCCGCAGTCAAAAATACACCTAAGAATATATCTTTTTGCAGTGTGAACACACGCACAAAGCGCACAAATACCCCAAGCCTAATCGATAAGTTACGATTGACAATTTATCGTAAAAACATACCTGTAGCAATTAGCATTTCGTCCGCTTTACTTGTCCAAAGCAACCCTGACATATGACGCTTGAGCTGTCAAAGCGATTTCCGCTTTCTTTCCGTGCGGTTCTTAAACATGACTGGTTTAACGAACAGGGTAAGTGCCACAATTTTGGCAAATAAAACCTTGTTAGAGCGAAGGCGCAATGCAACAAATGTGTGCAAAACATTAATTAAACTAAGTGCATGCGGCAAATGTGCATAATGCGTAATTTGAGCCGTGCCGAGGCGTTGTTTTGAGTGATCAAAAGTTGTGTTTCCTGTACACGTGCCCAATAGCAGGCGCGGAAAAGCCAGTGAAAATGTTTTAATATGACTGATAAATATATATGGCATAAGTGGTGAAAATAGGCAAGAACAACTAGTTATTTATTGTGAATTTGTTGAAATTGCACACATTTGTTTATGCCTTGTCACTCAACCTAACCTAATTTTGGCACTGCTTCAATTGAATTGATTTCTGTTTTTCTCGATTTGCAGACCGTTGTTATCGATGGACGCGGCCATTTGCTTGGCCGTCTGGCTTCCGTTGTCGCCAAGTACCTGTTGCAAGGCGGCAAGGTGGCCGTGGTGCGCTGCGAGGAGCTGAACCTCTCCGGCCACTTCTACAGAAACAAAATCAAGTTTCTGGCCTATTTGCGCAAACGCTGCAACGTTAATCCAGCTCGTGGTCCCTTCCACTTCCGCGCCCCGTCCCGTATCTTCTACAAGGCTGTTCGAGGTGCGTTCCAATGCAATGCTCTGTCTATGCTATAAATTATTGTTGTTTACCATGATGTGCAAAACTTATTACCTACATTATTTGAACGTAAAACCATGTAAACAAAACATAACTGAGTGCAGACAACAAAGCTATTGACATTTTTAAGCCTCTCTCTCTCTGTACATTCACTAATTGTTGTTATTTTCATTGCAGGTATGTTAAACTTACTGTTGCTGGCTAGGATCAGCTGCTCTCATGATGATTGCTATATACTTACCTACATTATTTGAACGAGAAATCGTGTAACCAACTCCTAACTGATTACCCAACTGCATTATCCCCTTGTTAAACCACTTTGAATTGTTTACTAACTGGTTTTCTCTATATTTGCAGGCATGATCCCACACAAGACCAAGCGTGGCCAGGCTGCCCTGGCGCGTCTGCGTGTGTTCGATGGTATTCCATCGCCCTATGACAAGCGTCGTCGTGTCGTTGTCCCCATCGCCATGCGCGTGCTGACCCTGCGCTCCGATCGTAAGTACTGCATGGTCGGACGGCTGTCGCACGAGGTGGGCTGGCACTACCAGGACGTCATCAAGAGTTTGGAGCGCAAGCGCAAGGCCAAGCTGCACGTGACCCTCAAGCACAACAGAGAGATGAAGAAGTTGACGGCGAAGGCGCGCGAGAACATCGCCAAGGCCGCTGAGCCCTTCAACAAGATCATCAAATCCTACGGCTACGAGGTTTAAGAGACGCCCCCAAAAACAACAACAGCAACAACAACACTAGCAGCAGTGCCTACGTGCAAAATCGTAGCCGTTTTTTTAAAAAGAGAATAAAAACATCTAAGTTTAAAAAAACAGCGCAATTTGTTTTATGTAGTGTTTTTTAGTGTATTCAAGGATTCGTTGAGCCGAAAGCAATTGCCCAGCTGCATAGAAAGCTCTGCACAGCTGATCGGGGAAAGCTTTCGCAGCTGTGCAGCGCTGCTGTTATCGGTCCCAACAGCCTGCCAGTTATCGCCTTAGGCCGATTTCGATCATTCTGATTGATTCGCAGATCACCATGACAAGTTTCAAGGACAAAGTAATTATCGTAACTGGCGCCAGCTCCGGCATAGGAGCAGCTGCTGCAGTGCACCTGGCCAGCCTGGGCGGGCAGCTGGTAATCGTGGGTCGGAATGAGGAGAAATTAAGAGAAACGGCGGACAATATTCTGGCCGAAGGCGGCTCTCCAGCGCTGCAGCTGCCGGCGGACATGAACCAGGAGGCGGACGTGGAGCGCATAGTGCCCGCCACACTGAAGAAATACGGAAAGTTGGACGTGCTGGTCAATAACGCGGGCATCATCGAGATTGGCAGCATTGAGAACACATCTCTGGGTCAATACGATCGCGTGATGAACACCAATATGCGGGCTATCTACCAGCTGACCATGCTGGCCACCCCGGAGCTGGTCAAGACCAGGGGCAGCATCGTGAACGTGTCCAGCGTGAACGGCATACGCTCCTTCCCTGGCGTGCTCGCCTACAACGTGTCGAAGGCAGCCGTGGACCAGTTTACGCGCTGTGTGGCCCTGGAACTGGCCGCCAAAGGCGTGCGCGTCAACTCTGTGAATCCCGGCGTGATTGTCACCGAGATACACAAGCGCGGCGGCATGGACGAGGCAACCTATCAGAAGTTCCTGGAGCACTCGAAGACCACACATGCCATGGGTCGTCCCGGGGACGTCAAGGAGGTGGCCAATGCCATCGGCTTTCTGGCCAGCGACGCGGCCAGCTTTACGACGGGCGTCAGCCTGGCCGTGGACGGCGGCCGACATGCCATGTGCCCGCGCTGAAAGTGTGAAACTATACAAATATGTGTGTGTTGGCATTTAATAAACAATAAATATAAGCCACAGTTCAATTAGCAGTTTTAATCATAATTTAAATTTCGCAACTTCGAAATTCGAACTAATGAGCGAATTTCACAACTTCGAAATTCGATCTTCAGGAGACCGCCGACAACAACAACACAGGGTGTTATCGAATTTCACGACTTCGAGCTTTGACATCAACTTTCCAGAACTCCTCAACTTCCTAATGCCAATTTGAGTGTCACAGCTTCGAGCTATGGGGATGCCCGCCTCCCATTGACTAATAAGAACAAAGAGAAGATTTTACGCTCTTGAACTTTTACGCAAAATACTTCACAAGCTACTATGTAGTTGCGAACACAAAGCCCGCCTCCCAAGCCGAGCAAGGATTCACTCAATGCATTTATTTTCTACCCTTAACAAATAAAAATACCCCAACATTTATGTGTCATAGCTAACGTGGGCACATGACCTGCTTGCCGCCGTCCACGGAGAAGGTGACGCCGGTGACGAAACTGGCTAGCCCGCTGGCCAGGAAACAGATGCAGGCGGCCACCTCGTGCGGCTCGCCCACACGGCCCAGCGCATGCGTGGTCTTGGAGCGCGACAGGAACTCGTCGTAGCTCTCTTGGTCCATGCCCCCCGAGCGCTGCAGATTGGTGCGGATGACGCCGGGATTGACGGCGTTCACGCGCACGCCCTGGCCGCCCAGGTCCAGGGCGAGGGAGCGCGTGAACTGATCGACGGCCGCCTTGGACATGTTGTAGGCCACCAGGTTGGGAAAGGCGCGCAGGCCGCACACGCTCGAGATATTCACGATGTTGCCCCGGCTGCGCAGCAGATCCGGCAGCAGGTGCTGCGTCATGTAGAACATGGAGCGCATATTGGTGTTGAATATGTGCTCGAGGCACTCCAGGCTCGTCTTATCCAGCGTGCCCAGCGGCATAATGCCGGCGCCGTTGACCAGCACATCGAGGCGTCCCTCGAAGCGGCCGCGCGTCTCCTTCACCAGCGCATCCATACTCCGCGTCTGGCCGAGATCGCACTCAATGCCATGCGCCTGGCTGCCCAGTTTGGCGCAGCGCTGCACGCTCGCCTCCAGGCCCTGCGCGTCGCGGTCCACGAGCACCAGGCAGGCGCCCAGCCGGGAGAACATCGCCGCCGTGGCGGCGCCGATGCCCGAGCCGGCGCCCGTTACCAGCACAAGCTTGCCCGTGAAGTCCAGCGCCACCTTGCCAGTGCCCACCATTGCGCCGGTTCGAATTTGGAGAGCAACTGCTTCGAACTGAACTAGTTGACTTCAAAATTTAGGCTAGACTGTTTGAGCCTGGGCATGGGTCTTTGCTAGGTAAATGTTTGGACAGTGGATAACCAAGGACTCCAACTCCAAAAAGACTCGCCCATAGAATGCCCAAGATGTCTGTCTGCTATAGTATGCCATGGCAAACCCAGAATCCGAACTCCTAACAAAAGAATTTATTTTCTCCCATCATATAGTTTTCATAATTTCATATTCTTAGCCTGGCATGGTCAAGATCCTTTCGTCTGTACTTAGAATATGTTTCATTTCTAAACAGCTAATTTTCTTACATAAAAGTCAAGTTCTTCTAGCAGCATATACTTCCCATAACAGTTTGAACTTGCTCAGGATCAATTGGAAAATACATTAATCTTAAGTCTAAACTTCGAGCTTCGCTCTCAAAAAAAGTATTAGAAAATGATTTTTTTTGAAGATGAAGAAGTCTATAAAAATCTGGGAACCCGAGAAATCTGCTGGACAAAATCCGATATTTAAAACGATATCTTCTCGAAGGATGTACGAAATGTTTAATACCAGGTCCATAGATGGATTGAGACTGAGGTGCTCTATCTGATAATTATACACAAATACCCAATCCCCAGGCTTGCCAACAGCATCAATCCATATACAAATAATCTTTATTATACCACAATGCGGTTCTCAGCGCGGGCACATAGCATGTCGGCCGCCGTCCACGGCCAAGTTGACGCCCGTGGTGAAGCTGGCGTCGTCGCTGGCGAGGAATGCGATCGCGGCCGCCACCTCCTGCACATCGCCGGCGCGGCCCAACGCGTGCGTCTCCTTGGCGCGCTCCAGGAACTTGGCATAGGTGGCGTCGTCCAGGCCTCCGCGTTTCTGCAGCTCCGTCACAATCACGCCGGGATTCACAGAGTTGACGCGCACGCCCTTGGCGGCCAGTTCCAGGGCCACGCAGCGCGTGAACTGGTCCACGGCTGCCTTCGACACGTTGTAGGCGAGCACGCCGGCAAAGGATCGTATGCCGTTCACGCTGGACACGTTCACGATGCTGCCCCTGGTCTTCACCAGCTCCGGGGTGGCCAGCATGGTTAGTTGGTAGAGTGCACGCACGTTGGTGTTCATCACGCGGTCGTACTGCGCCAGGTTGGTCTGCTCGATGCTGCCCATCTCGATGATGCCCGCATTGTTGACCAGCACGTCCAGCTTGCCGTATGCCTTCAGTGTGGCGGGCACAATGCGCTCCACGTCCGCTTCCTGGTTCATGTCCGCCTGCAGCTGCAGCGCTGGTGCGCCGCCTGCTGTCAGAATGTTCTCCGCCGTCTCCTTCAGTTTCTCCACATTGCGACCCACGATTACCAGCTGCCCGCCCAGGCTGGCCAGGTGCACTGCAGCAGCTGCTCCTATGCCGGAGCTGGCACCTGTCACGATAATCACCTTACCTTTGAAACTGGGCATGTTTCTGCTGCGACTGCGACTAATCTCTGTGATGATTCAAAGGGCACTAAAACGGCCACTTGACATTGCAGTTGTCAACAGCGCGCAAAGTGGCCAAGTTGACAAACGACATAATCGATTAGTGGCTCTCTGAAAGCTCAGAGTTGTGAAATTCGGCGAGCTTACTTAGTATAAGCACTCAGTGTGGCTGTCGCTCGCAGCTGTGACACTCAAATTGGTATTAGGAAGTGGGAGTTCGATAACGATATAGATGAGAAACCCTGTGTTGTTGTTGTTAGTGCCCTCTCGAAGATCCAATTTCGAAGTTGTGAAATTCGATAACAAGCTAAGTGCAATGAGAAACTCGCAGAATTGTTGTTGTTGGCGCTCTTCTTCAGTTCGAATTTCGAAGTGTTGGGATTTAAATCGTGATTGGAGCTGCTAATTGAGCTGTTGCTTATATTTAGTGTTTATTAAATGCCAACACACACAAATATTTGTTTGTTCAATCTCTTTCAGCGCGGGCACATGGCATGCCGGCCGCCGTCCACGGCCAGGCTGAGGCCCGTGGTGAAGCTGGCCAGGTCGCTGGCCAGAAAGGCGATGGCATTGGCCACCTCGTCCGTGGTGCCGGGCCGGCCGAGGGCGTGCGTGCTCTTCGAGTGCTCCAGGAACTTCTTGTAGGTGGCCTCGTCCATTCCGCCGCGCGTGTGCAGATTGGTCACCGTCACGCCGGGATTGACGCAGTTGGCGCGCACGCCCTTGGCGGCCAGCTCGAGGGCGACGCAGCGCGTCAGCTGGTCGACGCCCATCTTGGAGATGTTGTAGGCGAGCACGCCGGGAAAGGACCGTATGCCGTTCACGCTGGACACGTTCACGATGTTGCCCTTGGTCTTGACCAGCTCCGGGGTGGCCAGCATGGTCAGCTGGTAAATGGCGCGCAGATTGGTATTCATCACGCGGTCGTACTGCGCCAGGCTGGTGTTCTCGATGCTGCCGCTCTCCAGGATGCCCGCATTGTTCACTAGCACGTCCAGCTGGCCGTACTTCTCGAGCGTTTCTCGCCACACGCGCTCAGTGTCCGCCTCCCGGCTGATGTCGCCCACCACGAGCGCCGGCGTCGCGCCCGCAGCGCTGCATTCCGCGGCCACCTTCTTCAGATTGTCCACATTGCGTCCGTTGAGGGCTAGGCAGGCGCCGTACTTGGCGAATTTCAAGGCCGTGGCAGCACCAATGCCGGAACTGGCGCCCGTTATCAGCACAACTTTGCCGGCGAAGTTCATGCTCTGATTGGATTATGTAAGCGATATTTTGGCTTCAGATGCGCATCTGCCGCAGCTTTTATTGTCTGTTTTGTTTTTTGATTTTTTTCAGCGTTTGCTTTGATAACAAGTGAGCGTGCGAGCGAGGGCGCAATAGGGTTCAATCACGATTAAGAGATTTCAAGGTTGCACAAAGAACAGGAGAGAGAGAGTAAAGAGCATGTGACGTCACAATATAGGCTTGTGCATTGTTTACATTGCGTTGCATTTGGCAGACGTTCGATTTTCAGCTTGTGTAGTAGGTATTTATAGCTAAAGTTCGGGCGCATTATAAAGCCCGAAATTTGCCATTAGTCCAAAACAACTTTAAAAACAAAAGAGTGGAGTTTTTATTCGAATATTCCTGTGGCTTATTGGAATTGCCGATCGCGGTCAGTTGCTGGCGGCGTTGCCACCCTGTTGTAGCGGCATTGCTTCAGCTGCTTCTCATTGCGTCCGTTAAGTTTGACTTTTCTTTTAAAAATGTTCAGCGCTTGTTTTACTAACAATTGTGAGAGCGAACGGAAGCACAATATAGAATTATTAATAATAAATAATATTTGAATCATTATTAAACTGGCAGCGTTGCCACCCCATCCAAACAGCTGCGTTTGCTCGGCAGGCTGTGTTCAGCAGACAGTTGAAAAATTCAAATTGAAATTCTTTTACTCGTACATATTTTTGTATTTATTGAATTATGCAACTTGTTCATCACCTTTACATGCACATGCCCCTGCACATATAAATGTGTCTGCATGCGTTAATACTATTTATTTATGTGTATTTTTTACAGCGCATTGATATATCAATTCTTTTCATTATTAAATCTCAAACAACAAAACGGATTTGCCTTTTTTTTTTTTGGTTTTGGTTTTTGTTTTGTTCAAAGCGCGTGTTTTGTTTGCTACAACTTTAGAAAAATATATATAGTATATGTATACCGTTAAATATGTTGTTTAGTAGCATAATATTTGATTACATGGACTGGGTACAAATTTGTATACAATTCTTTTTGTTTTTTGTTTTTCTTTTTTACGTTCTGTTTCTTTGTGTGTGTTTTAACAACTTTAATTATTTTAGTGTTTCCCAAGTTCTTACAGCTTAATAAATGTCATAAATGGAAGTAAAATTCATTTAGAGTTCTCAGAGGGGGCGGGGTACTCTATACAAAAAGCTTGCTTCAATATAAAAAATTCTTCAAGTTTCTTGTGGATTGTGTGTGTGGACTGCGTGCGCTTGTGTGGGGTAAGTGCGGCAAAATTGTGGGCTTAGTTCTTTAAATTTGACTATTTTTCTAAGGCTATCACTTCCAGTGCAAATCAAAACTTTAATAAAGCTGCAAATAATAATAAAAAATTACATATTTGTTTTTTGTTTTTGTTTTTTAATGCATAAATAGTTTTTTGTTTTTGTTTTATGATTCGTTTTTGTATGCTTGTGTTTTTAGTACTATTATGTAATACAGAATTTTATGCTTAATACAATTATTAAAAGTTTTAATTTAAATTAAACTAACTTTAAACTTAGACATTTAATAAAGGCGCGCCTCAAGCGTGCGCTGTTTTCTATTATTTCTTTCTTTCTTTCTCTATGTTTCTTTCAGTTGTTGCAGTTTTTTCCTTATTAATTTCAGCAGTTAATAAAACACAACAAACAATTCGGGGTGTGTATGTGTGAGAAAAGCAACAGCTGCTATTTGGCAAGAAAATTTACTTGAATTTTCATGCAAATAACGCATTAATATCATTGAACTTAAACAAAAGACAGATTCGACAGAAATTAGTAACATTTTCTTATTTTCTTTTTGTTTTTTATGTGGGGAACCCAGTAAGGCGAGTGTGTGGATCTCAACGTGTGTGTTTGTGGAACTCATTTGCAGCTCAGCGTTGTTGTTGTTGTTGTGAGCGTGTAAACTAAAAATCTAGAAATAGTACAATATATATATATATATGGATAGTTAGGCATAAAGTGTAGCGGGAATCCTCCATGTGTAAGATGACAGCATAAGAATTGAGATTTAATATGAGTTTCTCAATCAATTCACAAGAGCACACAACAGAAATTACAAAATGTAATGAGATAGGTGAAATAACATGCGACAAGCATGCGTTCCACATGCCACAAAGTGTGTATATGAGAGTGAGTATGTGTGTGGTTGTGTGAGTGGTGTGTGTGTGCGCGATTACAGCGTAAAATATATATAGAAAATACATTCAGGCCGCAAAATAATCCACTCGAGTGAAGTTTAACTACTACCACCTTGTCCCTTATCGTAGATAAGCTCCTCGCATATCTTGAGCAGATCGGCATTCTCTCTGGATTTCTGCTGCAGCTGTTCGGCTGTTGAGATGCGCGACACTTCCTCCTTTTTGAGTAAAGCTTTCAATTTTTTCACCTCATCCGTGTGCTCTTTTGTAAGGGTGGCCAACTTTTTATTGGCACTGTAAAGGAAATCGGAATTCCATTAATTGTGATATTTAAAAAAGGGTAAATTTTATATTTTCATACATTTCCATTTGCTGCATGGCATGGCTTTTCATTTGCTCATATCGCTGTTCCTGCTGTCGCAATTTATCCATTAGCTTTTTCTTCTCCTCGAGCAGATTCTCCTCGATCTGCTTTAGCTGTGAGGTCATCTCCTTGCTCTTTTCGTATTTGCTGCACAAATTTCATTATTAGTTATAAAAAAAAGGTTTATTTTTAAGCTTCCTTACACATGGAGATCGGAGAATGTCGTTTCCAGCGACGTTAAGTGATGATAGTTGGAATCACGATCTGTTTGCACCTCCTGCATTTGCCTTTCATGGCTCTGCACCAGCTGCTCCTTGTCATGGATCAGCTCAGCAATGGCTTTTTCATAGGCCTCGATGACGCCGCTGTGAGTGGATGGTAATGAAGGTAAGTGGAACGCAAGAGAAATATTATTTTGTGGCCTACTTGAGTTTGGAGTTTGTTTTGTCCTTTTCTGTAATACGTTTGACGAGCGCCTCTTCGCGTTGCTCGGCCTCTTTGAGTTTCTTTTCAATGTCCTCGGAGCGTGTACTGCGTGTGGATTTTAAAAACATATGTAAGTAATGTGTTCCACGCGTGAGCTTGCACTACTTACACTTCATTCTTAATTTTCTTCTCCAGTTCATCCATGTTGATGTATTTGTGTGTCTTGTCCTCCGAGTTCAGGCTGCAAAATGCAATATATATATTAGACATGATTTCCACACAGGTTCCACTTGACTTTTACTTACTTTGAATTATCGAAGGTTTTGTTGCAATCGTTATCGATAACGTCTACACTCATTTTAGCATGCTTCTGTGTGTAAACAAAAATAGATAGGCCTTTTTATAAACACAAGTCTTAAACTTGACATCCACAACTCACTTTTGTTCTATCCACAGGTGGTTTAAACTCCTTTTGAGCTACAGCAGCGACGGCTGTTGCTCCTCCTCCACCTCGTTTGGCACTCGGTTCGATCACAAACGACTGATTGCTGCCGCTGGTCTCGTGCTCCTCCAATGTGGGACTCAACGCACGTGTTAAATTGTTGTTGTTGCTGATGAGAATGTTTAGCAGCTGCTCCTGCTGATTGGACTGATTCACCGGCACTGGCGCACCCAGAAGCGGATCAAACTTCAATAGCAATGAACTGCGATCGATGGGCGCATTGTTGCTGCCTTTTGTGTACAAATAATCGAAATCTGATGAATTGAGTATAACTGTATGTGTGTGTATCATATTTGTGGAACGTGTGTGAAAGTTGTGAGTGTGTGTGTGTGTGTTATGAGATTGCATGCGCGTGCATTTCGTTGTTGAATGAAAAAGAGATAAATAAATACAAAAGTTAGTTGACAGAACGGATAAAATAAATATATTTATTTATATTGTAAGTATAAGATATAGTTGGTACTATGATATATTATATCATTTGTGCCAATCAAACGCATGATGTGACGTTCCTTCACAAATACTTATGTATAGATAAGTCTGTAGATAAAGAAACAGGGAATTATGAATGCGCACATGGCAACGATTCAGCTTGAACGACTTTCAAATGCGCTACATTATTAGAACTAGTTGGCATAGGGTAATATAATTTGAATTGAAGCAGTGAAGCACAAAGTATATATTTTCTTGATCAGTATCAACAGTCAAGGCGATAAAGTTTGTTTACATGATAAACATTCTGTTTTGGAGCTAACTTAAACAAATTTTGAATAGATCTATCTATTTGCTGTAGGCAATACATATTTTGGAGTCGGGCGGATTGGACCGCTATATTATATAGCTGCCATAGGAATTATCACTCATTCTTTCAAGACCATCAACTAAAAATTGGTTTTTGTTTGTCTTATAAGAAGATAAATCGCACATATTTTTTAATTTCAGAATAAATAAAGTCCAAAAATCTGTTTAATTATGATGCCCAAAGGCAATGGGTGCGTGTAGTGCCTAATGCCCAGCAAAAGCAGCTGAAATCTCTTTCTCTCGCTGGGTCTTTGTGTTTCACCTTTGAAAATAAAAGCGGAAGGAAAAACGCGACGACGTCGACGGCATTTAAATAACTTGCGGCATGACTCAAAGGTGCCCTACCCTATAGAGAGCAGCTATCCCCTACCTACCCCCTAGCTACCCCCTGGGCCAGCTGAAGCGAGGTGTGTCGCACAGAAGCCGCATTATTTGGCCAACATGCGCGCTATAAACAAATGTCAAATGGAAGCGGCTTTAAAAATAGTAAAACGAGAACCCGGGCAGGCCCAGATAAACACAGATATGCGCACACTATATAGCGTATATAGAATGCGGGTCACTCAACTACAGGGCGCAAAAAAATAACAAATATAATTTACTAATAAGAAAAACAAAAACAAATAGGAGACACGAAGCCGCAGCGGCGACTTGTGACTCATTTTATGCAATCCAATCAGAAGAGGCACAAAGTGGGTTGATTTTCCAATTTGAACGTGAACCAATTGACAAACTGATGCATTGACAAGACACAAAACTAAAAGAGAGCAGTAGCGTGAGAGAGCGAGTGGGAGTAAGAGAGGAGGAGAGAGCGCCCTGGCGCGCGCCATTATTGAGCGCAAAGTTGTTTTATTTTTTTCACACTGTGCTGCGTTTAAATTGCGTGTCCGTCTGTTCCTTGACAACTTTTGCATTTTCAAGATTTTCTACAGTTATTAAAATACTTAATGTTAACCGTGACCACACACACACACACGCACTTGCTCACGCACGCACATACACACACGCGCGCGCTCTCTTCCTCTCAGTGAAAAAAATATACAACTTTTTACTTCAGTCTACGTCTTCATCTTGTGGCTTTATTTATGCTTTTTTTTTTTGTTGCTTCTTGTTTCTTCTTTCTCATTTTGTCATTGACACTTTTGTGTAACTGTGCAAGTTGTTATTGTTTTTTTTTTCACACAGCTGCTTTGCATTTTGACAAATTTGAGCGAATTTTGGCAGACAAACAAACAGCGAACATTTGCCAAATGCAGCCAGCACATAAAATATTGGTTTGATTTGAAAACATTTTCAATTACATTTGCACGTTGAGCAGCACTCCGCAAAAAGAAGACGGCGCGACGCGTCCAGAGGCTCTGACTGGCTGTGGTGGCAGCAGTGACAACGTCAAAAGTTGAAAACTAACTGAAATGGAATGCTAATATGCTTACTTTTCTCCGTTGCCAATAAGAAAACCAGCGCACGCACGCACACACACACACCTACACACGAGCTCGCACATAAACTGAGTCAGAGAGCGAAGTTTGATTCTGACTGGAGTGTGTGACAGTGACGCGTATGCAATGAGCAAGTGCGCTGCGCGAGCAGCAAGAGACCAGTAAAAGAGAGCGCGCGTGCGAGTGTGTGAGTGTGTTGTGTACACGTTGTAGGTTCTGGGGCTGCGCTGCTGACTGGCGTAGTAAAAGTGCATGGGCAAGTTCTATGCAAGATTCCCATGCAGTGCATGAGTGTGTGTTCAGGAGAGAGTGGGAGAGCAGGCAGAGCATGCGACGAGCTACGGTTGCAATGCTCTATGAAGAGACTAAGTGGTACTATAGCTATGAATTAAAACAACAAAAGTTTTGTTTTCATTCATAACATTCAAAATAAATACAAAATTTAATCTTCAAAATCCGCCCACAAATATTTGCAGCACAGACCTCATTTTCAGTCAATTCAAGTTAGTTGGTTTTCACTGTAGCTGCCTCCCCCTTCTCCAACTAGACTAGCTGCTGTGAATGATGTGAGAGACATATCTATCGATATGCACTTTTGTGCTTGGCTTGGCACACAGAACTGCATTTACTTAGTCAGCGA
Source organism: Drosophila colorata (assembly GCA_035041545.1). NCBI lineage: Eukaryota > Metazoa > Arthropoda > Insecta > Diptera > Drosophilidae > Drosophila > Drosophila colorata. Next base: position 746,973 of record JAWNLD010000077.1, read on the forward strand.
TAACGATAATTGCGCCAAATTCGAAAATTACTTTATTATTGACAGAACTAAAATGGGCAATCAAAACAAATGTAGCGTAAAGTGTGCGAATTTAAAGAAATTATATTGCATACTTGAACAATTTTCTTATTAGGAGGCAACGCCTAGCATTAATTAGCCAAAAATACAAATGCGCTCATCGCGGGCGACACACAAACACATGCGCAGACAAACAGACAGCGGCTCATCAATTGGACAGCGTGACGTCACAATTGCTTTTATTTTGTTGTGGCGATTACGGCATACTGATAAGGGCTCGAGTGCGCAAAGAGAGAAGGAGAGAAAGAGAGCGCGCGTGAGAGCGTAAGTGCTGCCAGATTGGGAGCGCAAGTGTGGGCGCAAAGCAACAAAAAAACGTGCACCCAATTTGACTGCAAGCATGTGTCTGTGTGTGTGAGCGCATGGGCAATGCGGCATTTCCGAACAGCGGCTGCATTAAAATGCAGCCATAACAAAAACAAAAACAACAACAACATTTACAACTACAATAATAACATGCAGACAGCTGCGCGGCAGCCAAAAATTATGCGCTTAATTGACGTCGCTTTGTTGTTGTTGCTTCTTTTCCTGTTTGTGTGCCGTTATGTTGTGGTACTGAAGTTCAGGTTCAATGCCTTGCATGCGGTGATTTATTTTTACAGCTAGACGCAGGCTAGGCAGGCATACAGGCATGCAAGCGACCCAAACTCGACCCTGGTTTGTGCCCAGATTTCAAGTTCAAATGCCTTCACGAGGTGGGAACCCCAGCTGCACAGGCCCTGGCAGCCCTGATGAGCTAAGGTCACGAACGTCCTCTATTTTATACCCCTTCGCGAAGTGAAAGGAGCATATTGGGTTTGTGCAATGTCCGTTAGTCTGCCCGTAAGAGCAAGACTTGAAACATGGACTTTTTACTTTTCTATATTCGCGTCAGATAAGGTGTTAAGATTTTTGTGCTACGCCCACGGGGGGCGTCGCAATTTGATTTAATCCATATATCTGCCTCAGTTTTAAGGCTAGATACACGAAGTTTTGAAATCAGATTACTAATGAACTCCTCTAAAGATAGGACAAAAATTTTTGGATACCCTGGGGTCGTGGCAAATCGATAAAATCTGAATATCTCTTTCAGTATTAGAGCGAGAGTACCCAAATTTGGGAGACAGTTTACCGATGAACCACTCCCACTCACGCCCACTCCCGCTCGACTGTCTTAAGCTGTCATTATACAATAAACGACCGACCACAACTTTTTTACTTTGTTATTAATGGGAAGGGTATGTGGGGATTTGTATGCTTAGGAATCTCTATGCAAATAGGGGCCTTTTGCTGGGTGCTGTACTCACTGTTGTTGTTGCTGGCGCCATCATGAAAGTCGGCATCCGAGAACTGCTCCTCGTCGGGTGTGGAGGGAGCGGCGGGCGCTTTTTTGGCGGTGGCCAGGCTGCTGATGCACGGCGGCTGCTTGAAGACGTCATCCGTGATGGGCGACATGGCGCCAAAGTGTTCCACATACACATCCTCCTTCTCGTCACTGGCGCTCAGCTGCTCCTTGACGGACAGCGTCTGCTCCTCGTGCGTGTCGCCATGTAAAGCCGGACGTTTGAGCTGCTCCAGCCTCTGCTGCTGCTGCTTCGCCTGCTGCGTGGGCAGCGGGGGCGACAGCTGCGTGCAGATAACGGTTGTTTCCACGCGAATCGAGGTATCCACATCCATGGGCTCCAAGTCATCGCCCACGATGTTCTCCTCGGTGGCCTCCAGGGCCGGCGACGTGGCCTGCTCCATGCAGAAGGTGCGTCGCATTTGCAGTGGCGCCAGCTCCTTCAGCTCCTGCTGCTGCTGTGTCTCCTCCATGGAGAAGGTGCGTCGCTGCATGCCATAGGTGGCATTCAGTTGCTGCTCCTCCGGCCGGACGGAGAAGGTGCGCCGCTGCTGCTCCGGGACTGCAGCCAGCGGCACTCCGCTAATCTCCGGGCTGCCGCTGTTGAAGGTGCCGTTGAGTGGCGATCCGCCGTTCATGGGCATCGTGATGTTCAGCGCACGCGCCGGCTGTGCCTGCTCTGGACTGGGCAGCGTCAGCGTCAGATGTATGGGCAGGGGCGACCTGGCCATGACTCCGGGCTCAATGACCGCCTGCTCCAGGTAGGGCATCTCCTCCGGCTCGGCCTGCGCGTGCGACGTGTGCGGAAAGTGGTTGGGCGATTCCGCGGGCGATTTCAGGGGAAATGCGGGCGAGGCAGGCGCTGAGCCATGGCCCAACGAGGAGTCGCTTGTGTTTAGCTCCAGCTTGGGAAAGTGCTTTGATTGCTTGGGCATGGGCGCCACGGCGACCACGGGCACGGCTTGGGCTGGGCACAAATCCTCCTGCTCCGGCTTCGGTGGCTGTGCGTAAGCCTGCAGGGCCAGCAGCTCCTCCAGCTCCTCGGCCGTCTTGGTGCGATGTGTGGGTATGGGCGGCGACATGGGCAGCATCTCCACCTGCTTCGTCTGCGGGACTGCTTCTGGAGTTGGCGCCGATTGCAGTGGGGAGTGCTCCAGCGTTTGCTCCGCAGCTTGGGCTGCAAATCCTGTTGATTCCAAGAGTGGAGAGTTTGAAAGCTCCGGAAGTTTGTGTAACTCTAGTGTGGGCAACGGCGGGGAGGGTGGAGCCGCAGCTTTTTGCGGCATGGTCTCCAGCTCCTGGTATATGGATTGCTCCTCAATGAATTGTTCTTGGTGCAGCGATTTTTCCTGCTTTAAAAATTGTTCCTGGTTTAGGGACTGGTTCTGCTCTATTAACTGCTCCTCATGCAGGGATTTGTCCTGCTGTGGGGATTGTTTCTGCAGCAAAGATTGCTCTAGCTGTTGGGATTGCTTTTGCTGCATAAGCTGCTCCTGCTGTGGGAATTCCTCCTGATGTACGGATAGCTCCTGATGCAGGCATTCCTTCTGCTGCACGGATTGTTCCTGCTGTATAGCATGCTTTTGGACCAGGAATTGCTCCTCCTGCTGTAAGATTTGCTCCTGCGGTAGGGATTGCTCTTGCTTCGGGGATGGCTCCTGCTGTAGGGATTCCTTCGGCTTCGGGGATGGCTCCTGCTGTAGGGATTTCTCCTGCTGCATAGGGTATTCCTGCTGTGGGAATCCCTCCTGCTGTATGAATTGGTTCTGCAGTATATCCTGTTTCTGCTCCAAGAATTGCTCCCGCTGCACGAATTGTTTTTGCTGCACGACCGGCTCCTGCTGCTTGAACTGTTCCTCCTGCAGCTGCATGGCCAACTTCAGCTGCTCATCAACTTGGGGCAACAGCGTGCAGACTGGAGCTGAAGCTGTTTGCTGCATGAGAATCGCCGGTGCCCCTGCTTGCTGTGGTTGCTCCTGGCCGCCCAGGAACTGCTGCTGCAGCAGCTGATGATCCTCGGGTGCCAGAACATCCTTGAGCAATTCCATTGTCTCATTGATGTCATCCACGTCCATGGGCTCGCAGCTGTTGTCATAAGCGGCATCCGGCTCGCTGAGCGTGTTGTCCAGCGTGGTGGCCGTGGCATTGGAGCTGCAGAGCTGCTGTTCGAGCACCTCGTTCAGGGCGCTGGAGTAGGCCTCCAGCTCGGACTGGTCGGCAGAGAACTTGCCGCTGTTCAGCGACAGACACTCGGCGTAGACATCGGAGTCCGAGTTGTAATCGTGCTCGCTCGGCTTTGCATCCGCCTTCAGTTGAGCTGTGGGCGGAAGGAGTAAGTGTATATTAAAATCTTCTTCTTCCTGCATAGGCCACCTTTCGGCTCCACTCACCTTCCATTTCGGCTCTGAGTGGCGCCAGCTCTGGTATTTGTGTCTCATCGAACTCGGGCAGGCCCGTGAATTTCAACGCCTCGCCGTGGGCGGTGGGCGTGGCCGGCTGCGATGTGGAACGTATTGCCGCGACCAGCGCCTTTTGCTGTTCTAAGCTGTGTCTATTCGGACTCGGTTTCACAACCAGCGGGCTGAGCTGCAAAACATCATAATGAAAGAAAAATGGAAAAGGAAAATTAATTGTGAGCCAAAAATTAATTATTTCACATTTCGCGCATCGCGTGTCAAGTGAGAAAAATGCAATACACAATCTTTGGGAGACTTCGCTGGCAAAAAAAAAGAAAGAAAAACATGAAAGAGCATTGCAGTCGGGTGTAGCCTGCTGCGCAATACTCGATCACAGTATAATAACAGCTTAAAACAGTCAACAATGGTATTAATTATGATTGTTAATTTGAAAAATCTAATGAGGAAAAACACGGATTTGCCACGCAAATGTTCAAGTATATATTCCAAACAAACCCAATATACTCTTTTCACTTCATAAACGAATATTAAAAGGAAAAAATTATGAAAAAATAAATAAATTAAGCTGGGTAACAACGTAGTCCAAACAATTGGCAGCCGAAACGTAAACAAGCCAAATGCTAATTTAAAACAACAACATGATCACAAAAATAATGATCATCGTGATAATCATCTTTATGGGAGGCAGCAGCTGCTTGGCTGAACCGCATGACATGTCCCATTTGGGTGCACGCAGGGACAGGGCATAGCTGGTGACCAAAATAGGACAAAATCCGGGCAAATTTGGGCCAATAGCTAAAGGTGAAACGCTCAATACAACCTACATAATAATAGCTAATACTCTATAGAATATAGATCTTCAAAATATGCACACAAAGCAGGGACCTTGAATCGATAATTATCGATTTTCTGTAAAAAATGTGAAGTTATCAAAAATATAAAATAAACTTGAACTGCATTTGGAACATGGAAGAAACTATATATCAAATTTAGTGTCTCTAGCTCTTGTAATCTTTGAGATATGCTTAAAAAACACAAGTTGAAAATCGATAAATTTACATTTTATGTAATAAAGATGGTAAAGCTATAGAGAAAGGAAATAAACCGATCTCTGAATGGTATTTAAGTACATATATAGTGTCTCTAGCTCGTATAACAATGATAAAAAACCGAAGCCAAAATGGATATTTATCAATTTAAAAGAATCAGGCCAATTATGAATTAATTCTTCACATATTGATCATCTTTATCTTTTTATTGATATAATTAAATATTTGAGATAATTAAATACTGAGATCGATAAACGGATATCGGGTTAATCTGGTATCTATACAAAACAAAATTCTTAATAAATAAAAATTAAACTCACGTTCCACAGCACCTACACATATGTGGATTGCATTCGCAATTAAGTCACCTTTTAGAGCACCGCAAAAATATTGACTCACAATTCTATCAAAATTGTATTATGGGCAAACCATAAATACGGCTCCCCACAACTGACTTAAGCATATGAGACAGCGACATACACTCACACACATTAATACACACTCAACCCCATTCGGATGTGTCGGTCAGTTCGCACGACGTGGCCCGAACAACAACAAGCAAATGTCGTTAATTTTAAAAGCAGCCCGCAAACATGGTGAAATGGTGGGGGTGCGGCGAGGTGCGACAGGGGTAAGTGGGTCGCATGGCGGCGTTTGCTTGTTGGCTATGCAAAAAAGCAAATGAAAATAAAAATAAACGAATAGGAATTAAATCTGCAGCCGGCGGCGGCGGCGGTTAGAAGGCCTTGCGGGTCGTCAAAATGCATGCGAAATTTAATTAGAGCGATTGCAACAAGGTTAAAGTCAGTTGGCAGGAGATCGACATGGGCCAGGGGTGCGGGATTTTCGTTTGATATATACGAATAGGGTGCGCCGGGGTATTAGCATTAGCCAAGCTGACAAATTGTGTTTTGTGTGAAATAAATTAGACTAAGGGGAATTTCAATTCTAGCAAATGAATTACAAAACATAAAAAGTGAACAATGGAATCCACAAGAGCCAACAACTGACAAGAGAACTATAAAAATTGGGGGCATATTCGAATAAAAAGTGACCATACAGTGAAAAATAATTATATATATTTAGAAAATATATTTAAGAAAATTAAATTAAAAAGCAAACAATAGAGTCCACACTGCCACACAAAACAAAGCAAAATTATTTTTATTTTTAGGGGGTATATTCGCAAAAATGCATTTCACAAAACTTTAAACGAGAATAGACACAACATGTCTTTTGTTATTAAAGCTTTGAAAATTAGGTAAATTCTTGTGCATTGCATTTAATACGTACGTAGTACGCCTAAATACGTAGAAATTGCTCTAAAACGCAAATAGTTGACAGAACGGGAAAAAACAAATATTTACATACGTAGAGCCGAATATTAAATACCCTTGCATAAATTTATGCTATATTTCTATTCAACAGATTTCGTCAACAGATTTTTTCTATTTTTACTGCTTGATACAGTTTTTCAATTTTAATAAGATTTTCGTATATTTAAAACGTTGTAAAAGCGCTCAATTTGTAAGATTGGATAAGTGAAAAAACATAATACCCTAAATAGTGGAGTATATTTGACAAGAACTAAGTTAAGCACTCTGAATCTCTATTCACTTCCCCTAGTTACCCACTTAATGGCCACATTAACCCACATATCACAGTCCACACTCAAAGTCCACTTACAATAAATCAACCACCACACACACCACCCACAGTCCACACATACCTCCAGGCTCATGGCCTGTAAATGTTCCATTTCACGTGCCGTGACCTGGTCCAGATTGAAATTGATCTCATTGAGAAATTGTTTGATGGTTTCCCTGTTGCTGGGTGGTTTATCCGCAGGCTCGGGACACGCAGGCAGCGGCGCCTCCACGATCTCGATCAACTGTTCGTGCTGCTGCTGCAAATTGTTCAAATCCTGTGCTGCCGAATCGAACAGATTGTCCAGTTCCGCACCGATAGAGCAGCGGTTCATGGCGAGGGTGATGAGAGAAGTGGGACTGGGCGAGACGGAATGGGTGCCGGGTACTTGGGCTGGAATCGTCGGGGCTGTTGGGGCACTGGAGCTCGGTGCTGGCTCGGTCAGCGCGAGGCTGTTGGGTCGCTTAATGAGATTCGATAGGAAATCCATTGTGGTTGTTGTTGTTTGCCTTACGCGTAAGTTGTTCCACGCACGATTAGCTGCCACAAGACGCACGTTCTACGGTTCACTGCGCGTGCCACAAGCGTCCATAAAACGAAAACAATCAACCTTTTTGCGCTTGCTTTTTCACCATATAAATGTATTTATATATATATAAATATATATATATATATAGTTATATATATATATAACTATATATTTATGTATTTTATATATATTTTAAACGATGCTTGTGTATGTTTCTGTTTATTCGAGTTCTACTGTGGCGCCTACTGCTTGAAAATATGATTTTCCTGCGCTCATCACTGAATAATACTTCTGATTTTTTGTATGCGTCGCCTTGCGCTGGCGTTTGTGTTGCTTTCCACGTTTGAAATCAATTTAAAAATATTTTTCGTTTCAATTTGTAGCGCAACGATGGCGCACGAGTGTGTGTGAGAGAGAGAGTAAGAGTGAGAGTGAAAGAGAAAGAGAGCGGCGCGTCGCTGCTTATTCGAATGACATCCACAAAACGATCGCACCCCCAAATTTATTCTCTTTATCAGTTGTCGCTCTCTCGCGCGCTCTCCCTATCTCTCTCTTTCTCTTATGATTAGCTTATCTCTACTGATCAATAGAAATTTGTGTATTTTTAAGATGTTTGTTAACTTATCTCACTGGCTAAGATCAGCTATTGTTATCAACCTGTATGCTTATAGATCATAGTAACTCACGATAAGTGATCTTACTTTAATCTCAATAAATGCTTAAAATATATAGATATAGATCGCCGATAAGTGAGTTTTGCTTTAAATTATTTAGCTAGAGATCAGATTCAGAGACTTTCGGTACCTCACTTGAGTTGTTTATGATCTATATCAATCACTGATATTATTTGACCAAATACTTTACTTAAATTCACTTCTTAAACTACATGTAAATCACTGATCATTATTTTTCATTTCAATGCAAACAGTTAGAGATCCATTATAGAGATTTTAAGCTCAACTATTGATCATCCGTGTATGTTTGTGCTCACTTTTCACTCTGTGATCCCAATAGCTCTTACTTTTATTGCTGATCACTGATCTGTTTCCCCGCTTTAATAGCTTAAATAGTAAAACATTCCGTTTGATAATCACTTAACTCGCGACGTGTGGGCGCTTTGTGAATGCAATTTAATTAGTTTCGGATAAGCTGCTTAATTACACCAATTTATTGATCTTGCCACAGTCGAGTGGGGTAGCAGAATGTGACCGTCTTTGTGGCGCATCCGACGCCAACTAACCCACAAAATGCAAAATGCAGCGGAGAGTGCAAACACAAACAAGCAGAGCAGGAAGAGCGGCGCAGCGAGAGCGCAGTCATAGGGCGAGCTAATGAAAGAAAGCCACGTTTGTTAAGGTGGGGAGCGTAAGGGAGGGAGGTGGGGGCAGCACCCTGTATGCGGCATGTGGATGCCAAGGGACAGACATGAGAGCCATGCAATCCAGCTGCGCCCATTGTTGCGCATCGTGCACTCGAGGAAGTGCTCCACAGAAGTGCTCCGACCCCGCTGCTCACCTCCCCAGCCCGACATCTGCTGATGTTGCATATTTTGAGAGAAACCGAATATCACACGATGAGCCATGACGAGCCGCAGCCAGGGCAAGTGCCGCCAATGCGTGACAGGTGACAAGATATGATACCCAGTAACCAGTTGCAGAGCCAGTTCCCAGTTGCAGTTGCAGTGGCAGTTGCAGCTGCATTACGTTAGACTGCAACGTTAGACTGTTTGGGCAGCGGCACAGGCAGACACAGCCAAATAAAAAACTATAAACAAAGCTAGTAAAAGTGTTTAAATTGAGAGTGAACGTCTGGAGTATACCCTAGACGCATTTATAATTATTAATATCACATAATACACTTTTTAGGGAAAATATGGAAATGTCTTCCAAATATTTAATATTCTTGATCTTAGAAACTACAAAACGATATATTGTGTCTCCAGCGCTTATTAAATCTATATAAATCTTTGAATAGGTGGTTTACTTTATTTAATAAATATAAAGAATTGGCTGTGTATGGTATAAAAAAATATTCATCCCAAATTTGGTGTAAATAGGTCAGACAATCTCCGGCATCAAAAACATAGACTAAAAATCGATATTTATCGATTTTTTAAACAGAAAAGTCATTTATAAAAAAAAAGAAATAAATTTGATCTGCCTAAGGCATTAGGAAACATACAACAAATGTGTGTAGTCAGTTCTTAGAATATTCAAAATAGGCTTTAACTTATATTTGTAATTCGGTATCTTCTCTATACCTCAAAGTGTCCAAGATTGATGCACTAATATAGACAAAAGACGGACTATGTTATATCGAGTCGAATGTTGATGCTCATCAAGAATATATACGCTTTTAGGGCTCGTAGATGCCCGTATACATACAATTGCTTGGCTGAAATATATCTTATTCATATATTTAAAATAGTCACAGGAAATAAAAAAAACAGTTAAAATGCCGAGAGAATTCGGTTTAAATACGCTGACTAATTTTATATTAGAAATTTAGAGTACCTAAATGACTAATTGTTACAATGGAAGCTAGAAAATATAACGACTTCAATTCCCGGAAAATTAAAGTTTAAGCGGGCAGTATATAAAATACATATAAATATATTTTGGTGCCAAAAATGTACAAATTTTAATTACATGACAAGCACCGCACATATATTTGTATGCTGACCCATGTAAAGGGTATCAAAACAAAACGAAATGCAATAGGCAAACAAGTCAGCGAGACGCCAAAGACAACTACAACAAGAGGAGGAGGAGGAGGTGGAATGGGGTGCAGGCAATTTGAACCTAACCTATAAATAGACAAAAACAAATGCAGACGGGAGCGTTTCCCTTGTGGGGGAGGCGACGATGGCATCTCTAGCTACTTGTCAATGAACTTTGCCATGCCAGGAAGTCTCCCAAAGGCAAACAAGATGACAAAAATTCTTGGCAAGCGAGGGGGAAAGAGTTGCAGAGACGCCCAGAACAGATCATAAAGCAACTATTCCAAGGCTCTGCCGTGCGTCGCATTTACAGACAAACATAGCAACATATTTTATTTTGGCACATCTGGACACTGGCGTTGTCCGGCATAAACAATCGAACATGTCCAGAGTGCAGATGCCACATTACCGTTTAAACAGACACAACTAATGGGCACATCAAATACTTGTATGTACAAATATATATAATAAATATATGTATTTGAATTTTGCGCACTTTGCATACCGCATTCGGGGGCCAAGGGTCCAGCGTTGCGGGCTCCATCGACCTCAAGTGTTTGCCCGACTTATTGCCCATCGGGGTAGAGAGAAACAGCGCGTTGGGCGACGACCGATCGCCTCGACTTATAGAACGTACTGAACATCAGCAACAGGCAACAGCAGCAGTGCCGGCAGCAGCTGCGAGCCATAATAACAAGAAAAAACAGTTATCATGGGGGTGCCGAAAATAGAATACTCTCACAAATGTATAGCAGTTTTTTTTTTTTCGGGAACTATATGCTAAAATAATCAGATATTGATTAGATTTGGAAAACATGTTCGAAGTAAGGTAAAGCTTGAAATTGCTGAGTTTAGTTGGAACAATACAAAAAGCTAAATTGTTGTTCATACAAGAAATGCGTTTTTGAACGATTGCACCTATGGCAGCTGTATGATACATTAATCAGATATTGATATAATTTTGGCCATATGTTGGGAGCATAGTTAAGGTCTTAATCGCCAAGTTTGGTTTAGATATCTCGACAAACAAAAAAGTTTTTCACATAAAAGTTAAATTTTGAACGATCGTTCCTATGGAAATTATATGATTAAGTGATCCGATCCGGTAATCTGCGTCATATGTATGTATGCCTGAAAATAAAAACGCATCAATGCCAAGATTCAATGCCTTTAAAATTGAAAGATTACTTCCAAATATATACAGACTTCCAAATATACACGCTTATATGCAACAGCGAAAATTCATTGAATCTATTGTAACATTTTCATTAACGCGATCGCTTATATTTTCTAAAAAATATACCTGACACATCAAGCATTGAATTTATGCAATAATTTCATATGCGCGGTGCTCCATATAAGGATATGTACTGTATTTAGATGTGGGTTTAACCGCTCCCCCTCCTGCCTACGTCACTGTCTTACGTTTCCTGCCATGTGTTACACATTTGATCACAAAATCATAATACCCTCTGCAAGTGTTTAAAAACAAGCGAAATGTAATGTAAGGCATCCGGAGGAACAACAGCAAAAACAACAACAACAACAGTGAAATAAGAGCGACAACATTTTCGGGCTGCAGCCATCGATCACGACGCAGTTGCCTATAAAGGCAGAAAACTGCACACAAACAGACACACACATGCATACATGCCGCACACACACACATGCATATGAAGCTCTTGTCTATTAGAAAGTGAATGCTAATAGTGTATTATTTTTGCTTTTAACGGAACGCCCACTCGTCGGCACTGCTTGCGGACAACTTACTAGCTGATTGATTAATTAATTGGCTTACCTTTGCGCCGCCATCGTTTGTGTTGAGTTCCTTGAGCACACCGCGATTGCCGCCGAGGCTCGTATTCGTTTCTGCGTCTGATGCATTGTAGTCCATGGCATGGAAGTTGCGCTTAAGCCGAAAACAAAACAAAACAATAACAATTAATGCAAAACTCGACAATATTAACGAATTTTTGCGCAACGCGTTGTGTAAAAAATGCCGCTACAATTTAAAGTCAGACGCAGGGCAGAAGAAGCACAAGTATTTAACATTAACATTTTGCTCAACTGTTATTAACAGCGAGCGTAAAATATTCCAGAAAAATGTCTTGAAAGTTAATTTGTCAATGTACGTGAGTAAAATATGGTGCATATATTTATTTACCAATAAAAATTTGTTTTAACAGCAGCGCGTAGCAACCAAAAGCCTGAAAAAAGGCTTGTGTTTAAATTCAACAGCCGCTAAGCAACTGCTAATCAGTGTCTTGAACAGAGATGTAACAGCGCCTTAAGAGCACGCTGTTATTTAACATTATCAATAACAATGTTGAACAGGCATGTGTTTTAACTATCGATACATAGCTGGCTACGCTCAACAGTTGTGCCAAACGGTTTAACCGCAGCTGTAAAATGCCGCCAAATTTAAAATAAACTTTGCGCAATATTTTAATTTTTTGGTATGCTTTATTTAAAAAAATATTGCTCTTTGCCATGCATAACATTTCATTTCATAGAATAACCATAATCATATAACATTCAACGAGTTTGTTAGGCGCATTCATGAATTAAACATTTCTCATTGTTAAAAATATACATACATTGGTTTTTTCGACTTGAGTAATTAGGTACATAAATTACTAAAAATTGAAACGCTACTAAGTGATTAATTGCTAAAATTAGCTTTGTTGCCTATGCTGAACTTGATAATAATACGTAATGGTAATGAAGTAATTTGAATTTATCGTGAACATACGTTTTAAAAATTATTGTTTATTTTATTAATTAATAAAGAATTAAGTGTAACTACTTGTATGTCTTTTCATGTAATTCTCTCCAGGTGTTTTCAACACAATCACTTAAATGTGGAACAGCTACAGGGTTCTCAAGAGGTCTTTTAAAGTATATATATATATATATATATATATATATATATATATATATATATATATATATATATATATATATATATATATTTCGATATATATGTATATATTTATATATTATCATCAGTTGCTTGATATATAAGTTTATAGGAAAACAATATACACTACGTTTGGTATATATGTACATTGCGGGTCGTATATTTAGATTTGAGACACATTTCACACACTCGACGTTGACAAGTTTAATACTGGGCTACACTCGGCATGTTCCACATTTGACTTACTTACGAGGCTACTATATGGCTATGCTGAAGCTGTGCCAGACCTAGTCGACGGTCTTTCATGAGTCCATCAGCATACGATTACGTTATTCGATTGATCAAAATTATTTGCAAATATACGCTAAAACTTATAATTATTCATTCGATCTATATATTTTTCTTTTTGTTTTACCTACGAGCGTCTTTTCTATAATTGAAATTTAGTATATAGCTTTAAGCTTAAAAGTTTGTCTACTTAAAAATGTATCTTTTGGATAATTATTATGCGTAATTGTTTTCTCTCATTTTTTGAGCATTTATATTGGTTTGTTTTCGCTTCTCCTCTTCTTCAGTTGAGTTCATTTGTAAATTGTGCTCGTTTAGAGTTTGTATAAAAGGGCGAATATCGCTTGAACTTTGCTCGAAAATAGCAAAAAAAGTTTGGCTATGTGCATTACAAAAGTTGGATCTAGATAGGTGTATATACTGTATATATACAGTACAAAAGCCTGGTCTATAGAGTATATCAAATTTATGCCCTTGGCTCCAATCAACTGTTCTAACCTCACTTGCACAGCTGTTCGCTCGCTCTAACCTCACACTGCAATTACTGTTGCGTCGCATATCACATTTCCTCGTGCATCTTGGTCGTCCAAATGCCGGGCATGAGCTGAGGAGGTAGATTCGATTGTGGCGTGGTCAGTTTCCTGAAGGTATTCGTGGCATAGATGGCATTGGAGTTCGAGCTGGGAACGTAGCCTTTGTTGTCCAGCCCGTCGATGACGGTGAACTGTGCAGCCATGTTCTGGGCGCTGTGCGACACCGGCGAGGCCGGCCTGGAGATGGGATGGGTGCGCGGGCTGCTAATCAGTGACATGCAGACGCCGCCGATGACGGCCAGGGCCGTGTAGGAAGTTTGCGGGATCAGCTGGCCAATGACCACGGTGGAGCCGATAAACGGGGCGCCCAGCAGCCAGAAGCGGGCCCAGCAAATTGTCGAAAAGGACGCAATCTTGCGCTTCTCCGGGCTAACCAGCTCTACGGTGCTTGTTGTCAGTATAGAGAGCGACGTGGAGATGGCCATCTTGGACACCATGGCCGTGCACATGAGCATCGCCACGTTGGCGTCCAGCGACACCACGCCAGGCTTCGGCACCAGCCAGCAGCACCAGGCGAAACAGCCGGCCAGGATGTTGAAGATGCCCGCCCAGAGCCACTTGCGGGTGGTGTTCATGATCAGGTAGAGGCCGACGAAGGTGCCGATCATCTCGCTGAAGCCCGCCACGAAGGTGTTGATGTACAGGTGATCCCGGCTGAAGGAGCGTATGTTCAGCAGGCAGCCGTAGTAGACGCTGATGTACAGCGACCAGGCCAGGTGCACGCAGACCATGTGCCGCACCGCCTTCTCGCCCTTCCAGATGGTCCACCAGCCGGCGGGCGGCGGCGCATCCATCGCCGTCTGTGCCTGCAGCTCCAGCTGCTGGTCAATGTCGTGCGGCAGGCTGAGCCGTGTGCCATTCATCTCGGCACACTCGAGCAGTATCTTTTTCGCGTCCTGCACGCGTCCACGCTCGATCATCCAGCGCGGCGAATCGGGTATCCATCTGCAAGAAATTTTAATAGTTGTTAAGAGAAACTAAAAAAAAGATTTTTAGCCGCCGTACTTCGACTTGTGTTCCTTCAAACACTTCTTTTAACAGCTAGAATTGTTAATTTCACCACATTACTCGTTCGTGGTTTGCAACGTTGCCACCTAGTTGCTGAGGTGTGGTGAGCTTTTCATGTTATATATGTATTTTATATAACTGGTAATATTTTCCAATTTATTTTTATTAAAAAAAATTCGAAACGTGCTTCTACGAAACCACTTAATATTAAATAAAAAGTCTGGACTTACTGCCATAGGTAGATGAGTATCACTGTGGGCCAGGATATGGCCATGTAAAGATGTGACCAGCTGGACCAAAAGCTGGCAACGCCGGGCAGCATCATAACGCCAATCGACCAGAACTGCTCGAACAGCGTGGAGACACACGTGCGATATTTGCCGCCCGTAATGTCCGACACTGCAAAATAATCGATTAATTAACTAGCCAATCGAAATCGTTGCAAGCCCAATTAGAACTTACTTATCATGCCGCCGGCGGTGTACATCTGAGCGCAGCAGACGGCGGAGAGGCATCTGAAGAAAACGTGCAGCTCGTAGGAGGCCACATGCCCGGTCAAATTGCCGCAGAAGATTTGCGTGATCATGCCGAAGAGCATAACGCTGCGCGGACTGAAGCTGCATAGCGAGAGAGAGAGAGAGAGAGAGCAAGTGTTCAATTGGATTATCAATATAATTTCGGGTGAGTTCCAATTAGACTTACTATTTTAAGAGATGATTGGCCAGAATGCCGCCCGTGAGCACGCCGAACAAGTGGAAGAACTGTGTCACGGAGACGAGTATGTCGCGCGAGCAGACCAGGTCGTATTGTGTGACCACCGAGTGGTAGTCGCTCTCGTGCTGGAACTCGGTGCAGGGTATCACGTTCGAGTTGCGGTTGAGTGGCTTCTCCCAGACGCGCGGCTCCTGGGCGGTGTCCTCGTACTTGTAGTAGTGGTGCGCGTGCTCCTGCGCATCCTCGTACACGTTGCAGAAGTCAATGCTGAACTCCTGATCCTCCTTCTCTTCCTTCTGCGGATGCGACACCTTGATCCACTGCGTCTGGTTGTGGGTTCCAACATCCGACGGCGGCTTGCAGAAGAACTCTCCATGCCGGGGAGCCGGCGCCGTGAAAATGATGCATGCCATGAACCACGACGAGGGTATTTTGCAGAGAAATATCAGAAGCACCGTGCGCAGCTGCCATTTGCCCCACTGGCCGGTAATGCGACCCACTGCGTCCACTTTGCTCTGCATCTTCACGTTGGGCGGCGGCGCCTTCCCCTCGAGACGTGCGAACGTGTCCTGCGGATAGAGCTTGTAGTCGTGCGTGTGCGTGTGCTTGTGTGTGGGCGTCTGCCTGTCCAGCGGCGTGTAGAACTCCTCCTCGTTGTTGTTGTTGTTGTTGTTACTGCTGCTGTTGTTGTTGTTGTTGGGCTCCGTCTCCGGCAAGCTGGGCGTTGGCGGTGACGTGGGAAAGTTGGTCAGCGAGCTGCGACGTCGGCACGCGTTGGGCGTGGCACTGGGCGTTTGTGAAGCGGCAGCGGCTGCTTCGCTACCAAGCGTTGTGTATTGGCCACGTGGAGAGGTTGCTGATATGTGCGGGTTGCTTGCGTGCGCCGGAACTCGACTTGGCGTGGGCGTGGGCTCGTCTTCCTTTAAAGGGAGCAAAGGTGATTCGGCCTGTGGATGAAAGGGAACATCAGAAACTGGGATTAATTGGTGTTTCTACAAATGTGCATTATCTTAAGCTGATTTCAATCAACTTTTATTAAAAATGTGTGGAATATTGATTCAATTTAACCTCAAATAAGGTTTAAGGGCGACAAGGATTAGTTGATGTGCTTACAATTATGTACATCTTAAGCTGATTTTAATCAATTTAACCTCGAATAAGGTTTAAGCTCAAATTGACCACTAATATGTCAACTATTCAATTACGTTTACGTTTGGTTCAACAACAAATTCAGCTTAACTTCAAAGTTAGGTTAACCTCAAATTAAGTTTACCCGCTAATATTCTTGCACCACAAATGCAGTTTAAGCTCATATTTTATACTTAAAATTTGTCCACAAAATATTCCTTGTAATCTCAAATTTGGTTAAACCTCAAATTCAGCCTAACCTCAAATTCAGTTTAACCTCAAAGTTAGTTTAGTCTCTTATTCAGCTTAACCCCAAATCATATTTAGCCCCACAATTCAGCTGCCCATTGGCCTTAACCCCACATTGATCACAAATATGTCAACTACTCCCTCGCACAATGGGCATTGAGGACATTCCCCTGATTATCTCGAGTGTGGGCCCTGCTCGACTCGAGTGCAATCGTCGAGCCTGCGTCTAAGCGGCGTCGTTTGCCATCCGAGTGGTTGCAGCCGCTTGAGTGGAGGTTCCACCCCTTCTATTGGGCCTGGGATCTGTTGCCTCGGGTCTCGGCCCAGCTTCAGGCCTTGTGTGCGTCGAGGTGCAGCTGCTCGGATACCAAAATAATGAATATAAATTGCATTGGCGCCGGCCCAAAGCCCAGCACAGCCAATTGCTCCTCCCCTTCCCCTACTTATTGGCTCCTGCTGATGTGGCTGCTCCTCTCTATTTATAGCGCTATTCAAGTAATTTAAAACCCAAAGCCAGTCAGACGGAGCGGTAACTGAGCAAACTACATATCAATTAAAGGCAAACACACACACGTACACACTCTTGTGCACCCACACACACACACACAAACACACTCTCCTGTTCTCGTTGATATGATTGCAATTCATGCGAGGCGCCTCGCACAGCACCAAAGCGCATACAAAGGCCCAAAGCTCGGCCCGGATTAGAGATGTGCGCGTGTCACATTCTTTCCAACACGAACACGGTTCGGTTCACAACTCGAACCAATGATTCGCCTTTCGATTCGGTTCGTGAACTTGGCTTTCTACATATTTGAAATCGGATTTTGGTTCGAACCTTGGTTTGCGCATTTTTATAAGTTGAAAAGCAACAAAATTATTTTTTTTTTCTCACAAAGGGGATTTTATTTATTCTACCTTATTGACCTCTACAGTTTCTTTAAATTAACAACAAATACTTTATCAAAATAATATATATTTGTTTATAAATAATAATTATTAATAATTATTTTTCTAAATGTTCATGTCACGTGTCTAGCGGTCATGCACAAAATAAAATTTCACACGAGCTTGGGTAACGCAAGAAAGAGCACGACACGCGCTTAACTCTAACCCGAAGCGTAAAGGCAGCTACCGGCTGCCGGCAGCTGGCGGCTCGGGCTGCCACGTCCTTGGTCAACTGTGAATCAGGTCGCCTTAGTGGGGCGCACGATGCTGAATACGGGAAACATCCGCATTACGCATACGCCGCGTTTACATGCGTTTTTTTAACGTACTTTTTCGAGATATTTTTTGGGACTGCGTTGACCCAGGACAGCCATTAAATCAGCCGTAAATACCTAATTACCGGTTTGTCCGCCTCGAACATCCTTTGGAAATGGGTTAACAAGGGTGTCATAAATGTGTTTAAACAGGTCAGACGGGAAGATAATAAAGAGGAGATGGGGCTATCAAATTTACTACGGCTGGGAGAACTTGGTATGGACTTGCCTAATGGGTATATAGAGCTATTTATTTATATATTTATATAAAGCTAGCTTAAAATTAAAATTTAGCTCGCAAAGAGGGTATCTATGCCAAATTTGGGTATCTTTCCTTCTCTTTGGTTATAGGGTATAGGGTATCTAGTCACATTCTCACATTCATTTTTAATCTCTTTAATTGATATTCGCTGCTTATCAAAAACTTCTTTAATAACGCCTTAATTTTCCTGTCCCTTTAGTAAAGCTTAAATTACAAGCGGAACTTTTCACAACTTCGGTGTTTGAAAAGTTTTTCTCGTTATTCTGCATTGACAAATGTCCCCAAAAAAGTGGCAACAACAATTACAGAGACCCTCAGCTGACAGCCAGCCTAAGGAACCCTGCAGGCATACTATGTACATATTTGTATTGTATTTATACATACATATATTTATATATATATATCTACCTACAAGTACGCACATTTTTAGCTGCGCTCCTCTTTATTTTCTTTCATTTTTTTGTTTTACTGTCGCATTTATATTTTGTCATAATAATATTTTGTTTGTTTCGTGAGTCCAAACACTAAAATGCGCTTTGTGTTTGCTGTTTGCGGGTTTGTTGTTGAGCGTGCCCCCATATGACCTACATATAGTTAAGGTATATACTATTTAATGGAATGTAGTCATAGTAAAAGTTCCATGTGCACCAATTTTGGAAAAGATATACAGTTTTTTGTATAAAGCTTTTAGCGTGTATATTTATTATTTGTAATTAAACTCTAAGCCCAATTAGTTTTCCAAGAAAACAGCCAAACTTAACCCCTAACGAATAAAAATACTACTGTTATATTATATAACTTAAAGGATTGAAAGCTCTTCAAGAGAAATACATTTAATACACCTCTGCAAGGCCATGAAGCCTGACCTTTAAATCGAGCTGAAGTCCTCGTCAATCTATAAGAAAAATATGCATAATGCATAGAAATCGTGTTTGCTATATCATTTTCGTGCCTTGCATTAATTAAGGAGCTGTACAAAAAAATAAACAAGATGCAAAATCGCGTAAAAGGTGCGAAAAGGAAATTCTGTATGATTTTACGTAACTGTTTTCCATTTGCATTTGCATTCGAAAGCTCTGCAGCTTGTTCAGCCTAAAAATATGCAAAGGTTATTCCGTTTAGTATTTTCCCATTCGATCTATTTTTACCATCAGTTAAGCAAATAAGTTGGTTCATTTAACGGCCGATTGTTAAGCCTGATTGTTCGAATCGACTTATTGATATATTCGGGCCGACACTTGCGCAAATAGTTTTGAAGGTTAATGCCAATTGCCGGCACTTGTTTTTGTTTTTATTTTTGTTGTTTGCGCGTCGTAAAAAACAAATAGCTGGAAATAAATGAACCGTTTTCTTTATGTGCTTTATGTGGTCACGTGACGGTTCAATAAACTAAACCTCCCGAGCGATTTTATTGAACCCGCCCGACTTGTTACTTGAGATTGAGAGGCGCTGGAAAATACTTTATAACTGATTACTCATACGCCTCGTGGCGACGGAAATTTGACGGCGGGAAGCTTAACAATTATTCTAACTGTCAACTGATTTGGCGGGCGTGTTGCTAGTGGGCGTGGCCGTTCACATTGATGTTCGCCTGCCAAAATGTCATTAGCACACCTGCCAGGAGCTGTTACTACTAAATTATTGAAGCTAATTGTTTTTCTCAAAAGTTTTTTAATTTTGATTGCTGTCAGTTTTGTGCGGGAACCTTTATTATAATTCTGACTATAGAAAGAAAGAATTGTGCAAAAACATAAAAATTGGTAACTTCAAATAATATTTCTTCTGTTGTATTATCTGCTTTTATATTAAAATATTTATATTATTAAACGTCACGTGAATAATTTACTCGAGATTAGTTTCATATAATAATGCAAAAAGTAATTGAAAATGATATAAATAAATATTGTTTGAATCAAACTTACAATTTAGATTGGCTGTCAATACGTTAAAAATAAATTCATTTGAAATCATTTTGCTGGAAGTTATAAAAGTTGCATTTCATTTATATATATTTCTGTGCCCCCGTAAGCTCTTTGTGGCCTTGCGTTCATTCATGTTTTAAATTGAACTTTTCAATAAACTGTCAACAGATTCGCAGCTCAAATTTATGCTTGTCACAGCGTATATTTCATTCGATTTCGCATTTTAATAAGCGCAAAAACCAAATAATCCCGACCATAAATAATTCATAAGCTGCCGCCAGACTGAAGAAAGCCCGCCTTAGTCCTTAGTCCTTGGTGCTGACTGTTGACTGATGGGACTCATACTTCAAAATCGCGAATGAATGCTCTTCACACTTGGTTTCGTGTGGTGTTTATCTTTCTATATAATTCATTTGTTTAGTTTACAGAAAAATAAAAATTTCCCAACTAATTTTATTCCACGTAATAAGTAATTACGAATCCAAGTTGCTCTACTGCTTATAGGGTATCTTCTAGTCATGCACTTTTAACTAGAGCTTTATTGTTTTCAGCTTTAATAGTTTTATTTTTCTCAAATCTTACAGGAAATTGATTTTTTGTTTGGCACAATTGCGCCCAGAGGGATTTGACTATTAAATAGAACCTAATTTTATTAAGTATACGCCGCTTTGGTCAGCTCAGAATATTTTCTGCCCTATCCAGTAACAGCTGCTGCCGCCCACTTGCATATATCATTTGCTTATTTATTACGCCCCATAACTCAATTCAATAAGCAGTCCTGTTAAGAGCCTCCTTCTTTACCCTGTTTTATTGTTCGCCTTTCGAGCAATGTGCCAAATGCCCAAATGCGGAATCAATTTGAGTTCCAGGAAATTGGCGAACCTTGTGTGTCTAAGCAACAATAGTTCAAGTTCAAGTTCATAAATGCAAAGTAATCCAAAACCCAATTATAGTAATAAGATTTCAAGCGGTTTTATTCTGTGCATAATAGCTTGGGAAACCTTTTGAGCATTTATATAAATATTTTTGTTAATTGTCGAGTATTTGTAATGTATTATTAAGTGTAAATAGAATTTAACTATATCTGCTATTTATTTGCAAGAAATTGATTATTTGGCACCTCGGCAACAAATGTTTATTTTGTTTAGATATATTTTAATAAATTACAAGTATCACATATTCAAAGCAAACTCTAGATCATCATTATATAATAATTATTTCACACAAATATTACATGTCTGAGGTGCTAGAGTAAACAACTAATTAGAGCAGCAGCCACCTCCCTCCCTTCCACCTTCTGTCTCGCATTTTCACACTCTCTGTCTCTCTCTCTCTCCCTCTATTTTTCTCTATTAGAATAAAATGTCGCAATAACACAATATATTCTCCAGAAATCATTTGTTTATTAGTCTATTTATACATAACAACTCAGGCAGATAATGCAAAAATATGCATACACATATTGTATGTATGTAAATGTATGTATATGTATGTAAATGTATATGTATTTATTTCACTTGCCAATTAAACGAAAATCAGCTCTTGGTCCACTTGTTAAACTTTTTTGTTAATTTCAAGTTGTGAAAGTTTCTGTAGAAACTCTTGAAAATACCGCAGGCTACAGACAGGCATGAAAACAGCGCAAAAATTGTTGAAAATTTTCAAATTTGACTGTCAGTCAAGAGTTTTTGGTTTATAATAAACTTGTACTACATAATCAATTTTAGCTAATGAGAGTTGCGTACAAAGCGTGATAGCTGATAATAATAAAGGGAGGTATTTCAGTTAATTGCTGTATCCATCTTTAGGCTGTGTAAATGCTAAGGGTTGTTCATATTTTCGGTTGCCCGGGTTATTTTAGTGAGCTGCTCATTTGGCTGGCATATCCTTTAGCCATTATCCTGGGCTAATGATTAATTTATTGTAAACAACAGCGCACGTCCTGGGCTGCTCTTCAGTTTGCACTCAAGATAACACACTTGATACTTGAGTGTGTATGTGTGTTTGTGCACACCTGCTCAGGTGTTTTCTTTGAGCTGCCATCAACTACTTCTCTGTGCCGTTGACAACAATGGGCGCCAAAGTTAATTGGAACCAAACTGTAGCAGCTGCATACTGAATGTAAAAATGGGCGCCCCTCACCTGCCCGCACCCCCCTTCCGAACCCTCCTTCTCTTTAGCCAGGGCGGCTGTCATTGTCATGTCATGCGAAAGCACCAAGCTGTTGACATCTTGGAGCCAAAGCAACCTGACAATATACTCTATACCCCTTCAGGCCACCTAAGCTGCGAGCTGAACGCGCCACAGTTGGGCTAAGTTTTGCGTGGCGTTTATCTTCAATCTTTAATGCGTATAGAACATTACAAAAATAATCCAACTAAATATACTTCAAAATAAAGGGTCAATTGTTTTTCTTTAAATACAACTACTTTTCCAACTATTACTCGCATGTGGAAATTTTTAAAAGCCCACTTTTCATGAATTTATCGCAAGCCAATTAATTAATGAAAAATGTATTTAAAGTGGCTGAAATAAAAACTAAATAATTTTTCAATCTTAAAACCACAGAGGTTCCACCCATTTCTGACCTGTGGGATAAACGAAAACCTCTTAGTTCGCCCACTTGGTGAATTTTCCGCTTGTGTCAAGCGAAAACAACGAATTAGTTGAATTTACAATAAGACATGTTTTCCATAGACACTCTTAAAGATTCCAAAAAAAAACTATTGTTAAATGTTCGGTTTCTAGCTCTTTTGGTTTGTGTTGCGCGTTGATCATCAATCTGTCAAGCAGTCAGTCAGTCAGTCAATCAATCAGACACAAGTTTATATATACAGTTTTTCCCTTTCTTCAATTTCAGCCTAGATAATGTCAACGACTGCTTAACCATGACATCTACTCGAATCACCTTGAGCTAAGTATAAAGAATATATAGTTAATTTCACCTCTGTCAAGTGCAGGCTTAGTCAGCTTTATGCCTACCTTTAACAGACTCTACCTTAAAACAACTGGTATTATTTATTTAGCATTAACCATGAAACATGCAATAGACAGTCGACAATTTGACTATTTAGCCAACAGTCACGAACATAATTCCGGCTAGACATTGGGCCAGACATGGGCCAAATTTTATATTTCATTAGTGGACTTTTGTTAGCCCATCAAGCCGAAGACCTGCCTGAACTGCCAAAGAGCAAGAAATGAGCTGGCGATAATAAACAGCAGCGGCAGCCTCCACATAAAGTTTATAATATCGATAGATGCGGATTTATGGCGGGCAGATCTAGGAGTTCAGCTATGTGGCACGAGTTGTGGCGTGTGTATGCAAATATGCGTTGAGTGGGGCATAAGCCAAAACTTTGGCAGCCCACAAAAGCCGTCAAAACAATTTGGCGCAGCATGGCGTATTCGTAATATATCGTAAATTGTTATTAATGTAAGTGTGTGTGTGTGTGTGTGTGTGTGTATGCGAGTGCGTGTGTAACGGGTATTACTTTATAGCAACATATGCATAATGGGCATGGGAGTAAATAAAATATATGTACTCAAAAAATACTCTGAAGAAAACGAGCCGAGAAAAATGCTGGAAAATATTAGAAAATTCAAAGCCGATTCAAACTTGGACTATTTTCAATTAAAAAGTTTTTTTGTGTTACTAAAATCTATTAAAAAGTTGGAGACTTCATCTAAACGTTTTATTTTTACACTAGAAAAATTATATTCTTCTTGCGCCAACTCTCTGTGCTTCTCATCCGCTTAAACCACAGCCAGAACCAGCTTAAGTCAGCTTTTAAGCTTCCAATTCCATCTAATTAATAACTAATATATACTAAATGTAGAATTGTGTTTCTTGCGCTTCTCGTTTAGCTTTTAGCAAGCCAGCCATAGCCAGATGTTGGCCCACAAATTGCTTGAACAAGTGTTTCTTATTTTTTGGCACGATTTCGTGAAGTTTATGACAATTAGATAAACAAAACATGGCCAACAACATCACTTCAAGGTAGTACATACAAATATTATTATTATCATTTGTGGAGAGCACATTAAATTGCGTCATTAAATTCAATTTGTAAACAGTTTTTTATGCAGCTGCTTCGCAGTTGGGCAACCAATTGTGGCTTGGGACGCAAAAAGAAGCCGCAAGAAAGTGAAAAACAGTCGCAAAAATTTGGGCACATTGTCGACTATTTTGTTTGTTTATTATTGCCTGACATGCAATAAATTTTGGCCACCAAAAGAAGGATCACAAATGGAGGCTGTTCGGTCTGCTAGTTGAGGGGCTTCAATTGGGCTTCGGCAAATGCAATTATATAAACAGCAAAGACGTTTGAATTTAATTGAGTTTCGTTACGAATTTAACAAGAACTTTAACATTTTCTATGGCTTTAGCTTGAATTGGACTAGTATGTAGCTATTATAAAATATAGTACGTGAGGAGTGAGGGGAGCTATTCAAATAATTCATATAATCCAGGCTGAGAATCGAATTTAAGAAAATAAATGCTTAAACCTATAAATAAAATAAAATTGTACTTCTCTAGCACTTATATTCTTTAAATGCACTTAAAAGCTTAGGCTAAAAATCTATATATATCGAAAAAGACTTCTGTTGACTAGCTTCCCATATGCTTCACATACGCATTTTAATAAATAAATTCGAAAATTCAGCTGAGAATTGTGGCGTTTTTGTTGTTTTTTTCCCAATCTCAAAAAGTGCTCAAAGCCCATGCTCACACATGCCAAATAAGAAAATGTTTCATGCCCCAAACATTTTCCCACCCAAGCAGTCCCCAATACATATATAAATATAGCCGCAATTGGGCGGCTTTTCGTTCGGTCTTAGCTTCAGATTTTGATTGTTTTGTTATTGTTGATTAGCGACGCGCTGAACGGGAAATCAACATTGGCAAAGGAAAAGCTAAAGCTAAAAGCAGAAGAAGAAGAAGAGGAATATGCACAATTTACAAGTCAAATGCGAATGTTTTTTTTTATGTATTTTTTCAGCTCTCCAGTTTTTTGCGCCTGAGTAAACAAAAACATTTGGCTACCTTGGGCACAACCAAAAAGAGGAATGAATCATTCGACCTTGATTTCGTTTATAAATTGACTTTCATTTATATAATGCGTGCGATTGAAGGGATATCTCCGATAGCCCCACAAAGTAGGCAACATTTTCATTAGCCGTAAGCCCTAATGTCTTGTTAATGTCAAGCCTAAGGCTAACTATATATAAACCGTATCTAATCTATTTGCATGCGAATGTCAGAGATCTGCAGCCGACCTTTCAGATATGACAAATTGAAGCTGCGACAGCATCTGCTGCTGGTTTTAATGACAAGGATTGTCCCCTTTCAGAGCGGCGAGTAAGCCGCTTATGGGACACACACACACACACACACACACACACACACACACACATACACACACAGTTGAGGGTATCATTTAATTATATACTATGCATACACTATAAATCAGTATAGCTTGGTTAGTCATAAAATAAATCACAACTTTTGATGGGCAAAAGTTTAGTCGCAGTCTAGTAAATCCTTTCGTACGCAGTTTTTAAGTCATTTAATTCACTTGATTTGCATGTCCCGAGCCCATAAATCAATGGGGAACCTTTTAGCATTAACGGTAAGTGGCATATGCCGCAAAATTATTGAAAGTCAGCAAAAAAATAAATATGAAAACCAAATTATAAGTAAAATGCCAACAGCTAATGAGATCTTACGTACACACCACAAAATTAGGTGTTAATATCATATTCACATTGTCAGATAGCTAGCATTTATATATAAAATGAATTTAATTTAGTTATTTTTTATCTTGTATGTTTTTATTTAATTAAATTTCTCATGGTTTTTAATTTGAATCCCAAAGTATTTTGTACAGTGTACATAAACATATTTGCCAACGCAGCCTAACGCAAATTTAATTTTCCCGTTCGGCAATTATTGAAATTGAATTTGAAATTTGTTTAGTCAGCTTTAAAATTTGTGTTTTTATTGAATTTAGTCCCATAAGATTTGCCGTCTTGGAAAGTGCATTAACATAATTAATAATTTAGGGGGGAGAGCTAGTAATAAAGTGTATAAAATAAGTATCTGTTTGTTTTTATAGCTATTATGGATGTCCATATATGTTCTCATCGAATTGCGCAACGAAACGCTGAAAAGTATGCAATATAAATTTTTATGACATGTTTCAATTAGTTGGGCGAGTGTCACTCATAATGTGCTGTCCCGCCTGTCCGTGCTGTGTCTTCTGTCTGTCCCGGCCACAGTCAACAGCTCAATTGCCATTTAATGCTCTTACCAACTGAGCACAAATTGCAATTTATTGCTGGCCCGCGGGGTCGGAGCACTCTCGCTTGAACGAGCATCGCTTAATTGGCAGCTTATTTCCTGTCTTTTATTTGTACAAGTGTATTCACTAGCAAACAAAACTTTTGCCAGTGTTTTTGCTTTACTTCGTTTGTGGCTCGAGTTCATAATAATAGCAATTTATGATATTATTTCCGAAACAGACTGGGATTTTACATTTCTGTTAGCGCAACTTTAAATCCACTTACAAGCTGGCCACACAGGTTTATTAATGAGCTCAAGTATAAAAGAACAAACAAGAAATTAAGGCGGAGTTCGGTGTTATAAGCCGATTTCATTTGCATTCCTTAAAAATCGATACTCTGTGCAAGTTAGTTAGCCGCCTTACTTATTAATATTGCACTTATGCTCATTTTGTCACGTTCGTGTCACTTACTAATAATTATCGATACACTTACTAATAATTATTGATATTTTCCTTAAAGTCAGTATATTTTTGTTTATAATTTATGCATTGCCCCTTGTCACATACAAACAGGTTTCAATTTCTTTTGTCTGCCGCAATTTGTGCTGGCCAGGCACAGTGATTAAAGTTTCAAATGCGTGGCACGAGCAGCCCAAAATCCTGCTGATGAATGCAAAAAGGGAGAAAAGGACGAAAAGGGAACAAAGTAAAATACGCAACTTGTTATATAACACACACACACACACACACACCCACACACTCAGCAAAGGAGGTGTGGCTTTTTGGCTTGCCTTGCGCCACTTATCCCACTGTGGCAGCAAATTTAAGTTGAAATTGTTTTGCCTGTACTTCAAAGCGTTCTTAGTGTCTACGCCTGATTAAAGACGAAAATTCCGCAAATGCCACTGAAAAAGGGCCACGTCTCAAGATTTATTTACTGCCTGATTTCGGGCAAAGCACCCCTCACTCTAATAAAACAATTAAAGCTCCTGAACTTTATGACCCCATTCGGCTTAAGTTCAATGCCTGCCGCGGGTTCAAAACACTTGAAATACGAGTGTGCAAATGAAACGTAATGAAAAATATGTCCAGGGGTTAAGCAACTGTCCCAGAAAAAGTAAACCTGCAAAACGCAGCTGCAATCGAAAGCAACTCAAATAGTAATCAAAAGAAGACACCTCTCATTATACCCTTAATAAGAGTATTTTAATTTTGTCGCGGAGCAATCGGAGACAAAATTACTGATAAAAATACTAATATATAATATAGCTTTCCATGCGAGCAATCGATAAAAGTTTGGTTTGCCTGTGAAAAAGCATTTTATTTTTGCATATAGCAAAACATTTTCTATATATCTCAGCAAGTGTATTGATTCTTTGCCATTTTAAAGAAAACCTTATCAATCTCGTTTCCAACACTTAAAAATAATTAATAAACACTTTCAGAACTAAGCTTAGCTGTAACCTTTTTTTAGTCAGCAGAAACTTTTGCGTCATTTTGAGCTTTGCTTTTTTTGGTTTACCGAACTTTGACCTAGGCCAAAGCCGGACCACAGGCAACATTTTTCAGGTTCGCTTTGTACACAGAATTTATATTTTTCTCTTCTGTGAGGCTTGACAATAAAAGTTTTTGTTTGTATCATAAAAGCGTCCCTTTTTGCTTAGATGTGTTGCCTCTATCTTTACGGCCATGAGTGTGTGCTTGAGTGTTGGCTGTGTGTGTGCGTGTTTGAGTGTGTGCGTGTACACATTCTCCTTTTATGACATACTTTGCTTGAAACATTTTGGGACGGCATCAATGCGTAAAATTTCACCGAATGCGCAATTAGCATAACAAATGCCACACATATATTTTATCCCGGACAGCCACATATGCAATTTTCTTTTATATCTACCC
Source organism: Drosophila colorata (assembly GCA_035041545.1). Taxonomy (NCBI): domain Eukaryota; kingdom Metazoa; phylum Arthropoda; class Insecta; order Diptera; family Drosophilidae; genus Drosophila; species Drosophila colorata. The sequence goes on from JAWNLD010000077.1 coordinate 775,262, forward strand.
TTTTCCCAACTGCGTCTAATTGCAATGGCTTAGCTCCTTGGCAACTGCCATTTTATTCTATAATTTCTAATGTTCAAAAGCATTTGCATTGGACAACTTTACTTGGGGGGCCAATTTGTTAGCAGCTTTGTGTAAATTGTTTCGCAAACATCTAATATTGAGTTATTAAATAAATGGAATTGAAAGACCCATTCTCTATGATTATAGGGTAAAATAAGTTGCAGCTCGTTTTAACTTGACGATTAACTCTTTAATTAAACGCTGTGGCGTCGACGCATGCATAATATTTGCCTAGCTTTTTGATTTTTTGGGTGACAGCTGATAAAGTCGCACCGGCTTTGCCGCAGGGGATTGGGTAAAGTGGGTGTCTAGCTACCCTATCCCGAGCTGGGGCTAGTCAGGCCCAGTTAGTTCGGCAGCTCATTAGAAATGTGCGCGAAATTTCAATTTATGGGGCACATTTTACATGTATAGGCGATGTGCTCTTCAAAGCCAGGACAAATTACCCTCTAAATCCCAAACACTCGAAAGATTATGCAAATTGTATTTTTCTGTGTTTTGTTTTCCTTCAGTGCAGAGCAGCCAAAGCCATATGCAAATGATGTAAACACGCGCATCGGTTTTATATATATATACATATATAGAGTACGCATTTGTATTTATTGCATGTCAAATAGTTTGAGAATTAAGCAAATTGAATATTCTTGGCACATTCACGCAAAAACGAGCAGAAATTTAAGCTCAAGTTGACAACAAAAATATTATATTTGGCTTAGGCCGTGTCTTAACGGCTGACAAGCAACATAAATAACTGTCAACGACGAACAATTTTTTTTATATTAAATTTAACATGTTTTCAAGTTAAAACTATTTTTGGAATTTAAAATAAACCGTTCAACACGCATATTTTAATTTACAATTTAAATCAAACTGGCAGCTGTGTAGAGTATGTTCTAGTCAGACACTCTCGACTAGAGCACGTTTAGTTATTTTTGTGTTTTTTGCTGATGTCATCCAGAGTTAAATAATTTTAATTAAAAATTCAAAACAGCTGCGCTGCGCTGCGATATCCTGGCCAAGTTAAGGTATTGCAGGGGTAAAACAGGACAACAAGAAATGAATTTGGAAAAAAAATTATATATCTTTAGATGGCAGCACACAGATATCTGAGTCCCAAAGGCTCGTTGGCAAGTTCAAAGTAAACAACACAACAAAACACACACCATATACTTATCTGTGTGTGCGTGTGTGTGTAGTTATTTATTTATGAGAACTTAAAGCAGAGGCATTTGAATTTATTGCCAGGGTCAGCTTTCTAAAACATTCCCTTAAATGTCCCAGTTTTTGCGCAATTTTTCAGCGTTGCTCATTAAAGTTCATTAGTCTCGGTGGGGTTTGCCAGGGGATGGAGCTAGGGGTGGAGAGGGGCAAGGTTGCCAGTTTGGGCTAAAATTCGTATATGCTGTGTATATAATTTGTTGAATAATTTAAAGAAATTTGATTAATTGTGCGCTGCCATGCAGTTTACAGTAATACGAAGGAGTTGAAATATGCACGACTACAAGATAAAAATTAAATCGCTTTTCCCTACTCTCAACTACATGCTATGAAAATTTTACTTTTAATTAACTATGTTATTTAAATGTGAATATATACCAAAAATCATTATATACAGAATATATTTAACTTTAAAACCTTTCCTTGTAGCTGTTAAAATTTGCTACTCGAACCCAATATACCCCATTTTTCTCATCTTCAATAGTTACAGGATGTACAAATGAAAACCTAGGCAAAAATGATTTTCCTCAGCATTAGCCAGGGCAAATAAAAATAAAATTTTAGCACATTCAGCAAACTTAAAGCTTGCCTTGACCTGTGTTAGGTCGCTAGGCCTATCTAATCGTATATTTTAGCCTATTTGACTTGGCTCAAGCCAGCGAGGCACAAAACTTATCAAAGTTCCACACAATTTATCTTGAAGGCAATTTTCTAATTAGATGTTTATAAAGAAGCAGAGTTGATATGCGCTCAATATCTAGTTAAAGCTTAGTACCGTTGTCTCATCCTCATCATCATCGTCCTCATCATCGTCATCATCATCTTCGTCTTCTTCATCATCGTCTTCGTCCTCGTCGGCAGCTGCGATTCGCTTTTCATCGCTGCGCGTCGCTTGAATTGCCAACTTTTCGCTGCTGCTGCCAATGCCGCTGGAGGAGCCGCTGCCGCTGCCGCTGCCACTGCTGTTGCTGCCACTGGTTACGTTGCCCAACAGACCCTGACCATGACCAATGCCAACATTGCTTTTATTGCCGCTGCCGCCGAAGCCGCTGCCCATGTCCGTGAGCATAATGAAGGGCGGACGGCAAACGGAAGCGCGCCTTTCAACCCGCTAAATTGTCAATAATAGGAAGCATTTCCACCAAATGGCGGCATTTTCGCTTTGCTAACACTAATACACACTCACACGTCACGCATAGACACTTAGACACAGCACTCTAGCCGCAGCTGCTTTTTTGAGCAAAGGCTATAAAAAATATTTATGCGCCTTTGATTTATGTGTGTGTTATGTTGTTTTATGTCAGTGCTCTTAGCCAAATTAGTATGTCAAATTGTTGCAGTTTATATCAATTCTATGATTTTTAAACCAATTCGCGCAACAAAATTAATTAAACTGTGCAATGCTGGGGCTCGACGCCGCGTATGCGTGATATTTTGTATTTTATTGCGCATACGCCACTTGGCCTCAAGTTTTTTTTGTAATTATTTATTTCATATAGTGAAATTTTGTTATTAAATTTTTAAACATTTTCATTGTTTTACATATTTTATATAAATATTTTTCACATTTTGAAACCGACTCAATATTTTCTTTGTTTTTTTAATACATTTTCATTTAGAAAACCATCTTCAAAATTAGGCCAGCTCTGTACAGTGGCTATTAACACGTTTAAATGGTATTAAACTGTTGGACTGTTGCGGTGTCCGCTGGCCAAAGATTTTGTCTCGTACTGCCGTTCGCCCAACGCGCAACTGATTTCCCGAAATGCGGCTAAAAGCTCGGCGACCCGCCAAAGCGCGCTGCCCTCGGTTTTTCCTTGCAGTTTTCCGAGCTACGAGCTCCGAGCTCCACAGCGAAAGCGAAAGCTTTTTAACGAGACTTCCGAGCTCCATTCATGACCAAGGTTTCAAACTTGGCCCGAAGTCACGTGGTCGCGTTTCACTTTCGTTGCGTGTTGCGTGTTTCGGGCCCAAGCGAAGTTGAAGCTTTGAAGTTCGCAGCTCCACGCAGCTGTTGTACCTCCCCCTCCTGCCTTCGCTCATATAAACTAGGCCCATTTCACCCCTGTGCGGGCCTTTTCTGCACTGTCTCAACTGATTTGTTATTGCAATGCCCAATTATTGATAATTATGGACTTACAAATTATTTCCATTGCTTCGATTAAATGCAAATTGCGTTTTCGTGTTGCCCAACAATATCATTTGTCATGGGCTACGAATAAAAATCCCCGCGCAACCCCTCAACTCACCTCATTAAAGCCAAGCAATTTGCTAATAATTTGCAAATAGCAAACCCTAATGGCGACCAAATGGCTGACGCACGTGTCACCGCGTGCAAGGCGCCGCATGGTAAGCGATTTCACAAAGAGACCAAAAAGTTGGCATTACGAAGCCCAACAATTTAATTATTAAAAGATAAATAAATATCAAGGTACATTTTGTAGGAAATAAGACTGTCTGTATTCAAAGTATAACCAATAATGTCTTAACAAAGTAAAAACGTATTTTAACTGTAGCTAAACAAATTTAAATAACAGGAACATCGTTTCGTAAACTAAGCTTACATTTTTCAGAATAAGCTAAACAGAGATTGCCCTATCAACAAAAGCACTCGGGTTTTTTATTTGTTTTCGTCACTGGCGTGATAATAATAAATAGAGTGCATTCTATATATTTATATTTACCTTATTACCCGCTGTGTTGTTAAACAAGTTTGTTATTTTAATGTTGATTTCGGATTTTCGATTTGCTTTACTAATTAAGGCACATTCATACATATATTCAGCTTGTAACCCAACATTGGTGTTTAAAAAATATTTTTTGCAATTAAAATAATTGAAAATTATTTCGAATGTTCTACTTGCTTTCGTCATTAGCGTGACAACTTTGTAAATCCCATAAAATCAATACAATTAATAAAAATAAATTAATAAATTTATATAAACCTTATTTAAACTTTTTATTCTGCCGCTCAATTAGCTGATTTATTTATTAAGTTATTCAAGAGTCTACTTAAATTGAATTCGCCTGCTGTTTTTATTGTTGTCTTATTTATTTACAAATCTAATTCGACAGCTCGCGGGTGCTAATAAATTTATATAAATCAACAACAACTTTTGTGGGCGCATGTTACATCGACAACAACAACAGCAGCATCAACAAAAAACAAAAAGTTGCCTGTGCCACGTGCTGCACGCAAATTAGATTACGCATACGCCACGTGGCCAAAAACTTGTTTATGCAGGGTGTAAAACAGAATGTAAATATTTTTTATGAGGAAAAACAAAATAAGGAACACATATGAAAGTCGAGCGAAAGACAACAATAAAAGTTGGCAAGAATTTAATGAGTTTAAAGGTTTTGGCTTGAAATCAAATTACTTCACTGCCTCTTTTGTCTGGCCTCCTTTTTGGCATATGCGGCGTATGCGTTACTTTAAAGATATTGTATGTAAATTACAGCTGTCACGTTTCATTAGAGACCCTCTAAGCTCTCCATTCTATCAATATGGTTAGATCCTTGAGCATTGCGTGGGCTTGGGAAATCCTACTCGATTTTAGTGGCCAAGTTCAGCAATAAACTGCAGCACTAATAAAGCAAGTTGCAGCAATAAATCCGCGCAGTTAGTTCGAGGCAAACTTAAGTTTGCCTTTGAAGGACAATAGGAAAACTTGGGAAAAGTGAGCAGATGACGTTTTGTTTTTCTTTGGAGCACGCGATTTAATCACAAGCGACTATAGATAAAATTTTGGGAGCAATTTTCCTTAAACAGAAAAATATATCTCAAAATCGCTTTTAATGTTGCATTTTATACTAATTTCAACACTCGCAATCGATTAAACACAAAAATTCAAAATATTAAATTTAAGAAAAATAAAATTCAAAATGAGTAAAAATTATTTTTTCAAATTATAGTTTCTGGGAACCTAAACAAAAACCTGTAAAATATATTTCTCTAATTTTGGCATTGTTTTTAGAGTAAGTGCTACGCTCTCTGTTTTTAGAATGTTTACCAAAACTGGTTCAATAACCTTTGGCCCGGCACATAAACTAATTACCCACATATTAAAACCTCACTGGGCTAAAAATGTTGAATTTAATACGAAAAGTTTCCCAGGAGCTGACAGCTACACTTTATACTTGATTCACTGAGCTCAGAGCCGGACGTAGTAGCTTAATATTAACTTTAGTGGATCTGGCGAATCACCTGCACTTTGAGCATCACAATCTTGATCTCGACTTTATCGCGTGGCGAGCTGCTGGAACGTGTCTCATGCTGGGGCAGGGACGTCGGCTGAGACGGAGGCGGGGGCTCTGTGATTTGATTGTTGTTGTTTTTTGTGGCACTTGCAGTAGACGGTTTCAGTTTCTGCTGCTGCCCCCTGCTCCAGGCGCCTTTCGGTTCCCATTAGGCTAACATCGGGATGTATAAAACTCATTTTGCTTTTAAAAAGCAATCTTTAAGTTTTATGCAAAAAAATTTAACTCCAGTTAAAACGAATTGATTTATGCGAATTTTCAGCAAGCATTCACAATTGTTGTTGTGTAATTTTTTTGTTATTTTTTTTTTTGTTTTCTTTCTTTTGTTTTTGTTGCACTTTATATAATCACAGCAGTTTTTGGGCTTTCGTGTTTTATTTCGAACCGTTTCAAGTCAACAGCTTGCCGCACATTTTTGATTCGCCGCTGCATGTGCCAAGTGTTTGCTAACTGATTTATTTAAATTATTAGAAATGACCAAAGCGAAATACAAGAGCAGCAGTTGTAATCACAGCACGGCCGTAGCGCTCCGGGCGCACTGAGACGCACTGGGGTTGAGGTAAGGGTCCGTTGGCGAATATTTCTTGGCTGCCTTTTTTTTTATATACTCTGCTTGCCAAGTGAGAAAGGAGCATATTGGCTTTGTGAAGTGAGTGCACCTCTGCAAACGTTAAACTTCGAATGTATATTTAGTCCAAATAAATCAATAATGTCCCACAATTTTAGAGTTAAAGTCAACAGATTTGGCAGCTTGACTACTGAAATTGTTCCCCAAAAATCGAGCTCGTGCCTTTCAAAAATCTCTATTTTCTGAAGTCTCAAGTAGATTACAAGACTACTAACAAGCATACTCTTTTACCGCTCGTTATATTTATTTTGTTACTGTGATAGGGTATTGTGCCATTGCTCACGCCCGACTACAACGTTCTTACTATACCGTTTTTTTTTCTTTTGGGCTGCTGAGTGGCAAAGTGTCTAGATTTCCGCTTTTGATGCTCAAAAGGAAGCAAGAGTACGGCACCGCACTTGTCTCCTAGGGTATTTATAGCCGACACCCAACAGCAGGCAGCAACAAGCGGCACAAAGATACAAATGCAGTCGCCTTCCTCTGTGGCAACTTCCGTCTGACGGCTCAAAGTCAAGTTCAAGTTGAATTAGTTAGCCAACTGACCACAAGCAGAGAGAGAGAGGGAGAGAGAGAGAGGGAGGGCGCGAGAGAGAGAACATTGGCCAGTTCATGAGACGCTGTTGTAGTCGATCTTGCTTGCTGCCAAAACTATTGACACACACACAAACACACACACGCACACCTCTGGGTGTACACATTACGTCTGCTCTTGTTCTGCGCACATAGCTTGCCAAAAAAAAAAAAAAAAAAAAAAGCAGCAACAGTTATCCGCGTGTTGCCGAAGACTAAATACTCTTACCGAGGTGCGCTATATATTATATATAAAATTATATTTTTGCGGGAATTTTCCTCAGGCTAGTCTAATATATACATATATCATTTTGCGCGTATGTAATAGATAGGTTAAAGTTTGTGCCTGCAAAGTAGGATCGAGATATCTTAGTAAACAAAAAATGTTTATATAATTTTAATTTTAACCGTACGTTCGTATGGCAGCTATATCTATAGTCATCCGATGCGACCAATTCAACCATATAGGCTACCTGCAGCTAATAGACAGAGTTATGCCAAATTTCATCAAGATAGCTTAAAATTTAAGGGACAATTATGGCTATATAATCATATACATAGTGATCAAGAATGTGCATACTCTATAGGATCACATGTGTCTTCTCTATGCGTAACGCACTACGTAACAATATTCAAATACCCAGTACAGTGGTATATAAAATAAGACGCTCATACGCCCTGTCAGCCAACAATTCTTCTTATTCGCATTTTCATTTCATTTCGTTTCATTTCGTTTCGTTTGCTTAAGTGTTTTTTGGTATTTGTTGTTGTTGCTGTTGTTCCTTTTCAATGTTGCTTTCGTTCAAGTGTCAGCTTTTGTGTATTTGTTTTGTCTTGCCCGACAAGCATTTATTTGTTTTATTCTTATTAACTTTTTACTTTTTTTCTGGTTTGGTTTTTAAACAATTATCACACGCAGCGGCAGCAGCTGCCACAAGTCAAAACTTTATCGGGAATCGGTAATATATATAATGAGCTGAACACGTTCCCAGCAGCACGTTTTGCACTTGTGTTTGCCCAAGCAGTTAGCCGGATTCCAAGTCAAAGTTTGTATATCTGTATTATTACTTTAAATTTCATAAAGTTTCGGGATCTTCGAAGTTGCATTTTTTCTTGGAAGTTTCTTTACCAATTTATTTATTATTATAAATTTTTTAAATTTTATGTATTGATAAGTTATGAAACCCTGTGGGTTTTTACAAAATGTTTCCTTTAAAATTTGAAAAATTTCTTTTACATTTATTGTGTAGACATCCTATTTGTTTCCACACTATATTTTATTGTCCTTTGTTTCATTTTACAATATGATTAAAATTTTATTAATAACTGTCTCCCTACTTTAATAGAATTAATCTTTTACGATCTTTATCTTCTTCTTATCTGGGCAGCTGCTGCACTGAAGCATGCCCATATGAATTTCCCACAAGTGCGATTTTATATGCCAATAGCTAATTAACATTGAATTCTGCATGAAGAACATGTACAAGTATTAGTACTAAATGTATTATTAACTTTTCTTCTCTACTCCTCTGTTGCTGTTGTTGCACAATTTGCATGCACGTGGCGCAGCAAGCACGACGACAACATGCAATAAAAATAAAATTAAAACTAACCCATTTTCCGCATACATCCCACAAGATGCAATATAATCGTGTGTAATTTACCACACATATATATGTTTATAGTGGCACGAATTAATTTTATGCTGCAAAAAGTTTCCAATGCTGCAATTAATCATTAATTAAAATCAGAACCAAGTTAGCAAATGCAACAGCAACAAAATGCCAAAGGCGTGGAATTTTGCGCCAACCTATTCCGAGTCAGAGTCGGGTAAAAAGTTCATACTAAATTATGACGTAGGCGTATTAAGCTCTGCTTACAAAGTTGAACTGCAGCCATTAGTCATATAGAAGTTTATATATATTGGTTCGATTATGGATGCATTTGTGCATTTGTGATAATGGGGAAAAATTGTAAACCTGTCACGTGCCCCCTCTCAACAGTTAATGCTAAACGCGGTACTTTTTGTGGCCAGTATTTGCTTAAGCTTCGGCTTAAGCTATTCCTAATGCGACTCTCGACAATTGTTGAGTAATAATAATAATAATTCATCAAAGATCGTGTTTTCTTCCAGTTACTGACCCCATCAACTAAAATAGGCGCAAAACACGTTTTTTTTGCACTTTTTTCATATTTATTATTTATGTGTATACCCTTTCGGGGGTATTATAATATTGTCGCATAGAGAAGAATACGTATCCGGACGTAAAAAGTATATATATTCTTGATCAGAATCATAAGCTGGGTCGATTTAGACATAATGAAAAGTATAATGATAAAATGAGTTGAAAATTTAGATTTTGTATGAAAAACTTTCTTGTTTTACAATATATCACAACCAAACTTAGCATTTAAGATATTTACTATGCTCACTACGCTAACATATCTGCAACATATTACTAATACCGGACTGTTACGTTATAAAGCTGCTATAAGAACAATCGGATGAAAAATTATTTTTTGTATGAAAAAGTTTTTTATTTTCAAATAAGTTCAAACCAATTTTGAAAATTGAGATCGCTTTCTCCTAACATCTCTGCCGAGTACATCTGCAAGAGTATTTAAACTTCGTCAGCCCCAAGATAACTGCTCTGCTCGTTTTCCTCTTTGATCTCGTATCTCTCAGTGCGAACAATAAAAACAAAAACAAAAACCCTTTCTTTAATTCATTTTATGCATAATTCATCGCGTTTGCGGCTCATTGCGCCGCGTCATGTGTAAATCGCGCGACGCTCGCGCCAATATTTATACCTCTATATATTTGTATATTTCCCTGACTTCTTGAATTTCCCACACACCGCGCTCTAATAATTAACTGGAAGATTGAATAGATGCTGACTGTGACTAGCTGTTAAACAATTGAAGATTTAGATAGCTAAATGAATAATTATAATTGCAATAAACCTCAAAATTTATGACTTTTTAATCAATGTATTGCCGCAAATCGTGAAATTCTATTTTTGCGCGATATTAATGATATTTTAGAATTTTTTTTCTACAGAATTTAGCAGGATTATAAATTTGCGTTGATTTAGCAATTAATAGCAATTAAAAGCGCCTATTTAACAAATCTAAATGTTTATTATTGTTGATTTATCGAAAAAAAAAAATGGGTTTTTCCAAAAATGTTTTTGGTAATTTATATAAATAACATAATGCTTTTTTAGATGAAAAACTTGAGAACTCAATTAAATTAAGAAAATTATTTGTAAAAAAAATTATACGGGGAGTTTTCCTAAAAATTTGCAGTTGAAAACTGAGATCTTAATTTAATTTGAAAACTCTTTATATAAATATTGTCACACTCTTTGCACCTACCTATTTACTGTTGTATTTCTTATCACTGATATCCAGTCAGGATCAGTTGGCTTTTCTTGGTATCATATTCATTTGTATTATTTGGGCACTATGAGCACTCTTTGGGGATTTCCTTTTTTTTGTCAACCTCCTTTCTGTTAAAGTATGTATTTCACTTGTGAAGATCCTCGTCCGATCGCAGCGAGCTTAAAACGGATACTGATCGCAAAGTCGGTTCACTTGTTTTCTTCACACTTTACCTAGAGCGCCAAAACTGAAGCTCTAGTAGTTTCTACACGCACACAATGTCGCCAACTGGCAGCGAAAGAGATCTATATATCTATATAAATATATATATTGGGCAAATATTTATGTTAATAAACAGCGAATTAAAAGAACTGCGATCTGCGAAAAATAAAAAGCAGCGCGCTTATTTGCTTTTAGAATTTAGCGCTTGTTGCGAAATGAAAACCGATTTTTAAACTGAACTCAACTCAACGAAGTGAGGTCGCGCGCGCCAAGCGACGCCAACAGAAGCGCCACGAGCAGAAAAAGCTGGGAAAAAACAACAAAACAACAGAAATAGACGATCGGCAAATCAACGATCGATTGCCGATTACACGATCTCGGCTAAACGATGACGCAGTTGTTGGCGGCCGATAAACAAGCGACAGGTTCAGGCAAATGAAGCAGATCTGTCAGCGCAGGCCTAATTTAAGGTTTTAGCTTGAAGCGTAATGGCTATTAGCTGGAAATATGGCTATTCAAAAGTCAAGCCAGCTGCTTTTAGGCAGTGCGTGAAATTGATCGCAGCTTATCAGCAAAAATAACCTATTCAAATCTCAGAATTTATCTTCGGCCAAATGGATGTTATTAAATTAAATTTTAGTACACTTTATCACTTAACATATTAAATCTATTTAAGAATTTGATTTGTATTTTAAGCAAAGACTTGTATTTGTATCTTCTTGCTTCAAATACAGAGATAGAAAGTATCTAGATCAATTATTCTTGTGTAAGCAAAAAATAAAGATTCTTAATTCTATAAAAATGTGTTTACTTGTTTCTAGTTTGTTAATTGTGACTCGCCTAAAATCAAATTATAAAAATGTTTCTACTAATTTTATTTCTCATTTTTGAAGTTGTTTCTGCCATTTTGAGACTCTTTTTGAATTCCATCAACACTCGAAAAACATGGCGGGTTAAACGGGTAACAAGCGTGGAAATTTTCTGACTGCACACGGCACATGTTCGGTTAATTTGCACGTTTTCGGGGGGATTCGCTTAGTTACAATTAGTTTAACTAATCTTTTTATTGATTGCCTTTAGCCCATTAACCGGTTCGTGTCAGTTTCTTCCTCTTTATATTGATATGGCTTTCTTTTTGTTTACGAGCAAAAAGCCATCATATGATGTCTTTGATTAACATTTAATTACTAATTAATTAATTAAGTTTAAACTCGTTTTTGGCCAAACACGGCCAAAAAAAAAGATGTCACGTTTATTTTGCACGATCGCCTGACATTTGGAATTTGTTTTCCGAGTAAACAGCTCCTTAAACTTGATACATAGAGTGATATAATGCATGTGTACCCAATATTCAAATACTGAACTAGTAAAATCATTCAACTCTCTAAAAGAAAATGGAAATTATCCATTATTTAAAGGACAGTTCTAAGCTTTGGTAGATAAAGGAATTTGTTTTAAAATTTGGTTTTCTTAACCCATTTCTCATATCTGCCCAACTTTTTTCTTTCAAGCATTGTTTGGACTACTTCGTTTTCCCAACGAATAACATTTGTTGTTTGTATGTGAATATCTGTATTCGTTTCGATCATTCTTCGAATACATGGACAGCCATAAAATTTATGCTAATTACTTGTGACGATTATTTTGCCAACTGGTCTGGGCGACAATACTTACTACAAAAATCAAGTGTAAATAATGGCGACATTTTAGGATGGTGGGAGGTGAAGGGGGAGGCGTTGTATCATGCGTTTAACCTTGTTATTGAACTCGCTGGCAACTGAGTGTTGCCTGGTGCCTGCGATGTTTTTCGCAGCTTCCGACTAAGTGACGCCTATTAAATGCGCCTAATGACAACAACAACCACATCAAAACAGGTGACAATTTCACGAAAAAATCTGTATTAAATTGCATACCCTGTATTTATTGAAAATATATAGACAAGGGTATATTATAGGCAAAAGCTGTCCTAAACCATGCGCAGCTCATGTCTATTATTATTTTTAAATGATCGATAGCTCAGCTCGCTTGTCTGATAACTATTTTTCCCGGTTTCATAAAGACAATAAATATCGGTATGTATTTTTGTTGACATATCTCGCAAATTGCAAAATTAAATTTAAACAAAAACACCTAGATAAAAAAATAAAAATTATCAAATATTTAAAATAAATATAAAAAAAGGCACATTCTTGATCTTTTTGTGCACATACACATTTTAGGGTCATCCTTAAGTGCTGCCAGTTTCATAATAATCGTTTTGTAAACCCGAAAGTTAATTTGTTATAGTAGAAAAGGGAGCCAAGAGCAAGAAGAGGTTACCGAAGTTAGTACAAATGCATAGCTATGGCAGCTTCAGCCGGGTGACAGAGTATTCTCCAGTCAAACCATCCCACTTGTTTTTCTTATTTTTTCGCCACTGTTGCTAATTTAATTAATTTGCTTTGTATTTATTTGCCTTTGCAATTTGCCGTGTTTACGCTATTTGCATGTGCATTTCACATACAATTATGTATGTGTGTCAGGCCAGATGGAAAGAGCTCGCACGGGAGACGAATCCCGACTCGAATAATTATGAATAATTATTGTACGCACTTTATTGTATGGCAATGAATGTTGTCACGCCAATAACTGGGAACTTTTTCACATTAGCCACATGTTAAATGCAAATTAAACACAGCCCACCGATTTTCGGTGGGTTCTCACGTGACTACCGAGAACTTGATATGACGCTCGCCCTCGAAGTGCTCGCAGCCATTGGTGCTCCCGGGTAATGCGCCGGGATGTGGGCGTGGCAGTTGCAGTGGGTACATGTTTTTGGCCTGCTCATCAAACGCCTTGTTGACAGCTGCAAGTGATCAAATGTGGCTTACCTCCTACTAGTATTTGAGCTAAGGACTTACATAAGTAGTTGGGATTTCGGATAAAGGTTTTTTGCCTGCGTGGTTGTCGTTGCCTAGTTAAAGCATGCCCTGAGAAGAATGTCGCGTCTTCTTGTGAGGACGGGCCATCTACCTCGAAGGCACTGTCTATCTGCGATTCGGACTCCCTAGTGTCTATCTCAGATTCATCTACTCCTAAGGCACTATCCATCTCCCTTTCCTCATTACTGCCAATGCGCATACCATGAACGTAGTAGTATGGCTCGGCCCCTTCTGGCGGCTTACAACGTATCTGGGCGTGCAACGGGCGGGCACAAAATAGGAGCGATAAGACTACGTGCCACAGCGATCCAGTCATTTTAAGCTTTTAGCAACAAGTGGCGCGTGAAAGATTCTTAAAACTGAATATTAGTGTGCCGCATTGATTTGCTTTGCTTTGAATTCAATTCATTTTAGGCAAAGCATAATAATGCATTTTCCATTTGCGATTATTAGCAGCAATTAGGTGGCAGCTGCCAAGCTGTTAAATATATTCCAATATGTTCTGCATGCTGACCCGTCTGACTTGTTAATACTGATATATTTGCAATGCACTTATATTTTTATCACTAATAAGTTTAACTAATTGATTGTTTCGAATTAAAATTAAAAATTGAAACGGCTTGTTATACCAGTTAGCTTTTTGTCGTGCAGACGTGTGCGATTAATGAATTGCAAATAGTTATCGAGCTGCCGCCACAATTGAATAGTTATCGTAATATTATCGCTAATGTGAGCAACGGTCACACTTACGCTATTGGACTCAAATTTGCCGAAAAAGTTTGTAAAATAATTTAATTTAATCGTGTTTTGTGCTAAATCCGCAATGCCGCCTACTATAAACAATTCGGCGGTTAATTCAGCCGCCGAAAAGCGACCGCAACGACAAACAGAGCGCAAGTAAGTACAGTAATAGGCGCAGCATCCAAGTGGATCTAAAAAGTTTGCACATTAAAACGCAGATCCGAAATCATTTGCCGCGTCAAATATGGCAACAATCTGCCGGATATACCCTTCGACCTGAAATTCCTGCAGTATCCGTTCGACAGCAACCGCTTCGTCCAGTACAATCCCACCTCGCTGGAGCGCAACTTCAAGTACGACGTGCTCACCGAACATGATTTGGGGGTCACTGTGGATCTCATCAACCGGGAGCTGTACCAGGCGGATGCCATGTCTCAGCTGGATCCGGCCGACGAGAAGTTGCTGGAGGAGGAGACACTGACGCCCACAGATTCGGTCCGCTCGCGCCAGCATTCGCGCACCGTCTCCTGGCTGCGCAAATCCGAGTACATCTCCACGGAGCAGACGCGTTTCCAGCCCCAGAATCTGGAGAACATCGAGGCGAAGGTTGGCTACAATGTGAAGAAATCGCTGCGCGAGGAGACGCTCTATCTGGACCGCGAGGCACAGATCAAGGCCATCGAGAAGACGTTCAGCGACACCAAGAACGACATCACTAAGCACTACTCCAAGCCGAACGTGGTGCCCGTGGAGGTGCTGCCCATATTCCCCGACTTCACCAACTGGAAGTATCCATGTGCGCAGGTCATCTTCGACAGCGATCCGGCGCCGCAGGGCAAAAACGTGCCCGCCCAACTGGAGGAGATGTCGCAGGCCATGATCCGTGGTGTGATGGACGAAAGCGGCGAACAGTTTGTCGCCTACTTTCTGCCCACCGAAACGACGCTGGAGAAGCGCCGCATCGACTTTGTCGCCGGCGAACTCTACAAGGATGAGGAGGAGTACGAGTACAAGATTGCGCGCGAATACAACTGGAATGTTAAGACAAAGGCCTCCAAGGGCTACGAGGAGAACTACTTCTTCGTCATGCGCCAGGATGGCATCTACTACAACGAGCTGGAGACGCGCGTCCGGCTCAACAAGCGTCGCGTCAAGGTCGGCCAGCAGCCCAACAACACAAAACTGGTGCGTACAAAAGATTTACCCTATAGGTATCCCCAATCTAATGTACCTAATGTGTGGCATGTGCCCTGCAGGTGGTTAAGCATCGGCCGTTGGATGCCCTGGAGCATCGCATGCAGCGCTATCGGGAACGCCAGCTGGAGGTGCCCGGCGAAGAGGAGGAGGAGGAGGACGACGATGAGGAAATGGAGGCGGACGAGCAGCAGACTCAGCTGCCGGCCGAGCAGGCCAAGCCTGCGCCCGAAACGAAGACTGTCGCTGATGATGAGGCAGCTGTGGGTGGCTCCACGCCGGCTCCAGATGCCCAGGAGCAACGCGAGCGCCAATCGCGCTCGCGAACCCGCTCCGGCGGCTCACGTTCACGCACGCGCAGCCGCAGCGGCAGCGCAGCCAGCGGCAGTGCGGCCAGCGGATCGCGCAGTCGCAGCCGCTCCAGCTCGGCCAGCGGCTCCGGCTCGCGGGCTAGCAGTCGTTCCAAGTCCGGCACCCGTTCGCCCAGCGGCTCTCGTTCACGCTCCAATACGCCAGCCGGACGCAGCGCCTCTCGCAGTCCGAAATCCAAATCGAAATCCAAGTCGAAATCAAAATCCAAGTCACGCAGTCGCAGTGCGTCCGGCTCGCGCTCCGGCTCCGGCTCACGTTCTGGCTCCGGCTCACGCTCGCCCAGCGGCTCCGGCTCCAGTTCCGGCAGCGGCTCCGAGGAGGAGTGAAAATTCAAATCAAATTCTTGGAGCTTGTATTTTAAGAGCAATACACAAAAATGTACACACACAGAACACAAAAACAAATTTGGGAGAGCTCCCACGGCTACGTGGCGTCCATGAGGAAGTGGCGAAAGAGCTCGCCATCCGAGCTGGGCTGCTCCGTCTGCTGCGGCGAGTAGAGGCGCAGATTCTGCAGCTGTTGCAGCGGGGAGCTGCTGCCTTCAAAGTGAACGCCGCTGTCCAGGATCACCGGATGCGGTTGTGGCTGCTGTGGCTCCACACTGCAAATGCCCAGCTTCTGGCAGCTCTCGACGACGATGTCGTCAATGGTCTGCGAGAGCAGCGCCTCCTGATCCCCGCCAGTCACAAGAGCGCTGCTCGCCGTGAGCTCCGGCTGCGCCACGTGGTCCACGTCCACGCCCACGTTGGACTCGAGCAGCGCCTTGATTAGTTGCTCCGGCGTCTGCGCCTCCTCCGCGCCGGCGGCACATTTGTGTGTGCGCAGCGAGACCTTGTAGCGAAAGGTCTTCTGGCAGTGCTCGCACTTGTAGGGCATGACCCCCGTGTGGATGCGCGTGTGCACCAGAAAGGAGACGCGCTGCCGAAAGCATTTACCTGCGGGAGAAAGACAGGAGGAGAGAGGGCGAAAGTTGGTGAGCTAGAGAACTGTTTTCTATCACCTGCCCCATAAGTCAATGCAATGTCCGTCCGTCCGTATTGAAGCTAGAGTCTAGACTAGAGACACTTGGAATATATACTCGTGTCAATTAGTGTTTAGATTTTTTGGCTACGCCCACTGGGGGCATGGCAAATGGATCAAATCTAGATACAGCTAACTGCTTGGCAAACCTTACCAGGCACTTGGCTTGCATTGTAAATTAATTAATTGCAAGTTTGTAAAAGGGAAGCTATCGCAACTGACAAAAGTTGCCAATTATTTACTTTATTACGCATTTATCCTCATGTCAGCTGCCATGAACTTTGCCATGAACTTGAGAAAAAGTACCGTGCTCTGTCCATAGTCCGTTTTGTTCGTCTGTGTTGGCGATAATTGTTGCTAGAGATATTTTTTAATCTCCTTTTGACATCCGTACTAAACTACCCTAGAATTAAGCCTCGTACCCCAAAAATAAATGGGTATGCAAACAAACAAAAGAAGACGTCCGAACATTTTAAGCCTACATGAAGTTTATTCACATATAGTTTATATTCCCGATCAGTATTCAGTGTGAATTGGTCGAGTCTGTCCCTTACTGCACACATATTTTCCTGATCAGCATTAAGTACGAATTAGTCGAGTCGCCCACCCGCCCCTCCCATCGCCCACCCAACCCGTCACTTACCGCACACCTCGCACTTGAAGGGCTTCTCGCCGCTGTGGATGCGCTGGTGGTTGTGGAGCGTGGACAGCTCCTTGAAGGCGCGTCCGCAGATGCCGCAGGCGTGCGGCTTCACCTCGCTGTGGTAGAGTAAATGCTTGTGGTAGGACTGCTGGAAGGTGAAGGTGCGGGCGCAGTACTGGCAGGTGTACGGCATCTCGCCCGTGTGCAGGCGCTTGTGCTTCTTCAGGAAATACTTGGTGGTGAACATTTTGGTGCACACGTCGCACTCCCAGTTCTTGGGCGTGCTGCCGTACTCGGCGCCAGCTGCGGTCTCCTGCTCCTGCTTAAGCATGCAGATGGCGCCGCTCAGCGCATACGGCTGCGTGTTGTTGTTGCTGGAGTTGGAGTTGGAGCTGGAGTTGTTGTTGGTCGAGGTGGGTCCTGCGTTGCCGTTGTCTGCTGCCGCCTCCTTGTGCCGGATGCGATCGCAAATGCTAATCTTGAGCGTGGCATTGGGGATGTGGCCGTTGCTGCAGCTGCTCGCGAGCTCCTTGTTGCTGCCGCTCGGGGATGCGCCGACCGTGTGCAGCACCTTGAGGTGCACGCGCAGCGAACCCTTCATGCGAAACGTCTTGGAGCAGAGGTGGCACTTGTAGGGCTCCTGCTGCTGCTCCGCGTTCTCGTGCACCAACCGGAAGTGGATGTCGCGCAGCTCGTCGTTACGAAAGTTGAACTCGCAAATGTCGCATCGAGCTGGGGGCGTGGCAGGCGCGGGCGCAACCGGCGCCGGCGGCTGTTCCGCGGGCTTGGCACGCGACTTTTTGCCACGCCTCTTAGTGGGAGCAGCGGGAGCTGGAGGCGGACTGGCTGCAGCAGGCATGGGGGCAGCTTCTGGAGGCGCCACGACTGCAACTGTTGCGGGCGTGTTCATCAGGCTGGTGTGGCTGAACAGGTGAATGGTCAGCTTGTCCAGGCCCAGGAACAGCTCCGTGCAGTGGGGAAAGGGACAGGCCAGCGGCCCGTTGGCCGCCTTAATCAGGCGCTGCTGCAGTGCGTCGATGCTGCTGAAACTGGGCCCCGCGCACAGCGGACACAGCACGGACATGGAGCACATGGCAAGCACTTTGGTTCAGTTACAACTGCTCTGCTTACGGCCGGACACTATTCAATATTCTCTAAAAACCATTGCGGACAAACACTTCAAAGGAATTTTTTTTTTGTTTTTTTTCAGATTTATTTTTCTAAAAATACTTGCAACGAAAATATTGAAAATTTTTGTGCCGACGTTTTTCGTCTGTTCGTCTGGGCGAAATCGAAAATAATGAAAATTATTGCGCTCCCAGGCCGGCGAGCATTGAAAGTAAGCTGAAAAAAAAACCGAATTTCGAAATTACGAACAGCGCCGAAAAAAGGCAGCAGACAGCTGTCCGCTTCTTCCTCTTCCTCCTCTCTCTTTTGGGGGCTAGCGGGCGTATTCGATATAGAGGAGCACTTGGCTCTTTGTTTTGATCTCGCGCCGTGTAAATGGATCGTAATGGGGCAGCTGCCAGGCCCGAAAGTGACATATGCTATACGTATATTTGCATATTAATTTAAAATTTTTAAATTAGGTTAAGCTAAAAGCTTTGGAGGGTATTTTTCGGAAAGACATTTTCATGTGATATTCAAGATAAATCGGAAAATTTAATTGAGAATTATCTAATGTAATCTAATCTAATGCCCGGCTGGGCACTTTTTGGTAGCATAAAATAAGTCGTATAAATTGCTCTCAAAAAGATTATCTGATGTTTATGCAAATTTTTCACCTTACGGATGAAGTTTTCCCGTCAAGCTGCAAATTCTGACAAATTCAACATCCATTTTCTTACGCTTTAGACTCTGCGTTGATCGTCAATCAGTCAATCAATCAATCATTAGATACAATTTTGTTACTAGCTTAGAATTTAATGATATATTTGTCAAGTCAACCTACTTCATTTAGCATCTTTATTGGAATAATCATCCCTGGGCGCCCAGTTTTAATGTAGATAGAGTATTTCTGTAGCTTGTGTGCGCGCACAACTGCGGAGCAAATCAGTCAAGGGTATACGCTAGCTGCGTACGATCCGTCTCTATTTATAAAGTGTGCCTATATAGTATATGCTGTATATGCTGTATATATATTTATATATGCGATGCTGCTCTCTTGTTTCTTGTTGATATTTGGTCATCTATTTTTATGGCTCTTGTTTTCTTCTTCGCTGCGCTGTTTATTCGTGTTTCTGTTTGGTTGTCCGATTTGTAAACAGTTCATTGGCCAAGCACGTGAGAGGGCGCGCAGGAAGTCTCGGTCAGCAGGAAAATAATAGTTGTGGGAAAAGTATTATATTAAAAGAAAACTTGCGTGAAATCATTTCTTCTTCTTGGTCGGAAAGTCGAGGGAGACGACGCTGATGCGGGCCGAGGAGGGCTCCTCCCTGCCCAGGCTCAGCTCGGAGGTGGAGGAGCGGGCGCTATAGCCTGCAAGGAAGTACAGTAAACACAGATTAGAGTGGCTTTGCTACACCGAAAAAATCAAGTTAAAAAGTATAAAGAACATATTGCTAATTCTCAATTTGAGTATGTTTTTAGCACTAACTTTCGACAATAGGGGATTGGAATTGCTGTAATATCTCTCAGAATTTAATCCAAGAACGAGATTTAAATTGGCTTTTCTCAGAAAAATCTAGTTTTTTCTGACTGAAACTAAGAATTTCGTACATATGCATATACATTTGCATATTTAGTATTTAGAATATTAATACGAATCGTAATTTCAAGTAGGAATTTAGTACGTCATTTTTTTCTGTGTATACAATCGTCCACCCACCCTTGACTGAGTAGCAGTCCAGCGAGGAGTACGAGGCTGTGCCCGAGGACAGGCAGCTGCGCGCGGGCTTCAAATGCTGCGGCAGCTTGAGTCCTTTGCCCAGCATATAGTGTATGATCTCGGGTCCGTCCACATCGCTGTTGGCCATGTCGGACAGCAGGTTCAACGCCTTCCGGTTGCGATTCTCCAGCTCCTGCAGGTTGAGATCGCGCTCGAACAGCGACAGATACTCATTGCTGATGGCCTTCTGCTTGATGTCCTTGAGCAGGCTGTGTATCTCGCGATTGGCCCGATCGATCTTCGAGCTCTGCTCCTGCAGCTCTTTGGTCAGCTTCTCCAGAGCGTCGGCATCTTCCAGGCACCTCTGCTTCTCCACTTCGATTTGCTTCATCAGCTGCTCCAGCTCATGTTTCTGTTCCTCGATTTTGACATCGTAGCGCTCCGCCTTGCAGCGCAGCACCTTCAGCTTCTCCAGCTCGCTGCAGTAGTTCTCCTGCATCTTTTTTAACTCCTCCTCGGCGCGCTGTTCATCTGGAGTTGGGCAGTAAATTAGCCGTTGAAAAGGAATTTATTTAAAAGTAAAAAGAACTTCAAGGTATTAAGCGTTTTTCTCCAATGAATATTCAAATAGATCTCGTCTTTTAACATCAATATATTACGTATATTTCGCCTTACTTACCCTTTGAGTTATCCTCGAAGGTTTTCAGAGTCTTGCGATAGTTGTCGTTGGATCTGTCGAACTGACGCAGCGTATTCTCCAGGGCAATCACCTCCTTCTCGGCCTTGAGCACCTTCTTGTTGAGAGCGTCGCCCTCGTCGGCGAGCAGCTGACGCTCCTGGGCGTTCTCCACCTTCAGCTGTGTGGCCGTGATCATGGTGCCGTCCTCGTTGACGCCCAGCAGGGCGGAGGTCAGCTCGAAGCGGGCGCGCATGGAGGCGATGTGCTTCTTGCGCTCGCCAAGATCGGCGCGCAGGGTGCTCAGCTCCTCGTTGAGATGCTTGCGCTTCAGCTGCAGAATGTCCTGCTGGCTGCGCAGCTCCACAAAGCGATCCTTGATGATGCGCTGGAACGCCAAGCGATGCTGATTGAGGCTGTAGGTGCCCTTCTCGCAGGTGTCGATCACGTTCTGCAGATCGCAGCAGCGCATCTTGAGCAGACTGAGCTCCACGACGAACTCCGAGTTGTCGTAGCGATTCATGCGCAGGCGCTTGATGGTGCCCTCGCAGTAGACCTGCGCCTCCTTGATCTTGAACTTGACCAGCTCCAGCTCCTTGGCGTCGTTGTTGTACACGATGACCAGGGCGTTCATGCTGTAGTTGAGCTTCTTGTTCTGCGCTTCCGTTGAGCTCAGGCGCCGCTGCAGCTTGGCGTGGTACTGCTCCAGTTCGGCGAGCGCGCGCTCGTTGCGCTCCTCCGTCTCGGGATCGGCGTTCTTGCCGCGCAGATCGGCCAGCCGGCGCTCGCTCTGCAGATACTTGAAGGACATATCGTAGTTGATCTCCGTCTGGCGCTTGATCTCGCTCTCCACCTGCCGCTGGTTGCGATTCACCGCCAGCAGCGTCGACTGCAGCGCCCCGTTCTGCACGATCATCGTCTTCTCCTCATCCCTCAGCTCGGCCACCTGGCGCTGGGTGCGGTAGAGCAGCTCGTTGCAGCGCTGCTGCTCCTTGTTGAGGACGCGCAGCGCCTCCTCCTCGCCCTCCATCATCTCGTCGAGGATCTGCAGGCGCTGATTGGCATCGGTGGCCTTGTCCTCGATGGCCTTCAGACGGTCCTCAACCTGCTTCAGCAGCTGGGCAAAGTTCTCGATCTCGGCGTTCTTGTCGTCGCGCTGCTTCATCAGCTTGCGATTATCCAGCCGCTGGGCGTGCACCATATTGGAGAGATTCTCCAGCTCGTGTCGCAGCGCGAGAATCTCGCGATCCTTCAGCAGCGAGGCATCGATCAGGCGCTGAATCTCGTTCTTCGCCTCGGACGTCTCCGTGTTCAGCGCCTCGATGCCCAGCTCCACCAGGCGATTGTTCTCCAGCACCTCGTTCAGCTGCTCGTTCGCAAAGCGATAGTTGGCCGCCATCGTCTCCGCGTGATCAACGAGGCGGGCGCACTCGGTCTCGCTGCTCTGTATCTCCATTTCGCGCTGGGTCATCTGGTTGACCGACTGCTTCCAGGTCTCCACCATCTGGCGGCGCTCGAGATGCGCCTCGCGGTAGAGGCAGGCCGTCCGCTCCAGGTTCTTCTCCAGCGTGTGCTGCTCGTCGTAGAGCAGGACGACCAACTTGCGCCGCTTGTCGATGTCCGCCTGCAGCAGCTGGCGGCGTGTGTTCAGCTCGCGCGCCCGCTGCTGATCGTCCTGGTAGTACTTGTCGATCAGCTGGTAGCCCTTGTTGCCATCCTCCATGGCCTCCGCCCAGTCCACCAGGCTCGACTTGGCCGTCTTGATGCGTTTGGTCAGATCATCGATCTCACGCTTGCTCTTCGTGATTTTACCTGCAATTTAGAGCAGTTCTTGACGGCAGTTCCGTGCTGCCCTTGGCCAACGGGTTACTTACGCAGTGTGTGCTCGGCGTATTCGGTGTACTCCGCCAGCTCCTTTTGGTTCGTGCGCACATCCTCCTTCAGCTTGTTGCGCTCCAGTATCACCAGCTGCGTGCGATGCGCCTCCTTCAGAACATCGTTCTTCACCGAGTTGAAAAATGTCTGTGGAAGAAGGGGCAGCAGGTCATTCATCACTTGCTCGAGCTCAAGCCCCAGCCTTTGCTTGTTGGGTTGCCCGATTTCTAGCTCATCCCTGCTCAACCTTCGACCCATTCTTTACCCCATTCGAGTCCCATCTATTCATCCTTGTCAGCTCATTGCCTTTCCCTATCCTATTCCCTATTCCTTTGCGCTTTGCCTTATTCTTTGCCCCATCCATTGACCCATGCCCTGCCCAATTCCTTGCCCCCGCCCCCTTTTCACTCACAATATTCTGCTGCAGCGTCGCCTCAATGTTCCGCTTGTGTCGCTCGATGGCCTTGTCGCGCTCGTCCAGCGCGATAATCCTCTGCTGCAGATTGAATTTCTCCGCCCGCATGCCGACCATCTCCTGCAATATGGCCAGATTCTCGGCGTTCGCCATGGGTATGTCGGCCTCCACGGTCCAGCCCATGGAGCGCATCGCCTCCAGCTTGAACTCGTCGAGCGAGGTGCTCTTCATGTCGTCCGTTTTGTTCGCGGTGTCGTTGCCCATCTTGGGAATCGCATCGACTGCTTTCGGTTTATGAGTATATCAAGCTGGACGCACTTCGTATGTAGTACTACATCCAGCTCGGAGTTTGTTCGTTTGAAATACATTTTCGAGAAAAACAACCTGATTGACAAGGGAAAACTACCTGATTAGCTATGGCAACCGGGTTGTTGGGTTTCTTGCCGCTGCTCCGAGCAACGCCTGTTGTTGACGCTCGAAAAGCTCTTTTGTTTTCAAAGCTATACCAACTATATGAAGAATCACTCAGAAATGTTTTTTTGTGCAGATAAAATAAAATTTACAAAAATAACTCCATAGTTCCCATATTTAAAGCTTCCATAACTTTGTCAAAACTGAACCGATTCTCATGTTTGATGGCATTTTGGTCATGATTAGTCATTTTAAATCATTCTGCATTTAAAATTTGTGCATTATTGAAAATAAAATATTTTTGAATTTTTTGGTCAAAAAATCATGTACTCCCCCCTTACTCTTATTCGAAATTTTTTTTTTTTAAATTTAGAATTGCAAACTTTTATTTTTAATCGATTGTAGGTGTCACAATTAGTATAAAAAACAACATTAAAACTGATTCTGAGGGGGTCAAATTTTATGTCAAAAATCATGCCAAAATTGAGAAAATTTTGGACATGTAAAGCTCTCGGATCCAGCGCTCTCATATTCTAAACTCCCATAACTTTGTCAAAACTGAACCGATTCTCATGTTTGATGGCATTTTGGTCATGATTAGTCCTCTTAAATCATTCTGCATTTAAAATTTGTGCATTATTGAAAATAAAATATTTTTGAATTTTTTGGTCAAAAAATCATGTACTCCCCCCTTACTCTTATTCGAAATTTTTTTTTTAAATTTAGAATTGCAAACTTTTATTTTTAATCGATTGTAGGTGTCACAATTAGTATAAAAAACAACATTAAAACTGATTCTGAGGGGGTCAAATTTTATGTCAAAAATCATGCCAAAATTGAGAAAATTTTGGACATGTAAAGCTCTCGGATCCAGCGCTCTCATATTCTAAACTCCCATAACTTTGTCAAAACTGAACCGATTCTCATGTTTGATGGCATTTTGGTCATGATTAGTCCTCTTAAATCATTCTGCATTTAAAATTTGTGCATTATTGAAAATAAAATATTTTGGCATTTTTTGGTCAAAAATCATGTACTCCCCCTTACTCTTTTTCGAAATTTTTTTTTTTTTTAATTTAGAATTGCAAATTTTTATTTTTAATCGATTGTGGTTGTCACAATTAGTATAAAAAACAACATTAAAACTGATTCTGAGGGGGTCAAATTTTATGTCAAAAATCATGCCAAAATTGAGAAAATTTTGGACATGTAAAGCTCTCGGATCCAGCGCTCTCATATTCTAAACTCCCATAACTTTGTCAAAACTGAACCGATTCTCATGTTTGATGGCATTTTGGTCATGATTAGTCCCCTTAAATCATTCTGCATTTAAATCTTGTGCATTATTGAAAATAAAATATTTTTGAATTTTTTGGTCAAAAAATCATGTACTCCCCCCTTACTCTTTTTCGAAAATTTTTTTTTTTTTAATTTAGAATTGCAAATTTTTATTTTTAATCGATTGTGGTTGTCACAATTAGTATAAAAAACAACATTAAAACTGATTCTGAGGGGGTCAAATTTTTTGTCAAAAATCATGCCAAAATTGAGAAAATTTTTGACATGTAAAGCTCTCGGATCCAGCGCTCTCATATTTTAAACTCCCATAACTTTGTCAAAACTAAACCGATTCTCATGTTTGATGGCATTTTGGTCATGATTAGTCCTCTTAAATCATTTTGCATTTAAAATCTTGTGCATTATTGAAAATAAAATATTTTTGTATTTTTTGGTCAAAAAATCATGTACTCCCCCCTTACTCTTTTTCGAAAATTTTTATTTTTTTTAATTTAGAATTGCAAATTTTTATTTTTAATCGATTGTGGTTGTCACAATTAGTATAAAAAACAACATTAAAACTGATTCTGAGGGGGTCAAATTTTTTGTCAAAAATCATGCCAAAATTGAGAAAATTTTTGACATGTAAAGCTCTCGGATCCAGCGCTCTCATATTTTAAACTCCCATAACTTTGTCAAAACTGAACCGATTCTCATGTTTGATGGCATTTTGGTCATGGTTTGTCCTCTTAAATTATTCTGCATTTAAAATCTTGTGCATTATTGAAAATAAAATATTTTTGAATTTTTTGGTCAAAAAATCATGTACTCCCCCCTTACTCTTTTTCGAAAATTTTTTTTTTTTAAATTTAGAATTGAAAATTTTTATTTTTAATCGATTGTGGTTGTCACAATTAGTATAAAAAACAACATTAAAACTGATTCTGAGGGGGTCAAATTTTTTGTCAAAAATCATGCCAAAATTGAGAAAATTTTTGACATGTAAAGCTCTCGGATCCAGCGCTCTCATATTTTAAACTCCCATAACTTTGTCAAAACTGAACCGATTCTCATGTTTGATGGCATTTTGGTCATGGTTTGTCCTCTTAAATTATTCTGCATTTAAAATCTTGTGCATTATTGAAAATAAAATATTTTTGTAATTTTTTGGTCAAAAAATCATGTACTCCCCCCTTACTCATTTTCGAAATTTTTTTTTTTTTTAATTTAGAATTGCAAACTTATTATTTTTAATCTATTGTGGTTGTCACAATTAGTATAAAAAACAACATTAAAACTGATTCTGAGGGGGTCAAATTTTTTGTCAAAAATCATGCCAAAATTGAGAAAATTTTTGACATGTAAAGCTCTCGGATCCAGCGCTCTCATATTTTAAACTCCCATAACTTTGTCAAAACTGAACCGATTCTCATGTTTGATGGCATTTTGGTCATGATTAGTCCTCTTAAATCATTCTGCATTTAAAATCTTGTGCATTATTGAAAATAAAATATTTTTGAATTTTTTGGTCAAAAAATCATGTACTCCCCCCTTACTCTTTTTCGAAAATTTTTTTTTTTTAATTTAGAATTGCAAATTTTTATTTTTAATCGATTGTGGTTGTCACAATTAGTATAAAAAACAACATTAAAACTGATTCTGAGGGGGTCAAATTTTTTGTCAAAAATCATGCCAAAATTGAGAAAATTTTTGACATGTAAAGCTCTCGGATCCAGCGCTCTCATATTTTAAACTCCCATAACTTTGTCAAAACTAAACCGATTCTCATGTTTGATGGCATTTTGGTCATGATTAGTCCTCTTAAATCAGTTTGCATTTAAAATCTTGTGCATTATTGAAAATAAAATATTTTGTGATTTTTTGGTCAAAAAATCATGTACTCCCCCCTTACTCTTTTTCGAAAATTTTTATTTTTTTTAATTTAGAATTGCAAATTTTTATTTTTAATCGATTGTGGTTGTCACAATTAGTATAAAAAACAACATTAAAACTGATTCTGAGGGGGTCAAATTTTTTGTCAAAAATCATGCCAAAATTGAGAAAATTTTTGACATGTAAAGCTCTCGGATCCAGCGCTCTCATATTTTAAACTCCCATAACTTTGTCAAAACTGAACCGATTCTCATGTTTGATGGCATTTTGGTCATGATTAGTCCTCTTAAATCAGTTTGCATTTAAATCTTGTGCATTATTGAAAATAAAATATTTTTGAATTTTTTGGTCAAAAAATCATGTACTCCCCCCTTACTCTTTTTCGAAAATTTTTTTTTTTGAATTTAGAATTGCAAATTTTTATTCGATTGTGGTTGTCACAGTTAGTATAAAAAACAACATTAAAAATGATTCTGAGGGGGTCAAATTTTTTGTCAAAAATCATGCCAAAATTGAGAAAATTTTTGACATGTAAAGCTCTCGGATCCAGCGCTCTCATATTTTAAACTCCCATAACTTTGTCAAAACTGAACCGATTCTCATGTTTAATGGCATTTTGGTCATGATTAGTCCTCTTAAATCAGTTTGCATTTAAATCTTGTGCATTATTGAAATAAAATATTTTTGAATTTTTTGGTCAAAAAATCATGTACTCCCCCCTTACTCTTTTTCGAAAATTTTTTTTTTTTAATTTAGAATTGCAAATTTTTATTTTTAATCGATTGTGGTTGTCACAATTAGTATAAAAAACAACATTAAAACTGATTCTGAGGGGGTCAAATTTTTTGTCAAAAATCATGCCAAAATTGACAAAATTTTTGACATGTAAAGCTCTCGGATCCAGCGCTCTCATATTTTAAACTCTCATAACTTTGTCAAAACTGAACCGATTCTCATGTTTGATGGCATTTTGGTCATGATTAGTCCTCTTAAATCAGTTTGCATTTAAATCTTGTGCATTATTGAAAATAAAATATTTTTTGATTTTTTGGTCAAAAAATCATGTACTCCCCCCTTAATCTTTTTCGAAAATTTTTTTTTTTTGAATTTAGAATTGCAAATTTTTATTTTTATTCGATTGTGGTTGTCACAGTTAGTATAAAAAACAACATTAAAACTGATTCTGAGGGGGTCAAATTTTTTGTCAAAAATCATGCCAAAATTGAGACAATTTTTGACATGTAAAGCTCTCGGATCCAGCGCTCTCATATTTTAAACTCCCATAACTTTGTCAAAACTGAACCGATTCTCATGTTTGATGGCATTTTGGTCATGGTTTGTCCTCTTAAATTATTCTGCATTTAAATCTTGTGCATTATTGAAAATAAAATATTTTTGAATTTTTTGGTCAAAAAATCATGTACTCCCCCCTTACTCTTTTTCGAAAATTTTTTTTTTTTAAATTTAGAATTGAAAATTTTTATTTTTAATCGATTGTGGTTGTCACAATTAGTATAAAAAACAACATTAAAACTGATTCTGAGGGGATCAAATTTTTTGTCAAAAATCATGCCAAAATTGACAAAATTTTTGACATGTAAAGCTCTCGGATCCAGCGCTCTCATATTTTAAACTCCCATAACTTTGTCAAAACTGAACCGATTCTCATGTTTGATGGCATTTTGGTCATGATTAGTCCTCTTAAATCAGTTTGCATTTAAATCTTGTGCATTATTGAAAATAAAATATTTTTGAATTTTTTGGTCAAAAAATCATGTACTCCCCCCTTACTCTTTTTCGAAATTTTTTTTTTTTTAATTTAGAATTGCAAATTTTTATTTTTAATCGATTGTGGTTGTCACAATTAGTATAAAAAACAACATTAAAACTGATTCTGAGGGGGTCAAATTTTTTGTCAAAAATCATGCCAAAATTGAGAAAATTTTTGACATGTAAAGCTCTCGGATCCAGCGCTCTCATATTTTAAACTCCCATAACTTTGTCAAAACTAAACCGATTCTCATGTTTGATGGCATTTTGGTCATGATTAGTCCTCTTAAATCAGTTTGCATTTAAATCTTGTGCATTATTGAAAATAAAATATTTTTGATTTTTTGGTCAAAAAATCATGTACTCCCCCCTTACTCTTTTTCGAAAATTTTTTTTTTTTAATTTAGAATTGCAAATTTTTATTTTTATTCGATTGTGGTTGTCACAGTTAGTATAAAAAACAACATTAAAACTGATTCTGAGGGGGTCAAATTTTTTGTCAAAAATCATGCCAAAATTGAGAAAATTTTTGACATGTAAAGCTCTCGGATCCAGCGCTCTCATATTTTAAACTCCCATAACTTTGTCAAAACTGAACCGATTCTCATGTTTGATGGCATTTTGGTCATGGTTTGTCCTCTTAAATTATTCTGCATTTAAATCTTGTGCATTATTGAAAATAAAATATCTTTGAATTTTTTTGTCAAAAATTGAAGAAATCTCAATTGACTCTGCATTTAAAATACATGCATAAGTTTTTGTTTAATGTTTTGTTCAAAACAAATTTGCTTGACCTCATGTATTAAGGGAACGTATATTTATATATTGAAATCTTCGGCAAACTTGCATAGACCAAGTTGGTTGACGTTCATGCCCGTCTGGCAGTCGGCGCCCACGGGTCCGCTCACGTAGACGGGCTGGCCGGCGACATTGTTGACGGCATAGTTGCAGGCGAGGAGGAACTGGTTCAGGCCGTTCTTGAAGTAGCGGGCAGCAGCACAGCCCAGGGCGATATTTCGCTGCTGCGCCATCAGCGTGAAGCGTTCGATGGGTCTGCGGAAACAGGCATAATCAAAGGTGTTTCAGTTAGGGCTAATCCCATTGCTACTCACCCTCCAGTCCAGCTACTCGGATAGCTGTTGATGACCGCCATGTCGGCGTTGTCGCGCTCCAGCCACCAGTTGCTGACGGCCGTCGTCAGCAGAAACAGATCCGTCCTGGAGGCGACGTCGCCCTCGTAGGCAAAGATTGCAATGTTCTGTCCGCTGTTACGGAATCTCTCCGTGTTGTGACAGGCATCCTTGTTGCGTACACACTGCTTCACATTGAGCTGGGCCAGGCTGGCCAGCTCGTCGCTCCAGCGCATCAATGCCATGCGCCTGGCGGAGCTGTAGCCGGGTAGCTCGCCCAGCGCCAGGCGATTGCGTCTGGCATTGTGCGCCGCCACGAGATGCTCGCGCAGCTCCTGGCTCATGTTGATGAGGTAGGGCGCCGGACTGGTCGGGCAGCTGGTAGACCAGGCCTGGCAAGTAATCAGGGGAAAGGGTTTTAGTCAACTCATCTCTGAGAGCTGGCTGCACTTACTCCAGTATTCTGGCAAGCTATGTGCGTCGTGCCATTGGCACAGAGTCCCTGCTGGCAGTAGTTGGTCTGGCCCAGGGCTAAGGCCAGCGTCAGGCTGAGTACAAAGAGTCGTAACATTTTCAATTAACTAACTGATCCAATTTAGCTCGAAACCTAGGGTTTATATAGCCCCATCTATGCATTTGGTGTGAACGAATTTAATTGTAATTAGATAATAAATACGAATAACAACTGTGTTTGCCCAGCGGGATATTCCAGACATCTGTAACATCCCTAATTTCCATTCGGTGCACTTAACTTTAAGCAAACAAGGTTTATTTACATACATATTTATGTTTGTCTGCATTATACCATCTTCGATCTTACATAGAAGCCGAATTAATATGAATAGCTATACCCTTGAAATTTTTATTTCAAATTATCCAAGTTCCCTCTTTACTCCAAAATCGATAAATATGATTTTGCAGCTTTGAGTATTTTTGTACATATTTCGTAAAACTTATAAGCAAAAAGACTTTTTTTTTGAAAAAGTGTCCAAGTTCTCTTCAGACTCAAGAAATGTCGATAAAAATATATTGAAGCCCCTCTTTTCAACTCGAACTGAGCGCAGAATATCTCCCAGTCGTGTAGGCTCGACTGAACAACTGTTGTTACTATCTCAGATCTTACATAGATTCCCAAATAATGTCAAATTGTTGCTAGCTGTTGTTTCTTAGGAACCCATCTTGCAGTTGTTTAAACAATTCGGCATCGCAAAAAGCTTGAATAAAAATCGATCAACATTTTAGTTGCCATATATTTTTGTATTTTTTCATCAGTTTTATTTGCTTGTTGTTGATTTCATTGTTATAGAGCAATTTGTTGTTGTTGTAACTAATATGTAATTTTTTATATGATAATTTAATGCTAGCTTTTTGTTTTTCATAACTTGATGCGGTAATCTTCAATATTTGTATAATTATTATATTTGTAAATCATCATTAATATTATTATGATCAGTACTGCAAAAGTTGATAAATCGTTTCAGATGCTGAATCTTACACATATATATTTATATCGTATATATATATCGATTTAGCAATTCGATTTATTAGTTTTGTTCAAACAAACACAAAAATCGTATGTGTATATGGTTTTTAAATACAATACAATTACAGTTACAGTTATGTTATATTTATATTATTATATTATTATATATATATTAATATATATATATATATATATATATATATATATATATATATATTAATTTATATGTATGTATATAGATATAGTTTATGTAATGTGAACTAAACGCTAGAGAACTCCAGTTCTTCTTCTTGTATGCAGCATTAGATGTAGATGCCAAACGAAAGGTTGGCTTTTGTTTTTATTTGAATTTCTTGTTTTGCCCTTACTTTTTGTTGGCTATGATAATAAGTTAACACAGCTTGCAGATTATTTGCTTTAGCGGCTTGTTAGATACATAAGTGTGTGTGTGTTCTTTAAATTGTATATTTATATTATATATATATTTCCATATGTATATAGCTTTAATATTATAATTCATAAATTTAAATTTCAAGGGTGGGCGTTCTTTTTTTGTTTTGCTTTTTAAATGTATACCTTTATTTTTTTCTTTGAATTCATTTCATTTCTACACACATATATATATATATATATATATGTTTTGGGAGGAAAGAAAACTAAATTGCCGCAATAACATATTTCCTCAGCTCATATATTATATATGTATGTTTATGAATATAGTATAAATGTTATAAGCGTTTCCATTGATACATATTTTTTGTTTTGTTTTGCATGCTTATAGAATTAACATAAACATAAACTCAGCTTAAACATCGTACGAAACGCCCGCAAAAATAACAAAAAACTTAATAACAAAATTGGCTTTAATCATTATGCAAACTTTTCCACTAAAAGCGAAATCCAAAACTAAGAACTAACAAATGAAATTGAGGAAAATCGACAATACGAAATCGTTTTTTCGGTTTCTTGCAATTTATGCGCTTTACTAATTAATTTATTTAATAGCATTTAAATTGTTGGCCTTTGCAATGTTCACATGTGTGTGTGTTAGTGTGTGCACCCACCTATAGAGAGAGAGAGGGGCAAGTGTGTGTGTGTGTGTGAGGGAGGTGGGGGGTTCAACAACAGGCTGCACTACACGCAAAAGTGAGCCTGTGTCATTTTCTTGATAAGCAAATTTGAGAAGGTTACAAAATATATATATATAGTTGATATATCGAAATTTGGCTAATTGAAGAGTGTATATAGTCGGTGTGTGTGTGTCTGTGTTTGGATGTGCAAAAGAAGAGAAAGAGAGAAATTGCAAAATGGCGCAAACGCTTGAATGTTGTTTCGATTGGTTGTTGTTAGGGTATTTGGGTTCCTGCTATCCGGTTGCTGCAGTGTTTTATGAATACTATAATCAGCCATCGATTAAATAGTACTATATAGTATATATATGTGTGTGTGTGTGTGTCACGCGTTTAGATTATATAAATGTATGGTTTTAAGACAGATGGAAGGACATGCTGCCCTCGTTGGCAGCCACTTTCAGTTTCTGCCGCATCACATCACGACTGGAGTAGTCCGGCAACTTGAGATAGTTGACACAGGTCATCACAGATGGTAGATAATCATTGGGATTCTGATTCCCATCCAATGTCTTGCGCACAATGGTCAGCGGCGGGGTCAGCGCCTTGAAGCCGCCCGTCGGCAGGCGCGGCGATCCGGTGACGAACTGGAGGAAGGCGCGCTGCTCGTCCCGATTGTAGGAGACGAGAATCTCGTACAGGTATTGTATGGCCTGAGATTCCTGATGGAAGCCGTGGTCAGTGCGGCAGCTGTCCTGCAGCATTTTGAGATCCCAGCGCTGATGCTGTTCGCTGCCCGACCCGCAAAACACGCACTCCAGCTCCTCCGGATAAAACATGCGCAGACGTTGTATGGGAAAAACGGAATCAAAGCCTGCAAGGAACGGATTACATTAGAGACCACATAGCTGGGCATAGGACCCTCTCAACTCGTACCCTCGCGCAGTGCCTCGAACTGCTTTTGCACGCCCTCGACGAGGAACCAGTAGGTGACCAGCGTGATGTACTGATGCAGATTGTGCACGGTCACGGGCGTATCGCGTCCGCCGCGGCACAGCTCAATGTTGGCATGGCCGGGCAGCACAAAGTCCAGACCCAAATCGGCAATGGGACAGCCATCCAAATCCAGCTGCTCCATCTGCACAAAGAAGTATATTATTTTATGTATTTGATCACGGCTCGTGCACTTTGCTTGCTCACCATTTCCTTCTTCTCCATGGCATCCATGGCGGGCAGCGATTGGATATCCTCACGCTGGCGCACCACATCCTGCAGCCGCACCAGCGTGTTCTGCACCTCGGGCGCAACGCGCAGCAGATCGGCCAAGCCAATGGACAGCTCCTCGCTGACCAGCCAACGGTAGAAGGGCAGCGAGAAAGGCAAATCCAACTGAAGGGAAGAGAGATATATTAGTTACACGTCAGATTGCTCTAGTGGGGAGTGCAATACTCGTTCACAGTATTAGAAGTCGAAAAATTTAGATATTTGCAATTTGTGGGGGCGAGCGTGGAAGAAGCCGAAATATGTCGGCCCGATCTTTAGAGAAGTTAAGCAGTAAATTGTCTACTATTAAAACTGGACAATATATAAAGATTTTATCGATTGGATATGCTCCCAGTGGGCGTAGTCAAACATTTTTGACACTCTCCGACGCGGATGTAGACGAGTATATATTCCAAATGTAAAGTCTCTAGCGAAAAAACAGCAATTGCACAGACAGACAGACAGGCCTAGAGATGCTGACCAAGAATATATTATATATACTTTGTGGGCTTGCCTGTTACATACTCTAGAAACATAAGTTGACAGCCAAAAGCTCTCTGCACCCATATTTCTCACGCGCTCTCGCTAGGACAACTTGCATAGCGGTCTATGTGACGATTTAGCTTTTCTGCTCCATATACAAATATATAGATTTATATAGATAAATTTGGTGCTTACCATGCGACTGTCCATTACCGCCTTGGCCATGAACTTGCCCAGGAACTTGAACTTGGACTTGGCCTTGGTCATTTGTGGCAGTTTGGAGGATTTGCCCAAGGGCAATGGGAACAGGCCGTGCGCCGTGTGGACGTAGCTGATAGTCGAAGCCGTTTGTATTGTTGTTGCCGTTGCCGTTGCCGCGGCTGTTGTTGTCGTCACTGTGGTCGTCGTCGTCGTCGTCGTCGACTGCTGGTCGAGCACTTGTGTGGAATTGTTGGTGGCCGCTGCCTCCGTGCTGGCCGCCATATCACTAAACTGCTGTGCAATGATCATGTTCAGAGCGTTGTCGTTCGAGCCGGCGCTGGAGGAGCTGTGCTCCGCCAGCAACTGCTGCTGCTGCTGGTGCTGACTGCGCAGCGCATTGCTGCGACTGCTGGAGCGAGTCAGATGTGCGTTGGTGTTGGTGGTTTGGGTGGTGGTGGTGCTGCTGACCACTGTGGCGGCGCTGAGCACCGTTGTCTCGCTGCCGGCCTCCACTGCATCCTCGATGTGGAGCACCGCGCTGCTCGACTTCACCACGTCCGCAATGTTCGACGAGTTGTGGCGATAGCTGTCGCTGCCGTTCCACAGACCCAGATCCGTGCGCTGCAGCTCCGCCGAGACGAGCGCGTAGAACTCCAGCGTGGGTCCCAGGCCAGTGCCCACCTGCAGGAAAGGGAAGTGTTAGAATAAGCAAGAACGCTGCAGTCGGGTGTAACCGACTCGCAAATGAGCAAATTCTCTCAAACGTACCTCGTTCTCGTACTGAATCTCCAGCAGGGCCTTGGAGTTGCCAAAGTCCTGGAGTATGTGCTCGGCCTGCTTGAGGAGCTCGGCGCGCGAGATGGCGCGCTTGCGTCTGTCCAGGCGGGGAGCCACGCGCTCCGAGGACTCGGCAGAGTTGAGGTCGGGCGTGGTGTCCAGCAGGCGCTGGAGCGCACGGTCGCGATCGAAGCTGGTGGCGTAGAAGAGCAAGTGGCGCGTCTCGAAGGGGAACAGGAAGGGGCAGGCCATGCCGATCTGGGGCAGCCACTGCGGCAGATTGCCGGTCATGATGACCAGCGGATCCTGCAGCTGGCGATTCGCCTTGGCGGTGATCTTCGGATGCACAAACTCCGCGTTGGCAATGATGTTCTGGCGCACCACACAGCCGTAGAGATGCTCCCAGTGGCGATTGAGGGCGTAGATGACGCGCAGCATGCACAGTGCATCCAGCGAGGCGTCCTGCACGCTCACCACATCCCCGGGCAGGCAGCTGCTCAGGAAGGGCTTCAGCGGCGACAGCACCGGCGGCGCAATGCCCTCGTGCCACAGCTCCGTTTTCTTGCGCATGAATTTGCTGCTCGACTTGTGCGACTTCTTGCCCGCACTCGACGTGGACGAGGACGAGCACGACGCGCTCGCCAGCTGCGAGGAGCTGGACGTGGCATTGCTGATCGCCTGCTGCAGCTGCTGCTGCTGCTGCTGCTGCTTGTGGGCCTGGCTGCTGCTGCTGCTGCTGCAGTTGCTGTTGCTGCCGGCCTCCTCCTCGACGGGACGATAGTAGATCGTGTGCTGCTGCACCCAAATGCTGCTGTTGCCTGTGGGAGCATTGGGTAAAGAAAGATGAAATACACTCAACTATCGATCAGAGAATTACGGATACAACCGTTTGGCTCGATCCGCTGCAATTCTAAGCGCACGTAATCCCCGAGCACTCACCTAGTAGCATCTCGGACTCGTTGTCCGTCTCGTGCTGCTCGTTGACCAGCGGCGAGAACTGCTTGACCGCCTGGTAGACGGTCATGTTGTAGGGCAAGACGTGCTCGCCGATGAGGAACTGCAGCTTGTGCTTGAAGCCCGACTGGGTCATGACCACGGCGGCGACATTGTCGTCCATGTCCTCCTCGCTGTCATCGTCCGAATCGGCGCGTATGCCGCCATAGCCGCGCACCACCAAATAACGCTCGATGGCCTGGACCATCGCCAGCGGATCGATTTTGACGGTGCCGCCCTTCCACTGCCGCAGATTGCTGCACTGCGGATGGCGCTGCAGATTGCACTGGAGGAGGGAGAGAGGAGCGAGGTGTTAACTTTAATTGTAGGCTTCGGTCAAGTGCCACCCACCTTCAGCTGATGCGTGTTGAAGAAGCGCAGCGCGCTTTGATTGGTGCGTCCGCCGGGACCCGCCTGGAAGTCGTGGACCTTGACGGGAAACTGTTCCAGCTGGGTGACGCAGCCGTTGAGCTTGGCGACGAAGGCGCCAAAGGCGAGCGGCTCCATGTCAGGCAGCTGGCCGACGTTCTGGAGCAGCGGCTCCAGCGGCAGCCCGGCAAAGACGTGCATGAAGCTGCGCAGACGCGCCTCGCGCTCCACGAGGCCCGCCTCGCTGGTCATGTAGTTGAGCATGGCCTTGATCAGCCCGGAGTGGTTCACCTCGAACGGCGAAATGTCGCTCTCCAGCAGAATGGTCTTCAGCTCGAGCAGCGCGTCCAGGCAGTCGTGGTAGCTGCCGTTCAGCTTGAGCAGTATGCTCGACAGCCGCTCCAGGACGCTGGTGCTGGCCAGCGAGGTGCTCTGCGTGGCGGCGGCCGACGCCGACGTCGCCTCAGCGGATTCGCTGTCCCGCGCCCTGCTGCGCCGCGCCTCCTGCTCCGTGTAGCGCTTGACGAAGTCGATGGCCTGCTCGCGCACCCATTGGCGGGCGCGCTCCCGATTGGCCGCCGCCATCAGGTTGGCGTGCGAGATGCTCTTGCTGATGCTGGCCGCCACGGCGGCGGCGTTCTGGGAGCCCGTGTAGCTGAGGCTGCCGGTGGCCGCGGAGCTGCTGCCGCCGGCCGAGGAGCTGCTGTTGGTGCTGCCGTCTTTGGTCAGGCCGTGGTGCGACGCCGAGGATTGCTGCGACGACTGCGACTGCTGCGATTGCGACTGCTGCTGGTGATGATGATGCGCCGTCTGGCGGCCCCAGCGGGCGGGATTGAGCGAGGCCAGAAACGAGGATTTCGTCGAGGAGCTGCCCGCGTTGCCCGTGTTGCCGGCGCTGAAGCGCGACTTGGAATTGCCCGAGCCGGAGCCGGAGCCAGAGCCCGAGCTGGGCGTGTTGCGACCGCCGCCATTATTGCTGCCGAGACCTGAACGGGGCGGGAGGAGAGAGAGAGAGAGCGGCATTAAAAGATGCTGCAGATTGTCGTTTGGTTGAGCCACGGATTATGCAAAGAATTCCGAGCTCTTGGCAAAGTAGTTTATTTTTATAGGGGAGGGGCCGAGATTGATCTAAAATACCCCCCACTCCGTCAGCCCAATCTCTGGGTTGTATTCGAAAAGTTTGAGTGGATTGGGACTTTCTTATATACTATTCCCATTGGAAGAATCGGATAAGAACTTTGCAGTCGGGCGTAACCGACAGACGAGCGGACAAACAGATGGACAGATATATACTATTCCCATTGGATAAATCGGATAAGAACTTTGCAGTCGGGTGTAACCGACAGACGAGCGGACAAACATATGGACATGGCTACTATATAGGCCAGGAGTCGAAATCGAAATGCAATGGAAGGCGCTGGCAGCGCACACTTACTGGTCGCACGGCTGAGCAGCTCGTGCATTGCCGAGCTGGCCGTGTTGGCTGCTGCTGCCGCCGCTGCGGCATCCTCCTGCCTGGACTTGGCGCGTCCGCTGCTCTGCGATTTGCGCTTGGGTGGCGCCTTGCGCTTTAGCATGTCCGTCATCTTGTGCTGCAGCGCCGAGGAGGCGTTGTTGTTGCTGCCGCTGTTGCCGCTGTTGCTGGCGGCGGCAGCGCTGGTGGAGGCCACGGCCACGGTCATGTGCTGCTGCTGCTGCTGCTGGGATGTGGCGGCTGGCTGTTGTTGCTGATAGTTGGTGGCGCCTGCCTGATTATTGTAGATGATCTGTTGCTGCTGCTGCTGCTGTTGTTGTTGTTGCTGCTGTTGTTGTTGTTGCAGCTCGGGCAGCGGCGCCGCCGGCTGCTGAAAGTTGAGATATTGCCGCGGATCGGCATTGGCCGCTGTGGCGGTCACAAAGTAGGCAGCGGGCGCGGGCGCTGCAGCGGCGGACGACGACGCAGAGGCGCCGGGCCGGCGGCGGCGGCGAGAGGAGGAGGAGCAGGGCGCCGAGCTGCTGTAGTTGTAGCCCGCGTCCAGAGGAGCAGCCTGCTGCTGCTGCTTGGCCACCGCATTGGCGCTGGCGGTGAGCGCGTTCATGGCGTGCGAGAAGCTCTTGACGCTGTACGACTGATGCTTGGAGCTGCTGGGCGTGGCGCTGGCGCTGCTCGAGCCGCCACCCGTAGCAGTGGATGCGTTGTCCATGAAGAAGGGATTCACCTGCAGGCTGTTGGCCGAGGCGGGCGCGCTCTGCGAGCCGCCGGCGTTCGCCGTGGGCGTGGCACTGGCGCTCAGCGGCTTGGGCGAGGGATTGGCGCAGATGGGATTGCTGGGATCGGTCAACTGGGTGAACTGATAGATGACGCCCTCGCGTCGAAAGTGCGTGCCAAAGACGTCGGGCAGCTGGCGCATTAGAATCTCGGCCATCTGCAGGGCGCCCACGACGATGCGCAGATCGTTGCTGCCCAGCATGCCGGCAATGTGGCTGGAGACCAGCTGGTACTTGAGCACCTGGCGGAGCAGCTCCGGCGT
Organism: Drosophila colorata; assembly: GCA_035041545.1. NCBI lineage: Eukaryota > Metazoa > Arthropoda > Insecta > Diptera > Drosophilidae > Drosophila > Drosophila colorata. The sequence goes on from JAWNLD010000077.1 coordinate 813,919, forward strand.
CGCGTAGTAGACCATGCGGAGCAGGGCGCGCAGGCACTTGTAGCGCACGTTCGGCCCGGCCGAGGAGCTGTAGACCTCGTAGAGCACGTTGAAGATGTGCTTGATGAAGTCGGCGGCCAGGCCGCGCTCCTCCTTCAGGCAGGCGATGCGCGCGTCCAGCGAGGGGCGACGCTTCAACGGATTCGAGTTGGAGTTCGCGCTGTTGTTGTTGTTGTTGTTATTGGATGTGGACGCAGCTGCTGCGGCGGCGGCGGCGGCAGCAACGGCTGCTGCTGCTGCTGCTGCTCCGCTCGTGCTCAGATCCTGTCCCGTTGTGACCGCTGCAGCGGCGGCGGCGGCTGCGGCGGCAGCCGGAGCCACATAGTTGGGATTCAGCTTGCGCTGGACGGGCCGGGTGGTGCCGGTGTCCTCGTTGATCTGCTGCATGGCATGGAAGTCCACCGTGTAGGTGCGTCCCAGCGTGCTCAGGCTGATCTCGTCCTCGCTGCTCTGGTGCGCCGCCTCGATGAGCCGCGAGTCGATCGTGGAGTAGTTGTGCCAGGCGCCGCGATCGTCGCGCCACTGCCACTGCACCTGATCCTGGGTGTTGAGCGTGGGCCGGTCGAGGAGCGCGTCCACGGCGAAGATGCCGTCGAGCGGCAGGCGCGGCATCAGCTCGCCAATCAGGCAGGTCAGCTCGAGCAGCTCGAGGGGCGGTCGCGTCACCAGCTCCACGTGATTGGCACTGGCCGCCGCCGGCTCCGCGTTCCCGGTGAGCAGGTAGAGCAGCGTGGCGGCGATATCGTTGCGCAGCAGCGAGATGGCCAGGTCCGGGCAGGCGGCGCACATCAGGCTGAGCATGCGCACCACGTTGGTGAAGGTGCCCGTGTTGAGGATCGCCGGCGTGACCACCAGCAGCTGCTGGCAGTTCTTCAGCAGATCCGGGCTGGCGATCTGCTGCAAACGCTTGCCGTCGTGTGGGAAACTCTCCACCAGGCGCCAGAAGGCGGTGCAAACGCTGTCCACGCACTTCTTGTCCTGCTGCGAGAGCAGGCGAGCGAGCTGGGGCAAGCTCTCGGACACGAAATGGAACTCCTCGGCGTGCATGTTCTGGCAGCAGTTGGCCGTGATCGAGAGGGCGGCGCGCTGGGCCACAATCGAGAAGAAGTCGAGATAGGTGAGGCAGGCGCTGATTCCGTTCGCCTGCAGGATTGCCTTGTTGTGGCGCCTCGAGAGTATCTCGAGTGCGGTCAGACTCTGTTCGGCCACGTCCATGCACTGGATAACCTGCAGCTTCTCGAGGAACACGGGCACCGCCTCCACCACCGTGCCCGCGGAGCGCGGCAGCGCCTCCAGCATGTAGGCGAGGGCGCGACAGGCGTTGTTCATGATGTCGAAGTTGTGCTCCATGCGCAGCAGCTGGATGAGCGCGGGCACCACCTGCTTGACCGGGAAGCCGGCGAGCGTGTCCTCGTTGCCCATGACCAGCATCTGGCACATCTCGATGGCCGCCTGCAGCTGCTGCGACTCGTCGTGCGACTGCAGACCCTGGAGCAGCTGGTTCGCCTTGGAGGTGCTGCTGTTCCCGATCGTCCGGTGCAGGATGTGCGTCATGCGGGGACCCAAAGCGCCGAACAGGTGCGGCGGCAGGCCGCGCGCCTCGAGCAGCGCCTGCAGGCGTCCCACCTCGCTGTCATCGCTCTCCGAATCCGCAGCCGCAGCGGCGGCGGCGGCGGCGGCCGCAGCGGCAGCGGCAGCATTTACGGCAGCGGCAGCGCCTGTTGCTGCGGCTGCGGCGGCGGCTGCTGCAGCTGATGTTGGCTGTGCCGATGCAGCAGCAGCTGTTGTCGATGCAGTGGTTGTCACATTGTTGCTGCTGGCCGAGGCACTGTTGTTGGCGCCGCTGCCGCCGCTGGCGCTGCTGCTAGTGGCGCCCACCGCGCTGCTAGCGTTCGCCGCCGAGTCGCGTGCGGCGCTCAAAGCGGCTGCGACGATGCTGAGATTGGCCGAATTGGTGCCTAAGCGGAAGAGAGAGAAAGAAGGAGAGTGAAATAGTTGTAAATAGGCACGATTGAGGTTGCGCAAAGAACAGTTCCGTGATTTTTAGAGCGTGTGACGTCACAACATCCGTTGGCGCTTTGCTTACATAGCTTGTATAGTAAAGATATATATAAAAAGATGTGGGCCGATAATTTAAAGTTCAAGGACAACACTCCGGCGGCTTAATAAAGCTCGAAATTTGTACTTTAATTAAAATATCTTGAACAACAAAATACTTTTTCGCTTTTATTCTTGTTCAAGAAGTGAAGAGCAATGTCCGTTATCCGATTATTCCTAGGGGAGCTATTTGATATATATATATATATATTGTATATATTGATATATATACGGATCTTTGCCAAGTTTCACAAGCGCCAACCGCACACAAAATTCGGATCTTGTGACGTCACAATTCTTTGCACAACCTGTGGCTCTCTCAATCATGATAAATGTGGCAGCAGTTGTTGCAGCATTCAATACAAATGTTAACGTACAGAGAGCAAAAGCACAAATACAGTTAAGAGAGAGATAGACAGAGAGAGAGAGACGACAATTACAAGGAAACAAACGTAAAATCAACAGTTAAAAGAAATAGTGTTGGCGCTGAGAGCGCTGTTTATCGACAGTTAACAGTGTTGGCAAATCATAAAAACTAGTGTAAACAATAGCTGGCTAACACCCGAGTCACCCTGTGTGCCGTGGAACAACAGAATAACAAAACAAGAAAATTAAAACGTATGCATTAATAGATGTGTGTATGCGTGTGTGTGTGCGTGTGCGTGTGCTTGTTGTTGTTGTATTTTCTTGGGCTTTTACCTGACGTCAATTGCTGTCCACCTGCATGCGGCGGTCCATTTGGCGCTTGTTGTTGTTGCTGTTGTGCCATCAAACTATATGTTAAAGCATCCGAAGCTGCTGAATTGAAGAATTTTGATTGTTTTTGTGTTTAACAAAACGAAACGAGCGCGAGCGAGCAGGTGAGAGAGAGAGAGAAATGCAAAGAGAAATTAGAACTGCTTTCTTGTTGTTGTTGTTGTTTAGGGGGGTAAGGGGCAAACACCGCGAGCAAAGCGACGCGCGCGACGGCAGCAGAGGGGGTGAAGTGAGCGAGAGAGGATATGGCGTTTATGCAGAAAAGATGATAATGTTGGTAAAGCGCAAAAAACTAGAGATAGACCATTTATCGATATCAACAAAACACAAGAGGTGGGCGTGTTCAGTGTTCTAAAAAGGAATAGGAGTTGGTTCAGTGTTGTAAAATAAAGAAATGATCAATGGAGCAATTTAAACCGTTATCAATAGTTTTTTCGCTTTACTTAAAAGGGGGCGTGTCTGTCACTTGTTTCGATTCGCTTGATTGATGACCCAACACCAGCTGTAAAAATGCACCAACAAAAAAAACCGGAACCAGGTGGGTAATTATATATATATATACATATAGTACAAAACGGACCACGCCCACTGCCTAAAACCTAACCTAAAATAAAGAACGTAACGTGCTTGCGTGCGTATGTGTGTGGGCGTACAAAAAAAAACAAAAAGTTTGAAAAAGTGGGAACTGCTTGAAGCTAATGTGTTTTTTTTTTATGATGATCGCCGTCCCGCTTTGCTGGCTGCTCCTTTTTTTTTTTTTTTTCTTTTTCTTTTTTGCTGCTGCTCCAATCTTTTTCTTCGTATCCTGCTCATTGTCTGTCCACACCACTTACCACTGCTGTGCGTCGCTTTGGGCAACTGTTGCTGCTGCTGCTGTGGCGGCTGATTGTGATTGCTGCGGTAGCTGAACAGAAAACCAGGCTGAACAATGGTTGCACGTTGCTGCTGTTGTTGTTGCTGCTGCTGCTGTTGCAGCGCCTGCTGATGCAGTTGCTGCTGCTGTTGTTGCTGCAGAGCGACGTGTTGCTGCTGTTGTTGTTGCTGGCGCACGGCAACAACAACCGTATTGCCGCCCAATTGCTGATGATATTGATATTGATTGGGCGGCTGCTGTTGTTGCTGTAGTGTGGCGGCAGCAGCAGCAGCCGTGCCGGGCGCAACAACAACAGCTGCTGCTGCCAGTTGATGTTGTTGTTGCAGATGATGCTGCTGCTGTGCGGCTGCTGCGGAACTCACACAGGAACCCGTTTTGCTACGTGAACTGCGGCGCAGTGAAGAATGTTGTTGCTGTGCGTAGGCCGTGTGTTGCTGCTGCGATTGTTGCTGCTGCTGTTGTTGTGTTGGTGGCGGCACAAATGTTGCTGCTGCGTAACGCGGCTGCTGGTAGATAATGGGCGGCGGCGCTGCACGCGGCTGTTGCGGCCCTGTGGAGTTATAGTGATGAGGTTGTTGTTGTGGATGTTGCTGATGCAGGTTGAGCACAGCGACAGCAGCAGCTGAGCTGTGATAATAATGCGGCTGTTGTCGCTGCTGCTGCTGCTGTTGTTGTTGTTGCTGATGATGATGTTGTTGTTGCTGGTGGTGTGGGTGCTGATGTTGCTGCTGTTGGTGATGATGTTGCTGTTGTGCGGCCGTAAAATATGCTGCCGCTTGAAAATGCTGCGTCGCTGGCGCCGTGGGCGTCACAAAGGAAGACAAATGCGCAGCAGCAAATTGATGGGCGGGCAGCAACTGTTGCGGATGTGACAGCGACTGTTGCTGCTGTTGTTGGTGCTGCTGCTGTGTGGCATATGGCGTCATGGGGGGCGTGGCCAGCACGCTGTAATCAACAATGCCAACGGCGGCGGCAGCAGCAGCAGCGCTGTTGCTCCGTGTGGCACGTGCCGCCCCGTGCCCGCCAATCTGTTGGCCAGGTGGGGCGGCACGATGATAGCCTGACGTTGTTGTTGCTGCTGGTGCGACTGCAGCAGCGACTGCAGCTGCTGCTGCTGGTGTTGCAGCTGTTGATGAATATGTTGCCAGCGTGTTTTTGTTCTGTTTGCTGCTGCTGTTGTTGTTGTTGTTAAGGGTTGTTGATGTATGTTTGTTGCTGCTGCTGCGTTTGCTGCTGCTGCGATTTGAGTGTGTCGCAGCTTTTGTTGTTGTAGTTGTAGTTTTTGTTGTTGGGCGGCAAGTAGAGAGGGGGTAGAGTAGTGGGAGACAACAGTTAAACAGCTTTGTTTTTTGTTTTTTTTTTGTTTATAGTTTTTTGTTGTTATTTTTGCTTGCAGCTAGTCTACTACGTTAGTTGTTGTTGGTAAATGCAAAGGGGGTGGACTTAAGGATAAGGGAATAGCTGTTTCAAGGGGGTGGGGGCTGTGTTTTAGGGGGACGCTCAGTCGCTGACAATGATGATGTTGCTGCTGCTGCTTGCTGCTGTTGTTGTTGTTGTTGTTGTGTTTGCTGCTGCTGCTGCTGCTGCTCGGCACTAAACTATTTTCATGTTGCTGTTGTGCGTGCTCAAGGAACACACACAAACGTACACACATACGCACGCACACTAGCTCAAGAGACGGCAGCAACATGTTGCTGTTGCTCAGGCTAATGTTGCTACTTTCGCTGCTGCTCTTGCTGCTGTTGTTGTTGCCCCCCCATTCGTTGTTGCTGCACTTTTGTTGTTGCTGCTGCTAATAGTCGTTGTTGTTGTTGCTGCTGCTGCTGCTGCTGCTACTTAAACTCTTCTCTCTCGCTCTCTTTCTCTCTGTGTTTATTCTCGATCTTGCTCTAGTGCACACCACACTGCGACGACGCTGTATATATATATATACATATGTATATATATATATATATATTAATATATAATTTTGATTGCTTGCACAAAAACAACAACATCATCATCATCAACAACACAAGGCATCAGCAATGAAATATTTGTTACATCTACACATATATATTTATTATATATGTGCGTATTATATTTTGTATATTTAAATTAATTGTTTATATAGAAATATTTATTTTGCCATTAACAATAAATATATTATTAAAGTAAAAATATAAGAAATAAATCTGCAACAACAACAGCAACGTGCAAAATGCTTTTGAAACAAACTTTGGTGTTTTGCAACACTGGGAACAAATTAAAACCTAACTTAAAGTGAGGGGTACACACTGACCACGTTCTACACAAACACACTTAAAATGACAACAATTTGTGATGCATAAAAATGTAATTAAGCAATAAATAAATAAAAATATAATAAATATGTAGCTAAATTTAATGGGCGTTTTTTTGCGTGGAATCGAATATTAATTGGGTTCTTGTTGGAGTTTGCGGGAGAAGGAATGAATGTCAGTGATGTTGCTGAATGAATGCGAGCCCCGCTTTTATATAGAAGCACAGCACACACGGGGGTGGGTGGGATGTTCTGGTTGTTAGGGTGCTTGCCGTGCTTGGGTAGTTGATAGACGTACACCTAAGCCTGTATAATTGTTATACTATTGTTATATTATCTCCTCTCTTTTGAATGCCCTTTGTCACACTGTTTCGCTGCTTCCGAGAGTCTACATACTATAAATATATACTTGATCGGAATCAACAGTCACGACTGTTTCTTGGGATCTATTAAAAACATTTCACTTGAAGCTACATCTCTTTTAACTGTAGACCGTAAATATGCCAGAGTAGGCAGTATCGGACTTCTATCGTATATTATATTGTCATATTTTTTGTATATGGAAAATCTTTATTTTTTTAATATCTATCCCAATAAAACTAAGCAATTACGAACATTACTGCGTTTTCAGCATACGAGATAAATGATATCAATATCATATTGTGAGCTACCCAATGTTCATAATATAAGGCCGAAAACTATTACATAGCTGTCATAAGAAAAAATTGTGTTGTTTGTTTTTCAAGACAATTCAATCAAATAGTCTTCTATGCTCCTAACATATAAACAATATCTTATCAACATTATACTATTTTAATTCACATAGCTTACACAACAGCGGTCCGCCGGATGAACAATTTGGTGTATTCAAATAACGTTTTTCATATCTTTTTTACATATGTACACATTTACACCACACATATGGCTATATTGTCAGCAAGAGTATCTAATATTCTGTTGTGTTCTGTTATTTCTTTTGATAACTCTTCGACAATTTACGTTCTAAACAGCGCGACGTGAAAATTGCAACTGGCTTTTGCCAAAGTGCGTTGGCATTGCGAAGAAACATTATATACACATATATATTAATACATATATGTTTTTTATCACCAAAACAATTAATACAACATATATATATATACGAATATATAAGTATGAGTACATGTGTGTGTGTGTAGACTGAATGACTCAGCGCAAAAGGCAATTGTACAAGAAATTCAGTTGTTGTTGATAAGAAATTGGCGCAGTTGACAAAAAAATATTAAAATAAAAAAACCAAAATGAGCACAAAATATGTGGAATTATTTCCTAACTTTTTGGTGTGGCAACAGTGGCCCGTCATGTGTTAATTAGAGGAAAAAAGAAAAGGAGCGTTCGTTTTTTTTTAATTGAAAGCACAAAAGAATAAGAGATAACTACACAAGTTTTTTTTTATATACAAATTGAAAAACTACACAAGTTTTTTTTATATACAAATTTAATATATGCAAGCGTAACGTTAAAAGTTAACCAAAGAGCACAAAAAACCACACAAAAAATATACAAAACTTGGTTAAAAACTGGAATTCACGAACAAGATTAATCAAAGTCCATTTAGCGCACACAAAATAATTATTCGTGGGAGCGAATGTGCAAGTGCTCAATTTTATAGACTTTTTAACCCTACATTCCCAATTGATTTGCCTGTTGATATAAATCTTTCTTCTACTGACAGTTTTTTATCATCAAAATCCAATTCAGTGTTATCAATAACTCTAAGTTTGTATTATTCATGAGTTTGCAACTCTCAACAAAATGCTTTGCAAGGTTGCACGTAAAGTTTTATAGCAAACAACAATTGTTTGTCATTAAAAGCCCATTTGTTATCAATCACTTTAAATTTGTGTTTTTTGCAACACTGCCAAATCAAATATGGTGTCCAGCTTTAGGAATTTGTAAATACTTGGTTGTCATCGACAGCTTTTAATTTGTATTTTGCAACACTGCAAAATGGAACAGATTTGAAATGGAAATTGTGAGAATTTGGCTTTCACGCTCATTCTCAGGCTTTCACGCTCATGCGCCTCTACAATTTAATAGAATTCTCACTGAGTTTTCGTTATATTAATCAGGATTTTCTTTGATTTTTCTTGTATTGAATTTCAGACGTATAACCATAGCAAAATCGGTTGAATTTCCAACAATATATATATATACATATATATTATATATACAATTAGAAATCAACTTGTGGTATATACTCATTTACCAACTAAAAAACTAATTGTTAAAGAAATCTCAAATATTACACAACTTAAACTAAAATGAACTTTTAGTCAATCCGTGTCTATATATATATATCAAATATCTAGTGTGCGGTAATATCGAAAGTGAAAGAACACTCACCACCAAGTTCACCAATAATATGCTCAGCGAATTCACCCTCTGAGAGGTCCTCTTCCTCTTCGTCGAAATCCTCCTCGAGATCGTCGTCCTCTTCGTCGTCCACGTCCTCCTCCTCGCTGAGTTCGTCCTCTTCGGCAACGATTTGGGCGTCCTCCTCGTACGATGAATCCGCCGAGTTGACTATCTCGTAGAAACCCACTTCCTCCTCCTCCTCTTCGGCTTCAACTTCCTCTTCGTGGTCTTGATCGTCGTCGTCGTCTTCGTCCTGTGCCTGCTCTTGATGCGGTTCCCGTTCCCGCTCCTCGTCCTCAAAGAGCGCGGAGTCTAGGCTATGCGCCTCGGTCTCGCCCTCGCCCTCAGCTGAGGACGGCGCTGTCGCTGGCTCCGGTTTCTCCGCCACCAAGTTGCCGTAGCCGTTCTCCAAGCTGCCCGGCTGTTTGTCCGTTGGTGTGCCGTCAATTCTGGCCAGCAGCTGCTGATGATAGTTGCGCAAGCTCTTGCGGTACTTGTTGTTGCTGCTGCTCTTCTTGTCCAGGCGTTTGACAGCAACGTTGTTGTTGCTGCTGCTGTTGTCGATGGCTGCCGCGGCTGCAATTACCGCCGAGCTGCTGGCCTGCAAGCGTGCGCTATTCTCTGTGAATTTGCCCAAGAAATGCTCCTGTTGTTGCTGCTGTGCTCCAGTTGTTGTTGTTGTTGCTGTCGCTGCTGGCTTGGCGCGCGTGTGGCTCACCTTGCGCGTCTTGCGGTAGTAGCTGAGCAGGTTTCCGCTGCTGCTGTTGCCGCCGCTGTTACTTCGGCCGCCGCGTCGTGGCGTCACGCCAATCAAATAGTTGCCGCTGGCCTCTGCCTGTTTGTTGTTGCTGCTGCTGTTGTTGCTGTGGCGTGCTGCGGCCGCGCTGCTGGTGCTAGGCAGCTCCTCGGGCGTGAGAGTCTTGGAGCGGGTGCGCTGTGCCACGCAATCGCCGCCGGATGCGAGGCGCGGTGTGCTCTGCTGCAGCGAGCTCTCGACGCCAGCAGCAGCTGCTGCAGTTGCTCCGATTGGTGCTCCACCTGGCGAGGCGACTTCTGCGGCTGGTGGCTGCTGCACGCGACGCTTCTTCAGCGGCGAGTTAAGCTCCACGTACTGATCTCCACCGGGTGCAGCTGTAAAGGACATGACAACGGCACAGAGAAAGAGAGAGACAGCTTTAGTTACGTTTTATGTTTAGAATTCTTGAAATTGAGGGGGGGATTTGGCTTGATTTGGGTTTGGGTTTGGGGTGGTCAAAAACTTGCTTATAAATTTGTTGTTTCGAGAAACCAAAAAAAAAACTTGGCAAAATTGTTCGAGTCGTTTTAGTTTTGAATATTTTTGATTTTTTGAAGGGTTTGGCGCTGCTGTCGGTGATGACCTTTGAAATTTAGACAAACAAAATATGTAGTTTTTGTATTCGCTCGGCCTAAAAGCAATCTACTCTGCTTATTCAATCTATTTTTTTTATATACGAATTTCGATTTTTTTTATAACTCACTCAAGTTGTCAAAGGAAAATGAATTGGCGATAAATGCATGAGTCCCAATCGATTAATCATGTTAGAGAATTATAAATTTGTTAGAGATTTCGATTAGCTTGATGAAATTTGCAATTTCGGACATTTGGTCACACTTTTGGGTTTAACTGCTCCATACAAAATTTCTATCGATAACTCGACAAGAAAAAAGTGACAAAATTGCAGATATCATACGATATTATAAATAATATAATAATAATAAATATAGTCAGGGGGTATATGGGAAAAATGTTTTTTTTAGTCAATAATGCATGCTGTGCTAATACTATTGTCTTTGTATAGTATATGATATAAAATATATACTTACATTGGCTGTTGTGGCGTATTTGATTGTTGTTGTTGGACTGCTGCTGATGCTGACGCTTGCGGCTGCCTGGCGATAGCGTCGAATCGTTGTTGACGCTGTTTTGGCTGCTGGAGACGCCTCCAAATGCGGTTGAGCGGCGCGTTAAATCGGTGACAGATGATTTCTTGTTGTGCTTGCTATTTGTTGTTGCTGTTGTTGTTGTTTGGCTGCGACCTTTGCTGCGCGAGCGACGTGCGGCGGAGGATGTGGCAGCAGCAGCAATTGTTGATGCTGTAGTTGTTGTTGTTGATGTTGCTGCGATGCGTTTCTTGTTGCTTTTGTTGGTGCTGCTATTGTGGTTGTTGTTATTGTTGTTGTTAATGTTATTATTATTGCAACGCCGCTGAGCATTGACTGTGGACGTTGCTGTTTGTGTGGCTGCTGTTGCTGTTGTTGCTGCTGTTGTTGTTGATACTGTTGCTGTTGTTGTTGTACTACCGTCGTACTGCCCCTCCGTCAATGCAGAGAGCGTTTGACTTTTAACGGACTCGGCCATAGACGACACTTAACCGCACTGGCATCGAACACACTTAACATGCCAACTTCACAGAGAATTGTTTGCAATTATAAATTGTCTTAGATCTACAAATATTATGCTACCAAATAAAACTAGTATTTTGTTAATGTTGATGTTTTGATGAGCGCCAATTAGCTATAACTATTTATATATGTTATAATATACTCGTATTGTTGTTGCTTGCACACTTTCGAGTGTTTTTGTTATGTGGACTTTGTTTCACATTTGCTTTGTTGTTTTTTTTTATTATTTTTGCGGTTGTGATTCTTCTGTTAACGGTTTATGGCTGGCAGCGGAGTGTTATGTGCTGTAATTATATAAAAAAAGTAGAGCACACAATTAGTTAGTGAATTTTTAGGTTTTTTTTTCTGAATTTGCTGGCGTTTACAAAAATATAAATGTATTAAATAAAAATATATATTATTTCTGACAGCTCATCATTTGCCAGAGTTGTTTTGCGGCAATCGATTCATTTGTTAAGTTGGCTGCACTTAGCACTTAGCACAAGTGCAGCCAACTTAATATATATAGTTAACAAAAAAAAAAATAGACAATGCCATTTTAAATAGATAAAATCTCGACTCTGACCTGATGACTGCTTGAATGAGTAGCCCGACGAGAATTAACCGAAAAGATCAGTGAAAACAGAATAAGAGGAAGTGCTTACCATAACTATAGGGGTGTGTGTATGTGTTAGAGCAGGCTAAGACAGGCAACAAATGTGACAACAAAGAACCGGCTGCAGCGAGTAAGGGTAGTCGCAGAGTTTGCTGCCCCGAAACGAAGACAGGTACTCGTCTAATGAAAGGCAGCAGAAATGGGAAAAATGATAACCAAGCAGAAGTACAAAAGAATACATCACCACGACACACTCGCTCTCTCTCTCTCTCTCTCTCTCTCGCTCACTCACTCGCAGGCCGTTGAGCACATTTCATCAACATATGTGCGCAGTAAACACACACAAATATGTAAATAAATTAACAGCTGTTTGCAGCCGCAGCAGCAGTCACCAACACGTGCATGTGCCCGACAAAGAGAGAGTGAGGGAGAGCGCACGAGAGTGAGCGAGTCAACTGTGCGCAGATGATTGCTTGCGAGCGACTTGTTTTGAGTGAAAATTTACAGCGAGACGAGCGCACTCACACTCAGACACACACGCATACGAACTTACATAAAGCGAGCGCGCACATGCTGCGCGTTAATCAGCTGTTCTCGGCCGTTTTGTTTATATTTTGCTGTTCGTAAGCAGCGCTGCGCTGCGCTGTTTGGCTGACTGCCCCTTCTTCCTATGTACGTGCGAGCGAGTGAGAAACGAATTCGAACTCGTTTGTGTTCGTGTGCAAGCGTGCATGATGTGTGTGTGTTTGAGTTGTCATGCTTGTTTCGCTGCGAGAACGCAATGCAAGATCCCGCATATCGCATATATACAGACACACACATACATCTGCACATAGATACGTATGAAAATACAATAAGCACACGCGACGAACAAAAGATAAAAAGCAAAACAAGCAAAAGGCAATTGTAGCTGCGACGACAAAAAGCAGCAGCAGCAACAAAACGTGTGCTGGCGACGGCGCCCTTTGCGACGCAGGCAGCGACGCGACGTCTCAGCTACACTATACAAAATAAATGCGTAGTTTAAAGCGTGTCCGCCATCATAGTTCGTCGTTACAAATATGATACATAAAGCAAGAAAAAAACACAACTGTCAATCACAACGCAAAACGCAAAAGAAAAAATAATGCCAAATTGAGTTCAAGGCCACCTAAAATGAAACCAGCAACGCCGTCGCATGAAAATTTGTTTGAATAAAAATTTTTTTTTTTTTTTATTTTTTTATTTGCTAGTTTTGTGTGTCTTGAAACCACAAGTTTTTCACACCAAAAAACAGATACGAAAAAATGTGCGCGAGGCCGTAAATGCCAGCGCCTTCATGTATGTGCGTGTGTGTGTGCGTGTGAACATTTTCCTTGCGTGTGGCAGCTCCAACATATGGCATGTTGTTGTTGTTTGTCAATGTTGCCTTATCAGCAGCAATTGAAAAATGTAAAGGGCCTCGACTAGTACATACTTAATTATATCGACATACATACTTTTTATAGTATATAGGGTATACGTGGCAGATATAATCATATGTACACTGTAATTACCTTTGCGCTAGACTTGTCAACCCTGCTGCTGGCAAACATAATTGATAAGCACTCTTTATACCCTGTACCCACTGCAAATGGCTGAACAGGGGTGTATTGGTTTCGTGTAAATGTACGTAACATGTAAAAAGAGACATCTTCAAAATATTTATTCTGTTTTATTTCATGATTATTTAACTTCTGGTACGACAGCTCGCAGCTGGTTACAGGGTACCTTCTAGCCGGCACTCCCGTTTTTTGTTGTTGTTTTTTTTTGTGTTATATGCGTGTTTCTATTCCCCACACAGATACTCCCCCCACCTCCCGCTAACCAGTTACCCCCTTTGCTAGCATAGTGCGTATTGTTTGTAACTTATTTGTATATGGATTTATATACACATATAACACATGAATATGTATTTTTCTGCTGTAAACGCAGTCGAGCATATGACGCCAGCTACAACAATGAACGTAACGGACTGCAAACAGTGTTGCCCCGTCAAGTTTTGTTATTTATTTATTTATTCATTTTGCGTTTCTTTCTTTTCCTATTTTCTATTACGAAACTGCTTTTGTGGCCTACGCACAGCTGAGCAGCGGCGGCAGCAGCGTGTGTGCGAGCGAGAGCGCGCTAGGAAAGTGGGGTGTGTAGCACATTTTACAGGGAGGAAGGGCAGGGAGGCGATATAGCGGGGGTTTGCTACGACAATCAAAGGGCCAGTCGTCACTGTGGCAACTTAACCGTAAAGTAAATTGCATTGGAAAATTTTCGTGCGACGCATTTAGGGCTAAAGGTAAGCAAAAAGAACGCAATAAAGTACACGAGAAACGTTTGTGTGTATGTGGCAGCCCTGGCTGTAAGCGCAAGGTAAATGCATGCAACATTTAAGCAGAAACCTTGCCATTGTTATTGTTGCCAAGAGTCGATACTTTAGTTGAAAATAATAATAACATGAGTTATAAAGCAAAAAAGTTGTGCTACTTGTTGCAAAGCGCAGTAGAAAACGTAGTAGAAACACACATACATTTAAATACGTCATTGATGGGCATTTACACAATGCGTTATATACAAAACGTGCTATGTAAGCACTGGCAGCAGCACACAAACATACACGCACCTTATATACTGTTATACACACAGCGATAGCGAGTTAATATAACAGACAACGAATACGTTTGGTAAAAAGGCAATAAAGCAGAGTACAAGTTTAAATACTTCTAAATTTTACACACAAATTCTAATTTAAAGCGTTTTGCCATATTTATGTTTTCTTTAACGATGTTTGGCTGACGTCTAACTGTCGATTTCCAGAAAAAATTATATCAAAAAGGGAGCAAACGGGCAGCGACGCCGACAGCGACGTGAACGTTGTCGCTTGCCTCGGCGTGTGCATGACAGAGAACGCACGAGGGGCAAGCACGTCATATGACGACGTTACACACAGAATACACACAGGCAAGCAGCCCCAATCTCGCACACACACAGCTGAAGAGTATGTATACATAACGAAAGCAAAGCGAAGGCAAAAGAAGAAATGCTTGAAATAAACGAATGCAAAGCAAATTTTGCATGCCATTTAAGAACAGTTTGCAATCGCTACGTAATAATTTATTAATGTACTTGTTAATTATATAAAAATGTACTGCACCTTCGCTATACATTATGTACTCGCACACAGGTATATAGAAAAATAAACCTTTGCTTCTTCAGCGAGGCACGAACATTTTTTCAGCTGTGCACGCACTCGAAACCAACTCACGACTGACGGCAGCAGCAGCAGCGACAACGACAGCGTCAATGGCGACCCCGTGAACGAAACGAAATGAGCGAGCGAATGAGCGCAAAATGAGTGAGAGTGAGTCAGGCGAGAATACATTTTCAAGACACACACGCACACATGCAGAAAATCACATTAAATTCAATATATTCCTCATATAGTATATGTGATCAAGTCGAATAAATGCAATATATTCAATTCAAAGTTAATATCTAAATTTAATAGATGAGCAAACGGAACCAGTCGAGAGTAGGCATACAAAAACACTCAACAGCCGTTAAGCAGGTCACTCAACCCTTGTCGCTAAATGGCAATGAGGTCAACAAACCGACTAACATTCTTTTCTTTATTATTTAAGTCAAACTGCGGCGCACTTGCCAAAAACTTTACTTACGTTTAACTTTTTTGATTTTGAAAGCAATAAAATATAGAAAACAGTTTTCTTCATTGCAAACGAAATTAAATTACACTCAAAATGGCTGCGTTGGCGAAGAGCACCAAGAGAGTGGAAGAGCGCGTGAGCGCGCTCAAGCGCTTTGGGGGTTGAATGTGCACACACTGCTCTCTCGCTGGAAATCATTTTGCTTGCGTTTTACCTGTGTCTGAGTTGACGCCCGTTAGAGTGGAATTGGTATTGACCTGATCAGCTGATCGCATGAGTGTGTGCAAGAGAGAGAGAGATAGGAAGAGGGAATGTGAGAGATTCATCTTGGGTTGCACAAACAGCTGTTTATGGAAGTTAAACACACACATATGAAAATGTTAATGGGCTGTGACTAATCTTCTTATAGGGTGTCTCTGCCTAGCTGACCTGTCTCCACACACACACACGCACACACACACACAGATATTCGCAGCCACTTATTTATATTCGAAGACAGATAACACATGCATTCGATTTATTTTGTTATCGCTAAAATGTGGCACAATCGTAACCAAAATGGCTGTTGACCTGCGCGCAACAAATGCTCAGCGAGCGGCCCACGCAGCGCAGTCGACGTCGCTGCTGGCCTACTTGAACAGCTACTCACCTGCAAATGCAGCGCGTGTTACAGCAACAATAACAAAAGCAAAAACAACAACAAATGCAAGTTGATGGCAATTGCGAGCAAGCAAACAGATGAGGTTGTAAAACCAGTAACAAAAATACACAATAAATATGCAAACAAACAACAGCAACACACGCATACATACATAACGGGCAATGCAACAGCTCAAGAGAGCGAACGCGAGCGTTCTGCCAACGTCGCTGTCGCTGCACAAAAAAAGAGGCCACGGCCTGCGCAGCAGCCGCGAACGTCGCTGCCAAATTGGGGCGAACAGCAGCGGAGAGCACAAAACAAAAGAAAAGAAGAGAAACAACAACAAGTACAAATCAACTTTCGCTTATCGATGCTGCGCTACCCATTTGCATATCGATATTTAGCGCCTATCGATGACGATGTATTTGCGTTTAGTTCTAGAGATTTGAATTCCCTGTAATCATTTTGAGCGGCTAAGATTCATTATGATTTTGTATAAAAGCGATTAACAGGCAGAATAAAGTACAGTACACATACCGCTTATATGCAATAATGCAACATTTTCAGTAAAGCGATAAGCGATTGGTGAGTATGCTCTTTAAAAGCAGACGCAGCTCAAGAGCATTTCACTTTTTGGATACCCTCCGCCACTCGCCTCCAAAATTTAAAAAGAAAACAACAATTTCTAAGCCTTTGGTTTATCCACTTATTTGAATGCTCTATTTAAGTTATGGAAAATTCATAAGGATCTGCAGTACGCAGCTGCACAGGGTATCTTCTAGTCGGGCACTCTACTTTTTCTTAGCGCTAAATGCAAACAGCTGGCAAAATGGAATGCAAAACAACGTTGCTGCGAATATCCAGCTGCAAGCAGATGCAGCGCTCGCCGTTGATGCCGATCATGATCTCATCGTTGGGCAGCTGGAGGGCGTTGAAGAAGGCGGACGCCTTGCGCGAGTCCACCGAGCAGGAGACTTCCTCCACCTGGGCCTGCTGCTGCTGCTGCTTGTCGGCCTTGAGCAGCAGCAGGCGTCTGAAGCGCGTCGTGATTGTGGCCATCTCGGACTCGGCCACCAGATTCAGTTCGCCGGCGCCGCTGCCATGAAAAATGAGATTCGGCGAAATGTTCTTCAGCCGGTCGATGAGGCTGCGCAGCAGACGTAGCGAGGGCACGCCCAGCACTATCTGTGTGGGCGGCACCTGGGGCAGGACAAAGGAGGGCCAATCGCTGGCGGGCACCACGGTGACGGGCACGTCGTGCACCACCTCGCGCGCCTCCGCAGAGCTGGGCGACACCACCGAGGCGATCACCGAGATGCAGGAAAACTGAATCTGCTTCAGCTTCAGCTTGCAGCTGTGCGGGCTGATGCTCGAGCTGGAGCTACTCCCAGAGCGCAGCACGGCCAGTGCCCGACTGAGGTGTGTGGCGGACATGACCAGGATGATGAACTCGTGGTCGGGCCGGGCGGGCGTCATTTTGTACTCCGGAAAGTAGTCGGCAGCGCCGATGCTCACCCAGACGAGCGGCGACGAGGTCGAGCAGTGCTCCTCGTTCACAATGAAATGCATGCGCTCCTGGCCCAGGATCATCACGCAGTCCTTGGCCAGCTTGGCCAGAGTGGCGGCGATCGCCTGGAACTCGCGCATGTAGAGCACGTCCTCCATCTTGGCGCGGAACTTCATGGCCGCCTAAAGGACGCGACGGCCCGCAGAACCAAACAAGAAAGAACAAAAAAGAAGAAAACAAAAATCAAACGCTGGCTGCCAAAAAAAAAAAAGGGAAGACGACAAGTAGAGGGTACGAAGGATAGCACAACTACACCAGAACCAACGACAAATAATTTATACTCTATTTGAGTTTCTAACTAACATGTGTTTAAATATATTATACAATTCATTTATATTTTTTATTTTAAACGAAATAATTGTGCATACTTTCCATAAAATATACCATCGATAACAATTAATGGTATTTTATGTTTTGCATAATTTTCATAAAGAATACAATCCATAACAATCAAGGATATTATTCTGTTTCTTTTCATAAAAAATAAATCGATACCAATTAAGGATATTTTTGTCTCTTTTCATACTCTTGGTTCTCTAGCTGATTAAAAAAAGTGCACGTTATCGATTATTAATTTTAATCGATACAAATTTTGGGTTTCTTTTAGATAATTTCGTTTTAGCGACAAACGCGATCATACAACGAATATGCCGCAACCCTGGCAGATAGAGAGGAAAACAAATGCGGAACGTGACAGACTTCTTGCAACTCGAGACGCCAGGAATAGGACAGAGCAGACCAGAGCAGAGCACTGGGCCCCTGGCACCCGAGTTCAATGTACAAAGGCGCACCAATACACAAATACAGGCACACACACACATATACCTAGCGAAGTCAGCCAGGCGATGGGCAAACAAAGCGTAGAGCAAGTTCGAGTTGTGTTTTGGCTTTTTGAGGGGGCGAAACAGCGTGGAAAGAGCAGAAAGCAAATGAAACGCACCAATACCAATGCGCCAGCCCTCACACACACGCACACAGATGCGCTGCTGTGCATACAAAGTCGCCATCAGACAGACACACAACAGGATTTTGTTTTTATTCGCTGCACTGGAAAAAAGGCAGGCAACGTTGTAGTTGTTTAAGGACGGTAGCAGATCCACACTCTCGGCAACGGAAATCAAATTATGTATATGCGGCCCGGGCAGGCAATTGACTGCTCTGGAGTGTGTTTGCATTGGGACTCGGGGTCAAAATATTTTCCTTTTGCAGTTCAATCAACTTTCAAGGTTGACTAAAGCGGCGTTGCCACATAGTTGTCATTTAAATAATGTTACCTTCCTTAATTAATTGCCATGCACAATACCAATTAACGACAACTTGACCTATCGATAGTTTCTGCAGCTATTTTAATATGACCTTGGTTAGTCCAGTGTGGTCCCATTTCATGCACAGCCTTAAATCACATATTCTTAATGACGTCACACACATGACTCGTGTGTGTAAGTATCAAATTCAAATGCCCGATCATTATGTGCCAAGTGTTGCTGCATTACTTGCAAAAATTGAGCACGAGTTGCCAATCACCAGAACAAACCTTCGGCGAAACTCAATGCAATGTGACCATAAAAGCTAACCAAATAAATACAAACAAAAGCACAATACAAACTCAAAGCCATATAAAAAACTTACAAGAAGCCAAAATTAAATACAAATAAAATAAAATAAAATACGGTGCGCATGAAATTCAACGTGACTGCATTGAGGGAGGCACTCACATACACACACTCGTACACTTGAACGCTGCCGTTTGTAGCATAAATAAAAGAGAAAGTAAAAACTTAACAAGATGCTGCGCATCAGTCAGAAAAAATAACGCATGGATATAAACTAATTTAAATATATATACAGATAATATTCAAAATAGAATAAAAAAAACTTTATATACACACACACACACACACATACACAGACGGTCGAGGGCAGCCTACAGTAACTGCTGTGATCGGCGTTGCCAACCAAACTGAGACATACTGCACATATGTCTAATGCCCAATTAATATGGCATATAAACTAATAAAACAATTAAAACAAGCCATATGCACATTTGGGCACTCCAAGCAATTTTTCTTTGCATTTTTACCCCAAAAGCCGTTGTAAAAATCAATATCGAAGCTTTTGCCCCACACACACAACTTTATCGCTGCACACTTTGTGGCACTTTATTTAGTTTCTTCCTATTTATGCACAAGTTGACGAAATGCATTATCGTGTATTTGTTGCAGTCAATAAATGCACACGATCAATTTCCAAAATTGACGAAATAGCAATCAAAAATAAAATGCAAATGGTCGACATTTTGTTTTCTGTCTGTGTGCGTGAGAGGCTGCTGATTCGACGAAATACACAAATATGTGTGTGTATATGCGTGTGGGCATGCCTGTGTGCGCGTGTGTGTGTGTGGCCAGCGGAGCACCAGGCAGCAAAATTATGCACATCATTTACATTTGCATAACTGTTCTGCACAAAATGTTGCACTTACCTTTTGCTAATTTGTTTAGAATGATTTGCACAAATTTCACAGTTTTTTTTAAATAATTTCCACACGTAACAAAACTCCGACTCCGACACTGCTGTTAACAGCACAGGTCACACTGTTCCCGAAAACGGTGTTACCAAACACCGCAACTCTAGATATCACAAAACTATTGCAGCACACAACTATCGAAGGTATCGATGTATGTTTGTGTGGCGATATATCGATACCGTTTGCACAACCCTAATTATTAATTTGTATATTTTTACAAGAAAAAAGTAGCCCGCGCACACACACACACATCAGCTAAAACAAATGTTACATTTTATGCTGCAATAAAATTCATGTTGCAAACGAGCTTGAGCCGCGCACAAACAACTACGTGACAACGCTGAGCACAAGCGCGCACACACACACACACACACATATATATATATATATATATATATAGGTTCGCCCAGTTCTACGTGCATTCTGCGTCGCTTCCAATTAGAGAAAACCTCAAGCGGCTTATCAGAATCAGCAGCAGCAACAACAACAGCATTAATTAGAGTCTGTTCTTTGTTGACTCTGTGACGTGTCCCAACCATAATTGCAATGTGTGGCTCTCCCAACACGGCGGCCGGCTCCGGCGCCCGGGCCCTGATTCTGGTGGGCGGCTACGGGACGCGACTGCGTCCGCTGACGCTGAGCACGCCGAAGCCGCTGGTGGAGTTTGCCAACAAGCCCATCCTACTGCACCAGCTGGAGGCGCTGGTCGACGCG
Organism: Drosophila colorata; assembly: GCA_035041545.1. Classification (NCBI taxonomy): domain Eukaryota; kingdom Metazoa; phylum Arthropoda; class Insecta; order Diptera; family Drosophilidae; genus Drosophila; species Drosophila colorata. Next base: position 834,501 of record JAWNLD010000077.1, read on the forward strand.
GGCTGCCGGCAGGTGAGCTCAACTACAATAACAACAACAGCTGCATAACCATTACCACTTTTAACTAGGTCATTTTGGCGGTCAGCTATCGGGCGGAGCAAATGGAGCAGGAGCTTAAAGTGGAGGCCGACAAGCTGGGCGTCGAACTCATCTTCTCCCACGAAAGCGAACCCCTCGGCACCGCCGGGCCGCTGGCCCTGGCCAAGCCCCTGCTGGCGGCCAGTGCGGAGCCCTTCTTTGTGCTCAACTCGGACGTGATCTGCGATTTCCCGTTCAAGCAGCTGATGCAGTTCCATCGCAGCCACGGCAAACAGGGCACCATTGTGGTGACCAAGGTGGAGGAGCCATCCAAATATGGCGTTGTGCTCTACGACGAACTGGGCTGCATCAAAAACTTCATCGAGAAGCCGCAAGAGTTCGTCAGCAACAAGATCAATGCGGGCATCTACATCTTCAATCCCACGGTGCTCGAGCGCATCGAGGTGAAGCCCACGTCCATCGAGAAGGAGGTCTTCCCCAACATGGCCCAGCAGCAGGAGCTCTACGCCATGGAGCTGACCGGCTTCTGGATGGACATTGGACAGCCCAAAGACTTTCTAACCGGTGCGTTCCTGGCCTGAATGGCCTGACTCACAGCGAGCAAACGCTATCTTTAATTGGCCCATTTGCGGTGTTATCTGCTAGCTGTCCAGCAACGTGTCTTTAATCAGCTTTCCGAGTCGGCTCTATTTACACTCGATTGCGTAGCGAAAAGAGCATATTGGGTCTGTGCAAAGTCCGTCCGAGAGAGACTTGAAACTTGGATATATATAAAATATACTCGTGTCTTCCCGCGTCACCTAGGGTTCAGATTTTTTGGCTACGCCCACCGGGTGCTTGACAAATCGATTTAAATGATATATCTCCCTCAGTTTTAAAGCTATATGCATAAAATTTAGCCAGATTACGTCGATTTTATGGATATTGGGAGCTTGGAAAGTCGATAATATCCATATATTTCCATCAGTTTTAAAGCTAAATATATCCGATTTTTTAAGATAGTTTTCGGATGACGTCCTCTAAAGATTGAGCCGACAAATTACAAAAATCTATATATTTCCAAAATGCCAATCATAATTAAGATCGTTTTCGAATGTTTTAAGCTGCGAACGAGTATTGCGCAGTCGGTTAAAGCCGTCTGCTTGTTTTTATCGGCTTACTTGCTTCTTATTTGTTTTTATCGGCTTTCTTGGAACGCTCCTAACGAGCCGTAATTGCTGATAAGATTGCTAAAGGGGACGCGAGATTCCCGTTGAAGAAACAAATGTGATTCTGACTAAATGCTATCTCCCCTCTGTCTCCCTCACAGGCATGTGCCTCTACCTCAGCTCGCTGCGCCAGAAGCAGTCGACCAAGCTGTACACGGGTGCCGGCGTCGTGGGCAACGTGCTAGTGGATCCCACGGCCAAGATTGGCGAGGGCTGTCGCATTGGCCCGAATGTGACCATTGGACCGGACGTCGTCATCGAGGACGGCGTCTGCATCAAGCGCTCGACCATACTGAAGGGCGCCATTGTGCGCTCGCACTCCTGGCTGGACTCCTGCATTGTCGGCTGGCGCTCCATCGTGGGACGCTGGGTGCGCATCGAAGGCATCACCGTGCTCGGCGAGGACGTTATTGTCAAGGACGAGCTGTACGTCAATGGCGGGCAGGTGCTGCCCCACAAGAGCATTGCGGCCAGCGTGCCCGAGCCCCAGATAATCATGTGAAGCGCCCGAGAGTGCCTCCAACTAGTGGCCTATTGTACAGATAATATTTAAATGTTTCATTTCGTATTCGATGTGCACCGATTGCCTTGAGTGTGTGCGTGTGTATGTGTGGGTGTGTGCTGTATTCTTGTTTAAATGTTGCCCACGTTTGAGCTGAATGTTTGCCAATATTCTAAAGAACATTTCCATTGATTAGCCTGGCTAAAATCTAGCTTAAGACAACTTCAAAAGAAGCCTGAAAAAAGCAGCAGCAACAGCGGCATTTTGACCAAAACACAAGTTTTTTTTATACATAATCTAAATTGTAGTCAAATATATGAATTATAATGATTGTATTATTAATATAACAATTGTGAACACAACTGTTTTTCTACAACTGCAGAGGGTGTTATTGATTTGTGTTGAAGGAGACATTCGATACCATAGAGTATGAAAATACAGTTAATTCTCTTGGGTTAGAATTCAGATTTATGTTTGCAAGGGTATTCAGTCTTCGGTCTGCTGCTTGCACGTGCTAACTGCCAACGTTGCCTGGCAACAACTGGCCAAGGAGCACAACAATAAAATCCAACAGCTCGTAAAAATGTTGAAAACTCTGAGCAAAATGGACGCACTGGAGCGGAGCCTGCTCTGGGAGGACAAGGAAGTGAAGTTTGACACGCCGCAGCTGTGAGTTAAGCGCCTCGAGCGGAAACCAATCCTAACTGGCCCACAACAATCGGCAGGCACACGCGTTTACGAAATGGCGAGAAAGTGTTGGACACGGTTTACCACATAGAGGACAGCAAGGGCAATCCGGGGGACACGGGCAGGCTGCTGGTCACCAATCTACGCATCATTTGGCACTCGCTGGTCCACAAGAAGTTCAATCTGTGTGGGTTTTAAAGGGATTTGAAGAGGGTTCCAACTCCACCTACAAAAAATTAAGTGATTGTCTGACTGATTGACAGACTAACTAGTTGATTGATTGATTGATTAACCGCCTATGTGATTAATTGACTGAAAACTGTTAACTGATTGGTGGACTGAACTACTAATTGATGGACTGACTTTCTGATTGAACGACTAGGCTATTATTTAACTGACTGATTGAATGACTGATTAACAATCTGATTGATTGATGGACTGACTTTCTGATTGAACGACTAGGCTATTATGTAACTGACTGATTGAATGACTGATTGATGGATTGACTTTCTATTATTAGGCTATTATTAACTAGGCTATTATTTAACTGACTGATTGATTGACTGATTGGCAATCTGCTTGGTTGACTATCTGATTGACTGAGTAACTGTTAACTACTAATTTAACTGACTTATTGAATGACTGATTAACAATCTGATTGATTGACTATCTGATTGACTGGGTAACTGTTAATTGACTAACTGATTGATTGACTGACCTTTTGCTTCATTGAATTCCTGGCTGACTGGCTAAGTAATTGTTTAACTGATTGATCGACTGATATACAAACTGATTGATTGACTGACTAGTTGTTTAACTGCCTGACTAACTGATTGTTTGACTGACTGACTAAGTGATTGACTGACTGACTGATTGATTGACTAACTGATTGGTTAGTTATTTGACTAGCTGATTGATTGACTGACCAATTGATTGATTGACTTACTGACTGCCTGACTGAATACACTTGCTTTTACATCATCAGCAGAAATTGTGATCTATTGACTCCCCTCCCTTCCAGCCATCGGGTATGCCCGCATAGGCAGCACCAGCACGCGCGTGATGCACATGCACACCAAGGGCCGCATTCCCAGCCAGGCGCTGTACATTTTGGCCATTAGCAACGAGACGCGCTTCGAGTTCCTCTTCACGGACGTCTCCGGCGAGACGGCGCGACGCGACCAGCCCATCTTCGCCAGCGTTTTCGATGTGCATCTGTGCGTGGCCATCAACTCCACTTAAGCCTCGTTTCCACTCACCTGTGTGTCCTCTCTTGCAGCTTGTATCAGCGCACGTTTCTGTACAGGGATCTCAAGCTGCGCGGGGCCATTGTGCAGGCGGGTCAGCTGATCATCTTGCCGGATGAGCAGGTTTACAGCCAGGCGCAGGGCGTCTGGAACCTGTCCAGCGACCAGGGCAATCTAGGCAGCTTTGCGGTGACCAACATTCGGCTGGTCTGGTACGCGGACGCCAACGAAAGCTTCAACATCAGCCTGCCCTATCTGCAGATTGAGAATGTGAGTGCGCTGTGTCCTAAGTCCTGATCCCTAAGCTTTCATTGATGCATTTCCCTTCAGCTGCGCATTCGCGAGTCCAAGTACGGCCCGGCGCTGGTCATCCAGACCGCCGAGACGGGCGGCGGCTATGTCCTGGGCTTTCGCGTCGATCCCGTGGAGCGGTTGCACGTGCTCTTCAAGGAGCTGTGCTCGCTGCATAGCATCTACTCGGAGCAGCCTAACCTGGGCGTCCACTACGATCCGCAGGATGCGCGCCAGCGTCTGGCCGCCGCCGCCGAGGAAGCCGCCCAGGCTACACCATTCAAAATCGATGACTATCAGGAGCTGGACGAGCGCCAGGAGCGCGAAATCAATACCAAGTTGAACAACTATCTCGCCGCCGGCTGCCTGGGCGCCCAGTCCGCACAGCAGACGCCGCCCGAGCCCGTCTACTGCAAGGAGCTGGGCTTTGCCATGGAACGCATTCCCGAGGGCTACAAGCTGCAGGATCTGTGGAATGTGCTGCCCACTAAAATGGAAACGTTCGATGAGTGAGACTTGAAATATATGGATTGGGCACTTAAACTATAATGGAAGACTTTCCTGATGTTCGGTTCAAACCCCCGGTTCAAACCCCATTCTAACAAACTTAAATAAAATATTTCATTTTTATTTTTAACCAAATTAATTTCCCAAAAATATTCTAAGTTAAGCCTGTATCAAACAAATCATTTTTTAAAGATCAATTCTTGACCCATTAGCAATTCTTATAATAAGTAAAAAGGAAGCAGGTTCGAATCCCAGGCTAAAAAGCAATTCTAGGCATATTTGGAGACTTTAAAAGTGTTGTCTTACCTCTAATTAACTCTCAACTTAAAATAATTAGCAAGATATTTTGTACAAACAAATCTTAGGGTTTGTTTTTAGTTCAAAGTGTGAACCGAACAAAAGACCCTTTTTTTGGAAATCCTATTGAATACCGAACGCGTGAAACTGCTTTAAATATGTTAAAATTTATACAAAAAACTCACCTATTTAAATTAATTGTTTTATGGATTTATTGACGCATACAACTCGCTATGTGTTTTAAGTAATTTTGCTCTGGTGTGTGTTCTCTTCGTATTATCCAATAGACCTTCTTCTTTTTTTTGTGTTTTTGGAATCATTAGAAACTGTAATAAGCTTAGGGCTACATACATAAATATTTTTTGTGAGTTTAGCTGTTTGCCCAATTCGTTGGTATCTCAATGCTTAGAAATTATTTAATGTAGATTTAATTATAGTACTTTTCGTTTTGCTTAATGTTTGTTTGTGTAGAGAGAGTTAGAGAGTTGTTTTTATTGGGTTCTGCTCTTGTGGGATTAAAAGCAAAATGCGAATTTTGCTGTCTTTTTGCTTTGTTTATAAATTAATTCATATCACAACACACAGTTGATTTGACCGGCATGCACTATAATCAATGTTTACATATATACTATATAGATTATATATGTTTACGTTTTGTTTTTATTATTTATACGTGAATGAATTGTTTAGTGTTGTTTTCTAAGCTATAAATTCTAACAAACTTAATTAAATGTAGGAAAATTAATATTAGTTGTGGCGTTTTTCTCCGTTTTCTTTTTCCTGCCTCAAAGGCAGTCTGAATACACATACATTATACAAATGTAATAATAATGATAGTAGAATAGAAGAAACTATAAACTAGAAATAGGCCGAGAAATGAGAAATGAAACATATATATGTGTGTATGTATGTAAAACAAAATATCATATCAGGAATGGCTTATAAATTACAATTTGTATTCATTTTTTTTTTTACAATTTTCTGTACTGTTTTTTGTTTTAATACTTTTTGCTTAAGTTTTACGTTTCTTTTTTTTTTTTTTTTTTTTAGATTCCTAAGTTTTTTTTTTATTTTTTTTTGCATATCAGTTGCCTTTTTTTTTGTTTTTAATGAGTTATCTTTATAATATTCGTTTAGTTATGATTCAGTCTTGAAGACCAGTTTTTATATTATTATATTTAGCATATTTTTAAGACATTTTTGCCTAAAGCAAGTGAAGCGCAAAATAAACATTTACAAAATTAATCATTAAAAGCTAATTAAATAATTTAAAAGTAGACATTGAAAAATACACGGAACACAAATTGGGTACATGAAAAAGAAAACAAACTTTTTGTTATATAAACAAATTAAATAGCCCAGCTAAAATTGCGGGCTGATGACAAATATTTGCTGTTTGTTTTTGTTTCGTTTTCGTTTTAGCCTTTTGGCACTTCACTTGCTTTAGTAAGACAATGGAAACGCTTAGACTTAAACAGTAACTAGAACCAAAGACTTAGGATTTGTAGTTGTTGTTGTTGTGGTTTCTTCTATGTTACAGCAGTTTTGGGCATTGGATTACAAATGTTCCAATGACTAAACTTTGAACAAAAAGTATTAGCTGACATGAACAGAGGAGGTTTGATAGTCAGGCTGAATGTGAGTGTGTGTAGCTTAGTTGCTGCTGGCGGAGATCTGGAGACGCGCACGCTGTCGTGTCATGGGCGGCGATATGGAAGTGCTTTGCGGTGCAGTGCGTCGCCTGCGTTTGGGCGCGGCAGCGGTTGCAGCTTTTGTTGCTGCTGCTGCTGCTGTTCCTGCTGCCTTGGGAGTTGCTACTGCTTTTGCCGCTTTGCGTCGTCTTTTGGCCGTTAAGAGCGGCGCGCGACGTCGCCGCTTGGTGGCCGCTGCCTTTGGCTTGGCTGTGCCTGAGGTGTGTGTGTTGCTGTCGTCCTTGGTTTGAGTGTGGCTGCAGCAGCTGTCGGCTTCGTGCGGCACAAAAGCCGATGCGGTGGCATATTGTGGCAATGTCAGGAAGCTGCAAGTGCGAGAGCAAAGTTAAGCAAAGAATTTAGCCATACCAAATAAAACGCAAGATTTGAATTAAGTAGAAAGCACAGTTTTTAGACTTTAGATTGTTATTTTTGCCATTGAATCATAAAGTAGAATAGGGATATTTATGAAAGAACACACCTGAAAAACACAAAATGTCGAAATTTTGCTTCGTTTTACGGCATTTTGATCTACGACTTACTTTTCCGGTCCCAATCAAGGCCACTAACCGGTGTATTGTTCATTAATGGCCACTTTTACTAACTCGAAACTATCAGCTGTCAAATTGTTATTCTTTCTATTATTTTTTGTTGCCAAATTCAAATCTTGCGTACATTTTGAGACACATTTTCGAAACCTCAACTAACCTGAGCTTTGGTTTAAAGGCCTGCTCCGGCTCCTTGTGTGCCTCCTCCTGTTCCTCCTCCTCGTCGTAATCCTCGTCCTCATCATCACTATACAGATTTGCGGCGGGCGGCACAAATTTGGGTCGCTTCAGTTCAAAGCCGCGCGCTTTGTTGCTAAATAAGAAAATAAGGTAAATAAGGTAATCTTTAACGGATTCTTAACTCACATTTTAATGGGCGTTATGGGCATGGGTCGTATGGGCTTGAACAGGCATAGGTCCATGAGCAGGCTGTCCGTGCTGGGATTGCGTTTGCGCGCCGTCGCCGAGCGATGGAGCGCGCCGGGCGCGATTGTGAAGTGCCGCAGGAACGCCGCCGTGGGCACCACGTACGGCTGGCTGAGCACAAACGGGCGGCTGTTGTGGCTGCTGCTGGAGCTGCTGCTGCTGGTGTTGTTGCTGCTGCCGCTGCTGCTGCTGCTGGAGACGGTGGAGCCCATGAGGCCGCCGGCGCCGGTCAGCTTGCGCTTGAGGCTCTGCGACTGCAGCACGGGCGTCGACGTCGCGGACATGACGAGCGCCTTCTGCACCGTGTCCTTGATGAATTCGGTGCCGCGATGCAGGCGCACGGAGAGCGTCTTCATCAGCGCCGTGGCCGCGCTGCTCGCTATGCTGCTGGCGGTTGTCGCAGCAGCAGCAGCAGAAGCGGAAGCGGAAGCCGACGCCAGCGTGCCCGCTGCTCCAATTGTTGTTGTGGTGGGTGTGCTCGCGCTGACATTGTTGTTGTTGCTGCTGTTGCTGGTATTGTTCTTGTTGTTGTAGGTGTAGGGCGCTGCCTGCCCCGCTGCCGCCAGCAACATTCTTATTATTGCTGGCAAATGCAGCTGCCCCCCGCTCCCTCTTCCACTTCCACTCCTCCTAGCTGTTGTTGTTGCTCCGTCAGCTGCTGCTCTGCTGGCGTCTTTAACATGCCCGGCGTTTTTCCCTTGCGCACGGATATTCGTTAGGTTTATTTATGCATTTTTCCTGCATTTGCTTATTTGCACTTGTGTATGTTTTTTTGTGTTGAGTTTTTTTTTTGCCGTTGCGGCTCGCACGCTGCTTCGTACAACTACACTACTACACGCACTTATTCAACATACTCCTACTACTGCTTTGCCTGCCATTGTGTGGCCTGTGGCTGCTTTTTGGGCATTTACCGGTCCAATTGTATCAATATACTCCACACGATCGCCTTGTGCGGTCACTTTTACTGTTTGTTGCTTATTTACACTGCTTTGTTTAATGTTTATTGCATTTGTTTTGCTGCGCTTTTTACCGTAAACGCACCAATTTTTACGTTTTGCTATGTTTTACACCTCACTACTGCACGTTCATTCATCAGCAGCTGTAGTCGGTAGCCGAACTCACCACACTAACGCTCAACGGTTGTGCAACAGCTCAGCTCGAGCACAAATTACACGCAAATAATGCATCAATTGCTGACAATTTCTTGAATATTATTAAATGTAGCTTGCTATTCACTTTTTGGTAATTTTTAAAGTTTATTTTTTACACAAAACAGCTGCAGGCAGGCAAGAAACAGACCATTTGCTGGTTACAGTGTGTACACACTGACCGCCTTAATACATTATTGATTGAATTTAGCAAGCAATCATTCTAAATTTGTGTTTTTATGTCTTTTTTGAATAATTAGGTTTGATTTTATATTTCTAGTTTACTCTAGATTTTCTTTTTCTTTATTTGCGTCAATTTAGCAAATGCATATACGGTACGCGCTTTCCGTTTTGAGCGCAGTAGTGTGACCAGGTTTGGATAGCGCCATTTGCACAACATTTATTTCTTAAACACCAGGTGGCAGCACTGGCCATTCAAATTGCAGCGGCACGTTACTATTCAAATTTAAAGTCAGAGAGAGAGAAAGCAAGAATTCATTTTCACTCCAACTGCTTTTATTTAGTTTATTTGAGCTTTTGACTTGCCGCCGCTCATAAACATTAGCTTAAAATTGAAATTAAATAAGTGCAGCTACCGTAGCTACTGTTCGCGGCCGCAAAGCCAATTTAAAGTTTTAGATAGCGCATCGATATCAGGTTTATTATGGCTAAATAATTGCCAAAGCGCATGCGGTGCACAATTTACGACAGCAGCAGCAACTACAGAGAGGAAGTCACGCTTTGCCCGGGCCTCTGGATACCACCTAGGGATGCTCTGCTGCCGCCGCTGCTGCTGCTGCTGTGACAGAAGTGTTTTTTGGCATGTCAAATGGCCGTTGAGCGGCCCCCTGTTCCCGCCCCGGCGCAGCCTTTTAATAACATTATGAAAACGCGTGTTTTACAGCTCATCAGAGTCGAAACTTTGCCGCATTGCTTGCATTTTTTCGTGCACTCTTTTCGCTGCTGCCTGCCTGTCCGACTGCCAGTTAAGAGTCAAGTCCTCGCGCGGCTGGAGGTCGCTTGGGGGTCGTCGTCAACGTCGCCCTCCCATTGCGGCACCATGCAGCCACGCGCGTCGCCTTCTGCGCAACCGCAGCCACCGCAGCACAAAAGCCACAGAAGCAGCTACAAGCACATATATAAAAAAATATGTACATGTACACATACATATGTACACGTTGCTGGGCTATAATTTTCCAATATGCAAATGTGTTGCGTGGCGTGGCGTGGCAGGGAAGGAGCGCACGTGGGACGCGGCCACAAAAAAACCTCAGCCAATCCTTTTAAGGATCGGGCCAGCCATTGACAAGTATACATTTTTGCAGCACGACTAAACAAATTATTTTCACTAAATTAAATCTTAACTCGTGCTGGGCGCACTTTTTGAAGAACACGTACGCCTCCTAACCTCAATTATGTTATATGCTGAGGTCTTCAGCGTGGTTTGACATGTGGCAGGGCCGTTGAAAAAGTCTCCAAGTGCGCTTTGGCTGCGAATCTTTGCCACAGCTGTCGGCGCTCCTGTAAAGTTTTGAAGTTTTCAAGTTTTTGATTTTTTTCGCCAAGAAGCGTGTGCTTCAAAACAAAGCGAACTTGATGAAAACGCATTGGACATTGACAAAAGCTGCCTGCTGTGAAGCGCAAGTAAGCAAATGAATAGCAAACAAGAAGGAACAGTTATCTGAGGAGTCCCAAAATCTAGATACCCTTTCATAAAAACATCTGATTTAAGTATAGAATAGATAGATACATATTTTTATATTTTCAGAACATGTAGAGCTTCTGATTGTTAAGTTTGGTTGTGATACATTGAAAAATTAAATTAATTAAATTAAGGGGGGACTCGAAACAGACAATGGTGTTGGCTATAAGGACTTGGCTGTCAAGAATAAATTTATATTTCTTATGGATTCCTAGATGCCCCCTTCAATGCGTTACATATAACGTGACAAAATTTCAATACCTCCCGCAAAGCGTATACAACTGCTAACCTGCCTCATTAAATCAGATTTAATACCCTCGAATCACGTGCGATTCCGACGAAACTTGGTATGTGACATCAGCTAAGCTATAGAAAATAGTTGGCCCAACAATTATAGCTGTTAATAAGAATGTACACATGGGAAATTAAGACTTGTTGTATTTTTAATGGGTTTTCATTTGCGGCTAATGAAGCTTTGAAAGCCATATAGATAATTTATGAACTTGTGCGATGGGTTGTTTATAATCAAGAAATCGAATGCACAAGATAAATGATTATTGTATAGACCACAAATTTGTGCGCAACAAATTTAGCGCATTGTTTTTCGAAAACTGTTTTCAACGAATTGTTCAAAGAGCAAATCGATTTGGGCAGCGTACTCCAAAGGCGATCACCTCTCTCTTCATCTCTGGCGATTTCAATTACATTTTCTTCGTGCCTTAACTTGTTCACAGGTGTGAATTATATTCTGAAGTGGGTTTTTATTTATTTTTTTTTTTATTTTGGGGTTTTTTTTGGTAATGAAATAACCATAAATCATTGCACAAATGAAGTTCAGCGTTTGAGATTTCTGTGTTTTTCTTTTTTGTTTTGGGTGGGGGCTACAATCCTCGCTTCTATATTTTATTTTTTCTTCTTTTTACACCCTGTACAAATTGAAGTCGATTTTGAGTGGTATATTAGTTTTGTGTTCTTAGAAACTGTAAGGGCTAACGTCTAATAATTTGGAATTTGGAAAATTTTATCTTCAATTATCGATAGCTTTATATATTTCTGTAATATCGATAAATATTGATGTTTAGATTATGTTTCTTGACTTTACTACAACGATTCTCTTGTTGTTTGAACGGTTCACAGTTCGAGCCAAAGTCACGCCTAAGGTTCGGTTCGTGAACCTGGTTTTCTAGCTTCGAATATTGGAGTTCCGGCTTCAAACCGGTTTGATTAAAACCTGTTTAGCATGAATGCAGCTCAAAGCTGGTAACAGGGTAGCTCCGCGTCGCAACTTCTCTACACCAAATCGCTCTTACTTGTTCTGTTTCTCTTATTGTAAAGTGTAACATTGATTAAGCATTATTAGCGTTTATTGTTGTTGTTGCTATTGTTGTTGTTGTTCTATTCTATTCTCCGGCATTCGACGTTCCATTGTAGACACTTTGGCCGCATTGGTGTTTCTCGGCTGTTGTTTTGTTGTTGTTTTTGTGCTCGCTCAGTGGGACATTTTCCATCATCAACACTTTGGAATGATGGAACGTTTCGTTGGCCAGCTCTGGCAGCCCAATCCCCAGTCCCAGACCCAGCCCCCCTCCAGCCCCTAGAGCATGCGCCTGCGCCATTTGGGGGGCCACACAATATGCCCGAGCATATTGATATATGTCTATTTGTTGTAGTCGTTGTTGTTGTTGCTGCAGTTGCTGCTTGATGTAAATCAAAATTAATTTGCTTTATAGCATGGGGTAATGAAGTTTTTTATTGAACTGATGGACACGAAAACAAAGAGAAATAAAGTGTAGTTGGATTTGTGGTAAGAGACTTATTGGAGAGATATTTTTTACAAAAATTAAATTTCATTAAGGTCCTAAGCATTATATAAACGATTATTAAATGAATTCTAATATATAATATAACTCAAGATAATAATATAATTCAAAAGTAATACTTTTTATTGTATTTTGTATATATAGACGTATATTTAAAACGCTGTCAGATTCTTTTAAAAATTTGATTCCTAGACATGAAGCGATTTCTGTCTAATATATCATAGCTGAAATGCCATTTTACAGCGCTGCCAAAAAGATGACAAAACAAATAATGCAAAACTGAAAGAAACGGCCAAAAAGAGCCGTCGACAAGGGGCAGCACGAAGCGGCCATTAGTCAAAGCGAAGGGCAGTTGGCAGAACGGCAAGCGGCCAATAAAATTGCCGGAGAAATGGCCATAAACACAGCGGCGATGGCCACAGTTGGCACGAAAGCGCCAGCAACAACAACTCGCACAGAAATTTATGGGGAAAATTGATTTTGCGGTAGCCGGAGCAATAAATGTTTTGCCCAAATGCTAAATACAAGTTCAACACGAATGAGGGGGCCAGGTTGAGAGGGGAGGGGGACACGCAAATCAACTGGGCAACTGGATTTGCGGTCTTGCGCAGTGCATGGAAAACCTTTGACAAAGTGAGAAATATGCATGGCAACAACATCAGCAGCAACAACAACAACAATAACAGGACACATGGCCCAGAACGAGAGCCAAGTGGCCGAGACTGCAACCAAGGAAATATGATGACATATCGCGTCATAGTTCAAACGGCAGGGAATCCTCTGATCAATTTTGTACACAGCAAGGCGCCATCTTTTTGGTAAGCATTGCATGAGGTTGGACTTTTTGATACCCTGTTAACATGGAATTGTACAGTAGGGGTATTTTAAAGTTGTGCTAATTCTTGTGACAGGCAAAAAAGTTAATATTAGATACAGCGAACACAGTAAAATCGATCTTGAAAAAAATCTGTTAACTTAAAAATTATATATTCAAATAGTAAGGCACAATTAAACAAATTGTGGACTAAAGGAGAAAGCTACACTTCACTGTATATGTATTCTTGATCCTTGTGATTTAAGATAAAAATAAAATTCGATATATCCCTATTCTTTTACCATAAACAAATAAGTTTGGTTTAAAATTACCCAACATATTGATAAAAAATATAATTCCAAAGAAATTTCCAAAGATTTAAAAGTTAATACAACAGTAATTCAAGATTCTATTGTCAGCTAAGAAAAGTACAGGGTATAGACAGTCGCACATTTTTTCTTACCGTGCCTGCAGTTGGCCTGGTCAGTGGCGCATTTTTCGTCGAGTGCGCCAAATCGTGGCCATAATTTTTTATTATCCAGACAGACCCTGGGCCCTGGACCCTTTGGCACACACACACACACACCACACACTCGCACACACACTCGATTTTTGTGCTGGCTTCTGTTGGGGCTTTTTTCGGGCAGCCTTCTCAGCCTCACAAAAATAAAAACTGCAGTTGCTTGAGTAGCCATAAAAGTAATTAATTGGCTTTTATGTGGCAGGAGCCGTTGAAATTTTGCCTTTGCCAATGCAATTGCAATTTTTGCACCGCTTTTTGCCTTTTTAATTAGTGCTATTAATTATCATCATCATAATCACCATCATGATCATTGAGTGCATCTGTTTTGCGGTTACACAAAACTCATTTCCGCTTCGGCGGCCATTTTGCTTTTTCAGTCGCTTAGGCTAAGCCACATTTACATTTACATTTACCTTTATGTACCCGGCCTCAAGCTTTTAATTAGTTTTGTGGTTACCCATTGCTAACCAGCTTTTACTTTGCCGTCAATAATAGATTTGGTTGGTCAATTTCGAACATTTTCAATCATATTTCTCTGAATGGAAACATGAGTTTTAATTGAAAGCAATGCAAAGCCTATAACATGGAGTACTGTAGGTAATTGGGTTTTTGTGTGCATAAATGTCTGTTCTAAGACATCTTATTCTATCTTATTCAGAGTATATTTTCCAATATAGAAAATGTATTATGTATTATTCATTTATTTTAAGCTCTGTTTTCCTAGGGTTTTCCTCAGCTCCCTATATCATATGCTCTCTCCAACTGCGTTAACTGCCGCAACAAATTTAACTGCTTTTCACATTTGTCATTTCCTTGTGGTTTTCCAGGGAATTTGCATTCCGTTTTTCAGCTTCTTGTTTTTGTCATAATTTAATTTTTCTTTTGCATTTTGCAACGACAACACGGAAAACCCTTTCTTCTCCTTCTTCTTCTCCTTATCTCCAGTCTCGCTTCAGTATTTTCATTAATTTATGCGCGGAAAACTGCAGCACAGTGTGAAACATTTTTCATTGTTGTTGCTGTGCTGGAAAATGCATAGCATAAACTGTGTAGAAAATTGTGTGGAAACACGAGTAAATTGTTGTGGAAAATGTGTGCGGCGAGCGAAGAGAGCCAGAAACGAGCGCCAAATTAATGAGCTGTAATAACCAAACAATTTTACCAACAATCATCGCTGCGGTGCCCAACAATAAATTATAAAATAATTAACAAACCTGATTTAAATTCACAAGTGGCGAAAGCGCAAAGCGAAATACACGCGAAACTTGGATAATTTATCGAGAAATCCACTTTCAACACATTATCTACTAGCTGAAATTTTACAAAGGGAAAAATACAAAAATGTTGGAAAAAAAGCTGAAATTTTACAAAGGGAAAAATACAAAAATGTTGGAGAAAATTTTATTTAGTAGCATTAATTATATTTAATTACAGAATCCATGAACAAAATGGCGTACATCATGGAAATCAATTCAGCTTTGACAAATGAATGCAAGTTTGGAAAGCGTTTTCTAAAAACTTTACTATTGCAAATTTTTAATAACTTTAATATTTAGATGCTCAATCGGATCAGTTCTGACAGAGTTATGCGAAATAATGAATTCTAAATCTGGCAATTCCATGGAAAATAGGTACTTTAAAGGCCCAACAGTATTTCTTACTGCCTGTAACTTTCATACACAATTCAAGCGAGGGATGTGGCTATAGAAAGCTATACGTATATTATGTTTAGAAAGCAACGCAATGAAAAGGCTGAAAGATAAATAAAGATTCACGCACTTGGCGGCTGCTGCGGGTGTTGCTAACGTTGCCCAAATGCCATAAATAACAAAAGGGCCGAAAATAAATAACCGAAATTAACGCTAATGAGTTTTTGTAATTTGTAAAAGTACCAGTAGATGGGTAAAAAGTAATAAAAAGAGTTAAAATTATAAATAAAATGACGTTAAAAAGGCAACGCGCGGAACTTTTTGCAATTAAACTGCGCAGTTTGCGGTGGGCACAAAATCCACGCCCCTTTTTCTTATTTATAATTCCAAATACGAATCGTTTTTCGTTTACTTTGCGCGCCAAATAAAAAACCAACGCAAATTTAATAGAACTGGAACTATAGCGTATATGTATGTATGTATGTGCATATATGATGTATGTGCTTATTTAGTAGATGTGTGCGCAGTTAATGAAGCGGAAATGCAAATCAGAAACAAGAAGGAAACGGTAACTTAGGCTTGCCGCAGCCTAAATACTCTGCAAATACATATTATATTATTATATATATGTTATATATTTTTCATACAAAAATTCAATCTTAGGTTGATTTTGTAATATAGTAGACCCACATTTATGACATTTAGGTTATACACATATTAGGCGCAGAGTGGAAATAGTAATAACTAAGTTTGGTCGAGATATCTTGAAAACAAAACAGTTGTTCATAAAAAAAAAAAATTTTTGACAGATTTTTCATATGAGCGGTATATATACATAGGTTTAGAGAAGACACCTCTCAATGCATTACATAGCTTATGACTAAATTGTAATACTCTCTCTATTACCCTTTAAAAAAAGAGAGCTGTCTGGCATAGGCCCTGAGCCAGGGCCGGGCCAATTGTTCACTTACCGTCCCAGCAAATATGCAGCAATAATGTCGTCCGATTCTGACCTGGTAGTGGGTCCATTGTTCCACACGCATAACATTTCAATAAAAACAACAGAGAAAATCAAAGACAGAGAGGTTTTTTCAACTGCTGCGCTTTTGTTTGTTTGCATTCGCTTTTTATATGACCTCTCTGGGGCCGCACTCTGGAGTGCGAAAAAAATAAAACACAAAGGCCTCGTGACGATTCCGAAAACAAATAGAGCCAAATTTGGTGTGTTGTGTGGCATTATTTGCGGCTCATTGCCCGCCAAAGGAACTCTATGTGGTACGAGTATTAACCGTATATAACCGCACAAGTTTGTGGATTTCCGAAT
The DNA here is from genome assembly GCA_035041545.1 of Drosophila colorata. Lineage (NCBI taxonomy): Eukaryota > Metazoa > Arthropoda > Insecta > Diptera > Drosophilidae > Drosophila > Drosophila colorata. The sequence continues at coordinate 850,924 of JAWNLD010000077.1, forward strand.
TAGAGAACTGTCAAATGTCATAGGCTAAGCAGGGGGAGCTGGGGGTACGAAGTAGTACACATAATAGCTAAAGCAACGATTATTGAATAAGCGTATGCCTAGATGAAGCCTTTGTGTCTTCATTATTATTGATTATTCAACTAAAGCCTAACAACTTTTAGAGTCAGGATTCGAACATGGCACCACACTGATATATTATAATTCACAACTTGTTAAAATAGCCTCGAAAATCTCCAAAATCATACTTTACAAATTTTTATATAAACATATATAAAGATTATTGTTCTATTTTTGTACAATGTTTATAATTCGACTTCTTGAGCGTAATTCCCCGCACAATACCAAACAAAATCTATCCCAAATTATCCGCCCCCTTTTACTATGTTTTCAACGTATCCTTTATGTGACGAAGAGCCATCTGCTAATGGAGTTAACACATTGAAATGACTCTATAATAAAGCGTAAATGCGAGAAACCCGAAAAATTGTAATGAAAAATGTGGCAACATAATAAGAAGCAAACATCAAATGGAAAATGGAAAACAAATCGCCCATTTGTGTGCAAAATCAAAGGACTCGCAACTGGATCGCAAAGGAAAATGCAAACAGATGTAAATCCGAGCGTAAAACCCAATAACCGAATCGGCTCAAAAAGCGGCCGAGGCCGGGAAAGTGGCCTGAAAGACAGCGGGGCAAATGAAAAGCGCGGCATGAGGCATGCGGCATGAGTCGCCGAGTCAGCGGGGGCGGACTGCATAGGTCAAGTACGAATGCATTAGGACAACGTGGGTTTTGGCCTCAGATAGACATGGATTGCCATGATGGCAAAGCGGAAATGGGCACTGTTGGCGGGGCTTTCAAGCGGCCCAGAAAGGACAACGCGTGCCAAGGTGCGAACGGAAGTGCGGGGCATTTGTTGTGTTTTTTTTTTCTTGTCCTGAAAGGAGCTCGAGCCAAAAGCAGCTGGTCTGATGCGACCCCCTCTGCGCCTAGCCGTTTCCATTCACAAATTATGCAATCAAAGTTCGCTAAGTTCGGCGAATTTGATCAAAAAGAATCCACATGGGCAGCGGGAAGCAGTGCTGCCTACTTTTGAGTGGCAAAACCGGCTAGTTCTAGAGGAATAAGTAAAATGGCTCTAGTCGGGCGCCCCCGACTAGGAGATACCCTGAACCCTTTTTACCCATTTTCAATGGGTTCAGGGTATAAAAACGTGGCTGATTTTATTAATATAAATAAGACTTTTTGAATATTTTATATAAACAATAATGAAACATCAAAAAACCTCTAAAACAGTAAAAATTTCCGCTGTCCGCCCAGCTCGAATTTAACGCAAAGTATGCTAAATTGGCAGCACTGGCGAGGACACAGCATGGCTCTAATTTTTGCAGCTTTGCAGCCTTTTCTGTGTGCCCAGCCCTGTTAGGGTCTCTCTGTCTCTCCCTCTCTCTTGCCCTCTCCCTCTTTCTCTGGCTCTCTCAGTCACTCCTTTATTGTTGTGTCATTTTACCGTTGCGCTGCGCCTGTCATCATTTCTCATCGTTGCTTTTGTTTCCTTGTAATTTGTCACCGCTGGAGCTCATTTCTGCGGCGTAATTTGTTTGCAACTCATTTCGGAATCATTTCCATGACTCCCCCTCCCAAAACCCCCTTTCCCTGCCCACAGTTCTACACCTTTTCCCTGGTCACCTTGTCTCTGTTGTTCGTAGCTTTGTTTTTTTCTTGGTCTCGCTTTGATGCATTTAATTAAAAAAAAATTATTACAGCTTGTAATGGAGAAAGGCTTGCGTCTGGCGACGATGAGCTGGGAGCGTCGACAATGGAATCTATGGATCATTTGTAATGCAATTAATACTAATTATTCAAAATACATTTTGAAACAGGGCGTTGTTACGACAAAACATCACTGAAGCTTATGGATTTACACAAGAATTTTCGTGCTTCAAATAAGCGTAAAACGTTATGAATTGAAGTAGATTAAGTTATGTAATTTAAGTACAAAAGTTCTTGAACTAAAAACATTCATTGTCATGTAGGAATATTTCAGATTTAGATAAGTTTGTATTTGATTCAAGCTCAAATGCCTGGTTTTCCACTGAGTGTGAGGTATACGCATTATAATTTCCTAAATAAATATTCAAATAGACAAAACAAACAAGAACTGAAAGCAGTGTATGTATTTATTAAACACATTTTCGTATTATTTTTATATTTTATCCCCCGTAAACAATACGCACATCTGAAACTCTTTTTCGCTCCAAAAACTTCCTTCCACACACTTCGCTGCCAAGTCAGGCATATCGATAAACTCAGGCCTAGTCCTAAAGCCACTTCAGAAAACTAATTTTTGAGCATTAGAAAGGGTCAGAGTGTAGTATACACTTTAGATTGGCGTGACTTTGCTTTGAAAACATATTTGTAACGGCAAAAGCCGACAATAGATCGACAACAAAAGCAAGGGAGAGTGGAGAGAGAGAGAGAGAGAGAGAGAGCGAAACTCAAGTACACGCACTTCTAAACGCAATTACATTCATGCGTTGAATTTTCAATGAAATCAAAATGATGAAAGGTAGGCTTGCCTATATATATACTATATACATATATTCTTTATGTATACATATGTACATAATACAAAGCAACACTTTTATGCCTAGGGCGCAACTCTAGTTTCCTTTTATTTTTTGGCTTCTTCGCTTTAGCACTTTTCAGCCTCGCCCCAGGTGAAAAAACGCATAACATAACGCAGCAGCAATAATAACTACGAAACGAATGCTGCTGCTGCTGCTGATGCACTCGCTCTCATGTGCTGCATTGCGCTCTCGCATGCGCTTGCTCTCCCTCTCACACGCTCTCTCGTTTGTGCACTCGTGCCTGCAGCGCTGCTTTTCAGCAAACGCCATTGGGGGTTTGGCATTGAGCCTACGCATGGCACAGCCTCGCTCTCGCTCTCGCCCGCTGGCTGGCTGTTGCGCTCGCTCGCTCGCTCGCTCTGTGTGTGTGCGGCTTTCTATGCGTTTCCCTTTATTAGTTTGTCTAATTGCTTTTGGCAACTATTATTACTTGTTGTTGTTGTTGTTGCTTATTGCTTGTCGGTTTGCCAGCGCGAAAAAGTATCACAGATGTCATGTTTTGTGCCCGCCACTGACCGACCGTCCTTCCGTCCGTCCGTCCGTCCGTCGCAACCCACCGGGTGGCCCAGCCATAGCTTTGATTTGACTCTTCACTTTTTCGGGTGTGCAGGGGGCCACCGCTAGTTACCATGGGCCGCGCCGTGTTCGTTCCCGGCTAGAACTACGCGCTTTTAATACTCTTTTAATAAACGCTGTTAAAGAAGGCGTGAAATTTCGCTGTTTCAGCATTTCCGCCGATCACACGCTGCGATTTGCGTCATTGCGAGAGCGCTAGGAATTTGGAAGGGGGCAGATGGGTAAAAGTATTTTATTTTCATTTTTATTAAATTTTAAAATAGCATATTCTATACTTTTGTTGCATCAGAGCAGCCGTCATGGTTACAAAAATCACTAATTGTCGGCTTTTTACGTTGAGTTCTTATTGATTATAATAATGGGTATATTTATAGTTATATCATAGTATTACCAGTACATATTTCTTGCCTCTGCTTTCCGCTGTTGTTAGTGCCCATCCTGTTCCCTAACCTGGGTCTATTAATCCTCAATTTAGTTTATGGTCCTGGTCCAGCGCTCACAGCGGTTGTAGCTCCCACATCTACTTTATGGCCACTTTGCTGGACTCCACACCATTTTTTATGCCTTTTCGTTTGAGTAACGTTATTTATCATTTGGCTGTGTAATTTTTCATATAAAAAACTTTGCGTCCACATACACACGCACTAGAGGGAGGGAGGGGGACTAGGAAACAAGCCCCCAGTCTGCAGAAAAACTTATTTCGTTTTAGTTTTTTGACATTTATTTCAGCTTAAAGTGAAACAAAACAATAAAAATTGTAGCATAAGCCAGAAGAAGAACGTGCGATATTATTAATTTTAGTTTATATGTGGCGGCAGTCGCATTCCTTGGATAGAAGGAACAGCGCCAGCGGCACGCTCATCCACAATGGATCCCTACCCATATCCAGAATATATGTGAGTGCGTGCGTGTGTGTGTGTGTGTGTAGGAGTTACGTTTTGGCCACCTTCGCGTGTCCATTGGTTATAACTCAAAAACGCATTGAGGACTCAGACTGGCGCACGTTGAAATAAATATAAATGTCAAAACTGAGTGGAGTTTTCGGTGCGACTAAAACATATAAAAAACAAAACCAAAAAAAAAATAAAATAAAACGAAAAAATATGAAACGCTGCACTTGGCCAAGAAATGAATCATCATATTGGATGGACACTCTGCGTGAGAACCAAGCAACTGCTGGGTGGCACAGTCGATGCTACAGAGCATATAAAAAGAACTTAAGATTTAAGCAATTGTAGTCTTTAAGTGCCCGAATTGGAAGCTATTGACAAAACTATAAATCAATTATGGTATACATGGTCATGGTCAAAATAATAAGTCTCTCTTAATATATATTTAGTTTAAATAGTATTAATTTAATATATAGTATAATAATGACATTTGCTTGAAGAAACTTCAGTTAGTGTAATAGCCAAAAGCTTAAGCTTTAATAAATACCATAGTTCAAGAATCTATTAAAAAAACCCACATGTAGATGAATTTAAACTTTCAGACATGCCAGACAATACTAAAAGAAAACTATTAGAGCTATACGAACAGAGACCACCAGCCAGGCCTGTTCTGCTCTCAGCGTTAGTCGCCATCAATCTCGCAGCATTACATGGGCTTCAGCTGATGTATTTTGTGTTTTTGTTTTTGGCGAAGATTATCCTCATTTGACTGACTTAAGATCATAATGTCTGTTGGGCACAACGACGAGAAATAACGATAATAACCGGCGTCTTATGGGACGGCGCTATATGGCGCCTGTCGTTTTAAATCGAAATACAATCATAAATAATACAAACACCAACCGTTCATGAAATACTCAAATATTTCTTATTTTCTTCTTTTTCGGATTTTTATTAATGACGCACAAAAAGATTTAAGCGCAGAGGCGCAACAGGCCACTTTTTATATGGCCAAAAGTTGCATGGTAAAAAGTATATTAAGCAAACAATCAAAAAACAAGTAAAAACTTTGTGGTTGGGTGTAAGCGACTGCGCCATGCTCTGTTTACAGTGGAATGGCAGCTAAAGATATTTGATAAACAAATATATCTTCTTGATTATTGATTTTCAAACTGTTATTTATAGAAATTTACGTTTTATTGTGATTTGCGGCGCCTTCTTCAACATTTTGTCTGAAGTTTCAAATCTGACAGCCCAATCTCATTGCTCGAACCAATTACTCCTCTTCACATTTGTGAACAGAGTATAAAAATGCATTAATTCATTCATAAGATGATGAGCAGCGTGAGGGGACAGAGGCATCCACAGGCAGCACTTGACCAGATTCTTTTTACCTCTGTTCTCCATTTTTTTTGTGTGTCTGCTTCAAATGTCGAACGTTTTGTCCCCAAAGAGATGTTGAAAATTTTAAGCGCCATCATTTATTATGTAGGGCTCGTTGTTGTTGCTTTTGTTGTTGCATTTATGCACAAATTTATGTGATTTTTATGCGTAGACATAATTATAAAAGCCGCGCTGCAGCGTGCTCCAAACTCCCGAGAATTTTTTTTTTTTGTAAATCCAGAGCCAAAACCAAAGCCCAAGACCCGGTTTTAGCTCGACTTGAACTTCATTTGCTGACCATATTTTGGCTCTCTTTCGCTCTCGTTGTGCCTCTCTTCCTCTGTCTTCGTGCGCCGGCGCTCCAGCTACACCTCGCATTGTCATAAATTATAAAACTTTATGCGTAAATTAATGACAACATTTTTTAAAATATTTTTTTTCTTCGTTTGCTTGTTTATTTGTGCCCTTTATGAAACACTCTACGAATTGGAAAATATTAAGCTGCTGTAACCAGGTTTGTTATCTTTAAAGTATATAAGTATGTATTAAATATTTAATAGTATTTATTAAATACTATATATAAGAATATATACGTTTTTTACTGTACACTGATGTTTTCATACCTTGTAAGCTTTATTAAATATAAGGACTAATTAAGAAAAAATTAAATTTTTAAAGTAAGTAACTCCCGTTTAGTTTTGCCTTTAAAGGGCATTTGATTCATCTTAAACTTTTTCTTTTCTCTTTCAATTAGAGCATTTTGTATTCGTTATGTTTCCACAGCATTCTCAGCTTAACTTTAATCATAATTTCCCCCCCTGTTTCTTGCTGTCCCGCTGCATCCATTTTTGTCATGTCTTTCGGGCAGCTTAAGTGTTATGGTCCCCTAAATTAGTTACGTTTTGTGAAGCCAGTTATTGTCCGAAGGTTTTTCAGGCTTGTGACAATATTAATGAAGTCTCTAGTGCGAGAATTCAAACGTTTTTAAAAGTCCATAAAATTGATGTTGGAAGCACTTTGGAATAGTTCCAAACGCATTTTCCTTTTTTTACGTTTGCATTGCCAAAGCAACCGCAAAAACCGCAAAACAAAACCAGACAAAATAATAACGATAATTGCAATCAACGCATGCAAAAGCAAATTCAAAAGTACGACGAGTGTGCGCGACTAGTAGATACCCTGTAGGTGGGTCAAAAGTAGGGGTTTTCTAGTGTTTATATTACAAAATTCATTTATAACATTTTTTTTTTTAAATTATTGAGTAACACGGGAAGATATCTTAAAATGTAGATGTACTAGATTAGCGTATGAGTATTTGTTTCCCAAAATATCTGATCCTGGCTCTTTTAATCTCAGGCAACATTCGATTTGAACAGCACAAAAATATTTTTCTACTTATGCTACCCTGTCCCACCTACCTTTTATATTTACAGGGTATATAGCTACATGAATAATTGAATAAATAACAGCAACTTGAAATGAACAATTGCTTTTGATTAAACAAAAAGTCGCAATGAGACGGCAATTCGCTCTCGCATATCAACAAAATCAAATAAATTAGTCAAAATGAGGGTGGCCTTTTGATTGTTGCTGTTGTTGTTGGGGGTAATATACGTCATATAAGCAAAGCCGCAAAATGCGCAAAAATTGAGCTTATATTTTGTTGTTTATGGCAAGTTAGATGCTGCGCTACATTAATTGAATGAGGCATATGAGTATGGGAGAGAGGTATATTATTAAAATTGAAATGGGAAGAGCTTTAAAAGTTAATCGTTACAGTTAAATTTACATATATTTTTGCTCTTAACTAATACTTTTGAGAACTTAATAAAAACAACTGCTTTTCCCACTTTATTAGATGTCTAAGGTTTTCCCATTTTCTCAGCCTAAACTTTTACTTTCTTTTCTTTCACTGCAATGGGCAGCGTATCTGTAGACTAAACTCCGGGTAAGATTTGCTACACTTTCATAACTTATAATAGACTACTCATTGGGTTAAGTGCTGAGACTCCGACTGCGCTCAAGTGGTCTACGCAACCAATTTAAAAGCTGAGAGAAAAACCAAGCAGCTATACGAAACAATCTGCAGGCACTGTTGCTCCACAAAAAACGCAGCTCAATTTGTCATCGACTTTCGGAGGGCCTGTAAGTCACTTAATCACCCCCCGATCCCACACTGTAGGCATTGTTTTGGGTCTAGAAATTCGCTATGCCGCATAAGTCTTACTTTACAGAGTGTCTCTGTCGGGGCATATTTACATAAATATGGTTTAGGCAACAGGACCGTATTATCCCTTGGCAACGCACAAGGCTCGCATGACGTCTTGTAATACGTCAATGACGACGGGTTGTCTATTAGATTGTATATTTTCAATGCCCTGTAGACCTGAAAGGGGAAGAAAAGGTTATCCTAACGTGGTAAAATTGTATGTTGCAATGAGTTGACCAAATGATAATCTCTAGTATATCTATTGGGGCTACAATTTGAATAATTTTAATTATAAACGAAACTCCATATCTACACTCACTTTATTCATTTTTGAATACAAAGAAATTAAATCTAACACACTTTTGTCTATAGCAGATTGTCCTATTTATACTCTGGTACCAAACGAGTTTGAAAGGTGCCAGAAACTTGTAAAAGTGTACGTAACTGGTGGAAGGAGGTATCTAATTTATTTTCTCAGAAACAAAAAGAGCTACACTCACAAAATTCTAAATCTATTTAAATTATTTCAAGTACTAAATATACATATATGCCCGAATTCTTTTAATTGAAATTTGTTTAAGAAATTGAGCACATTTTATGGTTGCAAAGGGTAGTTTAAAGTTGTACACTCTTTGTCTACGGCGAATATAAATATAATTGTTACATATTGTAAAAGCATATTTGTAAAAGCATACGTAACAGGTAGACAAAGGTACTTTTGACACTTGCATTAGTCTATGTGCACTCAGGAACTGTCGGAGTTTCAGGCATAGAAGTTATATATAAATTATCGTATGCCTTATTATAGGCTAAATCAATTCAAAACTTAAATTGCTTTACGCACTCTCCTCCAATAGATAACAATTTAATTCGATTTGGCACACTTTATACTAACTTACAGGGTATCGTTTAGTCGCAAACATTTCATCTATACCGACTCGTTTTGTATGCGTTTTTGCTTTTGATGAATTAGCGCAATTTGCCATATACTATCCCATCTGGTATTTGGCATGTGGGCATGTGGGCCTGCGGTAGTATATTTATTTATTTATAGCCCACAACTCGGGGCCGTCGGGGGCTATAAATTTTCACACGAAGGTGTCACATTACAAACAAGCGTACACGACACGTACGACGTACGACGCACGAGGTAGTAGGTAGGAGGTACGGGGCATGCGCGCCGGTTATCCAGGTCGGAACGAATCACCGGAACGAAGCATTCAGGTAATTTGTCGCCTTATCTTGTCAGCGTTTAGGCCTTGGCAAGTGTGTGATAAGAGCGGCGGCCTCCTAATTGATAGTGAACCTCTGGCTCTTTTGGCCTAATAAAGCTACTAAACGCACGCTGTCTGTCCGCCCAGTTAAACGCTTTCAATTATGGCCTAAAGATATACTTGGCCATGTCTGGTTAGCTGGCCACATCAATCATGCGAGAGGGAGAACGGGAGAAGGGGGCGGCACGGATCGCACGCTTGATTAATTAAGTTTAAAATATTGCCTGCCATATTTAACAAAGGCCCAGAGAGACAGACAGCTCCATGATCCTTCACCTGACCGAGACCACGGCTGCTGACTGTCTGCCTGCCTCCTGCCTGCCCTTTTGGCCAAATTAATTAACAGACATCAGTCGAGGCACATAAACCAGCCTCGCGCTTGCTGCATATTTGAAATATGTTTGTTTCTGTTTTCGACCCTCGCGCGCACCTACATAAATATATATTTATATATATATATATTAACTGGAATTGTGTGAATTGAAAAACACCTGTTTTTGGTTCTTATTGAATTCTCTACGTATTTTTTTAAGTGCTGGGCGTTGCGTCGTTTTATTTTGTTGTAATTGTTTGTTTTTTTTTTTTAAGTGAGCCTACTTCCAATTTGTAATCGTTAAGACTCTCGCTTTGTGAGTGTTAAAATAGGTCAGGGAAGGTGAGGAGCTATACGAAATGTGGCAAGATATATAAATTATCTAGTCAAAATATTTTCCAGGAGATGATCAATAAATCAAACGTAGCTTCAAATTTGTATTAAACACAAAAATAACTATCATAACTTGATATAGTTTTTTATTTTTACTGTATGCAGTACCTCTATAACATATATCTGAAATGAACAAAAATTAACGATCGGTCGAAAATTGGATTTTTGTTTGAAAAACTTTGATCCGCAAATAATAAATTCAGCGATAAGTTGGCCTACAGAATTCAATTAAATACATTGCACCAGAGTATATAGAAAGTCGAGAAATAAAAGACCCATAAATTAATAATAAAATCATACGATGATTATGTGTATTGGAGTCTACTTAATACAATTTAATTGCGCCAGCCGCAAAGGACAAATAAAGTGAATGGCGGTGCAGAGGGAGTAGGTGAGGAATAAGGGCGTGGAGGTGAACAAATGCTATTAGAGCCAAGCATATGGCACTTCAATGGATTTTTATTGTTTTTGCTGATGCGCATTAGAGAAGCGCCGAGGGGACGGCGAAGGAAGCCAGGAAGCGGACGCCAAAAATGCCCTTTATGGCATTTAGGGCACAAAGGCCACCCACTTAAGTGTGAACAGCAGCAAGAACAACAACGTTTGGCTAGAAACAACAATTTATATATCGAAATCCACCCCCGTTTGGCAAGTAGCAATGAATTGAAATTGATACACCCCCAAAATTTGAGCGGCGCATTGAGAGAAGCCACAGGGGAGCAGGCAGCAGGCAGCAGGCAGGCAGCCACAACAAAAAGGACAACAACAGCAGCAGGAGCAAGCCAGTTGGAGGCGTTGGCTGTGCCCCACAACGCAATTGGCTCGCGCTGTTCGCGCATCGTTTGGCAGGACACCCGGCAGGACACCCCGCCAGCCAGGCAGCTCGATCTGTGTCGCACTCACAGACGCCGTTGTCCTGGCGACATCATCATTGGCGGCATTTAAGCTGATGCCTTCTGCCATCCTTTTGCCCGAGCTTAATTCAATCAAATCCATTTGCCCAACTACCGCCACCGCCCCCGCCCCCGCCACCGCCCCCGCCCCCGCCACCGTCCCGCACTCGTGCGTCATCCTGGGCATCCGTATGCTCCACGGGAAATTTAATTACCCTCGGTTGAAGGATATCGATGTGCCATGCTTTTGCCCCCTTTTTAAAATCCAATAAAGTGTCGCACAATTAAGTGACAAGGATATCCTGCGGGGTATCGAACAGATCCTTGGCCAGCAGACAACTCATTGCCGCGCTGTGTATATATATATATATATCCCAGACTGTTTGTTTTTCGAGCCCAGGCATTTGTCAAATTAAAGAACTCAATTAGTTAGTAATTCGGTATTAATAACAGTTAATTAAGAACTGGCCAAAGGGAGACCCAACGGAATGTTCAATTGAATTTGGGCTTAGTTTGGCCGATGGCACTTGGGGCGGGGAGTGTTAGAGAGAAAATAATTTTAAAAAAATGTATTTCTAGATTATACCAAGTATTTGAAGCTTGGGTTAGCAAAGTAGTCTTCTATTTGAATTAGTCTCTTCTAAGCAGTCTCTTCTTTGTTTGAACCAAGACTAAACCCAAATAGAAACCATAAGAATTAATTTATCAATCGAATCTTTTCCATCTTAAACGAATCATAAGGATTAAAAAGGATGATTAATATCTGAATAATCATCGAATCCAGCTAAATCAATTCTCAAAAGCAAATATCAAATAACTTGTTGTCAGACAAAAAAAATCTGAAAATCATTTAGCGAGCTGCTGCGAATTGTGCACCGCCCTTCCCCCGGCTAGCTTTAACAATTTTTACTTCATTGCATAAATATTTATGCGCTTTGAGAAATGCTCAAGATTTGCCTTCCAAGTTTCGACAAAAATATTTGACAAAACACAAAAGAAAAGCGGCGCAAAATGTGTCAATGGCAGAAGGACTTCGCCGAAGGACCCTCATTAGTGCAAAGAGCCCGAGCAAAGAACAAGGCCGCGATTGTAGTACGATATTTAAGAATACACAACAATGGAGCGACAACGCCTAGCAGAGACCCTTCAGATTGCCCCCTTCACGAGGCTAGGGCGGGTCGGCTGACTGAACAATTACCGATCAGTGCCCGGTACGGCCAAGGAGCAAGGGTGGTGACTCGGGCAGGACTACGACTACAAGACGCTGACATTTACTTGACTTGGAAATCGGATATTGCCGGAAGTTGGACAATTGGCTGCAAGCGCGTAAATGGGCGCTCGAGCGGGGAGGACCGTGCCCGCATCTACGACTCCTACCTCCTAGCCCTGACGGGGAGGGCCGAGGGAGGAGGCGAGCAAAAAGGTGTGTAATTATTTGCGGTGCCGTTTTGACTTCTTTTGACTTCAATGCCGGCAAAAGCCCGCCAGAAAAAGCAACAGCAGCCCTCGCCGAAAAGTTTCTCACGCTTCACATAGGCGTTTATATAGGGTATATGGCATTTGACAACTTCCTGCCTTCCTTCTGCCGTTGCGTTTTCGGATTCGTAATTATGGGCCCGACTTGGCCCGAAATGGCAACGCACAGCTTTTCAGTTGCAAATGCGCAATTCCTGCTCGGATTCGGATTCGATGCACATTTCGAAAGCCTTAAAGTCACGATTTTCATTGAAAAGTGTTCAAGTGGAAGTCGTTAGGCTTTTCTGCAGGACTCAATTCCTTTCTTAGTCCCTAAGTGGCCGACAAGCGTTTTTGGCCTTTTGACTTTCAACACTTTTCACTCAAGTGCTTTGCTCGCATGCCTCTGGCAACTCTGGCTACAGTTCTCAGCTTTTCAAGCAGCCTCCAAGGCGACTATTACTCAAAAGCTGACGAAAGGCGTGACTGACACAAAATATATCAATTGCACAGAAGGTTAATGTCCAGAAAATAATTAAGTATATTTTTCTGAAATTTCTATTACTATTATTAACTGAGCCTTAAGCCGAATCAAACAAGATATTTTTCTAAGACGGCTTTGCTTTCATTTTAGTTAGTATTTAGTATTATACTTTAATCACAATCTGACTTCGTAGGAATCCGGTATTATAAACTAAACCAAAAGTAATACCGTGGTTTGAACCGACAACCAAACTACAGACAATTTTTTTAGCAGTCCTACATTTAACCAAGTCTTAAGGAATATAACATCTTAAGTGCTACTCAACGGTTTTTGTTCAAAAGACAAAAATCATTAGAGCAAACATATCAATTTGTGCAGGTTCTGTCAGGCAGAGCAGGCCTTCTAAATGGCCATCATTCAATGGCAGCTGCCAAAACAGAAACTGCTGAGCTCATCGCACCGGGTAGAGTATCTACAAGTGCAACTACCTGGCGTGGAGTTGAGCAGAGTCGAGTAGCGGGAAATCAATTTAATCCCGTTTTAAAATCAAACAAGCAAACAGTTTTTCCAATTTTTCGCACACGCCCAACGAAAACAATGCCCAGAATGGGCCTAGGCCTGAAGGGAGTGAGAAAAGAGAGTGTGCGAGTGAGAGAGAGCGATGTTGCAGACCCAAAAACAGGTCGCATATTTAGCAAGTGCCGTTAAAACTTAATTAGCTGAGATTTGCAAGACACTGTCTGCTTTTGAGCCTTCGAGCCTGCCTGCCTGGCTTCGTACAAAACCTCCCACTGTGTGTGCCGCAGGATAAACTCCCCCGAGGCTCGAACCCCGCATCGGTTCGAACTCTCGAGCGCTTGTTGTCAACAATTTCACGTGTTTACACTTGCCGCCGTTTGTGGTTGGGCTCGGGGTTTTTGATTGGCCTGTTTTTGTTTCTTTTCTGTTGCTGTTGTTCTCGGATAGGGTTCTTGGGTTTCTTGCGGTTCCTTCTATGGTTGTTGCGGGGCCCGCTATCTCAAAGCGCGCATCTGCAGCGCAGCACAGTCGATGAATTTAATTTCATTTCATTTTATTGATTACAAATTATGTCCCGAGGCAAGAATATCATCGTTATATCGTTTAGCTGTCTAACAATTTTATTAGCCCGGCTCGTTGAGGCTGACGCCAACTCCGTCCGGGTTCCAGTCATTATGATAAATTCTGTATGCATTTTACCTGGATCTTTATCGACTGGCTTAGTTAACAATTATTAATCGAGCATAACATTTATCATAGACTGTGCCTATTCTTTAATATGTAAATTTCTCATTTGTTTTTTTCTTTCTTGTTTTTTTTTGAGGCATTTTTTGTTTGACATTTTTGTTTTCGTGGGCATTTTTCCAGCATCATTTTATGGCATAGTTTTCTGTTTCCCAGATGCCCCTCTGCAGATAACTTTGTCTGCGCTGCCGACACAGACAACTATTGAGATTTGTTCTGATATGATAAAATGTGATATGATATGGTATCTGATATGAAATCAGATAGAACTTGAAAGCTTAGCTGCAACCTTTCCGCCGGAAATAAAAAATTCGAGAGCCTCACAAAATATAAAAAAAAACTTGGAGCCAATCGATTGGCTGTCAATTGCCAGACTATTCATATTTATACCCTGTTTTTTGTTTATAGTGCGAAATGGGGCATGAGGGGCAAAAGTAACTTAATAAAAATATCATATGTAATAATACATATTGAATATATTTAGCTGAAGCTGTATTTAATTACTTATGTAATTAGATTGTAATTTAAATGTATTTTTTGGATGATTAGCAAAATATAAATAAATATATTCATATATTTATATGAGATAATTGCTATCTATTAAATTCAAAAACTTTTAACAATTATTTTGCTATTTTAAATGTAATTAAAATGAATTTTGTAAGTAAGTGTGGTTTGTAGCACAATTCTTAGTCCAAAATAATTTCACAAATTGGCTGTTATCCTTGGCCACGTTCTGCTGTCAACAAGGGCCCTCGACCGTTTGGCTTGACCCCCAAACCAATTCACGTTCTGATTGTGTGTGTTTGGCAAATGTCAAAGTTATCTGTAAATTGAAATGAGCGGCACAATTTGTACAGCATCTGGGCATTGTTTGGTTATCCTGGATTGATGCTTAGGATCTGGTCCGGCTTTTCAGTTGCTTCCTGGTTGACGTCCACCCGCAGCGCGACTGCAATTTGCCTACGGGCCAAACAGTTGGTGGTCCTCCTTTGGGCTCTCAACTCGAGAGCTATCTGAGTTGCCGTCTCCATGTCCATTCCTGTTTCCATTTCCATTTCCATGTCCTTGTAGGTGTTCAACTCAAATTAGTGGCTTGTGCATTGTTGGGCTCAGGTTCCGCTGAAGTCTTTGTCTCCGGTCTTTGGCCGGGATGTAAATCAAATAGTTTTGGTTGTCATTGAGGTTAGTTTGGCAGCAGCTGCAATTCCTTTCGAGCCATTTGAACCCAGCCCAGAGTCGCGCTCATTAGTTATGATTTAGTGTGCGCATAAACAAAGTTATTAAATTTCCATCCACGCTTCGCCAAACTACTAAATTGTCGGACTTTCTGGCTCTACCTCAGCGCCAGCCCCTGCCGCTGCCCCTGCCCCTGACTCCGCCCCTGCCTCCATCTCTGGCTGCCGCTGCTGTTGATGATGATGATGGCCCCAAAGTTGTAGCCATAAAAATTAAAACCATAAATTAAATGAGTATTTATTTACTGCCCCGTTCGCTGCATTTGGCGCCCCAAACAAGTTGCCAACCCGCAGCCGAACCCAAAGACCCAAAGTCGTAGCCATGCAGAAATTTAATTAACGCTTCTGTGTACATGTACTAGACACAGCAGGCGCGGGGTGGCGGTGCGGGGCGGGGCAGCGGGGGCTACACTCTTGTACTGCCAGTGGGTGTGCAGGGGGTGTGGGTGCTTGTTGCATGACCATAATTAACGATTAATTAAACAGCTCCCACTGAAAATGTTGTTGCAATCACGACCTTGCTACATAAATTTACTTTTTATTTTTTTTTTTTAATTTTTGCAATATGAAAGGCAAGTAGAGTCCTGTAGCTGAGGCTATATCAGAGAGGATTCTTATTGCACTTCTTTTACAGCAAAGTTTAATAGGTAGAGGAATACATGTTCAAACATTAGAAATATTTTTAAAAAATAAAAAGACAATGAAAATAAATAAATAAAATATATTGTATATTTTGTTTCTTTGGATTCTATTTTCGATATATGAGCTCTGCAGCATTATGTGAATAGCTTTTCCTTAAAAAAAAGGATTTAAAAACCCAAACCTCGAATACCCCGGCTTTTGTCAAAGTTTTTGCATGGAATACTTCCTTTTTTTTTTGTAACTCTTGCATACTTTAATCTGGGTTTATTGCCCAACTTTACAGCCTGCTGCAGCTCGATACAAAGCCAAAAATGCAACTATTTTTTCTGCTTGCGCCTTTCCTGGATATTCACCATAAAAATCAAGGTCTTAACCCAATCCGATTGTAAAAAGTCAGCGAGGCATATGTAAATAACAGCTAAGTCCGTCAGCTCACGGCATGTATTTAAACCGAAGTGGTCAACATAATTGGCTCAACAAAGAGTTAAAGGCCAGTTAAGATGGGCAGTTGCAACGCCCCGAATCGAAGGCGAGACGGAGGGAAAGGGGGAGGGAGAGAGAGAGAGAGAGCGTAACTGGTCAAATCAGGTAGATGTTTTGGGCCAACAACGCCCACAGAAACAACTTGACTTGGACCAGAACGTCAATGCTGCTGGCATAATTTACAAGCCGGCCGAAAATAGGAAAAAAGTGCCACAGTCACAGCTAAAGATACAGCTACAGTTAGAGATACAGATACAGAGACAATCCCCGTTGCAGCCTTAGATGCAATTCAAATGAAAAACTTGCGAAGCATTTGCGGGCCAGCTAACAGGTCATAAATCAGCCGCAACGCACTGGGCCAAGTTGACTGACTGGCCAACGTCTTGACTTTGCTGCTGCTCCTATTTGTACACTGAGAGAAAAATGAAACCAAAACTAAAAAATTTTTAAGCAAAATTCCCAAAACAAAACTTTAGGAAAGTAATAAAGTACTTGATTTAATATTTTATTAATATTAAAATTCGAAAAATACTTGAAATTTCAGGAGATAAACGTTTTGAATCGTATCCCAGTCCAACTAGAATTTAGAGCAGAATTTTTCTGCAAGTGCATAACCTGTGTGTTCGTGTGTGTGTCTATCATAAACTCTTCAAGGTCCGGCCGTGTGCACATTCAATGGAAAATGCATTGCGGAAAAAGGATGTGCGCTGCACCGTGGGCTCACCTTGATTTTTATGAGGCATGTAAATATTTATGGTTGACACGACCTTGTCAATTCTCCGCCCGTACTACTCATAGTATCCTGTCGCACACCCAGATACTTTTTATGATTCGCCCGAAAAGCGAACGCAGAAAACAAAAACAAATTTTCGCTGCCATTTGCCAGGAAAAACGCTGCAAAATTTTTATGATGCGTATAATTTTCCCAAATGGTTTTCCTGTTCCCCAGCTTGGCCCGCTGGTTCCGGTTGCCTACGCCGATGGCCATAAAAAAATTGACTTTATAAGCTGTATTTGCTCATCGCGGCAGTTTCCAGGACATCGCCGTGAGCCGTGCTCCTCGGTTTGCGCATTATCACGCCCATATATATTTACGGCCCAGCTTAGTGCACGATTTCAATCGTTGCGATTTTTTCATTTTTGTATTCATCTTCTTTGCGGCTTACGCAATAGTTGCCAAAAATTGGCAACGTTTTTTTCGACTTACCTGTTGGGCAACAATATGTCTATGGGTGGGCGTGAGGCGGCATTTGTGCTCTGAATGAAGTGTTCAATTGGACTCTAAAGGTTGACTTCAGGTCTTATTTATATGTTTGTCCCTTGCAGAGGGTATTCATTTCTCCTGATATGTGTAACGAAGGAGATGTCTTGGCCTGTTTCTTAAAACTTTGCTCATAAAATTCTCATGCTCAAGTTATGCGGACCAAACTAGGCATTATTTTTCATCAATATCTGCAAAATATTATTAACATCGGAAAATTATTTCATATAGCTCCCATAGGAACACACGGTCGAAAAATTTGTTTTTGTATGAACAACTTTTTTGGTTCTCAAGATATTGTATTTATATGCTTTCTGTCAAAATGCCCTTCATTTCCGTTCTATTCCTTAGAATAATTGCTATTTTTTGCATAAAATTCATTTTTGCTATATATTTTTTCCGATTTTTTCCTTAGCTTCTTTTTTGTAACACTTTCTTTTGTTTGGACAGCAATTAAAGGTGGAAGCCTGTGCCTGGAAATACTCCCACGCTTTCAAAGACGAGTACGTGGCACACACTCTCCCACACACCGCTGACACCACTCACTCAACAGTCGCACACACTCGCTAGGTGTATGGTGTGCCCGGAGAGTGAGCGACACTTGAGCTGAAACCCCAGGCGCAAACCCGTGCACCGCTGGTGATCGCGGCATGTGCCAAAAGGCGTCCCCGGGTCGTCGGGTTGGTTGCCCAATTGCCGGTGCGAGTTGGCTTGACTTGCCTTGACTCGTGTCCAGGTCGGTTGGGTCAGAGACACGCCCCGTGTTTGCGTTTTGCGGCCAGCAAGCTGGGCTGCCGGTTGCGTGACTTGTGCACCAGAGGGCGCTCGCTGGTGACCTCTCTCCGCGCTTCTCACAAACTCAAGCTCGTCGCGCGTACTTTTTGTATGCTCCATTTGTTACCATTTCTCTGTGAGTGGCCCTGCTGAGGCGTCTTTTCCCTATATATGTGGTGTTTATTTACATTTTTCACATTTCTAATTTGTTGCAGCCTCGTTGAGATGTTCTTGCCGGTCTTTGTTTTGCTGCCACAATCAACAGAAATGGGCAAGGCAGAGATTCAACTGCAAGTTTATTGCAGTTTTCAATTTTCAAGTGGCTGCCACGACTGCATTATTTATGCGCCTCGTTCGCCATGTGCTAGAAATCCACTTGGCCCCATCAGCCAACAACTCGGCTCGTGTGGCGAAAGCTGAAGCACTTCCCCCACATCTTCCCCCGCCGTCATCCTTTTCACTGCTATGTGGAGCAATGGCTTCATTTCAAATGACAACTGCCGCTTGATGCGCCGCGGGTCGGACCCCTAAGTTGTTGGACTAGTGCGATTTGGTTTTTTATGGACTCGCCCAGACCCAAAACGGGCAACGGCTGCCATTCGGCGCTGTTTGTTTTGACATTTTAATAGCCGCATCGTTTGCCCAATGACATTTAATGTCACAATTTGCGCGACTTTTAATTGCAAAATAACAAGACAAAAATAATTAAAGAAACTTGTAAAAAATAATATAAAATTCAGCAATTTTCAATTAACTAAAACACATAAAGAACTCAGCAAATATTGCAGAAGTCTTCAACACATTTGTTATAGTTCTTGAATTTCCCACACACTATTAGAAAAAATCAGGTCTGAGGCAAACTGAAAAAATCACTTAAATAATCGCTAACAATGGGCATCATTATCGAATAGCCAATTAGTTAGACCACTTGGCTGAGCGAAAAAAGCATTTCAGAACTGTGCCCCATCAATTGGCACCGAACGAAAATGTGCGCGATCATGATCGTAGATTAGGCTTATTTAAAATTCCATAAATTAAGAAACAACAAATCGTCCGTTGCGGCGTCTAATGAAAATTTATGTCTTCATTACGCAACGGCGAAAAAAGTTTTTCATTTCCAATTAAATAAACAAAAGGCCGCCGAATAGAAATGTGGCTAAAATCATTAAAATCAATAAAATAAACAGCGATAACGCAATTTCGGCCGATACTGACATGGCGCCAGAGATGTTGAACATAAGACATCTGAAAGCTGCGAGAAAAACAAAATGGCTGCTCAGGCGTAAGGCAATGAGTGTATGATAAATAAGCGTGCAATTAGCGCATTTCGCATAGTTTCGCAAGTTGCATACAGCTGAGCTTTTGATTCGCTGCCGGCCGCGTGGCCAATGGCAAGCGACGTGCATTGGGCGCATGTCACGCCACGCCCCAAGCGCCACTCACCCGCCGGTCCACCCACACGTTCAGTGGGTGTTAATTCGTTGCAAAACCGGTTGAACTGGCCGTGCGCACGAGTGCAATGGCTATATGCCAAACAATTCCAATTGGAGTGCGGCGCACGTAGCACATCGATTGGTGCTGCTCTAACGCACGGGGTTGAGCGACCGGCGCAGCCATTTTGTATGCTCATTGCGCTCGCACTTGCAGCGGTGCTTGAAACTCACCAGACTGAAATACACCACGGCGACAGCTCTCACTCGACGTGAGCGAGGGAGTGTGAGCGAGTGAAAGAGAGAGAGAGTACGAGCTAAAGCCTTACTGTTAACTAACAGCAGACTCTCTGAGTTTAACAGCTGGTTGCGAGGATCGTGTGCCTATATATATATATATATATATGTATATATACTATATATATATAGATATATATATATATAGATATATATAGATATATATATATATATATATATATATAGTCAGCTGATCTAAAACAAAATCGGTTATATTATGTTATATATTGTGTGTATTATTTTTAAAATTAATAAATATATTGTGACTTAATGAATAATAATCAAAATAATATAAACAAATTAAAGCTAACAAACTCTTTTGTTTATTATAAATTTATGAACATTATATTAATTAAATATGATATAAAAATCGTTTCACATATTCCCAGCAAGCAGTTGGGCACAACAGCCAACTCACCTGCTCTCATGTTAAGCACGCCAAACCCACCACACAATGTTATTGCGCGCTCGCTCTCACTCACTCACACTCTCGCAGAGCGCGCCGTTCTGTTCTGTTCAGCGCTGTGTGGTATATTTAGACACGCCTACGATTGGTGGTTGCTCTCGTGTGTGCGACTGGTTTTTGCTGGTATTTGTGTGTGTTGGGCACTGCCCAATGTGCGCGCGAACAGAGTGGAAAATCAGTTCGCGATTGAACTCTGAGCACTGCGTTACAATTCAGTCCTGCTGCGAACCTTGTGACGTTTAGACGCTAACCGGTAATCGCGCGTGTTTGAAACAGAATAAATACAAACAAATAAAGCGCGCGCGTTGTGCCACAAATAAATACATACATAAATAAATACGAATATATAAATAGATAGTTGGCTTAGTGTGCGGTGTGTGCTTGGTGTTTTTGTGATGGGCGCTTGAGCCACGTTTTGTGTGTTTGTCAACAATTAATTAAGCCCAACTTGAGCCAATTGCAAACTTGTCGGTGTCAAAATGATGATGAACGCATTTATTGAGCCCGCGCAGCATCATTTGGCCAGCTACGGGCTGCGCATGTCGCCCAACACGACCGCCAGCAACAACAACAATCAGCAGCTCGATATGCAGCAGCAGCAACAACAGCAGCAGCAACAACAGCAGCAGCAACAGCAACAGCAGCAGCAACAGCAGCAGCAGCAACAACAGCAGCAGCAACAGCAGCAGCAACAACAACTGGAGGGCAGCGCCGACTCCACATCCCTTGCCGCGGCGGCGGCCTACCAAAACTCCGGCTACGGCCATTTCAACAGCTACGCCTCGCGCGACTTTCTGCTCGGGCGGCGCGGCGATGCTACGGACTATGCCGGAGCAGCGGCCGCGGCGGCGGCGGCGACGGCGCCCAGTGCGGCCAGCGCGGCGGATTCAATGCTCTTTAGCAGCTTCCCGGCGCAGGCGGCCGCCGCGGAGCTGAGCAGCGGCTTTGGCCAGCATCCGGCGTTCCACAGCGCCCACCATCACCACCACCAGCACCAGATGCGCATGGCGGACTACGCCACGCACCCGTATGCGCAGCACCATCATCACGGCAACTTCCCGTCGGCGGTGCATGCGGCCCATCATCATGCCGCCGCGGCGCACGCTCACGCCCACCATCCGCACCATGCGATGAGCGCCATGCATCCGGCGGGCGCCGGCGCCTTTCTGCGCTATATGCGACACCAGCCGGCGACGGCGGCGTCCAGCGTGAAGCAGGAGATGCAGTGCCTCTGGATAGATCCCGACCAGCCGGGCCTGATGCAGCAGCAGCAGCAGGCGGCGGGCGGCCGCAAGACGTGCAACAAGATCTTCCACTCGATGCACGAGATCGTGACGCACCTGACCGTGGAGCACGTGGGCGGGCCGGAGTGCACCACGCACGCCTGCTTCTGGGTGGGCTGCTCGCGCAACGGCCGCCCCTTCAAGGCCAAGTACAAGCTGGTCAACCACATACGCGTCCACACCGGCGAGAAGCCCTTCGCCTGCCCCCACCCCGGCTGCGGCAAGGTGTTTGCCCGCAGCGAGAATCTCAAGATACACAAGCGCACCCACACGGGTAAGTCTGGCCACACTCAACCACATTTAACCACATCCATGCGGGTTTAACCCTTGCCCCGGCAAAAACCCAGACAATGCGTCGGTGCGTGCTCACGCCCACGCCCACGCCCTCTGTTACCTGGCCTAAGTCCTTTACGATCACCACCTGTACGCAGGACTAAGCCTTTCGCGCAAATCCTCAAAGTTGTTTGCCCCGAACAATATTTGTTTGCTTTCTCTCTCCACTGTGGAATAAGTCGCCGAGGGGCTTGACTTCGACTTTCAACGGTTTAGCCGGAGGTTTTGGGCGAGCAGTCTGTGTTCTATCTGTTGACTCCTGAATACCGTTGGGATTATCCTAACTGTTTCAAACAAGTTTAGACGAGAGCACGGTGAAAAGAATACATAAGCGGTATTTTTAAACAAAAATTCCAAGTAAAAGGTAATAGTGACAAAAACGTAACATTATTAATTTAAAGTAGTAACAAAGGTTTTAAACCAAACACTAGGGCTATTCCCATTTTAAAATTTTAATAATTGTGATACTATATTTGTTATGAATTCTAGACTAGGTAAGGGATATATATACATACACTGAAGGCATATTTTTATTGAAGAAACATTTTGTTGATTAAAATCTATTTTTTACATATTTCGCAATTAAAACCTTCCGCAAATCTGCAATTCGTCCTTTTTCGCATTCTTCTGAATTAGGAGCTATACAACAAAAGTAGTTTAAGACAATCATTAAATTTCAAATACATACTCCCCCAGTTCTTAAAAAAAAAATTTTATTTATTTAAATAAAGCGAGCTTAAAATTAAAATTTAAAAGCTAATTGTTTTGTAGGCAGCCTATGGCTGCTTTTACATATAAAATAATACAAATATTTTCTATAGATAAATTTTTTATTATAGAAATTATAAAAAATCACAATTTAGAAACACCCGTCGATCGCATTTGCGAGTAAACACTGTATATAATGAAACTATAATTAAAATGATTGTTTACTCTTAGTATCTCAGATTTTTGTGATAAACATTCTTGTAAATGGGAATTCTCAACCTTCTCTAGTCATTTGTTTAACATAATGTATAATGTTTTTTCATCATTTCCAAAGCACTTTTTTAAGCAATTTCTATCTACAGCCATCTCTTAATTTCGCAAACACTCGCTTTTCCCTCAGCTCAAGTCTCTATTCGTGAAATCTCTAGATATTCCCATTTAATATGCTGCTCCACTTTAAGATTAAAGACTCTGATATTTAGCTCTTGTGCTGAATGTCCAAGTTCATGTGTAAATCTTGTCTTCTCCTTATTGCTATCTATGCATCGCTCTACACCTCTTCGACGCACACACACACACGCACACCCATCAACACTTATCAACACTCGCACATCGAGTGTGTCTCTCTTGAGGACAGCCCACATATCATTTCGGCAGCTCGACGGCTCTTGTGGCTGCTCGTAAATAACTTGGGCACAGATCAACGCTTTTGCATAAACTAAATCAAAAGTTAAATGTAGCATGGCGTCTGCCCAAAATATTTACACACACCCAACAAATACACACACCCAATAATGCGCCCGCTTTGAATGTGAATTGCGCTGATTTTTGTGATTTTACCCCAGTTTCAATTGGAGTGCAGGGCACGAAGTGGCTGGAAGTATTTCCGTGCGATTACAAACGGAAGTTTCGACACGTGTCAACACACACACACACACACACTTGAGCAAGTGTGTGTGTGTGTCAATGTAATAAAAACAAACAGCAAAACCCAAAAACGCTGCTGATTGAATTTTGATTTATATGAGAGAGAGAGAGCAAGAGGTAGATAGCTTGTTCTCAAGTCAAGTGGCGGAGTCAGTTCTCGGGTTAAAGGCCTCTCCTACCAATTCCCAGCTCTAATGAAGTTGTGTGTCGCTCCGTCGGCCACTTCAAAAAAACCCCAAAAATAAAACTCCAGCCAATCATGTACTCAATATTATTTTCTGCTGCATCATCTTAGAAATTAGTCAAAAACACAACAACAACAAAAAATAAAATAAAAAACAGAGCCTAGAAAAAGATCATTATGGTACATATACACCCAATTGGTTGTGCGTCATTCACTGGGCAACAATATGGCGTCTTTGGCCTCAAAATCGAATCAAACATTTTAATTACCTTTCAATGAGTGTGCAAAAGAAATTTGTCTGCTTGATTTAAACAACAAAAAATACAATAATAAAGAAAAAACCAGCGCAATAAATCGAAAAAAAAACTGAAATGATTTGTATTTCAATTGTGTATAAATTTCAAGCTCATTAAATTTTGAATATTCATTTACATTTTTGTGTAGGGGGCTACGATTTTGATGTTTTATTGTTTTTTTGTGTCGAAATGGAAATGGAGCTTGTTTCAATACTTCAGTTTTATTGGCACTCTAGTTTGTTAGCTCAAGCTTAAAAGCGGGTTTTAAGCCAAGTTTACGGCACACTGTGGCGAAAATCCAACAAAATTCCATTTAAATCTAAAATTATTAATTTTTTTTAAGGCCTGCAATTTAATTTTATTATAGCTTCTCTTATTTGTATTATCGTCAAAATTAATTATTGTTTTTTTCTTTTTTTTTGCATTTTTGTCTTCACTGTTTAGCTATTTATTTTTTGCCTCAACGTCAACACTTCGGATATACATTTATTATATTTTTATTCAGTGTTTTTTTCACATTTTTTTCTCAACTCTTATTTATTGTTATTGTGTTTTTAAAAATATTTTTTGAATACGCCCCAGCTATGCGGCTTTAAGCCATATTAATATACCGCTTTTGGGGTTAGCGGGTAGATTTGTATGGAAAACATGCACTCAAATGCTGACAGCGTGTTCATTTCATTATAAACAGCAAGTTTTAGTGACTTTAGCGGTCACTAAAAACAATTAAACAAGCAATTAAAAACACTTATTGCATTGTTTGCTCTTAGCGAAGAACACAACCAGCCCGGGAGCTGCGCGAGTTACCCGAGTGGCAAACCCAAATATAATTGCTTTAAAATTGCGCCACTCGTTTTAATAAACCGAACACAAAAGCCATCAACAACAAAAACGAAAACAACAGCTCAATAATGAAAATGCAAAAACAACAGCTGCAGCAGCAGCAACAATAAAGCGTACGCCAAAATGAAAGCCAAAGCTAACAACAAACAGCAGCAGCAATAGCAGAACACAAGAGCGAGGGCGAGAGCGAGCGAGAGAGCGCTCGTGAGAGTGGGCGTCGTATTATCCTTGTTTGGCCTTAGCACAGCCTTCGTTTATTAAAAGCGCGCTGTGCACACAAACAAACAAAACACACATACACATAGAAAGAGATTACGGCCTAGGGTAGGCAGGCAGCTAGACAGGCAAAGGCAATAACAACAACAACAACAACACGCACGCACAGGCCAGCCACAAAATGGCGTTTATATTGCTTGGCATATTTTACGCAGTTTTGTTTGCTTTAATTTTCGCTTTCGCACCCAGCTCCTCCCGCACCTAAACAGCGTAAGCTTTAAAAAGTTTGTTGCTTGTTTTTTTTTCGGCGGCTTTTGTGGCATAAATTGAATTAAAATATTTTTTGTTTATTTTTTTCTCTTTATAAATATCTGTTTATTATCTTTTAGCTATAGCTTAGTTCATAGGTCAGTGCATGTTTATGTCTGTGTGCAGTCATGATAAATTATGTTTGAGCGCCAAGTTTATTAGTTTTCTATCGTCATAAGTTAGCGGTTTTTATGCGCTGAAATAACTACTATTTTTGTTTTATTTTTTGCATGTCATGCGTAGCTTCTGCTGCCAAACAGGTTGGCTGCACTGTAGAAAGCTAGTTGACATACACTTGGAGAAAAATGGCTTTTTAAATTTTGTGCTTTTTTTTTGCTTATTTTTTTATTTATGAATTTTAGGTTTACCGAATTTAGTCAAAATTGTTTCTTGTTTTATATTTGAGTTAAATCATGTTTGATGTTTTCTCTGTGTGTATTTTGTATTCGTTGCCCTTTGAGAAACAATCAGCATTTGCTGCACTCTTCCCACTTGCTTCACCTTACGAGTCTTCTACCTATCTAATTGCAATTTTAGCGCATCGCTAACAATGCTCACATTTCACACAACTTCTGCACTCTTCGCACACATCACTCACCTTACCGTCTAGGATCTGTGACAGCTCTGTCTATCGGATTGTAAACTTTTGCCCATCACTGGCAGCGCTCGCATTTCATCTTCACATCTGCTGCACTCTTCACCTGCTCGGCTCAGCGCTGTTGACTTTGCACTTGTCATTTGCCTGCCGTCTGCACTGTGTGCACTCTCAGCAGAAACAACAACAGCAGCAAGAAAGCGTCGAGGGAGAGAGCAAGCGTGAAGGCACAACAATCAACGTTTGTCTGCTTTGTTATTGCTCTGCCCGCCAGTTGACACCTTGCCCAACAGCTTTTGTCTGTGTGTGAGTGTTTCTGTGTTTGTGTAGACTCTGTGGACTTGGAGCTGCATGAATGGCGTTTATCATTGTGTGCGGTTTTACATGGCTCACTCTGCAGCTCCATCTCACTCACTCACACGCTCGCTCGCTCGCTTGCTCTGGCCGAGTGTTTTATTTTTTTCGTTGCACTCCTGCGGCTGCTACACCACAAACAACAACTTTATTCATTAACACCTACAACGCAGGCAGCTGCCCCAAAATGGCCAACAACTTCGTGGTTAGTTTTGAAGTTGATGCTGCCAGCCAAGCTCATTATGTTTATGTTGCCAGCCCCCCACTCACCCCCTCTGTGCCTGGGCAAATGCAGCAGCTCGCTGTGCTCCTTGTTGTTGTGCATTTAACAATGTCCTTGATGTGGCTGTGGCTGTGGACCCTTGTAAACGTTGATTAGCTGCTGCTTCCTGATTCCGCCACTCGTTTTAATTGAGCTCAAGTGCTTTTTTAATGAGTCTTTTATGAACTCGTGTAGTAGCTGGCAAAAAAAAAAAACATTTTTATGCGACTTCGCCTTGTTACCTCCTCTACAGTGAAAGCTCCCTACGAGTGCACAGCTTGCTTGGGCGAACATTTGCTTTGGGTAGCCAATTTGAACGAAAGTAGTAACTATTTTTTGTGGATACATTTTATTATTTATTTTTTTAATACGAATTTTTTTCAGCTTTTTTTTTTAATTCTCGCTCCCACTCAAGCGAGCGTTAACTGCATTTTATGCTTACAGCGCGCCACTCTGTTAGCTAACAGCGCGCTGTTAACACGTTTTTTGCAGCTCGGCGCCAGGCACTTAATTTTTCAAATGCGAGACAAGATATCAAACTCTGCAAATGTCAATGATTGATGACTTTATTGCCGGGTTCAACGATTTTCAAACAAACAAGGCAAACAGTGCGACAAACAGACACAGAGACGGACGGACAGACGGACGGACGGGCAGAGAGACAGTCGAAAATAACTTTTTATATTTGCGCATAAAATGTTGGCTGTTTGCTGTTTAAGTTCTCAGAATTTGTTTTCGCTGCCAGGGCGAGAACAATGCCAAGGCAAAGGCAAAAAAAAACCTGCGCTGTGCCCCAGGGAACTGATTACCTACACACTACCTGCCAAGTACAACGCACGCCTGTCCCGAACACGGAGCACAGACAACAGAGTTCCAGCTCGGCAGGATCTCGGCCACGTCTCGTGCTGACTTCCACGAGGCTCTCTCTAAAATTTTGAAAATCAATTAGTTACGCTCACGCTTGGCTGCTCTAGGTCCCTATCGCTCTCTCCCTCTCTCTGTTTGAATTTCCATCAGAATATTCTTGGCTAATGACAAATACATTTTTAGCCGGAAAGAGCCTTTGGAATTCGTCATTTGGTTCGTTTTTGACCCGGTTTATCCCTGCATTCGTTTCGCTCAATTAAAAGTGCCAAATGTGACCAATTTTTTACATGACACTCGATTATCAACAGGGGGTTGAGCGGGCGGTGAGGAGGTATGAGTGGCATGGGTGGCACAGGGGGGCTGGGGCAGCTACTCACTGAATTATTCAAATGTTATTTTTATGACAACGCCTTCGAAGCTGCAGATTTATGACTGCACGACCAAACAAAAAAAAAAATATGTGAAAAGTATATAAATTTTATTTGTGGTTCAAGTATTTGACAGTTGCCTCTGGATCTTTGGTTCAGTTGGTGCCGGCAGACGGCAAATTCTCGAAACTGAGAACTGGGCACTAGTTGAAAACTAAAAGCTGACTGCGGTCGAAATTGCGCAAGATTTATAACTTTTATTAAAATATGATGATATACAACGCCTGAGAACTTTCCATTTTATGATATTCATAATTGAAAGCGCTATATTGTGGTATGATGATAACATTTTTGTTAAGTGTTTTGTATCTATGTAAATATGGAATAAGGTAAATATGTGTATTTATTCACAGGCCATTATTACACTATTTGAATTTCAGTTTTTTTAAAGGAGCTCTGTCTGTTAGTTTTCGAATTATTCTTTGTTTTTTAATTATAAATGTTTTTATTATTTATTTAATTTCTTCTTTAATATTTTTTATTTTTATATTTAATATTTGAAATCGCAGCATTATTAATTTTATATATTTTAATTTATTTATAATAGTCAGCTGAATTACATCCTAGTTTTTATATTAGCTACATTTTAACCATTTTGTAACATCTTGGCACAATATACCTGCCATTTTTCATCTAATGCTCTATAAACCTTTTCCAATTACCCTCATGTCAGCCATGAATGTATGCATATATGTATTCATTAATCTAGCAAATGCATCATGCATTATAATTAGCACCACCCTTGGCAGCACGACAGCCCCCTCCCCGCACTCCGCATAGATCAGATGCGCAGCCGTTCCGCTTAGCGAGCAGCTACTTTACTTTACTTTACTCTATGTATGTGCGTGGCAGGGGTTGTTAAACATTATGCGAAATATGCCACGCACTTTTGAAAATGTCAAAACAATTTTATATATAGGCATATTTCTTGATCATGCGTGTGTGTGTTTGTATGTGTGTGTGTGCATTGGACATTATAATTTCATTTAGAGCTGCATAAAAACCGGCAGGGGTTAAAATTGTACTTGACAACCCTTTTTTGTTGTCGATTCTATTAGCTAAGTAGCCATTTTGTATAATAGTTTATAAGCGCAGGACTCTTAAGTTGTTGCATAATGTCTCTCAGCCCCTCTCCCTCCCTCTCCCTCTCCCTCTCTCTGTCACTGTCTCGGTCTCTCTGTTTGGCACCCTCTATGATGGTTCACTGGCTAAGCAGCTTATTGTGACGTGCCGAGCAGTGCTAGTTAATAAATGAGGCTTATTTTGGCTGGCAGCCATTGTTGTTAGCTCTGCATTGTTGTTGTTATTGTTGTTGTTGTTGTCCGGGGCAACTATTAGCACACACTTGAAATATTTTTAAGCATACGCTAAGCGCGCTTTTCGGCATAACTGCCGCTTAGCCACGCCCATTTGTCATAGAAGTCGCGCTCAAATTAATTAAATTCCTTAGATGCCCCAAAAAGAAAAACAACTATAAAAACAAATTTAAGCAAGAGTCACATACCCTCAACTCAAAGAGTCCAGCGGCCAGGGGGACTGTCGGGTGTCCAGTCGCGCAGGCCGTTTGCCAGGCAAAAATAAAAAGTGAATGAAAAAATAAAAATAAAATTTCAACACATAAAGAACTGATCAGCAGCAGACAAACCATAAAATTAAACTGTCATCTTGCATATTTTTTATACCAGCCATGCAGATGATACACACACACACACACACAACACACAACAGGGACCGGGCACAGGTAGTGCCTGGCATAACTGCTTTTCGAGAATTATGAAAGCAAGCCTGACTAATCCTCTAAATCGCGCCAAGGGCCCCACATGCCCCACATCCACTTGTATAAATTAGCTTATGGGAAAAATGAAATCATTATTCATATGCGAACTAAACAGCCCAAAAAAAAAAATACAAATAATATAAAAAGAACAGGCTGAACAGCGTATGCTCTTAAAGGTGTTATAATAATTAAGCTGAATGTCAGGAAAATACGTTATAAAAACTTGGGTATAATCGCTAAAAATGTGATAGAAATATATAAAAGCGGAATTTAGGTAAGAAAAAGTCAAGTTTATATCAAAGCAAAAAATTAATTAGGCCAAAAGTAAAAAAAAAAGTCGTAAAAAAAGAAAACTTAATGAATATGTGCCACAAAAGTAAAAGAAAGATATAAAACAGTATGTTAGAGTCAAATAGTTCAGTCTAATGTTAGTTAGACCAATCCTAAATATTTAAAACCTCAACAAATCATGGAATGTAACTAAAAATTCAATAATTGTTGGTCAAAGGCATAAATAATCTAAATTTGTTAACTAAAAAGTTATATGAAAGGCAAAAGGGGAATTCTTATCCAAAATAAATTACATATTTGCTGTAAAATTAGTCTAACTCTCCAGCAAATAAAGTGTATAACAAAAATATACCCAACTCAAGATTATAAAACCTGAAAAGAACATATTTTGTGATCATCTACATATATGTTTACATATATATATATATATGCAAAAATACGCTATATCTATAAGAGTGCTTGTCAAATCAGCTTAACTTTTGCAGTTTGCACACACGAGTTTCTCAGGCATTTCGAATACTTTGCGATACGCTGACAAATTTGTAACAGACGAACGCCTCCGAATGTGTATTTAAGCATAAATTGTGATTGTTTTAACCCAAATGCTGCTGCTGCTGCTGCTGCTGATGTTGGCTAACTGGCACGCAATTTATTGTAAAAACATTGTCAATGCAATTAGAGGCAAATACGCCTAAATAGAACGGGCTGAAAACGCAAGGCAAAAACAAAACACAAAACACAAATCTCCGCTGACATGTGGCTGTCAAATGTTGTGAATGCTGTGACAGCCGGGCGGACACTCGGGCCACTCACAGTTTTTGGCTAAAATTACAGCCGCCAACACAGCCATTTGGCTATGACGCATTTTGCCGACGGCCCGGCTAAAGCGACAGCTACTGCGAAAAAGTACTTGTATCTGACAGATACGCGCCCAGGTCCAGGTCCAGGCCCAGGCCCAGGTCCAAGCCCAGTTCGCTGCCGGCCTGCCAATTGGTTTTTTGTTTTTCTCAGCCAGCTCAAATTTCAAAACGGTTTTTTTGTTTGGGCACCGGGTAGCGCATTCGACTGTATATCGACCAAGAGCCATTGAGGTAACACTTTCTGGGGCGTTGAGATGCGATACTTTCAATAGGTTCTCTGGGGCGTTGACCAATTTGCTGCGGCATTAAATGATATTTTCTACTGCCCTGGAATATACATAAATGCAATTTTAGTTGTTGTTTTGATGTGTTCATTAGGCAATTTTGATGGCTGCCCGAAATAAGGGGTGTGCGTGTGTGAAAATTTCAGTGTAAATATCAACATGTTTCAAGGCACGGGAGTTTAGCATATTTCAAGTAGTAAATAAGGATGCATGGAATTGTAATGTTTCTTAGCATGCTGTTTCATTCCATTCGTTTCACAGCAATAAAAAGTCAAGTGGAAGCTGGAACATTAATGAACAGTTAGTGAGCGTGTGTAAAATTGCTGTGCCATTCAAATTATTTCATAATTATAATACAGCTATGCAATTGCCTATTGCAAATTGCAAATTATATTATATATCATATTCGTCTGAAAACTAGAAGTTCAGTCAACTCTCAATCCATGTTTCATTTCACACGTTTCACGGCAAATTTTTACCACAACATTTCTTTGCTAATCTCAGCTGCTAAATCACCTGAGTTGTTTCTCAATAATCATTCCGACATTCCCTAATTGATATAATGAATTTCTTTGAGTTTTTCTGGCACACTTTGAAATATTCTATCCCAAAAAAAATATTCAATCGCTGATGTCACTGATATACTTTTATCTGTAGCTCAAATCTTGTTGAAATTGACAGCATTTAAACTTGAACAGCGCTGGGAGATAGCGCGGAGAATGCCCGAAAAGCAGCAACAGTTTCACCAGTTGTCACATCAAATAACCAATGATGACAATCTCGATGACATTTTAATTTCTCACACTCCACGAGGAGATTTTCTACTTGGCTGCAACTGAAAAACAACAGCAACAAACAAACAAGCGGCTCAGAAGACAAGAGAGGCGCAGATTAAAATCTTAAGGAGCGCTAAAAAGCAAAAAAAGAAGAAAATATCGGAGCCATCGAACTGCTCTAAGTCCTCGTCGGACCATACAAGGCGACACCTCTTTGAGAGTTGCGAGGAAGCCGCCGCCGACGCCAACTTTTGTAAGGAGCAGGGAGCGGGGTGTAGGGTGTAGGGTATAGGGAGTTGGTGTAACAGAAATTATTGCAAACTTCATTCATGAGTGTTTTTCAGCTGGGCTCTGCCAGGCACACTACCTGCGAATTTGAACTCGGGTTTCGAACTGGGCTAATCCTGCCTAGCGTCTTGTCTCTTTGTCAAGCTGCGGATCTCTAGTGTCTCTATCGCGCCTTGTTTGTATGCACTTTGGGCCACAGACAATAGGCTTAGTGTTACTTTTGCTTATTGTCTACGCTTCGTTTGTCATTCGAGTGCAGTTTAGGTGTGTGTGCGAGTGTATGTGTGTGTGTGTGTATGTGTTGAGTTGCCTCGTTTTGTATCTTTTGCGTCGCAGGCAGGCAACAAAATGTTGGCATATGCCAAACATGCCTCGCAGCTAATCAATTAGCATATCCAGCTGGAATAAACCGCATAACTAAGCGATTTTACAATGTTTACACGATGCACAATTATCGTGATTAGCATGCAATTCTTAAGTGAACTGCATTAAATGGTATCTCTACAAAAAATACACTTTTTATGCTTTCACATTAAAATTGATCATAATTTTATTATTATTTTAATTCATTTTAAACAATTTTTTTTTACTGTTTTTAAAGCAAAAAAACTTATTACTTAATCATGACCTAAAAATTTTATGTAAATCCCAACCAGAAACACAGAACATTATCATAAAAGATCTTGCAAAGTTTCTAAGAACTTGCCCATTTCATAATAAGCGGTGCATAAACCTTAAAACTCATTAAAACTTGAACAATTTGTGTAATGTCTACAAATTTGCGAGCAAGTCACAAAATGTTTTGTGTACAAATTTTAACGTATGTGCTGCACAAGGTTGCCAGACACAGATGCAGACATAAGATATACACAAATATATAAATGTTTGTATGTATGTATATATATGTGAATATATCGCATTTACATGTCTACAAGTCGCACTCAGCCAGACGCTCAGTCGACCTATCTTACTGGGGAAGAAGTGTGGGGGAGGGGGCTTAAACTTTTGCAGCCAGCTCAAATGCAATTTGAATGCATAATGCATGCGTTTACATATATATATATATATATAGATATATATATATATATATATATATATCTGTGCTATTAGATATCTGTTTGTAGCGCACACACCTCCAGAACTGTTCAAGGCGTTCTCTGCGCCTGGCAAACTTGTCCAAAATTTGTACGCTGAGAAAAAAACACACAAAAAAGAAAATGGAAAAAAAGAAATAACAGACATAGCCAAGAGAGTACCAGACAAACTGGCCCATGTTTGGTCGTGTACAGCAAGGCTGTTGCCTGTCATTGTTTTACTAATAGCCGTTGTAGTTGCCTGGCTCATATGAGCAATCGCATTGTGTATACGCAACGTGGTGCGCCGGTTCCGGCTGAGAACAATTTACACAACTTTGTTTAAGCAAAGACAAAACTATTTGCAACGCGCTTTACAAAGTGATTGTATGGCTTTTTCATAGATTGAAACGTATGGAATGGAACATTTGCAGTTAATATTAACTTAAAACGTCTTAAAATAATCTTGAAATCAAATTAAAAAATAAGTGGAGCGGCATACCAAAAACTTTATATTGCAACAATAATTAACATGAAGACATCATTATTTGATTTGCACTTTAGTTACACCAAAACTGGCGCTGCCAACTTGTTTTATTTATTGAATATTTCTGCTCTTCTTAAAGATCTAGCACTGCTCGTGCCGCACTCAAACCCAAAACGTCAGCGGAGTGTAAAATTTGTTTCACAAAATATGAAATTCAAAATACGAATGAAAAACGAAATTGTTCCCATTTACGTCTATTTGGGCACAATAAACCACAGGCAAAGTCGGGCCCGAGTGACCCCGATGTCAATTATTAACGTATCACTTGACAGCAGCAGCGAGCAAAGCTGCAAACAAATAGCGAAAATGATGCGAGGATGCGTCTTTGAGGATGGGTCAGCTCGGTTTTCGGGGAGGGACGCGCAGGAATCATAAATCATGGCAGACATTACGCAATTCACTCAACGGTTTTTGTCAAACAAACAAACAATAGAGCCGCAATAGAGCTGGAGAGCGACTCGATGCCAGGCCAGGCCAGGCGAATAGGTAACTTCATTTTTAGGGGTGCAAACTCTGCGCCCGAACGATCATAATGATGCTCTGTGTGATAATAATGATAATGATGATGATGAGCAGCAGTCCGACCCAGGCTTCAGAATTTTGTGTACTTGGCTGTTGACAAGCAGCATTCATTGCGTTTAAATTATTATTTTATTATTATTATTATGAGGCATAAATAAAGAGAGCTGTGAGCCGGGGCAACGTCTGCCATTAATACGGTCATCAAATGCAGGCAAAATGTTATAAATATTCATAGCGAAAATTGAGAATTGGAGAGGAAAATACTGTGTGTGTGTGTGTGGGAAAATTAAACTATGTAGGTCGACGGGCGCTGTGAAATGCATGTATTTGATGAGAACTTAAGTTTTCTTAAATAAGAAATATTTAATGCTGTAAAAAGTGCTAATCTAACGATAACTAATACTACAAATATAATCGTAAATGCTGTATATAAATATAATATTACGATATCTACTTTTCTGAAGAAAAAAACATGACTCGCCCTGAGCAATCAAAATACTATCTATGTTCCATCTCAATTGCTATCCAGAGTCCCATCTCTCAACTAATTGCTCATCAGAGTGGCCTTGCCACGTGAGTCAATATATATACACATATATATTTTACTACCACCTGCTTGACAATTCTCGAAGGATATCCTGCAAATATCATCAACAGTCACTGCCCCCTAACTAAACCAAAACAGAGACACTCGCAAAACAAAAAAATAAAAACATAAATGGGAAGGCAACAGAAAAACCAATTCGAAACTAGGGGAAGGAAAATTGCCCATTGAAATGTAAACCAGGAAATCGGGGTTTGGCTTTTTCCGGCTTTACATAGAACAAAAGACGCAAAGTAGAAGCGACGGCGAAAAAAATAAAAAAATATATACAAAACAAATACAAAGAGCAGAGGTTTCTCCAATCCTGAAAATACAGAGTGTCAACAACCTAGAGTGAACGAGAGAGAGAGAGAGAGAGAGAGAGAGAGAGAGCGTGTGAGATAGCTAAAAATAGGGAGATAGCAACAGGGACAGGCAGGCAAAAAGTAGCTGCTGTTTTGTTATTTTGTATTGTTAGATAATAATAATCATATCGCATTGCATGTTGTTGACACATGAGCAATGATGATGCCGCTTATCTCAGCTACCTCTCACTCTCTCAACCCCCTTCTCTCTCTCGCACCCTTCCCTAGGTATTTTTTTGCCAAAGGCAGCAGCTTCGCAGCCACAGCAATTAAAGCGCTTGCTCTGTTAGTTTTAACAGCGCTCTGTTAATGCGCTGTTAGTTGACTCTGCTTTTGGCATTTTAATTAATTCGCCTGCGACAGACAGTTGCATTTAATATGCGCCGCTGCGGAAAATATGTTTATTTTTATTTTTATGTTCGATTTTCATTTCTCTCGGCGTTTGCCTGGTTGAAAATTAAAAACCTGATTCAGCTTCAATTAATCAGCGACTGTCAATGATGCTTAATTTGCGTTGTAGCCCCCCTCTCCCCGCTTTTAGGGGGCATAGGGGGAGTGCCGATGCAGTCAACCAGCTTGTTGCTTCCTCAAACTCTGAACAAGTGGGCGAGCTTTAAAATGAACTCAATTTATGTGCTTTATTTGGCTGACACGTACAGTAAAGCTTGCCCATGTGAGCACTAATTGTGTTAAATTTACATTTAGTGTCTAAAACTATTTGTAATTAATTTACATTAGAGCGAATTGTTCGGTCTGTAACCAGTATTTCTTTATTTTTCTTTCTTTCTTTAAACTTCATAAGCAGCCTCTGAAAATTGACACAAAATAAGCAATACATAGCCGCATATTTTCTGAGCTGTACAACAAAGAAAAACATATTGTAGGCATTTCCTCGCCCCCCCTTTCTGGAAAAGCACTTAATAGACGTTTAGCAAAATTCAATTTTTGTGTTATTTTTTCTCTCTTTCCATTTTGACTACGCCCAACAGCACAAAAGCCCCCTTTTTGCAGAGCTCACAGCAGAAAACAACGCCCCAAAAGTAAAACATAAACATACACACACACACATTCACATTCAGACACCCGCACACACACTGTGGAGTCAGACGTTGAAGAGACCTAGACACAGTACCGAAGCTGAGCTCCGAGCCCGTCGGCTGCGACGCTCAACAGTGCCTGCAAATGACAGCAGCTTTACGCTTATATAAAAGCCAAAAACATGTGATATTATATATATATATACATGCCACATGCTTTATATATAACCAGTGCTATGTACAATATTTCTTGGCTAAAGCCACCCACAAACAGATTACAAAGCATGGCCAACCCCCGAAACTGAAGCAACCCCCGGAATAAAAAAAGAAATAAACGCGGCTGTACAGCGACGAGGACGAGGACGGCGACGACGCCATGACAGACTTTGTGCCAATTCCACGCGTTCCACGGCGCCACGTTAAACGCTTTTTTCCGCTAGGAAATTAACAATTTGGGCCTCCGTTAATGGAGACGTAGGCGCCCCAAAAATATGCAAAGCACATTTCTATAGCCTGCCTCGGCCTATTTCAAAGTTTGCTGCTGCTTCTTTCTGTCTTCCTCCTTTTTTTTGGGGGGGGGGGGGGAGCTTTTATGTACAGGCTTGGGATTTACTTTATTGAAATATTTAAATAAGTTTGGCAATGCGCACAGCCTAAATGGGATTTACATGGCCTGCGCTCGGGCCCGGACGCCCCTTTGAAAGTGTGTGTGGAAATGTCTTTGGCTCTGAAATTGACATTTTATAAATGGGCTACGATTTTGGTTTGCCTGTCCCAGCAACCGTATCCCAATCCCCTCCCCCTCTAGCTGCCTCTATAAAAAAGAGACAGCTCAAAACTTAAAGCAATAAAATATTTAAATGCACATTTTTTAAATGCGCATCGCGCTGTAAAATGTGAAAATTATGCGTATAAATTTAGCGGGGACACAAACCCCTTTAAACTAACAGGCGCGTGCCGCGCACCGCGCACTTGTCCACCCGCTGAGTTTCGACCGCAAAGCGCACCAGGAGCTGCCCATATGGCACATTGCTCTATGGCGTACGTATATATAGAGACTAACTGTGTCCAGGCAACTCATAAAAAAAACAGGCACAGCTGATAAGGCTGATAAGAAGCGTAGAGAAAACCAGCGTGAGATATGTCGAAGGCCTAGGAAAAACAACTAAAAAGACAGCTGCCTGTCTAATTTGAGGCAATTAGCGTTTTACGGAGCATGGAAAATTTTGTTGAAGCAGATAACATTTTACAAGAAAACCCTAGGCGGATTAGGAATATTTTTAAAATAAATACTTGTCTGCGATGAAACACCTAAACGGATTAGGAATAAATTTAAAAATATTTTTATCATACTATTTTTTGCAAATTATTAGTAAGGCTAATATTTTGTTTACTCATTTCTATACATATAGAAACACTCACAATTTGAATCGATTAATTGTTCAGCTTTTAACTTCAACTTCAAATTCCAATTTTACCTTTAAGTAGGCGCTGTTTCACGCTTGTTAAAAAAACACATGTAGAGCCGACACTTGACATTGTTGCCGCCCCTCCGCCCCTCCGCCCCTCCTCCCCCTCTCCAACCCAACCCTGCAATACATGACTGTTTGTGGAGCTCTCGAATCTTTCGGATATTTGGCTCGTATCGAAATGCATTCGCTGCGCTTGTTGCTTCAAGAAATTTCTTGTTGTAGATTCGGTCTGTCAAAATAATTGAGCCGCTCGGGTTTGGAGTGATTGTTCGGGTAATACGGATATTTATGACTGTTAAATTTTGACAAATTAATAGAAAGAGTCGAACGAAAAAAATAAAGCGACACGCCATCCACATTGAAAACTCATTTGAGTTGAGTTTTAAAACAAACTGAAAGTTTATGCAAATGCGCGTAATAAAGCACATAAATTAGTATTAAATTACAAGCGAGGCAGCCAAACAATAAACAATGAAAACAAAAACAACAAAAACACGAGGAAGAAGAGAAATAATAAAGCAAAAAATCCGAAACTTGTTGAGCGTGTCACCAGGCAAAGTCCAAGAGCACCACTGGATGTCTTTTTATATGGCGCACACATAAAGCCCCCAAGGGACAGATAATAATGCAGCTTTTCAGTGTAGTCCCCCTGTGGGGCACTCCCCCGCCCAATCAGAGCCAAGTGTCCCCCCGCCCAACCCATAACTATGTCCGCTTTAAGCTCAAGGTGTGAAAATGTTCGATTATTGTCATCGTCTGTTTGGTGTTGCTGTGTGGGTCGCCAGTTGGGCCTGTGGCTGGCTCGGGACTTGGATCTCTGCCCGATTCTGGCTCTGACTGAGCCGCTTAGCTGCAATTGTCATAAGGCGACGCTTATAATGGCCGCTTAGCTGGCATTTAAATGCCATATGCTAAATGGATTTAACTCAACTTTTCGTTTATGCAGCACTCTCTCTCTTTCTCTCTTTCACTTTTATTCCCTTTCTCCCTCTCTCTGCCTGATTCAAGTTTATGTGCATCTTATTGAAACTGATGTAGCTAAAGTAGGCGCTTATTGTAATACAAGAAAAGTTTATGGCTTATAACTACAGCTTAAAAAGTTTAACAAATCTAGCATAAGAAAATGTTTTTTTTAAATGCTATTAAAATGATATTATTTGAGAGGCATTAAACGTGTTTTACAACATTTAAATATGCAAGCATCATAATTAAAATTATATTTCCTAAAGAAAATGCGCTTTGTTCATTATTTTTCCCACAATTCCCTGTTTTAGAATCGTTTTCAATGCAAGCTAAAATTTATTCGATTTTACAACACTGTTAGGGACATTTAGTCCGTTTTACAGCACTGCCTTTTGTAATTTTTAGCATATTTGAATTCTTTTTTATTACACTT
This sequence comes from Drosophila colorata, assembly GCA_035041545.1. Classification (NCBI taxonomy): domain Eukaryota; kingdom Metazoa; phylum Arthropoda; class Insecta; order Diptera; family Drosophilidae; genus Drosophila; species Drosophila colorata. The sequence goes on from JAWNLD010000077.1 coordinate 890,153, forward strand.
TAAACATTTTTCTATAAGAAACAATTATTTTAAAATTCTTTATTTTTGATATTTTTGTGTGCTGCCATTCCAATGAAATTAAATTCTATTTAGTAAACTATGATTTAGTCACCCTCTTCCAAGTTAACTCAGTTCCAGGAACTATTTTAAATATATACCTATGATTATCCTCTTATCTCTATCAAAACACATCTGTTACACATATTTGCCAAATTATAGGTTATCCCTCCTAATAAAATATGACTTATTATTTATGACCAGGTACAACATTTTATCTCCTACATATCTGAGACTCCTTTTCCAGCCAAAGAGTTGCCTTTTGCTTGTTGTGCGACGAGCACATAATTTTCTAATAAGCCATAAAATATCACCCGATCTTAAAGGCTGCCCTTTAAATGTTTGGCCCTGGCCTGTTGCTGGAAAAGGTGTCATACAGACTGCGCGTTAATAATAGATGTTTAACCTTTTGACCTTTTTTCCCCAGCTTATTTTGAGCCGTTGTCCGTTTAGTTTTTCACATGTCCCGACAAAGGACAACAACAGGCAGCGGGCACAGGTGAATTTTGTTGTTTTTCTGTTTCTCTGTTTTTCTTCGTGCGGCAGTTGAAGTTTTGCGGGTAGGGGTCAGGGTTGAGGCGAGTGTGCGGCCCTTGCCGCTGTTTGATTTCAAACAATGCCTTGATCCCGCATAATTTATATGATTTTTTTTTCTTTATAAAAATGCTGGACAGACGGCCGCGTTTTTCCCACCTTTATTAAATTGTATTGATATTGAGTATGAGTTCATAAATGGGCGTCTTTTATGGGGTCTGCTCTATAGCACATATACGTATATATATTTTATGCGTGCCACATAAATAATGTCATTTATTGCCCGAGAGAGAAAGGGAAATGGAGAGAGAGGGAGAAGGAGATGTGCCCCATTCCTTTGTTTAATCTGAACAACAATAACTTATCCCATTTGTTTTCCCCATTCTTTCTCTTGCCTACTTTCAGGCGAGAAGCCCTTCAAGTGCGAGCACGAGGGCTGCGATCGCCGCTTCGCCAACTCCTCGGACCGCAAGAAGCACTCCCATGTGCACACCTCGGACAAGCCCTACAACTGTCGCATCAATGGCTGTGATAAGTCCTACACGCATCCCTCCTCGCTGCGCAAGCACATGAAGGTAAGTACTCGGCAAGAATGGCCCAAAATTTGGTTAATTTGCACATTTTTTCATTTGAGCAGAAAATTCTTATTTCAAATGGTTTGTTTTTGAATCCCAAAATAGTTACTCAATAAATTTTTGGAATTTTAACTGATGCACTTTTCGCCCCCCCATTTCTTTTCCTTCCCCTCTCCCTTCAGGTGCATGGCAACATTGACGAGAAGTCGCCGTCTCATGGCTACGACAGCGAGGGCGAGGAGAGCTCCAGCTCGTCCATTGTGACGGGCGGGGCACAGACGCCGCCTTCGACGCGCTTGGACGGCAGCGCCGGCAGCAGCAGCGGCGTCAGCAGCTTGAGCGGCGGCAGTGGCATTAAATCCTCCCCGCACTCGATCAAATCGGAACCAAATCCCTTGCATAGCGTGCACCTGGGCGCCTCCAGCAGCGGCAGCAGCAGCACCGCCAGCAGCAGCGCCTCCCACCTGTTGCAGCAGCAGCAGCAGCAACAGCAGCAGCAGCAGCAGCAACAACAGCAGCAGCAACAGCAGCACCAGCAGCAGCAGCAACTGGCCGCACATCAGTCGCTGCACGCGGACCCGAAATCCTCGCCAGCGCTGCAGCTGATGGCCTCCTCCGCGTATCTGCCGCCGCCGCTGGGACCGCCGCCATCGCATCATCATCATCACCATCATCATCAGGTGCCGGGCAGCTCGGCGGCGGCGGCAGCGGCAGCGGCTGCCTCGCCGGGCGCCGCAGCATCCGCATCGATGCTGGCGGTGACCGGGCATCACAATCACCACTTGCTGTACCATCCGGCGGCGCAGCATCATCCGCCCAGCGATTGGTATCATACGGCAGCGCCGGCGGGCAGCGCGGAGGCAATGAATCCATTGAACCATTTCGGACACCACCATCATCACCACCATCTGATGCATCCGGGCGCGGCGACGGCGTATTGAGATTGGGAGAACTGGTGGCCCGAGGAGCCGCCACAAGCGGCTGCCGCCGTGCCGCCAGAGGAGCCCACGCCAACGCCATCCCTGGACTGGATCTGCTGTCAGCGCCTGCAGAATCTGGCGCTTGTCGCGCAATGTGAAAACCAAATATTTCTGAAAGTTGAAGAAAGCACTTTAAACTTTTTACCTGATAATTGAAAAATTGCTGTTAAACGATAAACAAAAAATATTTAAAATTAAACAAAAAGTATTTCAAAAACGAAACTTACAATTAAACACAAAATTCATCAACGAGTTGAGAGTACTTTAACGAAAACCTATTATTATTATTATGTATTTTAAAATAATATACAAAAAAAAAAAGAAATGAAAATCAATGGAGAAAAACAAAATGAAAAATTGCCTAATTTTCTGCTATTTAAATGTTAGTTTTGTAGTTGCTTTTGTTTTAATGGTGCGAAAAAAAATGTATTGTAAATTATGAAATCAATTACCATAAATGTGTAAAATAACATAAATATATATATATAAATAAATATATATATATATATATATGTATATATATATATATATATATATATATATATATTATTACATTATAAATTACTTAAGCCTATTGACTATTTAATTATTAAGATTAGCAAATTTTTCAAAGCTGCTTTTCACACACATCCACACAAAATCAACGAATTACAATCCAAAAAAAAAACAAAAAAAATATATATTACAACCAGCTCCTCCAGCTTTCTAGTACAAAAAATATTACAACAAAAATTGAAACATTTAAACTAATACACTGTAAAAAAATTAAATTAAAAAGCTACACATATACGTACGTGCATTTTTGGCCTTAGATTTTCCAAGCTTAAGAGTACACAAAGTAAATATATAAAAAAAAACCAACACACGAAAAATAAATATAAAGAAAAACTATAAAAAAGAACGAACTAAAAAGTTGTATTTAATTTTATTTCTTAGATGGGAGATTTAGTTCGAGATGAGGTTTTGTAAAACTATTTTTATTGCTTTTGTAAGCTATAGAAATTTGGTGCCACATTTGAAGTGAGCTTAAGCAAAGGCAATTAAAACTTAGCGGCCATCAAATCATTGCTAAACCTCTAAACTCTTCTTTCAAACGCCTACGCCTTGCTTATAATAAAAAACCATATTTCATTTAATTTATTTAGCAATGCTAATCAAATTTAAATTTGTAAATGCAAATACATTTGCAGTTTTGATCTTTTAATTAATAGAATTTTCGGCAGTTGACGGAATTCCATCATGAATATTTATTTGTAGCGCATGCATATATTTTCAACAAATTTTATTTGTTAATTTGTTATGATGGGTTTCGTGTGTTTTATTTTTTTTTTTTGTGATTCGCACAGCGGTGTCAAAAATATTTATGCGTATCTAGTTTCAGTGTGCCGAAACAATCAAAAATTTTAATGGCTATCATTACAGCAGCTATTAGCGAGCGCTGTTAATCAACATTAGCATAACATAGCAGGCTGTTGCACTGAGCGAAATTGTGGAATGATGAGGGATAATGAAATAGAGTTTAGAGAACACGAAAAGAAACAAATTATTTTTAATGTAATTAAATTATATGTGCTTATTCCTTAAGATACTTTTTAGAATTAGATTTTCCAGCTACATTTTTGCCAGTGTACACTCAACTGTAACCCCTGGGCATTGTATAAGGGAAACTTTGTTGTTGTTTTTCTTTTTTCTTTTTGGCAACCAAATATTTCAAGTGATGAAAGGCCCGTCAAACCCGGCCACGGTTGTTAGCACTCCAGTCGGTAACGAAAATCAAACGATTTATGTTTTTTTAATTAACCCAACAATTTGTTACGTGCCTCAAACCGACACACACACACGCGCACACACACACTCCTCTACCAGTTGGGCTGTGGAAGGGGCAGCAAATAGCTCGTCTAACCATAGGAGAGGTAGCTGCTCCATCTCTGTGGCTCAGTCAGAGGCTGTTAGCTGCGCTGTATGAGCATAACGAATTCATATTTTGATTTATTGAATAGAAATCGATTGGATTAATCTAAAGAAATTATATTGCCGCTGTGGAAATTCGCCACGACTGTGCCTCCGGCTCTCGCGTTGAACCCCCAGGAGCTGCTGCAAGTGCGAGCCTCGAATTGAAATTAAAGAAAAACAGCCAGAAAACTGTTGTGCCAGGCAATTAAATTTGGTATTTTTATCACATTTATTTTCCTTTTTTTTTCGGCCGAAACCTCCCAAACATGTTAAGAAAAAGAAATTGGGAACAGGTTTAGTTGGCTTGGCTTTTGGTTGAGTTAGTTAGCTAGTGAAAAGTGCAAGATTGCCAGGCAGATGTCTTCAGGCTGAAAGCTTTTAATAGATGTTCAGATTATTCCAGTTAAGACAGCGCAATTAATTCATGGTTAGTGTTTAACTTGACACCATACAAGATTTTTGATAAGAGATAAAATTATATGAAATTATAATATTATTAAAAATCATAACACTACAAAATATTTAGTACTGCGGTTCGAACCAATCCCACGACTTTGAGGCATGGTTTGAATCTTGTCTCGATATACCGATAGATATAACTTACAGTAGCAAACAAAACTGCTTGACTATCACTTTAAAAGTCAAATCTATTCCAATCTATAAGACTCGCGCTCCCAGCAGCATTACACTATCTTTTCCCATGCCAAAGCAGACGGCGAAAACCTTTAAACAAATCAAGTCGCGACCACACAAAATACACCAATAATAGCAACAACAACAAACAACGTCAACAACTGACAAACATTTGTGCTGGCCAAAAGGAAAAAGGCCAACAAAAATGGCCAAAAAGCGCCACAGACAAAAAACTTGTTGACACAAAGCTCTACACCCATTGTACTATCTGGGCTATATGGGCATGCCGGCTCGCTCTAGCATGCTCACTCACTCTACCGCTCCCTCTCTCTCTCCTGCTCTCGCTCACACACACAGAGTTAGGCATTCACTTTGTGTCGGCACAATTTAAGTTTCAATGAGCGACTATTTGTTGCAATTTAAACTGAACGCGTTTATAAATTGACGTCGGAAACTGGCGTCGAGTGCTCATAGGAGACCCAATCCACACAGACAGGTAACAGAGTGAGCGGGGTGAGGGGCGTAGAGTGCGAGAGGGGTAGACCAAATCAACTGGCAGTAGGCAGCGACTGTGACAGCGACAGTGACGCAGCCAGCTGAGGACAGGCAAACATTTTGCACGCTTTGTTGTTGTTCTTGTTATGATACCCTGTACCCATTGCACATGGTTTAAAAAGGGTCTTTTGATTTTGTGTAAAGCTTAGTCGAGAAAAGCTATGTGAAACAACACAAATTTGGATTAAAAGTTCCCGAATACCATAGGTATGCCGGATTTTTTTTTAAATGATCGAAAATTTCTCCCATTTTCGGAAATCTGTACGATATTGTTATATAGACGAGCTTTTTATCTAGTTTCATCTCGATTATTGAGCTATAAATAGCATGTCAACGTGCAAAAGGAAGAATATTTAACTTATTAAAAAGCGTTCCCGAGCTCTGAGCTGAGTACTGGGTATCTTCTAGTTGAAACCCTACAATTTGTGTTTTTGTTTCAGTTGTTGTTGTTGTTTTGCCTATTTTTGGTTTGTGTCCAAAATGTTAAGCGACGTTTAAATAACATAAATTAATTTAGACTAGTTATAGTTATCTACAGTTGTAGTTGTTGTTTGGCTTTTGTGGTCAACTAATTTGTGCGGTTGGCAGTTTTAATTTACCTTTTGCACAATTGTAAATTGTCCATTTGGCTGGGGCTCGTAAAACGGCACCCAAAACAATAAAAACAGTTTGTCAGCGAGCTCATAAATTGTCGTATTATAAATGAATGTTGCGCTTTTTAGCCATAACTTTGCCAAAAATCAACAGATTTTAATGGTTAATACCATTTTGGTCATTGTTTGGCGTCCAGAATGAAATTACATCTAAATATAGTTAACTTAGGAAAAGTTTTATTTTTTCATTTTTCGCAAAAAAAAATCATGTACTCCCCCCTTACTATTTTTCAAAATTTTTTTTTTTCAAAATTTAGAATTGCAAATTTTTATTTTTAATCGATTGTGGTTGTCACAATTAGTAAAAAAAACAACATTAAAACTGATTCTGAGGGGGTCAAATTGTTTGTCAAAAATCATGCCAAAATTGAGAAAAGTTTTGACATGTAAAGCTCTCGAATCCATAGCTCTCATATTTTAAACTCCCATAACTTTGTCAAAACTGAACCGATTTTCATGTTTGATGGCATTTTGGTCATGATTTGTCCTTTTAAACCATTCTGCATTTTAAATTTGTGCAATTTTGAAAATAAAATATTTTTGAATTTTTTGGTCAAAAAATCATGTACTCCCCCCTTACTATTTTTCGAAAATTTTTTTTTTCAAAATTTAGAATTGCAAATTTTTATTTTCAATCGACTGTGGTTATCACAATTAGTAAAAAAAACAACATTTAAACTGATTCTGAGGGGGTCAAATTTTTTGTCAAAAATCATGCCAAAATTGAGAAAAGTTTTGACATGTAAAGCTCTCGAATCCATAGCTCTCATATTTTAAACTCCCATAACTTTGTCAAAACTGAACCGATTTTCATGTTTGATGGCATTTTAGTCATGATTTGTCCTTTTAAACCATTCTGCATTTAAAATTTGTGCAATTTTGAAAATAAAATATTTTTGAATTTTTTGGTCAAAAAATCATGTACTCCCCCCTTACTATTTTTCGAAAATTTTTTTTTTCAAAATTTAGAATTGCAAATTTTTATTTTCAATCGACTGTGGTTATCACAATTAGTAAAAAAAACAACATTTAAACTGATTCTGAGGGGGTCAAATTTTTTTTCAAAAATCATGCCAAAATTGAGAAAAATTTTGACATGTGAAGCTCTCGAATCCATAGCTCTCATATTTTAAACTCCCATAACTTAGTCAAAACTGAACCGATTTTCATGTTTGATGGCATTTTGGTCATGATTTGTCCTCTAGATTGATTCCACATTTAAAATAACTCTTTTCAATTTTTTGGTAAAAAAAAAACCTTTAAAAATACTTATTTTTGAAAAAACATTTTTTATAATTTAGAATCTCAAGTTTTTATGATCATTATCATTTGACGTCTTAAGTTCAGTTTCTCATTTCATGTTTTCAGAACATACTTAATAAAAAGTAAAAGATAAGAGTTTGTATTGCCATAATTTTGTGGCTAAGTTGATTTGTTCTGTGGCCAAGATCTATAGGCCCGCCAAGGGAGTTATCCTTGGCCACGAGAGGTAAACAAAAGACTCGCAGTAAATTAAAAAGCCACGCAACTTAAGTTTCCCATTTGTAAAAACGATGGAAACAACGCGCCGCTCCCAACAATCAACACAATCGAGAGGCGATCGTGGCAGACGCATTGGCACCACGATTTACAATACTTAATGATGGATTTTTACACTTGGCTAATAGTTTTTTGATACAAAATTTTACGCCAAAGCCAAATTACAATAGTCACACACACTCGCACTCGCACACACATACACCGCCGCCCGGCCACACACAGCAGAAACTTAATTAGTTTTCAAAGTGCAGCAACAAAAATGATAAATTGTTGAGGCAAAGTCTGGGCAACTGCTGCTTCCAAGCTGTCTGGAACGATCTGTGTTTCTGTGCCGATAAATGTATGTATATTGAGTTACGATGTCAGCAGCGCAGATCATTAAAATTACAGAGTTTCCCAAGTTCCCAAGAAACACGCCAGCTGGACCAAGGTGGCATCCACATCAGAAATAAATAAAAAAAAAGACAAAAAAATTGTAATTTTTCAATAAGAGACCACAAAACTAAATTAGCTGAAGCTGGGCGGAATGAGGATCCAGAGCGCATGCAAATTTCACAGGAATCAAAAACGCGAATTGAACAAATAATAATAAAAATAATAAAGAAGAAGAAGCAGCAGAAGGTTTATACCAAGCCCAAAAAGTCGTTGCAGCCGCGTGTGACTTATGACTGGACTCTGGGGCTAACTCTGAGACAGGAACAGAGCCAGAGACTTGGAACTGAGACTCGGGTCTGAGCCCGATACTCGGCCTGTCTCTGTAGCTGGGCATCGTGTGTCTCGTTTCGTTGTGGCCCATGTGCAGACAGTTGCGAAATTATATTTGCGCAGCGTCATGCAGCACCATTGTGTTAAAGAACTGGCGTCCGAGCAGGGACCCAACCAGGCAACGACTCCGCCGCCGATTTGTCAGTGCAGACGAATAGTTTAAACGGCCCGAGTGCTTTTTGGTACACTTAGAAAAAAAGGAACACAAGGATTCGGTTTGTAAATTTAATTAACAAAATCCATGTCGAATAAAGTTCTTAACATGAGAACCTTTTGATATGAATAACTTCTTAATACAAAACATAAATAAAATACTCCATCTAAAAAAAATGTGTACCATTAATAACGTTAAACGCTAATTTCAAGGACGAATTTTCTTGTTTTAAATTACTATTCATTTTAAAAGCAAGAGTGATTTCGAGTTAATCATAAGGAAATATACTAGAACTTTTAGGCAAAAACAGTTGATAAATATATATATATTTGATTATGGCTACGACTGACATTTATTTCGCTGAGTGTAGATGCTTTGCAGGTTGTTGCCGTACGCTGTGAGAGACTGCCCTAGTCCCTGCCCAGACTACATCATCGTCATCGTGCTATTCAAACAAATGATTTACAAAATGTTAAATGAATTATGCATTCTGCATATGCGACTTGGCCATTTCGTGCCATTTTTCATATTAGCTCCAACTATAAAGCAGAACCTGTGCGACTTTGGCTCGGACTCGGGCTCAAACTTGGTGTTGGCTTTAATAAATTGGCGTGGGGTGCGCCTGCAGCAATTGTTGTTGTTGCTGTTGTTTTTTCTCTTGACCATTGGTGCCTTGGGAATTCTATGGTGAGTCGGGCAATGTCAATGCCTAAGCAAATATAGCGCTGCTTTTGCCGTAGACCTTTATAATCAAGTCATATAAATTGAGTGCATTTTTCACAATAAACGAAGGGAATTGTCTAAATTATGCTCCTCGTCGGCCCGATGGGAATTGTTGTTGGGTTAGTGCGTGTGGGTTTCAAAGGAGGCTTGTCAGGGTAAAACTCTGCGAGGCGAGTGCTGAATAAAATAGCTGGAAGATGGGCTAGTTAGATCATAGATCAAGGGCAAATTTGTGAAATTGTGGAGAGAACTTTGGATTGAGTGAGAAAATTGAGCTGTTCCCTTAACAAACACCAGCTGAAGTTAGCCAGCTCTACCTATACCTCTAAATGTTGAGAAACCCAATAATAGATTGCCCAACATTGGCATTGCAATAGCTGCCTATACCTGAGCTTCAAGTGTATTTACACTACCTGTAAAACTATCAAAAATTTCCCTAAGAAAACACACACATGCCCAGCTCTCTCCCTGTCTCTTTCGCTCGTAAATTATAAACATTTCGAGCGGCACGTCGTTATAAAATCTAGGCAAGGAACACAATCAAAATCGAGCGGCAAGTCAATGTCTGACTGTCTTCATTAAGCAGCTAAAATATGTTGATGTGCCTTAAAACAATATTTGCTCACTTTTGGCCCAATGCAGTTGGGAAACTTGTGTTTAGTTAGCAATTAAAGAGGGTCGATAGGTTGCGGCCAGAAACAATGCAGCAGCAGCAGCAGCAACAGTTGCAAACAAGTGCAACACCCCCAGAGCCAGAACATAATGTCTATGCTGGCTGTCAGGGCTGATGTTGTAAACAACATCGCTGCATATTTAGTAGGTGTGAACAAAATGAATGTGCAACACGGGGCAGCAGCAGCCGCAGCCGCAGCATCGATCGCAACTCGAGACTAACAGTAGCCAGGGGCAGGGCCACATAGCTAATTATGCTAGAGGAGCTGCAAATATCTCAGTTTTCTTCTCTTCATACCCTGTAATCACTGAACATTCGTTAAAAGGGGTATTTAGGACTTGTGCTGGCGTATGTAACAGGCAGTGCGAGGCATCTTTGACACCATTTAAGCATATTTGTTCAGTTCTATACACTAAGTTGTATTGAATCAGATAAAGTTTGACCAAAATTAGCTATTTATTCTCCAGCATCGATAAATATCTGTTTGGACACCCAGTTTTTAACTACATCGCTCAGTTTTTAGACCTAAAAAGCACTAAATTTGGATCATATACCTTACGCAAATCAATTATTTTTGAAAGTATATCGATTACTCATATTGTTTCTCTAAATTCGATAAATATCGATTTTTATTCTCTATTTTTGAGTATATTCATGTGATGCAGTTTATATAAAACTAGCGCCAACTCACATCGATTAATAGCTATGTGCAGAGCATCAACTAGTCGGGCAGACTCGACTAGTGCACTGCTGTTCACTCTCCATCGCTGGCGAGCACTTGAGCCTTCAGCAAGCCCCTTTTGGCCCGCACTAAAACTGATTTATGCGCTGTGCAGGGCCAGACTTGAAGGCGGCTGCCAGCGCCTGCTGAAAGTTTCAAGTATTGCAGCGCGTAGAGTTGCCAAGTTGTCGAGTTTTTCACCAACATCAACACCGCACTGCATTGCATTGCATTGTTTTGGGTTCGTGTGCAATAAAACAAATTACGCTTGGCTTTTATAAGCTGAACTTTAAAGTTCATATAGAAAATATATATATATATATATGCCGTTGAGCATGCTGTGTTGTGTTCTGTGTGTGTTCACTGAAAGCTGGGCGCGATCAGCTGAAACTGTTGCTGCAGCCGCTGATTGAACTGTTGCAGCAGCTCCTCGCGCTTCTTGAGCCGCTGCGGCGTATTGAACTGCGTCTCCGAGTTGTAGAGCAGCTGCACCTTGGCGGCGATCTCCTGCTCCAGCGCCGGCTTCAGCTGTTGGCCCTCCCCGTAGTAGTTGGCCCAAGCTCGCAGCGTGCGCTCGGCCAGGCGGGCCACATGCCGCTCGTAGGTGAGCGGCCCAGTGTCCTTGTCCGCGTCCAGGATATCATTATCGTCCTCCTCCGGCTGGGTGCGTCGATAGTAACGCACGCTGGGCACATAGCTGCTGATGCTGAAAGTGCTGCTGATGCTGCTGCTGCTGCTGCTGTTCCTGCTGCAACTGCTATTGTTGGAGCTGGCCGCCTTTTGTCTGTCGCTCCAGGCAGCTGCCTGCTGCTTGGCCCGCAGCAGCAGCTCGTCATCGCTCAGACTCAAGTCCAGCAGTTCGTCCTCGTTGTCAAACACGATTGCCTTGCCCTTGAAATCGGGCGGCACTTGCAGTCGGGCCTCATCCAGGTTGTAGATTCTGAGCGGCTTCTTCTTTGGTGTTAGCTCCAGCTCATCTCCGCTGGGATACTGGATACCTTTGTCCTCGCTGGCGATGCTGATCTGGGAGCGCTCTTTGGACAGCTCACTCTTGCTGGACCTGACGCTCTCTGGCATTTCCACCTGGCGCTCATCCTCACCACGATCCTCATAATCTGCGTCTACCTCCTCCAACTTGGGCAACACGTCCAGCTCCAGTTCAGCTCTTTCGCTTTGCTCACTGAATAGGATCTGGATGGGACTAGTCGCACGATCCCGATAGGTCTTGGGCGCTCGCTGCAGAGATCTTGTGCTGCTCACTGGACTAGTTAGGACTCCACTTCCACTCCCACTGCTTAGGCAGTAATCATCAAAGCTATTGTCCTCATTTGAATAAGCCAAAGAACTATTTAACGCGTCTTGGAGTCCTTTATCACAATCCTTGACGGATCTTTCGCTCGGGCAAGTTGAATTCGATGGCGCGTGTTGCGCCTTGTGACTGTTATTGGAAGCCCTCTCCGATTTGTTGAGTCTGTATGTGGTTCGTCGGGACTTGCGCTCCTCGAACTGCCTTGAGCTGCCAGACTCACTGTGTTGGCAATTATTGGGCTCGCGTCTGTTCCTAGACCTCTGGAATTTGGGCTCTTCCATGTGCTTAAGGGAGGCTTCCTCTTGAGCACTATCCCCGGAGCTTCTTTTATAACTATTGCTCTGGGTCTGTTCGAGGTGCTTAAGGGAAGTTTCTTCATTTGAACTACTCCCAGAACTTCTTTTATTTCTTGTGCTCTGTGACTTTTGCTCTTCAATGTGACTCGATGGACTTTGAGTGCTATTTAATTCACTGTCAGAGCTTTGTCTCAAGCTAGTTTCCCGGGAACTGCGCTCATCAGAGTGTCTAAAAGAACCTGTAGAAGCACTTTCTTTAACCTCCTTTCTATACTCAGGGTTTCCACTAGTTAAACTGCTCTGGGACGTTCTCTCATTGGCATATTTTAAAGAACTGCTTGAACTGTGTTCACTATCTTCAGCAGTTCCCTGCAAGTTTTCATATATCCCAAGGTCTGGTTTTCCCTTACAAGTCCTTTCACTGCGTCCTGAGGCAATAGCTTCTGCAGGAGTTTTCTGTAGGTCTTTGTTTTTATCGACTTGCTTAACATATATCTCACAGTGCTCGAATTGCAGCACCTCGGCTCTATCTTTCGGTTTATTATTCAACAAACATTTCTTTGAGGAAGACTCTAATTGGCGACCTTCCCCTTCGTATATTTGACTTCTGGGAGCAGCCTGGCTTTGGGATTGCTTTTCTCTAGCCTCGCTTACAGATTCCTGCTCGTGAGTTTCAAGGCTCTTTATACTCCCTTCCAACTGCTCTTGATCAGTTAGTTCCCCGGCCAGTTCGATTATATACTCCTCAATATAGTTTTCATAGCCAGAGCGCGATTCGTTCTGATAACGAGCTATGACATCCAACTGCTCCTTGATTAGATGCTCGTAATCTCGCTCGGTAAAATAATCGGCATTCAGCGACGGCTCTGGGTATTCCGATTCTTTGTCGCTGTCGTTCGAGGCCTCCGTCGTGTACTCATCGGGCAGGTTGGGCTGATGCAGGTGCTCCTCGACCCAACGCGCTGTGCGTTCTCGAGACCCGGATCTGTTGAAGTTGCATTTTTTATTGGTGTAGACTTTACGGATCTGCTCGGCTTTTTGCTGGCGCGCTCGGGACTCTTCGTAGATTTCGCTGTAGACTTGACTATAGCTTTTCGATTCTTCACTCGTAGTCTTCGACATTTGACTGATTTCTGTGTCCGATCGTTCACGGGCGGAGCTCAGATTAGGTTCAAAACTTGACCTTGCTGAAAGCTTTCCCGTAGTTCGCTCATTTTGAAATTTGTTCGGGCTCCGAGCTTTCGGCAGTTTACTTCTCTCACTTCTCTCAGTTCGAAAGGTTTCTGGCTCAACTTTGCGTATGAAATTCCTGATGGATACATTACCCTGCAGGTCTGCATACATGTCATAATTGTTGGCAGCATCCCGTTCCGCGATAAACTGCTCGACATAAAGATCAGCACGCTCCCGACATCTTCTATAGAGGCTCGCTTCGCTGTCATCCGAGGGGCAGTTGTAGGCCGTCAACTTGGCTTTTTCTTTGGCTCTTTGACTGCGACTAGAGTCCTTTTGGCGCTCGTTGGTCATACAATTCGCTTCCTTATGATCGCCGCATGAATTGCGGTTCATTTGCTCAGCATAATTGTGGGTTAGTTCGGAATTCCCATCAGTCCCGGAGGTGGGTTTTGTTTGAGAGCGCCGCCGATTAGAAGCATTTTGAGACATGGGCTGTAGTTGAGCTTCTTAAAATCAGCAAAGTCAAATTCAGCTTCCTTTTTGTCGTTTTTTTCTTGTGGCAGCTGGGCGAGCCTGATAACTAACTGGCTTTCAGTTAGGTTCTATGTTGTTGTGTGTGTTCCGATGTGTTACATGTTGTTGTGCTAGCTTTTTGACATAAATAACAACGAAGCTGCGTTAACACCCAACCAACTACACACACTCACATAAATTTCATCATAGTAATGACCTTTGCTTTCGGCACAACCATCAATTTGGCCCGGGCCTGTTTCGATGCCACACACAACAACTGCAACTGCAACTTGGCAGCCAAAAGGGAGCCAGGCCCGACCGTCGAGCCATGTGCCAGGCCACAAAGCACACGAACGCAAATCAATTAGCTGCAGCAAGAGGAAAAATCTCCAAAAAAAATAGAGAAAATGGAAAATTTGATGGTAAAAATAGGTAAGAAAGAACGTATAATTAGCTAGGCGAAACTTGAATGCCCTAGAGGAAAAATATACAAATAAAAATATTAGTATAAACAAATGTGTCTAAATCAGTTGCTCTTTGGTTGTTCTTTCCAATATGACATTGAATAAGAATCTTCTACAATCAAATCCCAGTTTTCTCATACAGAGTTTAGGTTTAGTTAGCCAACATTTATTATTATTTTTAATTTTTTAAAATGTTTTTCTAAATTCTTCGAACAAACCGCATGCCAAATCAATGATACCCCAACAAAGGGCAAACAAAATGTAAAGTGGCATCAGCCGAAACAAATTAGCTCGCCCACACAACGCGCCCAAAAGTGCAGCAAGTACAATGAGCTGGCGCAGGCAAAGGAAACGGGAGGAGGGGCGGGCAGGGTTTTAAGTTTTGAGTAGGTGCTGCTGGCAGCTAAAGGCCGATCCGTTGCCCGTGGCCATTAGTGTCACTTAGCAGCTAATTATGCAGCGCTGGTGAATTACTTTTTAATTTGTTTGCAGCGCGTGTACCAAAATAAATAAAACGAAGAGAATCGCCACAAGAGGAGTCGCCCCAAAGAGGAGCGGCCAACTACCAAACTCAAGTGGCGAAATTCTTCGAGTGCCAGCCCAGACAAAAGTTTGGACCGTGGCAGCCAGCTTGGCTGCCTGGTCTGCTGCCCGGTCTCTTGGCTACTTGGACTTGGCTACTTGGACTTGGCTCCTTCTGTTGTTCTGCGGCTGTGGCACGTGCTGTGGGCGTTCACTTTAATTTGGCTGCCTACCGTAGGGCACCCGAGGGCACACTGTACCTGCCCGGCCTGGCCCGAGCTTGGTGGCAAAATGGGCGTGGGCTTTGTTGTCTGCCCATTTTGTAGAAATTATGTTGTCGCTGCTGCGAAACTTAAAAGGCAAAAGGTGCAAGAAGGTACTTCTTAGTGCGTTTTAGTAGGAAGTTGGCAGGACTTGCAGGTAATAAATGAAAATGAGCAGCTCGGCAGTAGAAGCTTAAGAAACTTGCTGGAGTTTATGGCCCAAACACTTGTCTTGGAATAAACAAGAGAGAATAGTTTACTTTGGGTTGCTTAAACTTGAAAAGCCTAGCTTTTTATGATTAACTAAGAATAGCCTCTGTAAATAAATACAATAGTTGCTGGCGTAGAAGGTTTGTTGGATTTATGGATTGTTTGCTTTTGTGCAGCTACAAAATTAGTTTCTATAAGATGTTAGCTCTGAAGACAGTTGGGACAAAACAAATTGTATGTAATGATGATTACGAAATGTGTTATATAGGATCTCAATGTGCTGATAAAAATAATTTAAAAAAATATAGTGTTTAATAACAAATTGTGGATTCGAGTTAACTTATCATCAAACATACTCAAATAAAATATCTTGATTAGTTATTTTACTTTCTACTCTAGTACACAGCTTTACAATATTTATCGCTAATTTTACTTTCAGCAGCAGCTTAAACTAAATGTCTTTTGTAAAAAATACGTTGTCTTTTTGTCCCAGTAATGACAGCCTGGAACACCAGCTCAAGTGTCGGAATAAAGCGTTGCCTGAGCCGAGTTCTATTTAAAAGCTACGTTAATAGCTTATACCTGAAGAATAATAATTTGTTAACAAATCCCCCTAGCTGACTACTTCAAGCTGAATTCCTATCGCTCCGATTGCCTTTTGATCTTCACGCCTTTGGTTGGCACGCTTCGAGCCGCGGCCTTGTTGATTTCTCTGTTCCAAGTGTTAATTAGACAAAGCTAATTAAAAATTTTACGCACACACGCAGTCAGCGCCAGGCAACCTGGCCGCAAAGTAGCCTCAATCAGACGCAAAAACAAAAACAAAAAATCACGTAGCTGCAACTGCAACTCCAAAAGCGGCGCAAGAGACATTTATTAAAGTCGCTCAGTCGGCTCGATCGGAGGAGCCCGGGTAGCATAAATCGTTCGAATGACATGCGACAAAACGTGCAGGTTACATTTCTGCGGTGCGATTGAAGGAAGCACCAACGACGATCAGCGATCAGTGATCATCGATCGACGATCGACGGGCTGATGGGTAATTAAAAATTGATCACGTTTAACAAAATGCTACCGAAACAATATATCACAATGCCGGGCAGAAGGAGTGGGGTGTGAGGGGCAAAGGGGCAGGGGGTGAGTGGTGAGGGGTAAGAGGTAAGGGGTAAGGGCAATGTTGACAAAGTCACAAAGACGATCGCTGATTGAAGATTGAACATATCGATCGGTGCGCCTGCCACATTAAAGTCAAAGCCACAGCTCACAATTGTCCCTCTCTTCTCTCTCTCTCTCTCTCTCGCTTACTCTCTACCTCTCTCCTTTTCTCTGTGTTTTTTACGCTGTCAGTCCATCAATAATTCATTGCGACTGAGTGATCTATTCAGCAAGCGATCGCCAAGGAGCTGAAGCGGCGTTCGAGCGCGAGAAAAAAGATATTCCGCTTGTCAGCTTCGGCGAGGCACAAGTGTTTTTGTCTTCTCTTTTTCCTTTTTTTGTTGTTGTTATGTTTGTATTATACCAAAACAAAATTGTGCCATAAATATAATAATGATAAGTAAAAAGTACAAAAAGCAGAAGTGCAGATCGAAGACGGTCACAATGGACCCTGTTCCGCTCATTATTATTAGCCGAGTTGAGGAACCCTTCAGAACGGGTGTTGTTGTTTTTTTTTTTAGTACACAATGATCCGCGGAGCTGACAAAAGGAATGCGATGGCAATGTTGGGGTCCTTTGATTGAAAATTGCCGCTGCAATTTTTGACAGCACTTCAGAAATGTTATTAATGCGTGCAATGCGGTAGGCCAAAACAGTTGCCTCTCGCTCTCGCGATCGCCTCTCTCTCTCACTATGTGTTCCCCTCTCTGTCCGATCTGTTAAGCTAATGGGCTGTGGCCCAGTCAAGCTTTAACCCTTGACATCCCAGCGCACATTGCGAGGTGTTGACAAAACATAAAGTTCGTGTGAATGCCAACACGTTGTGACAATTGTTTGACAACAACAGCAACAACAACCCAGCTATGAAAAGGTCCAGACACCAGCATGACAATCCTCCCACAGCTATAGAGCTGCCCCAAACCCCCAAAGCTGAGCTCTGCCCTGCCCCCAGCCTTGCTGCAATCATCGATAACATTTCGCAGTTGTTGTTGCCGTTGTAAAACGTGCAAACCGCGCGCGAACATTCAAAATATGCAAATGCCACAAGGAGAGCAACAACAATTGCAAACGACAACAAAAAAAAAAAAAAAGAAATACAGTTTATGTAAGGTATATCGAAACTTGAATACCCTATGCGATGTGCATTGTTTCCAAATGGTAAATCCTGCATGAGTTCAGCGAACTCTCTTACTCTTATTATTATTATTTTTATTATTATTATTATAATATATAATACTTCCAGTTTGAAATTCTACTACTTGCTCGCTCACCAATTTCTTAACAAAGTCAAAATGTACTCGGGAAGAGTATGCACAACAATCCTGTGCTGCAATCATCATCATCATCGCTGTCGACGTCGACGTCAACTGCAACTGCGACAGTCTCTGTCTCTACCTCTGTCTCTGCCACTGCCTCTGCCTCTGTCGCTGCCTTATCGCTTGGGGCATTCAAAATGCTTGTGTCGCAGTCATTGCATATTTTCTGCTGGCTTTTTGAAATTCCGCGAAATTTCGTTTTGGCCCATAGACGGCCAATTGAAAACTGGCTAATCATATTGACAAGCGCGACAAATCTGCAACAGCTGACAGACATTTCGGTTTCGCTTTTTTGGCAGCAACTTGTTAAGCAATTAGTCATCGCCCGATAGACACGGAACGAGCTATAGGCCAAAAAATAAAGTTAAAACATACAGTTGAATGGCTTAAACATACGAAAGTTGGGTAAAGAGCTTGCAGAGGTTGAAAGAAGAAATCCAAATTTTTGTGAAAAAACTTTAAATTGTGAGAGCATTTTTAAAGAAGCTTTTTATAATCGAATTCTTATATACCCAATGACTACAGAATAAATCATTTCAAGTAGTAGAAACCTGAATTCAGTTCTTTAATTTACTCACTAGTCCGGGACTCGCACTCAAAGCCTTAAAGTTTAATTAGCTGACAAAACTTGTATTAATTTTATAAAATATAAAAGCCAATAGGCTATACTTAAGAAAAGCTGTTAGTTGAATTGAAGTCCTTGTCTCCATAGTCTAGTCTCCAAAGGATTGTAGTATTTATTATTTTTGCAAAAAGAATCTTAGAATTCCATTTACTTAATAATCCTTATACATATATAACTCTATGAAAGATTTCTAAATTTCTTAATCTTCCTTTAGAATTCATAAAGGGGCTTATCTCAATGATAAGGCTTTAGGTAACATATGGAAAATTGTATATATTTTTCTTTATTTCCCTTTTTTGCAATATGGTATCTATCTGACGGCTTGTAGCATTTTCATACCTCACATTCACATTTGTGTTCGCAATTTTTGAATGCCTCTGGTTTGTGTTTTTAAGCTGTTGTTTCTGTTGCTCCCCCGCTTGTAGCTGGAGCTGTTGCGCTGTTCTTCTTGTGCTTGTTCGGGGCAGGAGGAACAACACCAAAGCAAAACGGAGGAGAGCAAGAGGCAAAAGTCAGAGCGAAACGAAACGAAACGAAGCGAGGCATATTGATATCGTGCATATTGATCTTGTTTGGCGATAAGTGTGGAGTCTCTATACTCGTACTCGTATATAAAAATATTTGCTACGTTTGGCTTAAGCCACTTCCATGGAAGTTGCTCGCATAAAACGTTAAAAAGGATAAAAAAAAAAAGAAAAAAACAAAGCGCAGTCCACCGGCTGCAGTAACTGGCATTAGACTCCAGCGATTTGGCCAGTAGTTGCTACGTTTTGGGCTAAAATGCTTTTTTCTGTTTTCGCTGCTGCTGCGGCATCGCAGTTGAACCCGGGGTTGCGAGTCAGGCAAAACATTCGGCCAGGCGGCTGTGTCTGGTTTTGGGGGCACATGTGGCCCAACCAACACCAGGCACAGCATCAGCCACATCCACATCCACAGCTACAACTACAGCTACAGCTATGGCATTCTCACACGACCCAAAGCGTTGGTCAGCTGGACGAGCCAAGAGAATGGGCATTGGGCCCGTGGGTCTGAGTTTGGGCTTGGGTTCGGGGCCATCAAGCTGCGGTCTAGGCAGACCGCAACTATAAATTTCATAATGGCAAAAAGGGGCAAACGTTTAGCTGGGCTCCTCATGAAGGTCTTTGCATTTCTGCGAATTAATATTCGTGTGATTTTTTATCGTTATTTGATTTCTGCTAAATATATTCCTTAGAGCGAAGTCAAAGTGTCAGCCGTAATTGTTATGATTGAGTGCAAGGCATCTGCGAATGAGCTTTCTATGCGATTCTCAGGCGCAGCAGCTGCAGCCTTTCTATGCGATTCTTACAAGCAGATCTCGCCTTTCTATGCGGTTCATATGTATGTATGGACTTCCAGAAACCAAACTGTACATTTTTTTAGATGAACAATTTAATTGAAACCCCTTTCTAATTATTAAGCAAGGAAATTCCCATCGTTTAATGAGTTTCTATAAATTATAAACTATGACAAAAGCAAGCTGTCACCTTTCCCAGAAGCTGCCATAGAAATTAACATTATTATTACCCGAACAATTAGTGTTCAGGGCAAAATCAAGAGCATCTCCAAAGCCGATGCTCGAGCATGTGCTCAAGCATAGTCATTAAACGGTCTCAACTTTAACCTTTTTAATGAGCCGCATATTGTGGGCCACTCAGCCACGAGTTGAGCGTAACCCACAGGCGGGCAGACGTGCACATAAAATCATAAAATCTGCTCACATGAAATTAGCCATGGCCATAAAAAGGCCAACATAAAATGCCAAACAAGAGCGCCAATGTAATTATGCAAAACAAACATTTCAATACGCAAGAGGAGAGACGGGAAGAGGGGCGTTGGCGGAATTAACTTATTAATTCTACGAGCTGAAATTTCAATTTCTGCGATTGGCCTTTTTTCAATGAATTCTTCAAGTTTTTATGGCCAAAGCCACAGCAGCCGCAATGTTTATGTTATTAATTTCCGAGCTGACGTCGCACACGGCGTATGTGGAATGTCCCCAAGAATAGCGGCGAGGGGGGAGAGAGCGAGGACTGGCCAAGGACTGACCACAAAAACAGCAGCGCGTAATTTAATATTTTGTGGCGCCAGCAGAACTATAAAAAAACATCAATGCCAGGAACCCAGTTGCAGGCTCCAGCTACAGCTCCAACTTTAGCTTCAACTCCAGCTACAGCTCCAACTTGAGCATCAGCTTCAGTTCCAAAATGAAATGACTTAAGCTGCGCCATTCATTATGACAACACGACGTTGTTTTGGTGCCTTCTCTGGCTGCTGCCCGGTCTAGAGATGGGTGCGTGACGAATATTTCTAACACGAAGCAAACAGAAACACGCTCAAATTGGAAACGCGCACATAAATAATTGTAATTTTATTTTTTTTAAATAACACAACATATTTATATACTTTTTTTATACAAAATTCAATATTTTTATTAAGTAAAAACGCTACTAAAGAATCTTATATATTCGGATTTTTAAATATATTTTTAGAATAGGTTATTTAAATATTATAATTTTCAGATTAAACAAATAACTTATTTTAAAATTGTTTAGCTTGGTTATCCTAAATTGTATTATCAACTTCTCTGTAGTTTTTCAATTATTTAACTTGAAGAGTCAAGAGTCACGACACGCGCTCGGCTCTAGCCCAGACAGAGCAGAGGGGCTTTTGGCCAGGGGTAGATTGGTCGCATTGCTTGCAGATTTGCTGCTGCTTCATCTTCATCATCTTTTGGGGCACCAGTAGGAGCTGCAGGAGCAGGAACAGCAGGTCCAGCGTTCCTGTTTCCAGGCGCTGGCGCAGTAAAAATGTCTGCGCCAAACACAAATTTTGTGTTGAGATTGCGATCATTTCACTGATATCGTCGCGTCGCATTCAGGCGTGTGCGCAGGCGCAACCAGGCCTCAGCAACAACAACAACAACAAAAATGATAACAACAACAAAAACCAACAGCAACAACAAGTTGAACAACGCGTGACGCAAAAATACCAAACACACATTTGACTGTTTGTTGTTGTTGTTGTTGCTGCTGCTGTTGACTGTGGCATGTGACCCTTTCATGTCACAGAAAAAAATGCACTGAGAGAAATTGAAGGCTCATACTCACAATATTATTAATTTAATTATATGTTTTTTTATATACTACAAATATTTTTATTATTATTGAATTTTATATTTTTCACAATACTTGCTTATAAATGAAGAAAATCAAGCTTTCTAAGCGCTTCTCAAGTAATTAAGTAACTCACAACAAACATTAGTATGCGATTCACAAGAAACTTTACTTCACGTAAAAGAGAATATTTCCTTTTTTCATATAAACAAATAATTCTTGTATAATTCCTATGACTCACAACCAAAATACATCATTCACAATCTCTCTTTACTTTCCATACTTTTTTTTTATTCCTTTGAGTTTAATTCAATTTATCAACAATCGTCAAGCTGTCAAAAGTTTTGTCAGTGCAAAAATTCGCGCATCAAAGCTGCGTCAGTTCTTTGCATTATGTTCAATGAATGATATTTTATGCCTTAGTTGCAAATCTGTGGGTTTGGTTTTTGTTTTGGTACTCTTTTTTTTTTTTGTAGCTCAACGCCCGGTTTCCATAAGGTACGAGTAATGTGTATAAAAATTGTGAACATGTGGGAAATACATATTTTTTTGTTTTGTTTTCGATTTTGCGCTGGTTTATTTTCATTTTGGATTTTTATATGCTGGTTGCTTTTGGCCATTGGACAACATCGACGACGGCGATTGCGACTGGAACTCGAATTCGGACTTGGAGTCGGACTCGGACTTGGACTGGGATTGGAGCTGAAGTTGACTTTGGTGTTGTTATGTCGTACTCATTTCGTTTTTGATTTATGCAGCGAACCCTTTCTAAATAATAAATAAAATATGAAATATGTCGACTTTTTTGTGGCTCTTGTTGTTGTTGCTTGAAGGAACAGAACAGATCTTGGGTTCCTGGTAGACCTGGTTTGAATCTGGTGTCGTTTTGTTAAATGTCCATCAAAATCATTTTTGTGTCTCAACAAAGCTTAAAATGTATACATCAAATGCCGTGCACTCATAAATTATATTTCCAGGCTGAGAACCGAACGCAGAGCCTGAGATCTCTTTGCCAGAAATCGAAAGTTCCCTGAGCTGCCACTGACACTGACAAGTGAGTTTTCGATTTGATCTTCTGATCTTGTGGCTTGTGTGTGGTGCACTCTTTCTGGACTTTTTTTGGGTATACTAAGGAGCTGCATTGGCTGCTGGCGCTAGTTGGCTGTCAAATTAGTAACCAGCTTCACGGTCCACGTTCGGACAGTGCATCCTGCTGGGCAGGATGAGAAATAAAACTTGTAGATCCTTTTCACATCACTGAAAGATATCTTTTATTTTGTGTTAGATCATTACTCACAAGCAAATAGTGTTGGCGAGCGGATTTTGAAGTATTAAATTTAATAAAAATTAATGATAATAGAGTAATTATTACCAGTAAGAACTAACATAAATATACATTTCTTATTTTTTCATTTTACATTTCACATTTTTTTAGGTTCTGTAACTGCTTTAACCTCATGAGTTACAAGTTGGGGAGTTACTTATCTAAGAACTAAACTCATAAACAGTGCCACATCCCAAAACCCTGCAATTACCATAACATAAATCAAAAGCGTTTTTTAAAAGGAGAGAGAAGCAGGGAGAAGTTGAAAGTGAGAAACGTAAATGTTAAAGCAACCGGATAAGCATAAAAATAGGCATTCAAATAAATAGACTAAACCGGATTTGCAACAAACGCGCGTCGTCTACACCCACAACACACACACGCGCACACCAGAAGGATATCAACCCCCATAGGCACACACACAACACACACCTCGATATCCGTTTATATATGACGCACTTCCTAGCAAAGAAGCGACTGCAAGTGATGTCTGCGCTCGGCTCAGGGCTTGAAGACCCTGCATTATCCTTTCACACGCAGCCCTATTGTTGGGGGTTGTTGTTCCTGTTGCTGTTGATGTTGTTGGCCTGCTCGGAAAAAGTCAATTAAAAAAGTTAAATAAATCATAAACTTGGCAGATGATTTGATTGCGGCATGCGCACCAATCCTCGCCAGGCTACAATGTAACGCCGCACAGGCTAGTCGAGGGGTAGAGGGGCTAAAGGGGGCTGTCTGGGGTCTGGGGGTGGCGACTGGCGGCTGACTGGCATTGGGTTTGTTTTGTTTGCTTGAGGCTTTTAGCGTTTTTGGCTCCGGTGCAGAAAAATCTGCCGTATTTACTTTGCGGTTGCCTGCCAAGGCTTTGCTTCCTTTGAGCAGGGGTGCGGGGTGGGGGTTACGGCACGTCCTGGGCGGACATCCGCCACGTAGCTGGTTGTTGTCCTTGTCGTTGACTTTGGCAATCATAACTGTAACTGCTCGCTGCCAAAATTTATGAAGTGTGCCGCCGTTGACGATGACTTTGCCACGTGTCCTTCTGCCCCTGACTCCACCCTCTCCCTCTCCCTCTGCCTCTCCTGTGCCTGCCACCTTTGCCTGCTGCATTTGAGTTCTGGGCGTTTGCTTTTCAGCTCTTTTCCTATTCATTATTAAATTTTTTGGCGAGTGATTTGCTTTGATTTTGATTCCTTAACTGGCATTTATCATATTGCGGCAAATGCATTTTAATGAAATATCATTTTTCTCTTCTTTCTTTTTAATAATTTATGTTGCCAGCAACTTTTGTCGCATTCGTGTGACATTTTTCATGTACTCGTTTTATTTCTTTCATTTATTTATTTTTTTTTGGCAGACATCTTAAAGTTGTTCGCACCCACATCCGTTTCCGGCTTTCGGCTGAATTTGCTACATGTGCTGCTCCCCATTTGTTGCCATCTCTCTTTCGCACTCTTTTGGACATCGGCCATTGCGCCAAGTTTTTCACTGCGCCAATACGTTTCCTTTTTCCTGTCTGTACTGACATTTGCAGCATGTTGCTTGTCATCATTATTATTTTTTTTTTAATACCCTGTACTAAGAATTTGTGTAGAAAGAAAGGACAGAGCACGGCATCTTATGTTTGTGAGCTGTCATACGTAAAAAAAGGAGATTTCTTAAGTCTTAATTAACAAAAAAATTAATCTACAATATACGTATATTTAACGGTAATAAAAAATTAAGAATTTGTTTGAATAAATACTAACACAGAAGAATATTGTCCATTGATATTAACAAACTTTATAGGTATTCTCAAAAATTCCAGATATAGCTTAAATATTTATAACCAACAATGTTAAGCCTTGGGGTATCAATGAGCGGTAGCTGGAGTGAGCCTTTTAAGCAATTATAAAATGTATGATAATATCTTCAATTTTATTAGAGGGAGAGTGAAAAATCTATTGTAGACCCCAAACAAATTTTTTTTTTATTTTAATAATTTAGTAAATATATTTTGTAAAATATTTGAAAGTCAATTTTGTTACAGGGTACTTCAGACTAGTCTCGCATCCCTTTCGCTTGGGATTTATTTTGTATTTTTTTGCTTCCAGTCGCACTGATTTAATGACAACGAATGAAAAATTTATTATGCGTAAACTTTTGCAGAGCTCAACGCAAGGGTCGCGTCCATGAAATTGGCAAGGGGATCTGCTTTGGCAATGATTAGCCCGAGCAGCTTTTGCATTGGCAGCCCGAAGTCGGGCCCAACCCTTGTGCGGGTCCTTGGGCTGCACTGTCAGTGTCACTGTCATAACTGTGTGGGCGTTGTCCTTCGTCCATGTCGCTTGTCGCTTTGTCTGGCAGCCCATAATCATGTTGTCATTAGCACATGTCCCAGTCTAGCTGAACCCTCCAAGGAGCCGTAACAAGTTACTTAGCTGCTGCTGTGGGCCGCTCAAATTACACACACACACATACACACACACAACAGTTGCAGTTGAAAGTTGCATCGATTTGCGGTTTTCACTTGAGAGGCCTTCAAAGCAACCGAATCTAAAGTGGGCGGGGGCAGTTTCTGCTGGGGAATTGTGTGTTATTTTAGTTGGCTTGAGCATGGATCAAGCTTATGGCGGAAAGTTGTTCTTGAGGATCTCTGACCTCTGGCCTGCGTGGACCTACCATAAGTTGATGAATTTTCACATGTAAAACTCTCGGATCCATAGATACCATATTTTGAACTACCATAACTTTGGCAAAACTGAACCGATTTTCATGTTTAATTACATTTTAGCCATGATTTTTCCTCTAGATTTAAAATAATTTATTTTAAAATATATGCAATATTATAAATATTTCTTATGTATCCTTATTCATTACAACAATTATGTTTAAACTTCATCCTTTTCACTCTTAATGAGTTAACAGAATTAAATGTCTTTAAGAAGTTAACGGCTTTAAGGCGCCCACCATTATTGCCAGCTGCCTGTTTAAGAGGTGTTGTCCACAGCAGGCCCATTAAAATTTCAATAGCTCGGTTTATCTCTACACCCCCTATGCTCCCGTTTTTCTGCTTCTCCTGCTGCTGCAGGACCAATCGTCGCTTTCTTGTCTTGTCAATATTGAACAATTCATGCGCATTGCGTAAACATCCGTTAAAACTTTATTTTATGGCCGCCATTTTACGAACGTTTGGTGTAAATACATTTCCGCCGGGCACTGGACACACTCGACCCGGACCCGGACTGAATTCAGGCACAGGAAGCGCAAAAAAATGGCGACGCCACAGATGACAAAAGAGCATTGGGGAGCACTTAGCGGAGGGTTGGGGGCTGTTAAGGAGCGCACGAGGAGAGCAAGCAGCAGAAGGAGAGGAGCCCAGGCATAAATTATGCACTGCGAAATAAACGACGAGGCACACAATAAAAATCGGCAAAAAAATTGTGTACGCAATCAGAGGCAAAAACGGAAAAGATATAAAAAAAAAAACAGCGAAAAGATAAATTTACGAAAGCGAAGCGCAAAATGCACTACTCGAAGAAGAGAAAAAGGGAGCTAGAGAGTGAATACGTCAGAGAAAAAGAGACGGGTTCTATGAAAAATTTCTGGTCCTAGTCCTGTTTATAAATAGAAAAAATTACACACTAAAATGATAATCACACTTTTCTGTCTGTGCACAGACTCTTTAACAAAATCATTTAATTTTGATAATTATTTAAAAGTTAGCAAAGCTAGCAGGTCAGCAGCTATTGTAAATGCTCTTAAAAACATACATATTTTTTGTATATTTTAGTTTTTTTTTGTCATGTAAAACATGTTTTTAATATTATACATTTTCTTTTTTTACCTATGCCAATCTGAAAGATATAGCTTATATATTTTTATTTATTTTTACAGTGTAAATAACGAGCGAAGTAAAATAAATAACAAAAGTTTTTTGCTGCTGTTGCCGAGCAAAAAGAAAGCAATTTAAAGAGCGAGCAACAACGAGAGCAAAGGGAGACACGGAGAGTGGCGGGGCCAAAAAGAAAAGCTGACAATTTTAATGAAAAATCTTTTGCGTTTGCAAAGACAAACACACACACATTGCATGGAGCCGAGAGGGGGCGGGAGGGGGCGGGTAGCTAGGGGGCTGGGAGGCTGCGACGCGTTTTCCTGACAAGCATGTGACCCAATTATGCGCAATCATCAGCAACAACAACAACAAGTCTGGCAGCGTCTTATAGGAATCATAACAGCGAGCGCAAACAACTTTTGTATCTTTGTATCTCATGGATGCGCCGCACAAAAGCAAATGTCAGCTACACAAAACACGCGCCGCCAAGTTGCGTCTCATAGTTTCTATGGTGCCCGCCTCGACACACACAATTCCAATTTCAATTTCAATGCGCCTGACAGCGCCAGTCCAGGACGAAGGACGAAGGACGCAGCACCAAGATGCCCACGACTCAATGTGTCTGTGAGTTGGGCCCCAACTATATGTATCTGTGAGATACAAATCAGCGACGACGACGATGTTGATGATGACGACAATCAGCGCCAAACAAATGAGTTAATGTGGCTGGCCAAATTTGTTAGCCATTGTGTGGACTATCTCTTGCATTCTTGGCCAGGCTTTGTCCTAACAAGTGGCCACAATTGAATAAATGAATGCACTCAAGTGCGGACGAGCTGTGTGTGGGTGGCTGGGAGGCAGGGCGGGGCCAGCTAGGTCAGGTGAATGCGTTCATTATTATCCTGTTTGTCCTGTTTTGCCATCTTTTCATCGCCTGCAATTTGCGCTCTTTGTTTAGCGCCTCTCTCTCTCTAACTCTGTCCCTCTCTCTCTCTCTCTCTCTCTTTCTAGCTCTCTCGCTGGCATGCAAATAATTGCTTTATGCGCTTGTTCTGGCCAACAATATAATGGGCCCAGCAACCGACTCCTGACATCTGCAATCAGCCTTTAATGAGCTTTCCACATTATTGTTGTTGTCGGTGGCATTACATAATTGAACATAATTCGGGCCTGAAGTGGACAATTTGCTGGGCTTGTGGCCGACACTCTTGGGGTTTTTCTGGTGCTTTTGAGAGCTGCCAACTTGTTTTGGGTGAACATATGAGATCAGAAAGGCAATAAACTAACACAATTCAATGCTTGAAACAGAAAATTGGCCAATTTAATGGATATAATTGAAGTATTTCGAAGCAGCAACAGGGCTGCCAACTGCTTTTGAAAAAGGATTTATTTGGGAATGAATTAAAAATATTCACTCTTAAATCCCTGAACGAAATTAAATGGGCATAAATTATATCGGAGCTGCCAACTCATGCCAAAATGTTTATAAAATATATAAGATATCCATTCTTATCAAATTAAACTCCAAGTACACAGTGTACATATTAAATTTCTGCTCCCGCATTTTGACACCCAGCCCAAAGCTTGAAGCCGATAAACCCATCCGTAAGACAGTTATCTCTTTGAATGAAAACAAGTAAAGCTCCCACGTTCCAATAAAAGTTGAGAACCAAATCAACAATTACACGGCGAATTAAGTTGTACCCAACAGCACTTGACACTCGCCAGTTCGGGGCCCAGACAGCCAATTCCAGAACCCGGAAAGAGGGGAAAATAGTACTTGGCCCGTCTCGGCACTCATTAGGCATTCACGGCGCGTAGACGAACAAAGCCGTAGATAAAGGTGACCCAAACCCCGTGCCCAAAAAGAAAGGAGAGAAAAGCAAAAAACAAATTCAAACCCAAGCTCAATGCGTACAAAGACAGTTTCTAAACAAAACAATTTACGTATAAATTAATTTACTTTCATTAATTAGTTGGGGTATTAGATGATATCATGGGGTGACAGTGTGGAAAATTGAAATGTAAAAGTTGGCAAAGTGAAATTTACATAGAATCCAGCTAACTGTAGAGAAATTGAAGAAAATTACTTGTATACGGTTTTATTTGCATGGCAAATTAAATCACAAACAAAAGCGAAACTTTTTAGCAAACTTTTCACCCTAAATGCAAATTGAGCTTGAAATTAGACTTTGGTTACATATTGAAATTCAAATGAATTAAAAACGAATTAAAAATTGTAGATGTTATATGTTATATAGAAAATGTGCTGTCCTCGTTAGGTCAGTCAGATAGAGTTTCAGGTTCGAACCGAGGGCTACTGTATTAGTGTAGAAACGTCTTCAAAAATAAAATAATATAAAAATGGTTAGTACATACTTAAAAAATGAAGAAATTTTAGATTTAAACTTCGATTTTCCTAACTTAATTTTTTTTAAATAATTTTGTAACTTCAAAAATTGGCCACGCCTTCTTTTAGACCTTTAAAGACGTTTCATGCTTGAGTATTATAAATATTTGATGTGTGGAGGCTATAAAAATGTTTTCCTGCGTCAGTTTCATAGTTTTCGTTTGCATCTCAAATCTATTGTATTGAAAAGCCGATAAAAATTTGTAGCGCATGCGCCACAATCCAAATAAAAAAGGTAAAAAAGAAAAAAAACCTTAAAATACGCATAAATTAAATACAAAAGAAAACGCCTAGAACTGTCGGGGTAATATGTATATAGAAAAAATGCAGTAAAAAGCCGTAGGTGTTGGCAACGTCACAGATCGAAATGCAAGCACAAAACTTGGGTTCAATTTTGAATGGGTCTCTGAAAAGTGAATAACATTTGAGTCCATAAAAGTCGCAGCAGTAACGATTTAATTTATATTTTCATTAAAATAATTTGCCCCGCTGGAAAATGGCGCCAGTAACTGGAAAGAAAATATATATATGTATATGTATATAAAAATCTTTATGACTCCAGCAGAGCTTGTCCAAAGCACAATGAAGTTTGAGCTCCTTCCTTCCGAACTTTTGATGATCAGCGCAATCCGCACAATTAGAGGCAATTTTTTCGCTGATGACCATAAAATAGGAAAATTGCCAACTAAAGACTTTAATGCCTCCGAGGCTTATAAACTTTAATGTCTGCTTAATAGAAGCTATCAAAATATTTTAATACGGGATGTTGAGCCATTTATGCAACAGGGAAGTTGCAGAAGCAATAATAATTGGGAATAATAATAAAAAGTTCCTTATAAGTGAAAGACCTTATGGAAACTATAAGTACAGCTTTAAATTAAGTTGTGAAGTATTTTATAGGAACTAAGCAAAGTAAAATCCATTTAAAAAAAATGTATATATATATATATATATATATATATATATATATATATTTAATACTATTAATAATCTAAAGCAAACTATTTATAAAAAATAAAATTCATTACATTATATAATGTAGTATATAGGGATACATATTTAAGTTTTTATTTCTTAAATTAAATTTCAAAAGTCCGAACACTTCTCTTAAGATTATAATTTTTACTATATATTTTTGTAAGTGTACGTTATCCTATTCTTTATTCCTACGAACACACTTTAAGCAACTGCTGTTTGTTTCTCCCGTGAATATCTTCGACAGATTAAAGAGGCAAATGTATAAAAGCAACGCGCCAAAATACACACAAGTTTATCTTTCATTAACGCTACTATTTCATAATTTTAAATTGGCCAGACCATTCCACAGATACAAAGAAAACAAATTTATATGCCAGCAACAACAACAAAAACAACAACCAAACTCTGGGAGAGAGAGACACAGAAAATCGTGTAAGAGAAATGAAAAGTTTAAAACCTATAAAATTTTAAATTGATTGTTCAATTAATCTTGAGAAACTTGACAACACAGCGACGTGTGCTTGGATACGATCCCCGAACCGAACCGAACCGAAACCCAAAGAATGAGAATGCAATCCCAGCCAAAGTCTCGACTGAAGTCGTTTCGGTTTCGGCTGCCTTTTTCTTTCTTTTTTTTGCCTGAGTGTGCGTAATGTACGACCTGTGTTTCTATGGCTGGCCGGGAACGTGTTGCAGCAGGGCTGACTGTAGTCTAAGCCATGATACGCACAAGACAAGCGGCACAATGACGATCAAATTATCATGGCACGGCGATTGTAGGGGAATGAGAAATCTACTTAAACTTAAAAAGTTCTTAATCAAATCACATGATTAGCCCACATTTCAATCTATTCAGAAGACCAGAAAAATTCCTTGCTTTACAAAGCATTCATCTTCAAG
Organism: Drosophila colorata; assembly: GCA_035041545.1. Classification (NCBI taxonomy): domain Eukaryota; kingdom Metazoa; phylum Arthropoda; class Insecta; order Diptera; family Drosophilidae; genus Drosophila; species Drosophila colorata. Next base: position 921,071 of record JAWNLD010000077.1, read on the forward strand.
GATTTTATTTCTGTTACAAATCTCAGGAGCTCTCTTACAGGATATGTAAGATAAGAATTTCATAATATTTATTTATATAAAAATAAAATAAAATTTTTACGAACCACATTTAATGGCAAGTATGAACAAGTTCGGTTTAGACTACCCCATAGTCTGTTCACTTCTACACCAAGTTATTTTGACAATGCCTGACCGCATAGCACAAACTTCCTAAGGGTCCTACTGCCGACACCAGCTGACAGTTGTGAGTTATCAATTCTTAAGTTTATCACACATATTCGCCTTATAAACACCATATTCAATAGTCTAGACTATTAGCCCAGCCCATAAGCCATAGAGCGTTCACAAAAAGCAGTTCAACCAAAACAGCTACAAAAGGCATTCTGCAGTTACATAAAACCAGTTACACAAAGGAACCTAAAAAAACCGAAACAAAAATGTAAAACAACAATGAGGTATAAGAAAGATGAAAACGCTTTACGCCTCTCAGCCAGACAATGCAATAATATTTTTCATAATTTTGTTTCCATTTTCTTGTTGTTCTTTTTTTTCATTTTTTTGGTTACCAATTAATGTCCCATAATTTTGAGCTTCGTATGCAGCGAACGGTACCTAGTCGGAGTGTCCCTCAACTTGTCATAAGTCTTTTAATTGCTAATGGCTATTTTGATAGTCGTGCCCGGCGGGTTAATCAACAGACCGAAATCGGACTCGAATCGATATCAGAGAAATAACAAAACCGAGCCGCCGTTTTGCCCGCGAGCGCGTCAAATGAAAACCGATCCGTTGCAATCTGTTGGGATCCGTTGGGTTCTGTTTGCTGTCGATCCTTGGCGTCACCCAAAATTGCCGCTCATTTAACGATCGTCAGCTAATTTCCATGTCTGTTTCTCTGTCTCTCTCTCTCTCTCTCTCTCTCTCTCTCTATCTGACGCTCTATCCCTTTCTCGCTTTCAGTTTTGAGTTCTTCGCCGTAGTTAAGATGGGTCTCTTTTGGTTGTTGTTGTTGTTGCTTTAACGGCTGCGTCGTCGGCATCATTAACATTTTCAAGATTTAATCATCAAACATGGCGCTGGTTCCCCTGGTGGTAATGATGCCATGTTCTGTGCCTTGTTTAGTCGCATGTCGTACATGCGCTTTTATCGGCATTTAAAATATATATGCACATATATACACATTTACTATATATTTATATATATATCGAGCGGAATCGATTCCTGCGGCGCAGCTTTCGTCAATTTTATGCGCCATATTCATTTGAATTTCAATTAAAAATTATTGAAACACCCCTTCGAAGCTCACAACGGCGGCTTCAAAGTCGCATCAGTACGTAATCAGAGCTGTGGGGAGATGTGCTGAGATACGCTCGGACCTGGGGACCATAAGTATCACGGAGCTAGGGCTTATAATACTTTAATGTAAAAGAGTCATGATCATTTGGTAGCCAAGGCGAATTCGGTAGATAAGAGAGCAAAAGGGGAGAGAGAGAGAGAGAGGAGAAAAGTGGATCAGAGATGAAGCCTTTATGTATTATAACTCCTTATATAGCGTACCAAAAATTAATTCAAATTGGAGCACATATAAAAAGATTAAAAAAATAAATTACTTAGATCATATGGCTGAATATTAAGCCACAGGGGAAGCTCGGTAATAAATGTAAGACTAGCTTTACTTTCTCATACGAAACAATATAAAATTAATAATTAAATAAAATAAACATTTACGATCGCTTAAAAATATATATTAGAAGTTTTGTTATCTTTTCTTTAAAATCCACCAACCTATAAATATTTAAACAAAATCGCCATAAATTGAGGTTTGCAACATATATTTCACAGCAAGCTGCTCTAATGTGATTTCCCAAGGGAAAGCTCCAATTGCAATTGAAAATTCCCACACCTTAAAAGGTTAATTGCGACAACATAAAAAATCGATGTTGGAGTTATCGAACAACATATATCGATTGCTATTCACACATTCAGCTATGCCACACAGAAGTCGCCAGTTTCCCATAAATTCATAACTTATGCAATTTACAATTGTTTTTATAATAGAGAAGAGAAAGGAGCGGAGGGTGGTGGGGAGCAAACATGACGTACCGAAAGGCGCCCATGTTCAACAGTTAATAAAACGAATAATTGCGCGACGTATGCAATAAAAATCAGGTTAAACGGTGGGCAGGACAAACAGTGGACAGGTTGAACGCTCAAAACGGGCGGCCATTGAGAAAGTGCCCGGCCCTGTATACCCGCTCCCCTCCATGAACAAGACTAAAACTAGACAGAGATGGCAACAACAGCGATGAGCACTAATCATCGGTGGAGAGCCGACAGACGACAGCCGACGGACGACGACGACAACGTCGCGCCAATTGGAATTGCAAATCTGCCAAAGGTTGAGAATGAGAAGGACGCTGCCTTGGAGCTGTGTCGCTTCGTTCGGAGTCAGTTCAATTGAACAACTAAACTAAGTGAGTAGCATGTGAAGTGTTTTTCTTCTATCCTGAATTATACACTTAATGAAAATATTGTGGCTTTATAAAACCAAAATAAAAATTTCTTGAGAAGAAAATTTTTATTTTTACTCTAAAAATCCTTAAGTTGTGGTACTTAATCAAAGAAAGTCTTTTCTAAGTTGCCAAATTCATGTAAGGAACGACTGAACTTGTTCCCGATGTTGGTCTTGAGTTGGCAGCTCTGCTGTGGCTGCCCGCGTGCGCGTCTTAGACAAAATGGTGGAGACGATGCCGAAGACACAGGTTCATTCTCCCATAAATACGCGCAGCGGGTGTTAAATATTTTGTACGACTTCTGCAAGTCCTCCGGAGACGATGACTGCAACCGGCCCAGCTCGCCAGCAAACACACACACACGCACACACAGTACCTGGGCTCCACTCCTCAAACCCCCCTTCACCCCAGCAGTGTCTCGTGTCTCTCTCGCCTAAGCAAAACTTTGGCCAAACGCCTTTGTTCATCAATTAAGCTGTCCTGTCCGTCTGTTGAACTGAGAGTCCCCCCACTTGCCTGTCTGCAGCCACACACACACGCGCGCTTAAGGCCAAGTTAGGGGAGGGGAGGGGGAGGCTTGGAGACACATGCTCTGGCTTGTAAATTGTGCGACGGTCAGAAATTGAAATATGGCGTCGCAACGAAAGCAAATTGAAATCAATGAAAACGTCGACCAACTTGTGTTTAGCTGGAACTGCCGTCCTTAAAGCGAACATGCGCTGCCAACTCACTTCAAACTCAATTCGAAGGCGGAGCCAGCTTTAAGGAATACCCAAGAAATCGTCTTAGAATGTGGAATGTGTCTTATCTAAAAATCGTAAAATCGTCAGAAGCTGTAATTGATAATACCAACATATGTGTAGTATGGTATGTAGTATATGTATTATAAATGCATTAATGGATCGGAGATGCCTTCTTCTGCCAGTTACAAACCCATTTATATCTTTTGTACCCATAATAATTTTGTATGTATTTATATATGTGCATATGCATATGTTTTATTAATATTTCTTATAAAAGTCAGAAAAATTAAAGCCAAAACCCATTCAAACATGCATGATAGTTAAGAGTAACTACTTGCAGTCTATCCAAAACTATTTTTAGCTATTTTTCTAGAGTATATATTTGAATTAGTTAATTTTAGTAAATTATTAGGCTGTAAATCTTCAACACAAGCCGTATTTATAGTTAGTTTCACACATTACTCAATGCCTTAAAAGCAAGTGCAATATTTCATGTTAGATCATATATTAAAATATATCCCATGATTAATATTCACATATTTTCTTAAATAATTAGTTGTAACTCAGCCAACAGGAAAAGCAAATTTTTCACTAGCTTAGCGGCAGAAGAAAATTAACATAAATACCGAATGCAAATCTAATTTTGGTGAATTTCATCAGCGAAAGGGTCTACACACACACACACACACACACACAAGCTTATAGTCGTAAATACCCCGCGATTAATCAGTTAAATAAACATAATAAAAGGCTAAGCGCGAGTTTGCGACATTTTGATAAATATCAAATCAAAATAATGCGTCAAAACAATTAATCACGATTAAAGAGAAAGGGCGAGAGACGGAGAGAGAGAAAAAGGAGAGAATTTAAGTCAGCATAAAACAAATAAGAGTGCTCTAGGCGAGTATGGCCGACTAGCATATACCCTGTGCCCTGGACATAAAGAGAGCAACGAATAAATTAAAATTAGGGTTAGTGGGGGAAGTATCCAAAAAGTAAATATCTTAGGTATATATGCCTTACGAAAATATACATACACTCAAAATTTAGTGGCTCTAGCCCACTCTGAGATATGCAAAAATAATTAAAATTTAGATCGACATATATTGATATTAAAAAACTCGCTTATATGATATATGAGAATATATATTAAAAATGCTAAATCGGGAAAATAACAATATCTGTATATACTTTATGGAGATGCCACCTTCTGCATGTTACATACTCTTGCACAAAACCAATACACCCTTTCCCACTTTCAATGGTTACAGGGTGTAAAACCCAAACGCAAAATACCAAATATAAAACGCGGGTGAGGGGCAGGCGTAGGCGATTAGCTGGGAGAGGGGGTGGTGTATCAAGGCATAGCTGATGATCGATAAATGCTAAAAGCAAACAGCTCCAGGGGTCGAGCATTAAGGGGCGGGGGATGGTGGTTGGTTAGAACAAGTGTTGGCAATCACACGCCATTTTCAAATTAGTGATAAAAACACACAAACAACAACAACAACACGCACACAAAATGTGACCAATGGGAATTTATCAAAAGTCATGCAGCCAAAAGAAAAACAAACAAAAATCTGGCAGCACTTTGCCAACAATCAATGTCACCTAATCTAATGCAAAATGAATGAAAATGTAATAAATGCGTGTAAATGCGATTTGCGGGGCTAAACAGCAAACGCCCCCTTTGAGGGGGTGACAACGAAAAGGGCAGAAAGTTGTATTTTCTATTTGCCTGGCAACTTTTGTGCATAACTTAAAGGCTGTTAAATGAGATTTGACGCGCAAGTCAATTTATATTCATGTGCCTGTGTGTGCGTGTGTGTGTGTTTGTGTGTAGGTGTGTGGGAATTTTGTCATGTGTGCGATTGGACAACCCTTTTGAGCATTTTTGTCTTCGCTTTTGCCGCAAAAATCGTTGGACTCTTTTTTTAATGCTTCAACGCGCTCCCCTTTGCGGTTTATCAATAAATGCGCAATTGTTATTGTGCAACAACAACAACAAACACACATACATAGGCAGATATTTGTTTCGTTGGCATATAAAATTATGTTAATTTTTTTGCCTGAACTGCTTGTATATATAGCATTATTGATTTATACTAAGCACAACCATTAATTAATAATAATTACAAAATAATGCAAAGTGCAAAATAAAGCTGAGTGCTACGCGCTACAAACGGCAAATGGGCAGCACTGTTCGAAACAACACTCAAAATTGAATAAAACGCCATCAAGTGTTTATTTTCATTCAATTTAACGCCTAATACGCTCCATGGACACATAATTCTCCCAGGACATGTTAACTAGAAGTTTACCCCCACTTGTTTATATTCAATTTAATCAAAATCAAGGTTAAGTAACGATCAACGCTCGCCGTTGCCCCAAGGGTAACATTTGGTTGTTAGCAGTCAGCGTTAGCACGTGCAACAGGCCGCACAAGCCGCACAAAAGCGGTCCGCGTGCGGTCGCTATGTACTGAGGGGGAGCGGTGGGTGGGTGGGTGCATGGCGCCTGTCCACAACCCTTAATTGCGCGTGTAATCAGCGAGCGAACATTGTGACACTTTTACAGCGATGCTGGCGCAGGGGGTGTGCGTGTGTGTGTGTGTGTGTGAGTAGGGTGGCAAATTTCTAATGCCTTGTAAATGCAACTAAACAGCTTGTGCGGCCTCATAAGCCCAATGTGGCAAGTGTAATAAGTGCGGCAGGGCGGCGCTGATAATGTGATTTGAGTTGATTAGCGCGAGATTGATGGCGCATATGTCAAATAACATGGTCAGCCGAAAAGCAATTTGTTGTTTTACATTTATTTTGGCAGCTTAAGATTGAACGTTTAATTTAAATTTAAAGTGTATTTAAAATTTAACGCTCTTTTCATTTGAATTTAAATTCAAAAGTGCGCCATGACGCAAGCTGAGCGCTATGACGCAGTGCCAACTGCTGTCAGCAACAAAAGGTATTTAGCATATGCTAAGTAATAACTTTAATGAATGCAAGCTTATGCTGATTGGCCAACCAAAAAGTGATTAATTTGGCAGCTGAATACTCAACGTTTCTTACAAAAAGTTAACAACTCGAGTGAACATAAACAAAACGGTCCAGAATACAGTTGAGCCACATCTAAATTGTATCACTACATATTATTGTTTTCTCATTCAAACGTTTTTAAGTTTATTTATCGAAAAATAATAATAAAAGTGTGCCATGACACAAGCTGAGCGCTGTGACTGCTGCCGTCAGCAACAACAGCTGTCTGGTCACTGCGAATGGTCACACACAAACGATATAAATGCTTAAGAAAATCGATAGCAATCGATTTAATTTCGTTGTGCGCCTTTTTCCCATTATATTAATGCGGAATTGAGTCCAAGAAAATGCAGCGCGTAAGTTTTTGTTGTATTTAAATGGATTTTAAATGTTTATAAACGCCGCCTTCTCGCCTGTAGGGCATAGACTCGTTCTTCAAGCGGATGCCCGGCAAGAAGACCAGCGACGAGGATGCGTCGCCGTCGCCGGCGCCTAAAAAACGCAAGGCCCTGGTCATATCCAGCGATGAGGACGAGGTGCCGCCCAGTCCCCAAGTGAGCAAGCACGGCAAGGAGCTGAAAAGACGCGCCGCGCACTGGAAACCAAGTCGCCAAGCAACGAAGCAGCCAAGAAGCCCGCGCTGACCAAGCTGAGGGACGCGCCGAAGCAGCTGCCCAAGGTGAATCCCACGGAGCTGTTCGGTGGCGAGACGAAGCGCGTGGCGGCGCCCAAGCCCAAGGAGCGCAGCCTCATCGAGCTCGAGGACGAGGCCATCGATCAGAGCCTCATGGAGGTGGATCTAGAGGAGTCCACGTCTGTGCCAGAGCCCAGTCCGGAGTCCAGTCGTAAGCGCGCCAAGGCCAGCAGCCCGAGGCCAGCGGTAAAGACGCCCAAGGCCAAGAAGGAGCCGCAGGCGGATCTGGAGAGCAGCGTGCTTTCGGACGAGGAGCGGCACGAGCGGAAGCGCATGGCCGCCGTGCTCTACCAAAAGTACAAGAATCGCAGCAGCTGCCTGAATCCGGGCAGCAAAGAAATACCCAAAGGTACGCCCGATTGCCTGAAGGGATTAACCTTTCTGGTCACGGGCATACTGGAGTCCATGGAGCGGGACGAGGCCGCGTCGGTCATCAAGGGATTTGGCGGTCGGGTCATGACCGTCGTTGGAAAGAAGCTCAATTATCTGGTGGTGGGCGAGGAGGCGGGGCCCAAGAAACTGGTCCAGGCCGAGGAACACAACGTGACCATCTTGAGCGAGGATGGGCTGTTTGACTTGATCAGGGAGCGATCGGGGGAAAAGAGCGCTGTGAAGGTAGAGCAGGAGAAGAGTCCCGGCACAAAGGTGAAGAGGGAGCAGGAGGAGAACGGCAGCAAGAGCAGTTCCAAGGTCAAGCAGGAGCAGAAAAAGAGTCCCAGCTCAAAGGTGAAGAAGGAGCACGAGGAAAAGAGCAGCAAAATAAAGCAGGAGCAGCAGGAGAGGAGCAACAATAGCTCCTCCAAGCAGGAGCTAAGCAGCAGCCTAAAGGTGAAGCAGGAGCCAACGCCGAAAGTAAGTCCCAAGGTGAAGAAGGAGCCCAACAACAACGGGGAAGTGGCCAAGGCGGATGTCAGCGAGAACATGGCCTGGGTGGACAAATACAAGCCGACGTCCATCAAAGAGATTGTGGGCCAGGCCGGACCAGGCAGCAATGTCAGCAAGTGAGTAAACTGTATATGATTGATTGATGATGATTGACTGATTGATGGAGTAGCTTGTAAACTGAATGACTGACTGAGCTTTTTCCTAACTACTAAATAAAAATGACTGACCAACAAACTGACTGATTGATTGATTAACTGTTGATTGAACAACTTATAGATTGACTGAGGGACAGTCTAGCCGACTGTTTTTTTGTCTGATTTATTGATTGACTGATTGATTTGTTTGTACTTGTCAATAAACTGACTAAGTGACTGACAGACCAACTGATTTACTGACTGAATCACCGATTGATTGACTAAATCGCAGATATACTGACTGATCAATAAACTGACTGAAAGCTTTGTAGAAAAAAACTTGGCCTGGGCAAAGCCGGGTAATTGCTGTTAGAGCTGCATCTTCCCCTCACTCAATCGCAAATCTCTATGCCCACAGGCTGATGAACTGGCTGTCCAAGTGGTACGTGAGCCACGACGGCAAGAAGAAGCCGCAGCGCCCGAACCCGTGGGCCAAGAACGACGACGGCAGCTTCTACAAGGCGGCGCTGCTGTCGGGTCCGCCGGGCATAGGCAAGACGACGACGGCGACGCTCGTGACCCGGGAGCTGGGCTTCGATGCGGTCGAGTTCAACGCGTCGGACACGCGCAGCAAGCGGCTGCTCAAGGAGGAGGTGGCCAGCCTGCTGGGCAACAAGTCGCTCTACGGCTACGTGAACGGCCAATCCCAGGCGGTGTCCAAGAAGCACGTGCTGCTCATGGACGAGGTGGACGGCATGGCGGGCAACGAGGATCGCGGCGGCATGCAGGAGCTGATCGCCCTGATCAAGGACAGCTGTGTGCCCATCATCTGCATGTGCAACGACCGCAACCATCCCAAGATCCGCTCGCTGGTCAACTACTGCTACGATCTGCGCTTCCAGCGACCGCGCCTCGAGCAGATCAAAGGTCGCCTGCTGAGCATCTGCTTCAAGGAGCAGCTGAAGCTGGCGCCCGCCAAGCTGGAGGAGATCATAACAGCCACCAACAACGACATACGCCAGACCATCAATCACATAGCCCTGCTCAGCGCGGGGAGCAGCTGTCGCTGCCCGGGCAGCAGCCGGTGGCCGCCAAGGATCTGAAGCTGGGCCCCTGGGAGGTGGTGCGCAAGGTCTTCACCGCCGAGGAGCACAAGCGGATGAGCATATATGACAAGTGCGACCTGTTCTTCCACGACTACAGCATGGCGCCGCTCTTCGTGCAGCAGAACTATCTCCAGGTGATGCCCCAGGGTAGCCGGAACGAGCTCATGGCGAAGGTGGCCGCGGCCGCGGATGCGCTCAGCCTGGGCGACATGGTGGACAAACGCATACGCGCCAATTCCGCCTGGAGTCTGCTGCCCACGCAGGCCGTCTTCAGTTCCCTGCTGCCCGGGGAGCACATGTCCGGCCACTTCACCGGACAGATCAACTTCCCCGGCTGGCTGGGCAAGAACTCGCGCAGCAACAAGCGCTCCCGCCTGGCCCAGGAGCTGCACGACCACACGCGCGTCTGCACCTCTGGCTCCCGGCTGTCCGTGCGCCTGGAATATGCGCCCCATCTGCTGGCAAACATTGTGCGCCCGCTGGCACAGGCCGGGCAGGAAGGCGTGCCCGCCGCGCTGGCCGTGATGAAGGATTATCATCTGCTGCGCGAGGATCTGGAGTCGCTGATCGAGCTGACCGCCTGGCCCGGCAAGAAGTCTCCCATGGATGCGGTCGATGGGAGGGTCAAGGCGGCGCTGACGCGCGCCTACAATAAAGAGGTGCTGGCCTATTCCTATTCCGCTCAGGCCGGCGTCAAGAAGAAGCGCGCCGAGGCCGCGGCCGATGCGGACGAGGAGGCCGGACTGCTGGGAGAGGAAGAGGGCGAGGACGCTCAACGGGCACACTCCAGCGATGAGGAGGACCAGGACAACCTGGAGCTGGACGGGCTGATCAAGGCCAAGAAGAAGCCGGCGGCAAGCGCCAAAGCAGCCGGCGGCACCAAAAAGCCAACTGGAGCAACTGCAGCCAAGTCTAAAGCCAAGGCCAAGAAATGAAGCTCACTTGTTCCTCAAATTGTTAGTTATTTAAGCAGCCATTCAGCGATATTTATGCATGCATATTGCACGCTATTACCCATTTTTTATTTTTTTTATTAACAAATCAAATCGTAAATATATATTTAAAAAAGCGCGCGCATTAAACATAATATCGATTATTATTCGGTTCATCGATTGGAAACGATATGTGTTAACAGTGACTGCTACTTTAAGAGTAATCAAGCAACTACCGATACTTCGTTGCCAATCTGCTGACGATACTTTTGTAAACATCGCACACCACTAGACCCAAACAGCTGTCAGAAGTAAAAATGGCGTTGTCGTGAACGGTTCATACAAATTCCACGCACCGCGCATAAATTCCATCAAAAAAATGCAATTTTGCATTTCCAACGGGCTATAACTAACAACAAGAAATAACGAAAAAACAACTGTCAACAAAATGTGCGCGCAGCTCTGACCCAACAAAAAGTATTGAATCGTTTAGTTACCAGTTACATGCGTTTTTTACCTGTTTTGCGTTAATTGTCCAACCTTTTTTTGCACTAGTGAAAAATTGTGTGCGTGAGTGTCTCATTCGTGTGTGTATGTATGTGTAAAGGGCGCAGCAGAACGAAAATAAGAGAGAACACGAAACGACAATTTTATCAATTAAATTAACCAACAAAAAAAAGAGGAAGAAAGTTCAAAGCGGGCTTTGTTAATTTGCGCAACTCGTTTGTGAAAATTCAATAAGCAGGCAAAATTCCAGAACTCACACACACACACACGGACACGGAGCTGAAAGGCAAGTGTAGACTTTGACAACAGCTAACTGGGTGGCGCTGCCATGCCCCCCGCCCCTTTCCCTGTTGTGTTAGGCACAAGGACGTTGCGTATATGTATACACAACACAGTTACCAATACATGCGCAATACAAAAAAAACAGTGCCTGGCATAACTGTAAACACTTGTCGCCTGCCGCGCCTTGTTTTATCTGCGCCTCTCAATTATTTGATTTTTCGGTGTTTTCTCGCACATGTTTACCTTTTTACACACACACACACGTACGCACTCTGTAAATTCAGGTCATTGCATTTGTTGCTCTCTCCCACACTCGCCTCTCTCGCAGGCTCGTTCTCTCGCTCTCTCTTCCTCATGACTGTTGATTTTTGCAATACATTTTCGCTTTCATTTCGTGCGACGAGCTTTTGTCAATTAAATAAAGCGCACAACTTGCGAGGTTCAGTCGCACGCTCTCTAACGGTAAGCGTTGCATTTGCAGTTCTTTTTGATGTTGCTGCACTACTCGCACTCTCATTTGCATAAGTTAGACAAAAACAAAACTTGTCGTTGAGTTCGTGATAAAAAAAACATTTATACAACTTTTATGTTTGTTTAGCGGCTGCTTCGTTTGCTGGTAAAAGGCAGCTGATAACAAGAACAACACACGTTGAAATATAGATAAACGATGAGCACTCAACACAGTTGTTGTTGTTGTTGCTGCTGACTATTTACACATACAGAGGCCGTTATCAGCTCATGTGTGAGTGCGTGCGTGTGAGGGAGCAGGGCAGCGATAAGCGGGACAACTAACGCCAATGAAGAAGCATGCTCAAAATAACAGTTGCTTTTAGAGCTCTTAATTATTGCCAGTTGGGGCTTTTTTCTACACTTCTATTTGTTTTCTTTTTTTTTTTTCGTAAATTTAATTAACTTTAATTTGTGACGAACAGCAATTAATAAACAGCAAAAAACACAGATTAAATGTATTTATATGTGCATATTTAAAACAAGAAATAACTTTTATTTACCGAGTACCGAGTATTAAATACCCTTTTCAATTCGTATAGGGTTTTTTTTTAATAAATAGATGCCTATTTTATATAAAACTTATACTCCTTTGAGCACATTTTTGAAATGTGCCCCTGACGTGGGCGTGGCAGCAATATACAATATAAAAAGACCGACAAAGTCTGCATATGACTTTATTTTTGGTATCTGACAAGCCCAGATACGAACAAGTAATGATGTAGTAAGGTTTTCAATCTGATTTTATTAAGAATGTAATGTTCTTGTTAATAAATAAAATCAATATTTTCGAATGTTGTATCTGACCTCCTTTAACCGGGATTTCCGATTATCCGTAATGAACTAAGTCCATCGGAGCATCACGCATAAACGAAGTTCACCTAATTAGAATTTTTTGTACTAGATACTCTTTTGCCATATTTGGCGCTCAAGCTGAAATGTAGTTGGAAAAATCAGCTTAGCATTTTCTTTGATTTAGCAAATATAACTTTTGGTTGGTTGACGCTTGCCCGGCACAAAAGTGGTTTTTCTAGCGGTGCTTTAACCCATTTCCAATTGATGCCAAAGACCAGTTTGCTGATGAACTGGCGACAAGTTCTTTAAGATGTGTCATCTATGATGCTCAAGTTGATGTTGTTGTTGCTGCTGTTGTTTTACGGCCCAAGGATTAACTGGTTAAACTGCATATGTTGTGGGTGCGCAGCAAATGCAATTAAAATCGGTCTGAAACAAGAGAGAATTTTGTTTTTGCCACATGTGGCAGGAGTTTTCTTTATGAGCTGCATCATAAAGAAAGAGTCTGTCTGCGCTGTTAGGGCGGGACGGGGAAGCGTGTGCAATGCAATGAGACGATAAGCAAAGGCAAAAGATGTATACTATATAGTTATATACATATATAGGTATATATAAAAGCGCAACTGTTTTGTACTGTTCCCGGCTGTGCGGGTTGCCTCTTGTAAATACTCTCGCTGAGAGTGTTATACTTTTGACACGCAGTAACGCATAGAAGGACAGGTCTCCAAACACCGAAGCTATCCGAACCAATTTTGGAACTTAAGAGCGTCCCTATCCCTCAAACACATGCGTAAAATATCACTAAGATCATTTTTGGTTTTTCTTGATATTTAAATATCTTTATTATTATTATATCTGTATATTACTTCACACATCTTTTAAAAATCTGTTAGGGTATTTACATTTCAACCACATGAGCCTAATTTTTTCAGTCTTTTAAAAACATATTTTAATGAACTCCACAAAGACGTACCGAAATGACTTTGAAATGTACTCGCCACGTATAAGAAGAATGACTGACAGAGAAAGAGAGGGACATGTGGAGTGCGAGCGAGAGGGAGAGGTAGAGGTAGACGGGCATAGTGCATCCTTTTATACACACATCGTAATTTGTTTTGCTTTGCATTTTATTTTTAAACACAAATAAAAAGACTCGTGTTGCCATGTGGCAATGGATGGGATGCGATGGGAATGGAGAGAGGAATGGAATGGGTTGGGCTTGGATGAGTTGGTGCTACTGCATGGATTTCTTTTTATACTCGTTCACCAAGTGAAAAGAGTATATTGGGTTTGTGCAATGTTCGTTTTACTGTTCGTCCGTCTGTCCGTATGAACGTAACTTTTTGGGGGCGAGGAAAAACCATAAAATCTTTTTATCTCCCTCGGTTCAAATGATAAATTAAATTTTGTCAGACAGATTACTGACAACCTCCTCTAAGTATTTCGGCCATGTTCACTCCGGTTCCCATATATTACAAAATCAATAATTTTCCAATAAAAATGTTAAATAGTAAATTTTTTTCCTAAATAACAATCGTAATTAACATTATTTTCGACTGTTTTAAACAGTATTATACTGTAAACGAGCATTGCGCAGTCGGTTACACCCGACTCCAGTGTTCTTACTTGTTTGTACTTTTTTAGCTGCCTACGCAAACATCCATCAGCAATTGCTTTAGTTGAGTTGTCTTTTTGTTGCTGCTCAACAGCTGCTGCTTCTTTTTTTCGGGTACTTCTTGAGTTACATAGTATACAAAAAAATATATATGTATATATAAAAAAAATATATATACTCAAGTGATTCATCATGCATTTTGGCGTCTCGAGTTAATCTTAATTGAGATGCATCGAGATACAAGCTGCACAAATGCACGAGATGATAGTTAAAAAATGTATAAATTAAGATTAACAAGAGAGGATGAAAACGATACAAGGCAGAGTAACATAATATGCATTATAGAATATGAGTTGTGTTAAATTCAGGTTTGTTAAAAACATATTTAGAGCTATAACTTTTATTTATTCTCAAGCTTTATTGAATAGCGGTAAATAAACATTAAAACAAATAAATATTTGTACAGAGATCCCGAGTTAATACCACTTGATACCCTAGCTCGCTTACGAAAAACTCTAAAAATAGTTTTCACAAGCCAGCAGTCCTATTTAGTTATAGGGAAGAACAACAATAACAACTCGAATATGTTTTCTTTAATATGCAGCACAAACCACGATTATAAAAGAAATCAGCAAAAATAACTCAAACTCATAAATACAATGCGAAAGCCCAAAGGCACTTGAAACGCACCGTCAACAGACCGCAATTGAAAATACACACACAGCTGGTGAGTGTGCGTGTGTGTGGAAATCAATTAGTATTGTCAAAGCATTGCTGTGCGCACTGACAAGCGGCAAATAGTCGGAGAGCCAACAACAACAGCAGCGGCAAAAAACAAGTAAGATTGCTCTAGTCGGGTGTGAACGACTGACAGATACCCTGTACCCAGCCATAACATACAATCGCACTCAAAAAAGCATGTCGTAAAATCGATATTCATCGAAGATAATGAAATGGGGCGAGATATCGAAAAAAAAGTCCTGATCAAGAATATATTTATACTTTATGGGATCGGAGATCCCTCCTTCTGCCATTATTTCCCAGTTTACCCACTTTCAATGGGAGCAGGGTATTAACAGATTCAGATATACAGATACAAATACACGTACTTACAGATACATATACTTGAAAGTCGCAAGTCCAATGGCCAAGGCTTTGACAAGCTATCAAAGTGGGCTCTAAGCGGGCATTAAAAAGCCAAGTGGGCGCATTGATTAGATTTGAATTTATAACAAATGACTGCAATTTGTCGCAGATAGAAAACTATCTAAAACTCTTATGAATAAAACACGGCTAACAGAGAATAAAAGAGAGAGACAGGGCGAGTACGTACATGATAGAAAGAGAAACTCAAGTGCTGTGACAACCTTGCCGCATGCAACTTGACTGACATTTCAACGAGCACGCTCAAAGGGCTGCAGATACACACAGCTACAAGATGCAAGATACAAGTGCTCAAGTATCTGATGGTCAGGCACACACACACACACACACAACACTCAAGTTAAGCTCAATTTGTATGCAGGCCGAGGGCTCAGCGCAGTTACTGAATTTATGTTTATCAAAACGGATATGGAAATCGTTTATCGATCGAAGCCACCGTACAAAATAAAAATAAAAACGAAAATATATTAGAAATAAAACCTGTTTGCAAGTCGCGTGCCGATTAAATCTTGTACAGCAATTTTCAATTAGGCAGAGTCCAACAATAGACACAGATAAAGATACATTTACGAGATGCTCGAGAACTTTAACTTGGCTCGCAACTTAATTTGCCAAGCTCAGTTTCTTGGCTGCTTTGTTGACCCATTTCATCTGCTCGCTTAACTCGTTCTGTATCTGTATCCGTATTTGTATCTGTATCCGTATCTGTTTCTGTATCTGTCGCTATTTCCCATACGTTAAACTATTTTGTAGCCAAACGAAATGCGATATCAATTCAATAAGAACAACAGAAACAACAACAGCAATCAAATCAAATCAATACGAATTTCATTAAAAATGGAGCGCAGCCAACTGGATATACATAAAATATTATTCAAGCAGCGCTTATGTAATACCTGATACATATTTTATTTACTCGCTTTGTATTAGATCATTTTCTTTGGAAGTCAATGTTTAGAATATATGAGTTTTGTATATATAAGATATTAAAACTATCTATAACTTTTTTAGTTGGTTTAGACCAGGAACCGAAAATAATGTAATACATATTTTCAAATATATGTCTATAAGTATCCCATGCCCAACTCCTCTAATTTAATTTAGCTGTTGCCCGCTCATCCTTGGCCTAATAAAATCGTCTTAATAGCCAAACAAATCTAATGATGCTTCGCCACTTTACAGTTAGGAGACAAACGTTCATCTCGAGAGCCGCATTGCTGGCCTTACAGCGTTTCCCAAATGGGTTAAAGTACCGCTATCAACTGCCAACTAGCCAAGTTTGGTCTGTCAACTGGCCCGGCCAACTATGTCAGTGGCAGTTGCCATATGTGGCGGCATATTTTGCGTGCCAGCGCCCAACTACAACAACAGCAACAACTATAGCTAAATAGGCGATGATGTGCCTGCAGCTATAAACATAGTAGTTGCTCTTTTAATCAGAGACAACTTGACAACTTTCCTTCAGAGTTGTCAGCTCGAGCTTAAAAAGTTTTCCATACCCCATCTTTATCTTTATCGTGCTGTGCCGCCTACTTTTTTATACCCTATACACATTGCAAGGAGGCAGCTCTGAGGCCAGCTGGTATATCCTAGTCGGACTAGCGCAATTTTATTTGTTTCTGTTTTGCTCTCTGTTGGGCGTAAAAGTTTGCACTCGTCGTGGCCCATCAAAAGTTTATCGCTTTTACATGCTACCAGGTGACATAAATTTACGGTTACTTAATTAAGTTTTGTGGGTTTGGTGCCTGGAAAATGTTGCTAGAGAGAAGGAGCTGCCTTAGCCAGGGAGTTGTTGAAATTGCTCACAATTATTAAACACTTTCAAAAAACAATTAAAATTAAGCAAGCATTTCTTTGACAGCCCTCAACTCAGGATCTTTTTGGGTTATGTAAATAAAATTTTAACTACATGTCGTTTATGTCTTAAGCTATAAAAGTAATAAACCATAAGTAGGCGATTCCACGCCCACGACCCAATAAACCCAAAAAAAATTTCATTTTTTTGACCCAGTAAGCAACAACAAAGCTGACATAATAAATAAGTGGGCGAACTTATGAGATTGCTTTGGTTATGTTTCTTCTTTACTCTCGATCACTCTTTTTCTCTTACACAGTTTTGACAGTTAATAATTAAAAGCCCATAAAAAACCCAGGCATCCAAACAATGACCCAATAAAAATTCTTTGTCACAAATAATTTTCAACATTAAAAACGCATAAAAAATCAAACGACACGCGAACAACTCAAATGAAAATTGATTGAGCGAAAGAGAAAGAGAGGGGGCGAGAGTAAATGGAGTGAAAATTAGTAAAAACACCTGTGAAAATAAGTAAGCTTATCGCTGGCGACCCAGAAAACTTTTGAAAAGCGGCGGCCCACAAAGTAAACATGAAAAATGTTGGGCACTTAAAAGCAAAACATTGAAAAGAAGCCGGAAAGAAACAGGCAGAGAGTGAGAGGGAGAGGGAGGCGAGGAGCGAGCGAGGGTATCAAATGGACAGCCCACGTGAGGCGCCCACGCGAAACCGGAAAACTGAGCGCTTAAAGCAAAAACCGAAAACTAAAACTTAACGTGGAGTCAAAGTCTCTGTTGAAGCTAGAGTTGAGGTTATGTCAGCGTCATTGTCGGAGGCCAACCTACATGCTGGCAGCTAGCAGAAGCTTGGCGCCAATTATATTGTGGACCGCACACAGAAAATAAATAAGCGATAGGGCTCTGGCCCTGGTGCTCGACTGGAAGATACTCTTTACGCAATTGCAAGCAAATTTAATTTTTAAATAACTTGTTTAATTGATAATAATTTTGTCAGGGCCTCAAGATGACATTCAAATGTGTAGATACCAAAAATCAAGGTAATACCTCTTAAAAATATACCTACATGCGAAGTTTTTAGACTAAATGTATATCTTAGATATTTTATAAAATGGTCCAATAATCTGTTAATCGATATTTATCAATTAATTAAAAACCAAAACCCAAAACGCTGATACCGATTAAAATTATATAGAAGTTAAATTCGGCATCTCTTCAATATACCCATTTTTACAACATTTTTAATAGCTACAGGGTATAAAAAAGTGAAAAAAATATGAAAAATTATGATAAACATGGAGCCGAAGCGAAAAACGTCTCTTCACATATTTATGGGCAGCTCGTAAATTTGAATGCGGACGTGGCCCGCTGTCAATTTGCAGATACAGGATGCCCGGGCCTTACGAATGGGGCGTGAAATGTGTGAATTTACGATGCGGCATTATGAGCCAAGCACACAGTCAGGTTGATCACGAGAGAACACCCTCACTCTCACTCTCTCTCTCTGTTAGTATAAATACATATGTCATCGATAACACTTGAACCAACGCTGACAACGTTCAATGACCCAAACACTCATTCGCTCATTCATTCACTCAGTCTTCAAACTCAGTTGCTGCTCAGATAGCGACTCCAAAATCGACTCGAACATGTTATACGACATGCGTATAAAAAAAAAACATAATTAAAGTCTAGAAAAATGCTCGACTGGTTCAGTTACCGAGACACATAAGTCACGTTTTGGCACATACATAACTCGCGTATGATTAGCATGTGCTCATAAAACCCGCACTGTGTAGTCGGTTCTGTTCTAGAGTTTTTTTTTCTGTGTTCTCTCTGTGCTAATTGCACGATGATTAATGCCAGCAGAGGCCAGAGACAAGGAGTTGAGTACTCGCGAAAGTTGATGGGTGACAAGGCGTAATTTGTTACTGTTGGTCAAGTCTTTCAAATTAAGGGGGTAGATAGGGAAAAGTAATATATTAGCTAGGGCTGCCTACTATTTATTATATAAGTATTAAAAGCGCTGTCTTTTAATTAAAAGTTGCAACTGTTTGCTTTGCTGCTGCTTAAAATAAATGTGTCTGCTTTGTGTGTAGCCATAAACGGTTTTATTTACATAGATCAAAAAGATCCTGAGATACGATTCAATATAATTTCTTCACTTCACTAGGCGGAACCCCATAAACTGCTTAAATTAAAAACGCAGTTTAATTTGAAAATAGTTAAACATTAAACTATGATACTCTTAAAGTATGCAACTCAAAAGACTGTTCTTCAGTTTTATATATGGAACTCCATGATATGCTGACTTTAGAAAAAATATTTGAGTTCCAAAAAATATGTATGACAAGTTTAAGGTAGTTGGCTTAAAAAGATCCTGAGATATTAACTATTGAAAAAAAACTCAATTAAATGTGGGAGCATATCATAGGCATAAAATAAGCACGCTAAATTTCTTGTCATCTTAGACCTACAGTAACAATATTTCGGAACTCTATAATCTGCTTAAGTTATAAATAAACTCAGCTTTGCTCTAAATACATATGACAAAGTTTTAAGAACTTGGCTTAAAGAGATCCTGAGATATACAAAATGACATCATTTTGCAAATTTACAAATTTGACATCATTCTCAAAGCTTTTAAGGCCTGACTCAATGTGCCTAAAAATACAAAGCCACACATAATAGCTCTGACATTATCTTTATATACTTCCAAATGCTTTTTAAGGCCCAAGTTCAATTGTGACTAACATTTATTTATGTATCTGTATTTGCAGCAAAATGAGGCAACGTTCGGCTAGACGATGAGGAAATCGAGTCCACATGCGCGCTATAAATATTAATGAAGAAGCCAAGAAACGAAACGCAACGAGAATTCAATTGAGCCACGAGCAGAAGAAAATTATGCCAAACACAAGAATCGAAGATAACAACAACTGAAATCGGGCCACTTGGAAAATTATCTGAACTGAGTCAAATGTGAAGCAGATGTGTATGGCATGAAGTTTGCAGCAGCTTCCACTTAAATTCCAATTGTTGTTGATTTTCTGTTTCGGTTTCTGGAAGCGAACGAATCAAATTGAATTGTGCCACAGCTTTAAAATAAAAACCAAACCGAAGCGAACTAAACTGAAACGAAATATATTTTCAAAAACGAACCCAGTTGCATTCCAAGTCGTAGCATTTAATCAAGAGCATAAACTAAAACAAAACAAAAAGACAACAGTCGTGCAATCTATGCATGATACACACAAATCCGCGCAATTTGGAGTAAGTGCAGCGGCAGCTGAAGGAGACGTCTCCGTGTTGCGGTAACCAAGATTCTCGTGTACAAAATGTCACTGGCCGACATGGGCACAGTTACACGTTCCGCGGGAGGAGGAGGAGGAGGAGGAGGAGGAGGAGGCGGCGGAGGTTCGCGTCACTATGATCTAAGCAGCGCGGGTGGTGGCGTTGGTGCTGGTGGTGGTGTTGCCGGCGGTCGCATGACCCACTCGCTGAGCACGCCCAGCGGGGTGGACGGCACTCCATCCACGCCCAGGCATCGCGGCGGCAAAAAGCTGACGGTGCGCATACAAATGCTGGATGATTCGGTCACCATGTTTCAAGTTCAGGTGAGAGAAAAGTGAAGAGTATTTAAACATTATTAGTATTAGTATTAAACATATTGCTATAGAAACACGTATTACTATCTGATTACTATATTATATAGCACCCATAGGAACAATCAGTCTGAAATAGTATGCTCGTTAAAAAACTCTGTTGTTTTTAAGTTTTCTCAGTTAAATTTGCCATTTATGATGAGATATATGCTGTTGAAATTCGGTAAGATTTTTTAATTTTAGAGCTAGAGTCACCTAATATTCGGACGACCTCTTCTAAAGATCGGGCGGACAAATGCAGATTATAGTCTACAATTCTACAATTTCTTTCTACTTCTGCAAAGGTTCCTTACTAAAAGTAGAAACCGTTTGCAATTAGTTAACTGTTCTTAACTATGGTCTTACGCATTTAATATTCATTGATTTATTGCTCTGCCTGCCGTCACCTCGCACGACCTTGTCTACATACATATTTTCAATTACTTTTCGACCCTACGCCAAGTAATTCCTACTCGGACCCTATAGAGCTGCGTTTGTTTGCGTCATGTTTCGGTTTGCGTTGTGCGCAACAACTTTTCAATAATTCTATAAAAAAAAGTTTCGCTATTTCTGCATTATCAGCACAAATGTTGACTTTTCCCTGACGCGTTTTATTTTACCCAGTGGACAGATAAGCTCGTAAGAATGTTTTCTGCTATAAAAAAAGCAACAATAAAGCCTTTTGTTAGATAAATAAATTGGCGTCAAAATAATAGGGGCGGAAACTTTTTCTGTGTCATGCAAGGAAGGGAATCTGACAGCTTAAAAGCTGAGAAGTGCAATAAACAGCGAAATTCATTTGAAAAGGGGCTGTTGAAGAGTTGCCTTTATCAAAGTTTTCTCTTCGGTTTTTAATGAATTTATGATAGCGTATTTTTCAGTAATATAAGAAAAACAATTTAAGTAAACTTTTTTTTTGTTACAATACAATTCTTAAAGTTCTAAAGGCATCTTGCAATCTTGGAATCTGCCGCACAAAACTTAGTGTAGCATGCCCCGCAGAAATTTATGCAACCAGAGCCACAAACACAAGCCAAATATGCGTTTATCGTTTTGCTCACCCATACAAATGAAATATCACACAATTTGCCAGACCACAGGATATTTGAGAGACCCCTTTTAATACCCTGTAATTATAGCAATGGGTGTAAAGGTTGTCGTAAGTATAGTATGTGGAGAGAATATCAGGACTTTTGAGTAGTACATTTATTAATTAGCATGAACAGGTGTTCTTTTTAGCTACTCCCAACAAACTGAACTCGGGGACTATAAGAGTTAGAGCTTTGAATTTGGTATGTGGTTGCTTGTATGCCTTACAAAATTAAACCCTATTTAAGATTTTAAGAATAACCTCCTAATAACCCGAGAACCATTAAAAAATAATTTTCAGAAGTATTAAAAACTTTTATTTTGATTAAAAGTTCTTTAAAAGTGGCATGACTATCACTATTAGACTAAGCTAGACTTTTGTACAGGATATCTATGAGTAAATTTCTTTTAACCAGTCCAACTTTATGCGTTAGTAATGCACTTGTCCAAGCTGGCGCTTAGTTAACGGTACACAAATTGCGTCGACCACAAACGGATATTAGAGCGCACGAGTTGCGGTTGTTTATGGTTGGCAAATGTGCCCCAAAAGAGCTTCAGGACACCCCTGTCCGCCCCTCTTTACTTTAGCGGCCATCTATTTATAGCGTTGCAGTCCGTGTCAATAGATTGCACAAGCACAGGCGTTACGTACACGCAGCGTGTGCGGGCCCGAAGAAAAATTACATGTTTGTGTTGCTGGCAAACAAATTTGTTACGTGCTTCAATTTTTAATAAGCCCGCACTGGACGTCAACTATTCGAGGGTATATATATAGGGGTGCAGCTGGGCGAGGGCGAGGGCAACGGCTGCGGAGCCTGTGGCCATGCAAAATAAAACTGGCAGCAGATGCCATAAAATAGTTTTTTGTGCGGCACTTTAAAAAGCGCTCAACATTTCCAGCAGCGCCTCAAGTGCAACTGGTTCAGAAGGGTTTACTCTTAACCTAAACCAAACAACCCACTCACAAACACTAGCACACACTAACATACACACAGGCACGCACACCCGCACAACAATGCCGGCAGCAGCCACAACAACAGCTTAAGCATGTTGCTATACCAGAATTGCGTTTGTTATGACTAAAAGATACTCATTTCTGGTGATATATATGACAAAATTTAAGGTATATTTTTAGTTGTTTCTGTATTTCAAGCGTAATAAAAAGAATTATAATTATTATTATAACTATAAAGCCACCTAAAAAAACGCTAAACAAATAAAAATATGTTCCTTTTGAGTTATCAGAAGACATTACATGGTATGAATCTATTCTTTTAGAAATTGAGAAACTAGCTGAGAGATATATATTATATTTTGCATGCAACTTCAGTTGTCGATCAACACAAAAGTAGCACACGCACATTATACCTCACTTCGTCTTGCCTACAGAGCATAACAATGGTGTAACTAACAGCAGCCATTTTGTTGTTGCAACATATTTTTTCCAGTCCACTTTTCGCCTCGCCAAAGTGAGCGAAGCCTTTGAAATGTGTGTGTCTGCTGAAAGTGTTGGCTGGGGCGGCGTTTGAGGTGTTGAGCGGGTGCTGGGGGCAGCCAGGGCGTGGCCACTTCAACTAAAAACCGAGTAAGCCTTTTGCTTGGCTGGGCTAATGGAGCCAGGAAGTGGAACAACAGAAACAACAACAGCAAAAACAACTAGAAAAGCCATTAACAAAACCCAAAATGACTTAAAATAAGAGAAAGAAAGCAAAAAGGAAAATCAGCAGTAGAAACAGAAGAAGAACAAGGCACAGGACGTCTGCTCGTGTTTGCATTAATGCGATTTGTGGTCAAATGCAGTCAAATAACAAGAAGAAGAAGACTGGACGAAATAACAACAACAATAAATACAGTTAAGAGAATTGGCCATGTGTGACTGTTTGGCAACAGTTCGTAGACCTCAAATGAACCACAGACTGGGCCAGAAAGAAAAGAAAAAAGCAACAAAAAATTAGTTCGTTAGTTAAGAGTGCCCGACTAGTAGATACCCAGTACACAACATGCATACCTTGAAAGGGGCTGGGCTTCGTCCTTTCCTTGACTCCAAACTATGAAAAGTTTACTGTTGAATAATTTCAAATAACTTAAAGATGGTTTTTAATGTACACTCAAAAAGTCTAGATTTTACCTCTTAAATTGCTTTTTCTAAAATTAAAATATTCTTGATAATCTATAATGCTACATATCGATACTTATCGATTTTGAGAAAACGGAGGGAGTTATTGAAAAGCAAAGAAACTCGGAGATGGATCCTTCTGCCTGCACAAAACCAGGGTATTAAAAGGGAAACTATAAAGAAGAAATAAACTTTATTTTTGGAGTCGGCAGCATCCGCAACACCTCCCAACCAGGTCTGCAGGCGTGTTGCAGAGGGGGGATGGGCAAAGGGAAATTTGTTGATTTGTCGGCAGCTTCTGTGTTGCCTCAGCTGTTGGCTGCCTGCCCGCTGCCTGTTTGCTGTGCTCTTGTTAGTCCGGAACACATTTTGGCTGTCTGCCAAAAACTGTGAATACCCTGCCACGCCCTGGCACAGACCCAACGCCAGCCTCAGTCCCAGCCCCAGTGCCAGCCCCCTCAGTTCCGGCATTTACCCCACTTGTCGCATTAATCTCTTATGCGTGCTTGCAGTCTGCGCCTCTGCCTCGACTTTAGTTTGCTGCTCCCTTTTCATATAATTATGCATTTCTATGCAGCTTTTGCATGCTCCGGGTAAATATATATTTATTTATATATATAATATATGGGGAGTGCTGTTATATATTAATG
Organism: Drosophila colorata; assembly: GCA_035041545.1. NCBI lineage: Eukaryota > Metazoa > Arthropoda > Insecta > Diptera > Drosophilidae > Drosophila > Drosophila colorata. The sequence continues at coordinate 945,289 of JAWNLD010000077.1, forward strand.
CAATTTCATTTTATGCTCGGTTTCCATTTGGCAGCAGTTGCTGGCCAAAGATTGATGCGATTTCAGGTCACATTTCGTTGGCAGGTGTTTTGGGGCAACTTCTCAACTATAAATAGGATTTACTTTCAGGTATTTGATGTGCGGCTGCTAAAAGCAATGCAGCCTTCTGTGTGCATTTGATAGCGGGTAGCTGAGGCGACGGTTCTTTAAGTGCGCTGGGGATTTTATTGTGAAGGTTTCGATGCACAGAAGTCACCAAATGGGTTTAAATAGTTGTATATATGTATGTATATATAAGTATGATTCTGCGTTTGAGCAATTGTCTAAGTAACTCAGTTATTCGGGCCAAAGTAGTAAAAAAGGTAGCGAATTCGAACCCCATCTTAGTGTACGGATGTATTATTGTATTAGCAAGAGCTATTTTAAAATTAGATTGTGGGCTTACAATGCTTCAGTAGTAAATATATATTATACATCTGATATCGTTTTATGGGATATATACCTGTAAGCTCTTTACGGGATTGGATAAAACTCAACAGGAACATGGCCTATTTACAATGAGCACAAGTTGTTTTATTGATTCAACCCTATCTTATCTATTGTCTGCATGCTCATATATAATCTACTTCGTTCTAAATTGCGTTTTAATGCCCTTAACATTAAGTTTCGTAGCAAAAAGTTCAATTTTGCTTGGCACTAAGCACCATTTTCATCTGCTGACAAATCTTAAGCACCCAGCGGACCTTGTGAATTCCGCAGGCAACTTTAACAAACTTTTCCATTAGTTCTATGGGAACGGGCGCCCGCATAACTGAAAATTTATTGCGCCAGGCAGCTGTTTCCACAGACAACACAACTTCTGGGCTGTGTGTGTGGCGTGTGTGCATAAAATGATAAATGAACAAAAGGCAGAAAACATTGCAGTTAGGTTTTCCAAAGGGAAAACACCTGCAGGCTGGTGAGGGTGGTGGGAGGCAGCTGGCTCTTGCATCTATTGCTCAAGCCAGCGACAAATTGTCAACAGACATGTGTGAGGGGGTGTGTGTGTGTGTGTGCCTGATTGTGTGTGTGCCACTCTGCTAGTTGTTTGCACTCGGTAGCGTTTCCTGTTTTAGCCATTTCCGTTTGCCATTGCTAAGTTGCCGCCGCGCCAAAGTTAATTGGCTGTTTGTAGTTGTTGAAAATTCCAAATTGGTTTAGTGGATTGGCCTACGAAGGAGACCAAGATAAAAAAAAAACCGCCAGTTGCAGGCAAAATGTCAAAGTTCGGGCGTGGCTTCTGGGCCATTGTTGCTGCTGCTACCCACTATCTCGTCCTCCCCCTCGTCGACCAGCTCTTCGCTGCGACTGCAGTTTCTGGAGCTGCTCTCATGGGCAAACCCGCACATTCATCTTTCTGCGAAAGGTTTTCTTTTTGCCGTCTGCGCTCCTGTGTTGTTTGCCAAAATTAAATTAAATATGCTTCAGTTATTGCGCCAAACTTGTGTAAATTTCATTTTAGTTTGACAATTAGTTAGTTGGACCCCGTGCGGGCGTTCGGGTGGGGTGTCCCCCAGGCGGGTTGGGTGTCGCAAATTGCATTTGCTCGAATGTCATAAATAGTTTTCAGTCTGCGGTCCAAAAAGGTATTCAATGTTAAGTTGTGATAACAAGCTGCAATTAAATTGTGTTTTTGTAACCGCCGCTTGAAATTTATAACAAGCAGAGTTGCAGGTTCTTGGCAGAAAGTTGTGAAAGCTGACAAATGGTCTTGGAAATTTTCAAGAAAATTAAAGCAGGACGATTCTCTTGGGTTCGTGGAATTGTGTAATAAACTGCTTCTAAGCTAAGACTGTTTATTTGTTACCCTTTTCTGAGAATGAACTAGTTTAATGTTTGAGCTTAAAAGTTTCTCTTTCAAGGAACCAGTTCATTAGTATTATTATGCCATACATCACTTGATTTATAGTGTTTGAAACCTTTTGCATAATAAATCAGAATATGTGCTTATATTTGGTGCCGCATTTGGTACACGTCCCCACCAAATTCCCCACTGACCTTAACTCGACAAAAAATGTTGCGCAACTTTCCTTTTTTCTATTTCTTTTTTTTTGCGCTGTTCTCATAAAAAATGCATCAGCTATTCCTTTGTGTCGGCACATTGTTTGTTATTTCATTGTTTTTAGTTGAACTCGTTGTTGGCTTGCGGCTTACATTTCAATTAAAAAACAAACTAACATTGGGCGACCCTTTTTTGCAAAAAGTATTCGCATACAAATTGTTTATGGCGGATTTATCTGCGGATTTATGAAACATATACGATAATTTGTATATATTTATTTAACTTGAAATTTGTGTGCGTGTGTGTGTGTTTATATGCTCATGTCTTGACCACGCCCAAATACATTTGCATTGTGTCTGCTTCTGGTCCTTCGGCAAAATCTAACACATGAAATATTCAAATGTGAACCAGAACAGGCACAGCGAATGCAGGGCTGATGGGGAGGGAAGTAGCTGGGTATCAGGGCGAGGAGTTGACACTTTAATTACATTTTGTCACGCCCTTTTGGGCTGACAGCGTTTCACACTCGGGCAACGTCAAGCGCAAAAATCGAAATGTAAACCCTGGCACTTTGCTTGATTGCTTGTCGAAGGATTTGCAGTGGCTTCTTAAAGGACCTCTCGTATACTCTATAAAAATGTCGATAACATTTCCATTTGCCTAATGGTGCAAAGGTGCAGCAACTGTTGAGGACACGGGCAACTCTCGGGGATTCGGGTTCTTCTGTTTGTTTCCATGCCCAAATTAGCATATTATGTGTGTGAGTGTGTGTGTGTGTGTGAGGCACATGGTCCTAATCTAGGACATGTGTTGCCGCTTAACCTATTAGCAGATTGAAGGACATCTCAAGGACACGGTTCCGTGAGTTAAGGGATCATTAATAAGCTCCTTGTTGATGATATCGTCGTTTCGGCCAATTTGTGGTTGCTTTGTAAATGGCTTAAGAACTGACAGCTAATAAAGCGGATATCCTTTATTGTGGGATTACAATTTAAGTGTGTTGTCATATAATTTGTGGTAGAAACAACTAGTGAATTAAAATAAGTAGGTAGTTGATTGATAATAAATAAAAAGCACTTAAAAACTGCTTGACACTCTTAAACTTGCCAGATTGTTTAAATGTTTTCTGGTACATTTTATAAACAATAACCATTAAACTAACTAGAAGTAGCTTATGCTTGTCGTTGCAAGACTTTTTGAATGGTGGATTTTATATAATCTATTCTGACATTATAATATTATCTATTCTGACATTGGTAGTCTCATGCTGCCGTTGCCATATTGCATATTATTTGTACTACTTAGTACTACGTACAGACTAATATTTAATTAATATTTTATTCTGGCGCTGTCAAACAGTTCAATATTTAATTCTTATATTGGCAGAATGTATAGTATATCAACTAGAACATGGTGTTGCCATACGCTTTATATTTCATTTCGATACTACCAGACCATTAAATATTCAATGCTGACTGTTGCTAGACTGCTTAATATTTCACCATACAGAAGCTTTCCAATCAATTTTACGCACAATTTACACACGGGCGTTGGGCTTGTTTTGCGGGTGGGCATGAAGGCGTAAAGGCGTGAGCAATCGCTGGCTAAGCTCGTTAAGCGTGCTTAAAAAATTAATCTGCGGCGCAGCTTAGACGCGCGTCCGAGCGCTGCCACACGCCGTCAATTGCTTTGTGGGCGATGCCCGCCTGATTGCATTTAAATAAATTTCAATTGAGTTGTCGCCTCGCCCTAACTACTAACTGGGCCACTTGCCTGCCTGCAATTAAGTTATATAAAATGTAGGTCGCTTAGCTGTTTGCCCGCTGCCAAATTGAGCGAACCAAAGAGGGGCAAGATGAGTCAGCGGCGGGGTCACCGCACTTTGACTGCAGTGCAAATTCTAAGCAAATGCATATACATATACATTATTTAGCGCTATCTAATGGCATTTTTAATCAACCCTAATGGTGTGTGTCACACAACAACTTACACACACACACACACACACACACACAACGTCGCGGCAGCTGATTTATGTGGCGCTAAAACTTGTCACATGGTTGCCAAGTTTTCAACTGCTTTATAATTAGACTGTGGAGTGCCTAAGTCATGCGAGTGCATTGTGCATTGCTTGTTAAAAAACGATCTTCATAAACTTACAGACGTTACATATTTCTCAAACGTTGTTCATTTAAAATAAAAATAAAAAAATTTTTTAAATAGAACTTTTATTGTGAGCGTCATAATTAAAATAAAAAACCACATTAAAAGTGATTCGGATTGTGACATTCAAAGATTCCAAGTCGTAGACTTAAAACTTTTAAAACTAAGCCAAAACTCAATCGATTACCAAATTTCATACCATTTTGCAAAGCGAATGTCCTCTTTTTTATATTTACATTTACCTTTTTTTCTTAAATCGTGCCACCAAATCTAACATTTCTTGATTTTCGCTATCTTACAGGCCAAGGCCTTGGGTCGTGTGCTCTTTGAGCAGGTTTGTCGCCAGCTAAATTTGCTGGAAGCGGACTATTTTGGCCTGGAATATCAGGAAATATCCACACATACCAAATACTGGCTGGATCTGGAGAAGCCCATGAATCGTCAGGTGGGCCTATCTCTCATCGATCCGGTGCTGCGTTTCTGTATCAAGTTCTATACGCCAGATCCAGCTCAGCTGGAAGAGGAGTATACCAGGTAATAGCTCTGATTTTATTACATGAAGGATTAACTTATATATAATATATATTTTCAGATATCTGTTCTGTTTGCAAATCAAACGAGATCTGGCGACGGGCAGTCTGCAGTGCAATGACAATACCGCGGCTCTCATGGCCAGCTACATCGTGCAGGCATCGTGTGGCGACTATGTGCCCGAGGATTACCCAGATCATACGTATCTATCATCGTATCGCTTTGTGCCGCACCAGGACGCCACCATGCAGCGCAAGATTATGGAGAATCACAAGAAGCACTTGTAAGGATAATATTATCCATATATACCGTTTACTCTAAATACTCTTCTGGTTTTCGCAGTGGCCAATCGCCCGCAGAGGCTGACCTCAATCTGCTGGAGACAGCGCGTCGCTGTGAGCTTTATGGCATGAAAATGCATCCCGCCAAGGATGTGGAGGGTGTGCCCCTCAATCTGGCCGTGGCGCACATGGGCATCACCGTCTTTCAGAATATAACGCGCATCAATACCTTCTCCTGGGCCAAGATACGCAAGATATCATTCAAACGCAAACGTTTTCTGGTCAAGCTGCATCCCGAGGGCTACGTGAGTGACAGATTTATTTTATTAGATTGGTTAACTCATTGTTTTTTCTCTTGCAGGGCTACTATAAAGACACCGTGGAGTTCTTCTTCGAGGGTCGCAACGAGTGCAAAAACTTTTGGAAGAAGTGCGTCGAGAATCATGGATTCTTTCGCTGCACGGCCGTGCAGAGCACGCCCAGACGCAAAACTCGGGTGCTCTCACGTGGAAGCTCTTTTCGGTACGTATTCGGAATTGTTTTTATAGAGCTCTAGTTAACCTAGATTTCTACTTTTTTCAAACTTGTAGCTACAGCGGCAAAACGCAGAAACAAATTATTGAATTTGTGCGCGAGAATTATGTAAAGCGCCAGAACTTCCAAAGGTAGGTTGAATAATGCAACAACAATAACAACTGAAGCGACTGCAACAACAACTGCAAGCAGCAGCGGCTTTAAGTTTAACTGCCTGATATATATTTAAGATATTTGATTTTTTTTTTTCTTTACGGTAAAAACTTTAAGTTCTTAACCTAAAGGCTGTATTTACCAATCAAATTCGAAGAAAAAATACTTCAAAATATTAAAAGCTTTGGTAAAAACAGCATTTCAGCATTTGCTGCAAAAAAAAAAATTAATATTTTAAAATATTTCTATTACACTTTTAATCATTATCAAATAAGACAACTTGATTTTAAAGCTTTGCTTACTTTTATCTTTTTTGAGAAAGAAACCATTTTTTTCAAGCTTATAATTCCCCATATGAATAACCAATAACCCTCCAAACTATGCCAACTAATTATGTGTACAATTTTATTGTGCCTTATTCTTTTTATATACAAGACAGCAAAACCATTTTATAAAGAAACTCATTCGTACACATTATAAATCATCAGCGTGCTCATCTAAACTCAACTTGGTTTTATTTTTTTTTCTTGTTTTCAACTGAATTGCTTACTTGAACTTACACGGTTTTTCATTTTCAAAATTAATATTTAAAACCCCCACCAAAACCTGCTCCAGAAATAACACCACCTAAAAACTTGGCCAAAATATATATATGTGGCGTCAAGTCAAAGAGAAAAGAGAAGAGGATTAAAAAACCAATTGGTCTTAAGAAAAGCAAAGCACAAAAATAAACAATATCTAAAAAACAAAAAACAAAAAACAAAAAAAAGAAAAGAAAATTAATTAAAGCAAAACTCGTAGCAAAACTGTACAGAAGCAAACGATAAAAGCATTTCAAACTAAAATTCTTTGTTTTAATTTATAAACTCTATCATTTCTAACATGTGTATTAACGTACTAAATACTGTAGACAAACAGCCTTATTTATTTGTATACCAAATTGGCAATTGGCAATTATTTATGCGTACTAATTTCATGTATCATACTTATGTGTTTTGAGTCGAACCCCTCCCCCCGAAACTCAACTAATCATCAATAAAGTAGCGTTAACCCGTCCCCTCATATAGTATATACTTAACCTCATTCGCATCATCACAAAGCTCTTTCTCTCTATCTTTCATATCGTGTGTTGTATTTACTATATAGTCTAGTCGTTTAGTCCAACAAGTTGGGAGTTGTGTCTTTAAACTGCTCTCGTTGCCTTTTGCTGCTTTTCTTTTTCCCCCACCCAGTTAACTGTGTGTTTTGTTTAGACTGTATACTGTGAATTCACAGCTAATCACATTTGTTTGCCCCCATCCAACCCCCCACTAAATGTGTAGTTACTAGATGTGTGTGTGTTTAAATCTAAAAACCCAACCTTATCTACTTATATAAGTAGTTTAGTCTGTATAATAATATAACGCTAATTAACCCAACTACAAACTGTAATTAATGTGTAATATTCTATAGAGAAGCTGTATAGCTATAAAAAGTCTTCCAAACGAAATACAACGTTTTAGTAGATCTATTTAATTTTTGCTCAAGTGCTTTATAATGCTCCCCCAACTTAAAGATATGCTAGGCCTATCCCATAGCTAAACTAGTTTACTCCCTAAATGTTGTGTGTATCTGTCTAATTTTAAGTTTTATTTTATTATTAACCAATTAACTTGATATATAATTATTGTTTTCATTTCTTGTGTACTGTTGTAAATTCCTGAATCTAATGCATTTGCCTCTACGCCAAAAAGAAAACAATTTTCTGAGCCTTTCTCGAGCTCAAATAAAAACCAAATGTGTGCTTAACCCAAAACTAAAACTAAAACCTAAAATAAAAATTAAAATTAATTAAAAAAAAACATAAAAACCAAACAAAAAATGTTTGCTTAACTAAGCTTAAAGCAAAAACTGAGCATGTGAAAATAAAATCGTGGTATCCTCTTGTCTTTTCTTTTGCTGCAGGTCTCAGTCGTTCCGGCAAGGGCCACTGAATGCTAGTAGCCGAAGTCAGTCGCATACGTATGTGAATTCCAGCATTTCAGCCAATCCCCTACTCCCAATTGACACTGGTTTGTATTTATTTTGTTCAATTGTTCGATTATTATATTTCATGATTTATCGTTTATCGCTTATCGTTTCATTTCGTACATATGTAATGTAGTTGAAAGAGTTTCTCTCTATCTCGTTTTGCTAGCGGAATGTGTAGCCAAAGACGATCAATTTTTATCAATATCATGTATTATTTATTTATTATATTCACATTATTTTCATTTATTTAATTGCACGCTGCAGCGACATGGGACTATCGCAATCAATGCAGCGACTCGATGACCCCTTCTCTGACGAAGAAGGCAGCGGATACCTTGGATCGCCGACGCGACAATCCTACAGACCACATGCGTTCTCAAGTGAGTGCAAGGAATCCCCTAAAGAACTATATGATATTCAATGGTTATACAGGTCACAGCAGCCCAGGTGGAGATCTATCAGACGAAGAACTATGCAGCGGAATCGCCAACCTCAGCGGAGGAAGCGGCATGCTCGGCGGAACGTCAACACCACTCGGCAGCGGCTATGGACCAAATGAATTCGAACCGCTCGCTTTCACCACAGGCTCCGCAATCGTGGACTTCACCCAGTCACAGCAGCAGCCAGCCACAGCGCGCTCCCGATCTGGCTCGTGCGCATCAAGGCGATCACAATTTAGGTGAGTCCATCATAATATCAATTTCTCATATTTCTAATATAATTTTCTTAACTATTATCTTACAATTATGCTTAGTCTTATCTATGATTTAAATATTCTACTTAAGTTTAAGCCTTATTGCGCTTATTATTAAATGGAGTTTGTAGTTCATTTTTATTGATCTTATCTAGATCTAAGATCAAGGCTCCAAACTCTTCAGCTGATTCATTATTTAGTTTATAGTTTAAGAATAACTACACTGGCAGCCTTGTTTCAGAGCCAATTAATAATACTCCCTTAATATTTTTATTTAAAATTTAGTTTTCTTAACTTTATGATATTTACTTAAGTCTAATTTAGTTCTAGCTCTATGATTTTGATTCTAGATATTCACAATTGGACATATTAACTATTGTCTAGTAAAGTTAATAGCAAAGGTTCGACTGTGAATATAACCCAAATCTAGATTCCTTATGTTTTCAGTGTTTACTTTGGTCATCCCTTGAGTTCGATACGTTTTCGGTTTGTTTCGGTTTGAGCCTGGCTCACACTTGTACCCACCGTGCTAACGTACCAATTCTTTTAATTCCGCGCGCGTTCAGGTCTGAGCCACTTGTCCCACTTGTACAGCAGCAGCACGCCTCGTCGAGTCTCAGTGGGATCCCAAGCGTATGTCCCTGCCTCGCCGCAGCTCATCAGCATCAACACCAACAACAGCAGCAACACGCACAACAACAACACTATCAACAGCAGCAACACGTTGGGTCCTTCGGTGGATCTCAACAGCTCCATGGAATTGGAGGAGCAGGAGGAGGAGCTGCTGGGGCCTGTGGATTTGGAGGAGGAGGGGCTGGAGGAGGAGGAGGAGGAGGAGCCTATGGGGGAGGAGGAGGAGGAGGAATTAGTCGAGGAGGAAGCGGATTCGGACTTGACAGCATCTACCATCAATCGGGAGACTATGGCGGCAGCCTCACCGGCCTCAGCCATGGCCATGGCCAATGCCCGTCGTCAGCCGCTTCGCTCACAGGAGTCCCAATCTCAAACTGTCACCCCAGTCCATTATAGCAGTACCAATTATTCGATGTCTAAACAGTGCATGCTTAACAACGCCAATGCCAACTCGACGGAAACGGAAACCGACAACATCATCTACACTGACATCAACGATATGGGCCATTACAAATACCCAGACTTTCACAACGCTCAAATGGAGCACAAGATCTCCAACAGCGAGCATCTCAATCTTAATGATCGCAACGATATATATGCCACGGTCAATCGCAAGGCCAAGTCGAAGACTCGCGAGAAGCATTTCAGCGATGAGTTTATCGATCAAACCATACTCCAATACACCCGGGCCAAGCAGCTGGGCATCCAGCCCGTGGCCATGCCCATGTTGCAGCAGCCCAGCACTTCGGCCTATGCTGCCGCGCAGGAGCGTAACTATAATAGCCTGAACTATCAGTATCACAATGATCTCAATCATCCCTCGGAGTCGTCTTCCTCTTCCTACTTTGGCACAGGCTTCGGCACGAAGCGTTATGCGCAGAACGAACGTGTAAAGCTCGCTCAATCCGAGAACTATTTAACACCCTCGATGGACTCACAGAGTTCCAGGCACACACACTCCTTGCCGCGCAACTCGGAGCTCTCGGGCGTGGACTCGGTGGACTCGTATGATAGCCACTATATAACACATCATCCGCGACGCAGCTCATCGGAGAAACTCGAGTATCAAATGGCTTCGGGTAATCTTTACTCCACGACGCAGTTTGTCAAGCCCGAGCAGGCGGCAGTGCATTATATGGATGATGAGGAGGATCAGGACGATGAACCGGATGGTGAGAACATCTACGATCAGGTCGAGCGTGAGTCCTGGCTTAAGAGCAGCTCCTGCAAGGACCTCTTTGAGCGCTACAGCAGCGCCTTCTATGCACGCGAGCAGCCCAAACCCATGACAGCTTTCGACAAGGAGTTTCTCTCCTCGAATCGCATTGATTCACCAGTTACACGCTATGATGATTCCAGGCACTCCTTGTACTTCACCAAGAACCACTCTATAGATGCGCATCAGGACTTTTCACCGTTGCCCCACAGCAAGGTCTACTCATCCAGCTATCCAGGCACCACATATAACACCCAGGAGCACAAGCGCAACTATGGACACCAGCTGGACTACACAGGCTCACAGGATGATATTTCGCAGGATAGCTACGAGCTACTGGAGAAATATGACATCGATTTCTTTAGCGGACGTCGCCGCTCCGAGGATCACATGCGCTCCTGTTCGCTAGACTCGGGGAATTACATACCCAGCGATGACGAGTCCGTCTCCGAGCAGCCCAAATATCGCTCGGCTATAGATGTTAAGTCCAAGTCGGCTGCTGATATTATGAATGAGATTTGGGATGCCGAAGATCCGCGCTATTTGCCGCGCGAGAAGCTCTCCGTCAAGTCGGATGGCAACTTCTACAAGAAAATTCAAGAGGCTCTCACCCGCACTTCTAGTCAGGAGAGTCAGAGCGAAATGTTTGAAACTAAAATCTCTCGTAGCTCCGACTCGAGCAAGAAATCCCGTGATAGTCTCTACCACACAGACAGCAAGAAGTCCAGAGAAACAACCAAAAGCAAGACATCGGTGGCCTCCAGTCAGGATTCCAAGGAGTCGCTGGTGGGCGATTGTTTTGGACGCAACTACGAAATGCCCACAACCACCTGCAAGAAGGTGAAACAGTTTAACAAGAAGGATCTCTACGAAAAGTTTGCTCAATCGAGTCAGGAGTCCAAGAGCGATTACTACGATGCTGTCGAGCCGGTTGTTGAGACTGAAGGTCTCTACACACGGCCCAAGGTTAAGAGTCACGACTGTTTGCTCTCCGATACGCACAGCTCGACGGCCAACAGCTCGTTCTACGATAGCCGTGATACATACTCGACATTCCCGAGCAACAAGACCCACAAGACCTCGAAGGTCCACTCGATTAGTTTGCAAAATGTGGAAATTGAACGCAACGCCAAATCCTTTGGCAACAAATCACCAGAATCGGTGTCCACGCCCGCTTCTGGCATGCGCTGCCAGGAGAAGGATATACAAACCAGCGACTCGATTGATCAAACGGCACCTATTAAAAAGGGCAACTCGCAGTCCTGCAAAATATCCGCTTTCCGTCGACGTTCGGATAGCGAGAATATATTCAGCTTCGATCAGGATCGAATTGAGTGCATACAAAAGTACACCAAACAATGGGAGGGGCAGCCCAAGGATGAAAAGTCAAAGCAAAGTCCAGAGTATCCACTGACGCCCGAACTAATTTCAGAGTTTGAGAAGCAGCAGGCACGCGTGGCGCATCAGAAAATAACACGCAAAGAGGAGCTTATGGCCAAGACGCACTTTGAGGAATACAATCCCATAATGGTGCCCCTCAGCTATGCTCACGCCACCGTCGAGCGCACTAAGAGCGATCCCAACTCCTTGGCAAATCGCGCTCGCCTGGGCAGCAATTCGAGACGTCATGTGCTGATGCATCAGAAGTCAATAGATCTAACACCAGCCGACTCCAGTGATGAGGATTATATCTACAAGCAAATACCTAGCGCTCCGCCGCTGTGCAAGGCGCATGGTAACTTTGAGATACCCAAATGCTACGATGGACCACCAGTTCCACAGGTAGACATACCAAAGACGGGCTTCGAGCTGCCCAAGAGCTTTTTCCGCGACTATGAGCGACGTTTTACCAAGGTTCTAAAAGAGGATATACCATATGTCCTGCACAAGCGGCATATTATGAACGGCACTGCGCCCTCGCCGGGCGAGAAAAAGCACAACAAACCCAAATCGCCCAAGTCACCAAAATCTCCAAAGTCGCCGAAGTCACCAAAGTCGCCCAAGTCACCCAAAGCCAGCGCTGTGGTTGTGCCTGGACCAGCAGACTTTCTGCCAGATATACTGGATAGTCTGTTGCCTGCAGAGACCAAGGAGTTTCTCTTTACCCAGAACATTGATCTATCCAAAGTGGATCCCATAACACTCGAAATTGACAAGACCATTCCGATTATACAGCTGTCCTCGCCCAAGCGGGACATAACCAAACAAATGGACGCCTCAACACTGGAGAAACTAAACAAGAAACTCAGTCAGATTGAGAGCGATTCGGCGACCAGTTCCAGAACTGAAAGCATGCAGCAACAGAAGCTGGAACAGAAGCAAATGGAGCTCATCCAGAGTCTGCGCAAGGAGCTGCAGGCGAATGCGCGCAAGGCCAACAAGCCGAGGGTTATACCCAAGACAAAGCCATCGGGCAAGTCCAAGAAGGGTAAGACACGTATTACCTCCTTCTCATCGGACGATGAGAGTTTGGACTCGGACGATGTCTTTGGTTCGGCCGAGGCCATACCGGATCGCCTGGAGTTCTCGCCGCCGCAGTCACGCAAGGAAATTGAGCCCATTTTACGCATAGAACAAAGCCGTCTCATCTCTGCCGCCTGGGGCAGGGGTCAGACCATGAGCTCTACGGAAATTGAGGGCTCACCGCCACAGTGTCGCCGTCTGGCCGATCTGGAGAGTCGCTATCATACACAGAAACTGGATCCGCAGTATGCCAATGCCACGGAACTGCGACGCATATCGGAGCGTTCCATATCGATACCTTCTTCGGAGGATGAGCCGCATTTGCCCATGCGACGCATGGACGAGTGCACCAATGATTATCAGCGCAACGAGAATATACCCTCGCCCATCTTTGAGCATGCTGAGTTCTTTCGCAGCAATGATGACATCTACGAGACGTGCCACGAGGAAAAGATAAGTGGCTCAGATATTGACTATACTCTAAAGAAACAAACAGCCAAGTCAAAGGTCAAGTTAATTGAGGAAATAATTGACTCCTCGATAGTCATGCGCTCCAAGGGGCATGCGCCCATACTATTCGCCCATGCCAGACTAAATCTATCAGAGGGTTCAGTTTCGCTGCAGCGTCAGCAGGCCACCCAACAGTCGCCGACTACCGAGCGACGCACCAAGAGCCTGGATACGCCGGTAATATCCTTGCATCGTCTGCCGCCCATGAACGCTTTCTCTTCAAAAGACGACACCGTGGGCTTTGAGGAGGAGGGCGAAATACTAGAGGAGAAGTCGCTGGCCAATCAGGCGACACAACAGGACGATGACACCGCGGATAGTATACATTCCTGCGCCGGTTCCATACCCACTCAGAGCAGCTACAATGCAAACGGAAAGGATTCACTGCTCAGCGCTGTGACCATTGACAGCGAGGAGGCGCAGTTGCTCAACCAATTGAAGTACATTGAAAAGATTGCTCTACAAGGCGTCAAGATCAAGGACAAACGCAAGTCCAAAATGAAGCTCAAGAGTGGCGATCATTTAATTCTAAATATACCCAAATATAGATTCACTGACTGGTCACCCTATAGCTCAGCCAACAGCTCGCGCAAAACATCGCCAGGCGTCTCGCGCGCCAGCAGCATTGAGAGCACCGGCAAGGGCAAACTCAAGACATCGGAGCCTTACAAGGGCAAGCCCCTGTCGCGCAGTCGCCCCGAATCGCGACGCACCAGCGCCGATGATATCAAAGCTAGCAGAGATGGCAGAGGCAGCAAGAAATCAAGTCCCAAGGAACGTCCGCGTACCATTGAAATGCGTCGCCTGAGCAAGGACAAAAGCAAATCCCAGGAAGAAACAGAGGCGGACATAGCCAAGCGCAAGGAGCGTCAGCAGAAGCTCTACGAATCCGCCATGAAGCAGACCATCACCATGCTAAGTCCTGTGAAGGATACGCTGCCCGCTTTCCCAGCGCCAGAGGATAAGATACTGGTAAAAACAGATGGCGACAAGATAATTATTGAAACGGAATTCAAGTCCAAGGCGGAGGATCATGTCCTGATTGCCAAGGCACCGCGCAAGCTGGACACCTCGCTGGTCAAGTTCAGTCGCAGCTTTGACGAGGGTCGCAGTCCCGACAAACTGGACAAGGCCAATCGCAGCTTTGAAGATCGCAACAAGTCCTTTGAGGACTCTGAGAAATCAGATGTGCCCGAGGACATGATGATCAAATCACCCAAGAAAATAGCCAAAGCACAGGAAATCAAACAGAAAATCGAGGGAAGCGTCGTGCACAAGAAAATCGACGGCAAATCGAGCAGCCTGGAAAAACCAGCCGAGCATCACTACCTGGCCACAGATGTGAAGGCACGCAGCTTGGACGACAAGAAGCAGGCAGCACCGGAGACAAAGAAAACAGAAGAGAAACCTGCGCCTGTTGTCCGCAGTGCCATTGGGGATCGTCGCATGTTTGCGCATCAATACAATGTCCATGAGGATATAGATATGCAGGCGGTAATCTCTGAGCGTCGTTCACTGGAAATACTCAAGCGTTCGCTGCCCTCGGAGGATACGCGGGATAGTGAATGCACACACAGTCGCAAGGCTTCTACGGCAGACAGTCTCGATTCCTACATTTCGGTGGATGAAAGCCATTCCCCAGTGCCGCCGCCCGAGGCTTATCCACATCGTGTGCCCACCATTGAGTGCGAGGAGCCCTCAATCGAAGAAGACGACATCTCATCGGAGCGCCGTCATCTCAAAGTGAGTCGTCAGGATATCAACCGCTTGAGCTTGGATCGCAGTCGCAGCGATGAGACCGGCTCCTGGATAACCGTCGAGTGCGATGAGTTCATTGGCTCTGATACCTCGGAGAATGAGCCGCGAACCCTGGAGGCAGATCGCAATGCTCTGGAGACACAAGCCACCTTGGAGGATGCCATACCGTTGGAGTACTCTAATTGCGCTACACCCACATCTGATTTGAATATACTGGTTACTCCACCCAATGCCAGTCCCATGATTGAAAAGTCGGTGCTGGAGACCTTTGAGAAGTATACGTCGGAAGGCAAGAAAAAGTACAGTCTGGAGAAGCAGAGCGATAAATCGAAAAGTTCGGATTCTTGGACCAGCGGTGAGAAGGACAGCAGTCCGCAGCGTCAGCAGGATTGGAGCTTGTCCGTGAAGGAGAAGAGTTCCGTCGAAGAAGAGTCGAGTGTCAGCTGCTCCATAGCACGCCCCTTGGGCATATCCCAAGATTTTGGCAACGAGGAGGCCAAGAAATGCCTGGAACTGAAGCAGCGCATGCTAAAGCTGGATGTGGCAGCCAAGGATGCCGATGCCACGCCCACTGGCTCCAACGAGCAGACCCCAACCAATGAGCCGAAAATAATCGTAAAGAAACCCACAACGCCCACACTGGAGAAACAAAGTCCCATTGATTTGGGCAACAGCACCGAATCCTACTTAGATCCCATTGAGGAGCGCATTGCCAAAATACTCCAAAGAACCGAAGACAGCGAGTCCAGCTCGGGCGGTTCACGCAAGCCGCCCAGAATCGAGAAGCCAGCGCGTGCCAATGCCGGCAAAAAGCTATCAGTGACCAATGCAGAAACGGGCAAATCCGGCAGTGATCGCAGCTCACAGGAATCCAAATCCAGCTTTGACTCAAAAGGCTCCCTGAGCGTTGAGTCGCGTGGCTCCTTCGAAACGGAGAGTAGCTCCGGATCGCTGGGCGCGGCACAGCGACGAGGTGAGCTAGCCCAAAAGGAACAGCAGAGCACCTGGAAAGCTTTTCCCATCGAGAGCTCCAACAGCTCCAGCACAGATGAGCCCTGGCATCATGTGGAAACCGATGGTGGCTACGAGCGCTACGATGCACAGAATCCGCTGCGCGACTCTTCGGACAGCGACGTGAAGGAGGTCTCGCCGGATGAGCAAAAGGAGAGCGACACCAGCTATCAGGATGATCTCAATGATTTTCCCACAACCTTTGGCTATCCGGCCATGACCAGCACACTGGGTGGCATCGGGGTGAATCCCACAGACATTATTGGCTACAGCACGGGCTTTACGCTGGGCCGCACGCTCTCGCGGATTTCGGAGCGCAGTACAGCCTCCGAGAAGTCCAGCATGGAAGATGACGTGAGCAAGGCGTCCACGCATTCGGTTAGCATGAGAGATGAATCAGTCGGCTCCACGGATCATCAGCCCAGTCTCAGCTCCGACTCGCGCAGCAACACCAATCTGGCCTATATATCGGATGCAGATCGTCGCACTTCCGCGGAAATGCCAGAGATACCCTGCGATTCGGCCACTGCGGATCGTCTCTCCAGCATTGGCAGCTTCAACGAACCAAAGTCGCCCACCTTGGTAACGGGTCGCTTTTCGGTAACCCACGTGGATGAGCAGCAGCCCGAGGATCTGGAACGGCATACGCTCATGTGCCTGTCGAATGCGGGCAGTCAGGACTCGGAGGATTGGCCGCTGCCGGAAATACCGTTTGATCATGTGCCCGTCAAGCCGCCGGAGAATATGTACGCAATGCCCGATCTAGACAAGCCGGTGCCCAAGTCCTTCTGCTGGAAGGCCAGCATGGCGTTCCAGCAATCGCAGGACTCGGTCGACTGGCCCTCGCCCCCCTCCAGCACCATCGATGCGCCCATTGTGGTGGAGAGCATTGAGACCTATTACGCCAGCGAGGTGCAGAGCGCCGACAAGGTCCTGCTGGAGGAGGAGGCCAACGCCGGAGGGCCGCCCGATGTGGCCAAGGTGCTGCCCTACGAGGACACGGCCTATCTCATGTCCGCTGCCTTCGAGGACAAGGATTTTGGCAGCGAGCACATACAATTGGATACGGTTAGCTGCCTGAGCTCCACTCTGAGTGCAGCCTCCTGCCTGTCCTCCTCCTTTAACGTGAGCTGCAGCACGTCCTCCACACAGCCAACGGCCAGGGCAGCCGCCGGACTGCACAAGAGCTCCAGCCCGGAGGTGATTGTGGCACAGCCCACGCGCTCCCCGGCGCCGCGCAGCCCGCTCTCCGAGGACGAGCTGTTCTCCAACGATGACGTCTTCATGCCGGGCACCATTAAGGTGCAGCTCTCGCCGGATGCGCAGCTGCGCAAGCTCTCGCGCGGCTCGAACAACTCGGACACATCCATCGACGACATCCTGTCGGGCAGCACCTACATGGACGATCAGACCACGGTGCGACGCAACTACGAGGCGCGCCTGAGCAGCGGCGGCGGCAGCTGCAAGAAATGCAGCCACTCCAGTCACTCCGAGGAGGAGACCAGCTCCATTGGCACCGATCTCGATGGCACCGTGCGCATGGGCCTGCAGCAGAAGAAATGCACGCACAGCTCCCACTCGGAGGACACCTCGATCGGCCTCAGCATCTCGGAGTGGTCGACGGGCACGAACACGGTGCGCCAGTACGCCAATCTCTCTGGCTCCGACAGCCTCTCGGCGGTGTCCACGCACTCGTGCGCCAAGAGCGAGAAGTCGAATCACACCAAGTCCAGCATCAGCTCCATCAACAAGTCCGCCGAGAGCCTCAACGAGCAGAGCGGCAGCTACTCGCACAAGTTCAGCGGGGACAACGGCTCCTCGGACGGACTGCGCTACGACATGCTGTCCAACTCGGAGACGGACAAGCTGAGCGAACCCACCTCGGCCACGCGCAGCGATGATACGACCTTGACTTTGACCGAAATGGCGCACACGATCAGCGAGTGGTCCACGTCGAGCAGCCGCACCCTGGTGGGCGTGGTGCCCGGCGAGTATCTGCCCCTGAAGCAGGCTCGATTGGGCAGCGGCAAGCCCAGCCTGAGCTCGCCCAGCGAGGAGAAGCGCTGCTCTCTGCCCCAGATCCACAGACGCACCGGCAGCAATGGCAATCAGGCGCGAGGCGCCCAGGAGCAGCACACGCCCGAGCAGCCCGAGACGAGCGCCGCGGCGCGCAAACGCCGCTCGCTGGAGATGATGTCCAAGCTGTACCAGAGCCAGGAGATCTGCTCCGAGTCGGAGTCGCCCTTCGTGGAGCGCTTGTACGCGCACAGCGAGAAGCTGACCGAGCGCTATCAGAGCCAGGAGTTCGTGCCGCTGCACACGACGGCGTCAGCCACCACCAGCACCACCATCACGCAGATACAGACGCAGCAGTCGCAGCAGACGCGCCAGAAGCCGCGCGCACCGCAGCCGCCCACGAAGCCCAAGCCGGCGGTGACCCGGCCAATAATGCAGGCGCTGCTCAACAAGATGAAGCAGCCGGGTCTGGCGGAGCAGGCAGCGGCCGCCGCCGAGGCGGAGGAGGCGGCGCAAAAGAAGCCACAATTGGCCGCCAAGCCCGCACCGCCGCCCGTGCCCACAGTGCCGCCGATAGTCACGCCCAGCGATCTGCCCGGGCAGGCGGTAGCGCCGCCGGCCAAGCCGCTGGCCAAGCACCACAGCTACGACGACCGGACGCTGTCCAAGACGCAGATACGCGAGTTCAAGACCACCAGCAAGCAGCTGCGCCAGTCGAGCTCCTTCCACGAGCACATGCTCAGCAAATCGCAGCAGTCCTCGCAGGAGCTGCCCATGCGCATCGACGAGGAGCGCGACGCGCACTCCACCTCGTCGGCTACCAACACGACCACCACGACGAACACGCTGAACAGCGAGAGCACCGAACCGAACTCGCCCCAGATGCCGCAGCGGGCGGACAAGCTGGTCCGCTGCTCGCCCTACTATTCCAGCAGCCTCAGCTCGGAATCGCCGCCAAATCAGCTGGTGCAGAAGCCGCCGCGCAAGAGCACCGCCGCTCAGCTAACCGCAGCGGCTGTGGCCACCGCCATGAAGAGTCCGCCCAGCGGCAACGATACGGACAGCTCGCTGGATGTCCGCGGCCAGGACGCCAAGCAGCAGCTGCGCAGTCGCGGCTACCGCAAGAAGCGCCAGCTGCCCGTAAAGCGAATGCGCGCCAATCTGAATGCCGCCGCGCTGCTGGAGCAGGCCGAGAGCAGCGAGTGCTCAGAGGGCTACATGCCCGAAATGGACTCGGGCAGCTCCGAGTATTCCTATCAGCGTGACGAGCACTATCTGGAGTTTGATGAGGAGCTCGAACGCGAGCAAACGGATGAGTACGAGGACTATCCGCAGTACAGTGGCAAATTTGAGAGTCTGGACATGAGCGACAACGTCGACGAGATGGGTTTTCCGCGCTACGATCGGCTGGGTCACATCACCAAGCCCATGTATCAGCCCATGGTGGACAGGCCGGCGCCGGCCAATCACCCGATGCCGCCGGCCAGCGGCCAGCCCGTGAAGCCGGCCCGCACCAAGAAGCGCCAGCTCAAACGCGAGGACTCCCTGGCGCCGAGCAGCTCCCAGGCGGCTGTCCAGGCACAGCCCTATCACGGACGCAGCTACTGCAATCCCGAGGAGAGCGAGTACGAGTCTCGCGATGATCTGGCCAACTCGAGCGAGGACAGCGGCGCTGGCGCTGGCACTGGCGCTGGAGCCATGGGCACCATACGTCGTGGCGCTGGACGATCCGCCCCAGCGCCGGCGGAGCCGCCCTATCCGGACTTCCTGTCGGACTACGAGACGGAGCCCATTGAGTACGAGCGTTATGCGTGTGGTCTGGACATACGGGTTGATCCGCCACCCAAGTTCCACGATTCGGACGATCTGAGCGATCACTAAATGAAGCGAAGAAGAAGAAGAAGAAGCAGCAGCAGCATTTTTCATTTCTTCAGTTGCCTTGGAAATTTTTAGAACAAATCTATGACAATTTTTACATACGATCCAAGTATAACCAACTTATTTATAATTGAGACTGATTTACGACAAACAAACCAAAAACCAAAACAAAATACTAACAAAAAATACCAAAACGTAACAAGAATATCGTACAATCCAAGTGAACAAAAAATACTTTCA
The DNA here is from genome assembly GCA_035041545.1 of Drosophila colorata. Taxonomy (NCBI): domain Eukaryota; kingdom Metazoa; phylum Arthropoda; class Insecta; order Diptera; family Drosophilidae; genus Drosophila; species Drosophila colorata. Next base: position 965,421 of record JAWNLD010000077.1, read on the forward strand.
TGCTGCTAAAGAAAATACCGAGAGAAAAAAACGCAAGAGGAACATAAAATATTCACGACATTGCCCAAAAGGCGTTCAACGGAAAAATCAAACTAATTAACATTTTAATCAAATATATACACACATTACCTAGACAAAATGCAAAATTTAATCGCGATGGTCAGTGAACGAACATGGTTAACGTAGTTGGAGTACCCAAAATATATAGAGTATATATATATATATATAGAATGTTATAGAACAGCAGCTCCGGCAAACTTAAAACGAGAGTTGAGCAAATTTTAATGCACTGTTTAATCATCGAATAATACAAACAAATATACCACAAATATTTAATTGTTATTTAGCTAATACAAAGAGAAAAATGAAAGAAATCAGATTCAGCGAGCGTTTTAAGATTAAAGTTAAAAACAGTTATTAAATATTGATTAAAAAGTATTTGAATTAATTACAATTAGTACTTGATCAGTATTATTGTATTTACCTATGCTATAAGTTCCAGTTAAAGTGTCAACGCTTCAATTTACATATATACATTTATTATATATAATATAAGTACATCTGAGTTATCAGCTAAAAGTATCTATACTTTTTTCCAAATTTTTGGAAATCACCTACGGAATTCCACAGCGCGTAGTTTAACTGAGGAAACTTAAGATCTCTTTGGTGTTAACGTAAAATGAAAGCATTTATTTCATTCAACCAAAAATCTTAACTTGACAACTTTTTTATTATACATATTATGTGTATTAAATATATATATATATATATTTTATATAGTTCTTGTGCTATATAAGTTTCTAATTTTATGGCAATCGTTTTAACAAGCAATGGTAAAAATCGATTACAATTCGAAATTAACACACAAATTTAAAAAAATCTCAAGTTGTATTAGCTTTAGTTCTAGTACATAAATGTGCCAAAAACGAGAAGAAAAAATACTTAAAAAAATATATAGTAATATTAGAGGCCAAAACGAAGCGTATTATATATGAAACCTAAAGGAATCAAGCGAAACCCTGTTAAGTTTTCAAATCCTCACAAAAAGTATGAGAGGAGAAGAGATGAAGCAAAGAAAATGGTATTAAAATTGTTAGGAAAGTTAAGAGAAGTTAGGATATGTTAGGGGTGCTTGTGAACCTGCCCAACGTACAATAATTTCACATATTTATCGGATCAAAAGTATTTAAATCAAAAAAGAAAAACAAAAACCAACCATCTATTGGCATTCAAATGTGTTTAGCTTTAGTCGAAATTAAAATCTACATAAATCGATTTTTTTGTTGTATCTTTGTGCTAGTTGGATCTTAAGATTAATGATGAATAATGAATGATCGTTTTTAACCTGTTTTTAGTTAGTTAGTTTAGGTAAAAATGTTTTTGTATGGATCATACAGTTTTGTACAATGTTTTTACAATCCATTTTCCGTTAAGCGATAAAGACTTGTGTCCACTTCCAATCCAAGAAAAGACTAGTCAATCATTTTTCCAAATATAAATTTAATTCCTTCGAGTGCAAATGAATGTTTATTTAGAGTTAAATTATATTAAAATAGTGAGAAAACAAAAATCGAAGTAAAAACAATCTTAGCTGAATTTTAGCTTGTAAGTATTAATAACATGAAAATACTTTCAAAATGCGTTGATAACACACACTCAAACACACAAACACACATTTGATTTTCACAACTTTTAAAAACAATTTAATGAATGGCAAAAACGATTAAATTAATACAAAAATCTATACACGAAGCAAGCGATTAAAACAGCATAAAATTAATTATATAGAACGAAAAACCAAATAAATAAAAACTTCATTAATCAAAAAAAAAAGCCAATTGTGTTTAATTACAAATTGTTATTGAATAAAAAATTTAATGATTTAGTTATAACTCTTTTATTTAATAGCATTTGTGAAATTTAAGAATACGTTTTTTATAAAATTATTATTTAAATACATTTATTTATTAATTACAAATATTGATATATAAGATTTTAAGCCAATTTTAATTTTTTTTTAACATTTTTTATGTTCTCTTGCTTTGAAATTTCTCTTATTTATATTAATTTCCCCTTTTATTGTCCGCTTCCTTTGCGCTTTCCAGACGTCTACCACGGCATCAATGGCAACATGTCGCTGGATAGGCGAGGCGAAATTGCCACGCCCCCTGGTCGGTACGATCTGACGCTGGGCTCGGACAAGTCCTCGTCGCTGTCGCGCTCCGAGGCGGGCACCTACGACGTCATCCAGGCGGAGATACAGCACGCCAAACGCCAGGAGCTGGCCACGGGCGTGGCCACCGCCCACAATGGACACAACGGCAACGGGAACGGAAATGGCGGCCTGGCCATGTCGCACATACACGACATCGAGGCGGAGGTGAAGAAGCGCAAATGGCCCACCGAGCCGAGCTACTTCCTGGCCAAGGAGCTGCTGATGACGGAGCGCACGTACAAGAAGGATCTGGACGTGCTGAACACCTCGTTCCGGCAGGTGCTCAGCCTGGAGGATGTGCAGCTGCTGCAGCCGCTGTTCGAGCTGCTCGACTCGCTCGCCCAGCACCACAATCTCTTCCTGCGCGACATCGAGCATCGCATGGTGCTGTGGGAGGGGCGTGGCAACCACGACACCCATCGCATCGGCGACGTCATGCTGAAGCACATGGGCGCCCTGCCCATCTACGAGGAGTACGTGCAGACGCACCTGGACATCCTGCACTGCATGAACGACATGTACGAATCGGACGAGCGCTTCCAGCGGCTCTACAAGGAGTTCGAGCAGCAGAAGATCTGCTATCTGCCCATTGGGGAGCTGCTCCTGAAGCCGCTCAATCGCCTGCTGCACTATCAGCTGCTGCTGGAGCGCTTCTGCGGCTACTATGACGAGGAGCACATCGACTACGCCGACTGCCAGGGCGTCTATCATCTGCTCATACGCAGCGCCAAGCTGATACGCGCCCAGCTGCCCGACTCGACCAACTTCGTGGAGCTGTGCGAGCTGCAGCGCGACATTAGCTTCGAGCAGCTGGTGCAGCCGCATCGCCGGCTCATCCGCCAGGGCTGCCTGCTGAAGCACTCGAAGCGCGGCCTGCAGCAGCGCATGTTCTTCCTCTTCTCGGACATCCTGCTCTACGGCTCCAAGTCGCCGCTCGATCAGAGCTTCCGCATTCTGGGCCATGTGCCCGTCCGCTCGCTGCTTACCGAAAATGCCGAGCACAATACGTTCTCCATTTTTGGCGGCCAGTGCGCCATCACGGTGAGTGCCGGCACCACCGCCGAGAAGACCCTCTGGCTAGCCGAGCTCTCCAAGGCGGCAGCCGACATCAAGAACAGGCCGCCCAACATGCAGCTGCAGCTGACCACGCTCAAGAATTGCAGTGAGTATTTCTAGGGGGCTAAAATTGAGTAGAGAAATTTCGAAGGGTTTTTTCGGTAGTTCAAAATTTGTATTGAAATTGGGCGAAAAAAAAATCCTATATGCATGAAGGCAACATTTGAACTAATTTGTCAAAACTCGTTCACAAAGTGAAAAGAGTATATTGGGTTTGCGAAATGTCTGTCCGTATGGTAAATCTATAATATCGCACAGTATATTTTTTTAAACTACCCTAACTTTGTCGGAAATGAACCGATAATGTATGGGATTAATTTTTTTTTTTTTTAAATATATATATATATCAATTTTGTATTCCAATCTGGCCAAAATGCATATTGACGCTTATTAGATTAGAGCATTAATTTTGGATTAATTATATGAATTTCATTCCATTTAATTATCAAACTTTTCTTTTTATTATGACTGGCAAGAAAAGCACGCTGCAAAGCCGCGTAAGCAAGCGAAACCCCCTCTTAAATCCTGCTCCTGTTTTGCACAAGCTCAAGCATATGTCTAATCCATTTCAATATCTGTCCCAGGCTCCTCGGAGGAGGGTCTCGACCTGCTCGGCCTGAGCAACGGCACAAACAGCCTGAACAGCAGCGTTGGCGGCGCCGGGCCGTTGACGCCGCAGCAGCTGCAGATGCAGCAGCAGAACAAGACGCAGCCGTCGCGCAGCAACACCGCTCTTCACGTCTGCTGGCATCGTGGCGCCACCGTTGGGCTGGGCGATCATCTCATTGCGGCCGAGCACCAGCTGTCCGGCTATCTGCTGCGTAAATTCAAGAACAGCTCCGGCTGGCAGAAGCTCTGGGTGGTCTTCACCTCGTTCTGCTTGTACTTCTACAAGAGCTACCAGGACGAGTTCGCGCTGGCCAGCCTGCCGCTGCTGGGCTATACGGTGGGTCCGCCCGGCCATCAGGATGCGGTCCAGAAGGAGTTTGTCTTTAAACTATCCTTCAAGAATCACGTGTATTTCTTCAGGGCGGAGAGCGCGCACACTTACAACAGGTAAATCCTTTTGATATTCCCTTAAAGGAGCTCCATTAACGCTTTTCTTTTTTCGCAGATGGTTGGAAGTGCTGCGCAGCACGACCCAAACGCAGGACTTTAAGAACCTGCACAGTCATGCGTCCGGCAATTGAACTCAATTACCCAACCATAAAATACCCTTTCTAAACTAATATACAATTCTTGTGCAATTCCATGGAGCAGCCTGGAAGCTGCAGCCCACATAGAAATGCCCTCTAGTATTCTCTATACATTTATATTTTTTATACACACAACATATACAACACAAAAGAATTCCCTTTTTTATATACTCTACTCTACACTATACTTGACTCTACCTTTATATACGGCGTATATTTACGCAAAAGTCTAGCTGCTAAGTTCACATTTCCATGTAAATAACGTCTCGTATTATATCCTGTTCTATGTGTTGGTCCCTATTTGTATGCTCTATACACTTTGTATTTTTCGTGCTTAAATATTATTGTCTATTGAAGTATTTCTTTTAACAACTGTGTCAAATTATAAAATTATGCAACTTATTCAAATGATTATTCAAATTGAAATGTCAATTGTTATAGGGATATAACAAATAAAAGATCTTTATTTAAATGTTTATGTGTATGTAATCAAATGTTGCCTTACGACACGTTGCGTCGCCTTTTTTAATTGTACTTTACACAAACAAGTATAAAACATGCAATTATCTTGAAAATATTTAATAAACACTAAGCTTAAGTCATTAACTTTAATAGAAATTAACAAATTAATACAAATTTGAACAAAAAATATATATAAAATGCTGTTTTATTTCCTATGTCAAAAATATAAAGAGAAAAAGAAAGATCTGTTTCTAGTTTTAGAACAAAGAGATTTATTTACAGACAAGCAGATGCATATATAAAAACTGAGTCAGGTAATCAGCTAGAGTGTATTTATTTTATAGTGGCTTGCTAAATCATATAATTTTCCCATTAAAACCAACCTTTCTTTTGAAGATGCAAAAGTTTCATATTCAAGAAAATTGTTTGTTTTTTTTTTTGTTGTAATATTTTTTATTTATTGATATTTGAAATCTATAAGGTAAATTGTTATCATTTGCTTCATTTTGCTGCTTTTTGTTGTAATTTTTCATTTCTTTTGTGTTTGCTTCTCTTTAATCGAGCTCTAAAAAGGATTGCAATAGTTTTGATTACATATTAAATATTAAATTAAAAAAGAAGTACAACATGCTGCTATTAGGGTTTATCCATATAGATTTACATGATGCTCAGAGCATCATAATCATCTTTATCATCATTATCATACGATATCATCGTCATCGTCCAACACACAAAGTGCCAAAGTGGAGGGTCTCTTAGCAAAAGGAACAGCAATTTGAAAACAAATAGAACAATCGATTGTAAGTATACGCTTAATACTAAAACTAAATAATGGATAATGCCCCGACCAAGACGATAGGGTGTATCAAAGTGTTACGATTTAGCGTGGCAAATGGCAGTTATGAGGTGTTTAGACTAATCACTATGCATATCATAGGGGATAGACAGGGTGTGTGCGTGTGGGGGCCCACCAATTGAAATGGGTCTGATTCGAAGTATACAAACTTAATATACAAAGAGTCATCATCGCAAGGATCAACAACACATTGGGTTACACATGGTATAGTAGATTAGTTAGGTGTGGATTGGTCACTGGGCAGAGGCCGCAGTTTTATGCATAAGAACATATAGAATTAAGTTATTCTTTTGCTTTTAGTGTTTTTTTTTATTTGTTCAAGCACGAAACTACTTTATTGCATATCGTATATCCGATCTTAAAGAGTTTTGTCTTTCTTTTTTTTTTAATTTAATTTGCATGCTAACAACTAACATTTAATTTTATTTTTAATTAATTGTAGTTTTTCTTTCACAACTTGTTGTTATTTGCCAATATACTTATTAACCAATTTTAGGTAGCTTGTGCGAATAATCATCATATTATATATAAGATTGCAGTTCTCTCACTGGCGAAAAGTTCTTTGATACACTGTTCAACTAGGCAGCTTGCGTATTAAATTAGCTGATTATTATACTTTAAATATTATTTCTTAATGCTTTTCAAATCAAGGCAAGTTTTTAATTGAATAGTCATTTGTGTCTGGTCTGTCTATTGCTCGTTTTTGCTGATATATATCAGATACATACATCGAGAAGATTATGTACTACAAATTGTGTTTTTGGTTTAGTTTAATTGTTGGTAGCATACGTTTCTGGCGACATTTAAACTAAGAAACTAAGTAATTGTTGTTTGTTTTTTATTTTTTTAATCAATTTTTTTATTATTATTATTAATAACTTTTTCTGCTGCTATTTGAATTATAACATTGAATTGTTGATGTTATTATTATTACTATTATTTTTGTTAGCTTATGAGAGGCTGAGGAGATATATAAATATCTATTGTTGTCGCCTGGAGTTGTAGCGGCTTACTAGGTTTTTTTTGTTGCTGCTTCAGTGGGTTGTTGTTTTTGTGGTTGTTAGTGTTGATGTTGATGTTTGTTGTCGTGTGTCTACGATTAAAACATTTTGCCGAAAATATAAACTGCCCTGTTTTGCGGGACTATATATATATATAGTAAGTGTGTGTGTGTGTGTGTGTGTATGCGTGGGTATGCGTGTGTGTGTTGTGTGTGTGTTGGCTTTAGGCGCTGTTACAATTTCATAGCATTATAACTATTATAAATATATCTGATATTATTTAATTTAAACTTGTTTATATTATTGCATGTTGTTGTTGTTGAAGTTTGCTGCAAGTCGCTGCTGCTGCTTCTGTTGTTGTTGTTGTTGCTGTTGTTTTTGTTGTTGGTGTTGAAGTGGGCGCATGGCTAATCGATGAAACTTTGCTCCACGCAGGCTTTCACACGCTTCTCATACTCGCGACGGTTCTCTTTATACAGCTGGGCGGCGGTGGAGTTGGCCGGTGAATTGGGATTGGGATCGCTCAGCAGTGACTGGAATAGAATACATATAGATATCATAAAGATGGTCACAGTCTGTTTCAAGGGGTGCACTCACCTGTATGGATGTTAATATAGCTGACACATCATATGTGGGACTCCAGCGATTCTGCAATATGTCCAAGCATATGCCTCCATCTGCATACACGTTTGGATGAAATACTTTCGATACGAATCGAACTGTTGGCGGTTTATTTGGATATTCTTCCGTAAATTCTATGGTTAACTTAAAGGTACCATCCTCGAACGGAGTATCGTGTGGACCAAAAATCACAGCATTCCATATCATAATATTATTATCTGTTGGCGCACCCGAAACACCCGTTGGTGGGTCCTCCTGAAGTCTGCAAATAGGATAATCAATAAAAAAAAGTTAATGGCATGGCAAGACGAAGGATTAAAATAATACTTAAGTAAGGGTATTGAAGTACTGCTCAAAGGTATTTAATTCAGTTTTGACATATATATTTCTGCGAGCCCAATAAGTATTCATATTCGTGATAGCTTTTCTCTTCTGCTTTTTAATTATTTTTTTTTTTTTTGCGAAGCAAAGCAAAACAAAACGATGTGAAACGATAAACAAGATGCACATAAATCATTTCTGCATGTGGCTGACTAATCATCAGGGGTCTATGTCTATATATATAGAGAAAATGAATACATGTTTGTATATAAGAAGTGTCTTGTCATGTTTTAAGATGTTTCCTCTTGGCTGCTGGCGTTGTTCTTGTTGCTTTTGTTGCTCTTGGCTGCTGTTTACAGTTCCATCAGCTGCTTTTGTGTGGGTTGCACTTTGCATTTTGGCGAGTTCATTGCGCGACGCGCGCCAATTTATTTTGTTTTTTATTTTTTAGCTGGAAGCAGCTGTCATCATCAAAGTTTTTGCTTTCTTTTGTTTAACGCATTTGAACGCAAACAAAGGAGCATTGCGCAAATGGCCAGAAATGTGGAAATTACCCAGAAATCGAAACACTTCAATGAGATCAATAGCCAATTGGCACGTTTCGAGTCCCACTAGCTAAGCACTGGTTCCCAGGGGCTAGACACTATTTGGGTCAGGCACACACACACACGGCTAGTTATGTGCAACAGCAACAGCGAGCGAGAGCAAGAGGAAGAGGAGACAGCAGCAACGATGTGAACCGCGCCCTTCAATCGACTAAATCAATACAAATGACAGAGTCCCAAAATGAAATCATCGATTAAACAACAACAAAATACATGAACAGCAGAGGAAAAAATCAAAGCGACAGACGATAAATGCTGATAAACAAACAGTTGCTGCGGTGGGTGGGGCGAGATGGAGTCAGCTTGATTCCCGCTGCCTTGACGCAGCCTTGACATTTACAAACCCCCCACCCTGAACTCCCCTCCCCCACAACCCTAAGTACTTTATGCAATCAAATCCTTTTACTATTTGTCAGGGAAATTTGTAAAAATAAAAGTACCTGGGTAATTTGCAAATAGTAACGAATTTGAATGGCACAACAGCAACAACAACAGCGACAAGAGCAGCGCTGAATGAAATTCCAATAAGACGCTGCGCTGCTTCGCTTCGCCCCGCTCTGCTGCAGAGCATGAGTCAACAAGGTTAAGTGTGCGCTCAGCGAGTGACGAAATATGGTGAAACAGCAGACGAAATCAGGATGAAGACGGTGGATTTTTGCGGTAAACACGGGCGGGTGGGGAACGGGAAACAACAATTTGATTATTGTTGCTTTCTGCTCTGGTTGCTGTTGTTGATGTTTTGTCTGCGACGCAATTGCACAAACGGGAAAAAGAATTTTTGTACATTACGCTTTGCACTTGTTTTCTTTTTCTTTTTTGATCTGCTTTGCGCAGATTTAGTTTACATGCTATTTCGTTTTGTGCTCGTGCTTTTGCTATGCTTCAAAGTCAAGTGTCAAAGACGCTGGCAGCATAGGCAACACTCTTTCTTGTTGTTGTCGCTACTGTTGTTGTAGTAGTATCACAAAATAAAAGCAGCAAAAAAGGCAACGTACAAACACACACAGACACGCACACGTAGAAGCACAACTGGTACGCAGGTCACATACACAAGCACATTTGTATTTTGGCTGCGCAAACTTTTCCACGGGCATATGTACACACACACACGTGCATAGGTGTGTATGTATGTGCACACATAGATATATCGCCCCGTTTCTCCATTTCGAACCACGGCAGTTGTTAAAGTGTGTGTGCTTTTCTTACCTTTTAAAATCTCTCATAAGACGTCTGCGTGCGGGTGTTGACATGTTCTACAACGTTACTACCACTTGTGTTTAATGTAAACTAGAACGTTTAAGCAATGCGATTTTTATAAACAGAAACAGTGAAATTTTGTAATTTTATTTTTAATTGAGGGCACTGAGCAGCGTAAGAAAATGTATCGATACTTCGCACATACCCAACGATATAATGCTCGATACTCGATATCTAAGAGTGCTGCCAGCTCGTCCCTATCGCGTTACGATAACAAAATACTGTCCACTTAACAGATGTGCTCCTCGAGTTAACAGACTACTCCACATTTGAGCAGACCAACTCTCATCTCTACCATTCTGCTTGCCATTAAAATTTGAAATTGAGTCCTAATAATAGATTTTGCAACTGCAGACGAACTTGTTATTTTTATTTGTAATAAATTAAATATACAACAACATATAGTTTACAAGTAAACTTAAAGAAAATGTTGTTTATTTGCTTTTCTATAAAGTGAATGGTACATTTTCTGCGAATTATTAAATTCACGCTGTTAATAACAGCGCAAACAATGTAAGTGTGGGTAACAGCAGTCCCTTACAACAGTGCCCTGAACATGAAAAGAAAACATATCAAAAACAAAAATGTTGCTGCAGAAGAGCTGGACGCGCAAAAAGAAATTGACAATTTTAAATTTCGGTGCAAGGTGCTAACTTAAATACAAGAAGAAGAAAACTAGCTGTGTTCCTTTAAAGTTTATTTATGAATTATATTAACACTAACATAGACAAATTAACTGTATCACAAGCAATAGCATACGAATTTAAGCAAAGAATGTAACATTAAACGGGAAACAGTTCGTTGTAGGTGAAGTTCTCTAGGATCTTGGTGGTAATCGCCAGGAACTTGACCTCGAGGGCCCGCGCGATGGGCGCAATCACCTCGTTGGTAAAGAGCTCGAAGTTTTCGTTGATGGTCTGGTTAATCACGTCGCCGAGCACCTTGTCCCCGTTGAAGAGGTTCTCCAGGCGCAGGCGACCCTTGCCGGTGCGTATCTTGAGGGCGAACTCATTCACTTCGAAGTACTCGATGTCGTTGACGCTCTTCACGTCGTACGTGATGCGCACGTAGGCCACAAAGTTGGTAAAGTTGCCCACGAAGGGTCCGTTGCCCTTGATGGGCAGCGCCAGAATATTCCCATTAATTTCGTATTGTCCCTCGCCACGCAGGTGCGGCAGGATCAGCTCAAAGTCGAAGCGTCTGTTCTGCGTGGAGGCGCGCATTTTGGTGATCTCAAAGTTGGACGCGCCGTAGATGTTCAACTTCTTGGCCTTGACCGTGATGCCGCTGGTGCCGCCCTCGAGGATATTCAGGTCACCGATGTAGAGCGGCTCCAGGGCGGGTACATTGATGTCCTTGATGCCCTCGCCCAAATAGGGGCGCAGATTGTGTATGCTCTGCCTCAAGCACTTGGACAGCTCGGGATCGTTGCGATGGCAGATCTTGATATAGTCCGCTAAAGCATCGAATGAAGGGAAAAATGCGATGTACAAATTAGGTAAACTTACATACATAACTGGTTAATATTCTAATATTTATTTTATTTCTATTTTCATTAATAGTTGTCGTATACCGATCTTTACCACAACCGGTTTATAAGGTTATCGGATCAGAAATTATGATCTACATGCCTATTCAAAATATGGTATTCGGCATGTTCATGGCAAGAAGTAGGACCAACAGGATATGTGAAGTACATATTTGAAATACATTCATTGCGAACAGCCAGAGCTGTTACAAACCGGCTAAGGTAGGCTGCAGATTTACGCACTACACGGCTAACAAGCCTGATAAAATTTTAATCAAATTTTGGTTAGCATCGGACGTAGATAACATCCAATTTTCATACATTCAATCCGGAAACAAATAATAATCATGGTAGATACAGGTATGTTGGTATGTTTAGGTTCATATTGTAGCTTTTACTTACGCATATTTCCCGCACAGGTGAAGCCAATGAAGCTGAGGAGAAGCGTGGCTGCAATTATTCTGGACTCCATTTCGATTCGATTTGCCTGCAAATAGTGAGTTGCGTAAAGCTAATGAGTTTTGGGGTGACTGTTAAATTCATAGGTCTATTAGGTTTCTTCGCAGTCTTTTTCCGCCTGCAGCTAAAGCTAATATAATGTCCGATCATTATAGGTTGTGCAAACTCATTGCGGGTTCTGTTTATTACCCCAACTTTTGTTGGCGTCACAGCAAGTATTATTAGCTTTAGACGCGTTTAGCGGCCAACGCGAAAGCTCTGCCCACAACAAGGCAGTCCATATAATTAGCTTAAGTCGCTGATTATAGAACCCAATGATTACAGTGCAGCGGGGTAATAAGTGGGATCGTTTAGATTTCTGCCCGGCGTCTAATTATTGTCCATAAAAATAAGTACGGGGTGGGCTAATAAATGTCTGGTCTGAAGAGCTGGTGAGATGGTTTGACAGGGGCCTAGCTGGGGCCGCCAGACGGGTCGCAGGTTGCGGATAGCGAACGGCCTCCTAATCGGAGGTTAGCTGCGAATAAGCGGAAACACAATCTTCCGTCAATAAGCAGTCCCGGACAGCCAGCGGGTGCCGAGCAGTTACCTCGGCACCGACAAGGCGCTTGTGTTGCCGCCTTCTAAAGCATAGCTTCACACACCTGCATCTCACACCTGGGCTGGACTAAGGCGTCAGTCGACCCGTGCCGAGAGTCAACTTGGCTGGGGGCCCAGGTTTACCAAAACTAGCCTAGTCGTTAACGGAGAGCTCAGGCAAGTGGCGCTCGCTTGTTCTATTCAGCCTTGCCCGGGTACTGCGGATCTCTGCCCGGGTGGACGTTTACCATTCTCCGCAACTCGTGGGAACAAAAACAAGATGAATTCACTCAAACGAAACCAAAAACCAAAACGGGAGCTCGGTACTCCCTCTAAAAGGCCGAGAGAAACGACCAGTTTCACCCAACGAAGAGGAGCTGCTTCGAATACGAGCAACCGCTCAGCACGTCCGGGCATCAGGCACACACCAACGCCTAGCACTCCCGGCGATAAACTGCTCGTAAGCAGACGACCAGCAACATTTTTAAGAACCAGCCCGTCAAGAGCTACCAAATTTGACAGGCTGAAGGCCCAGCGCATATTAAAACGCAATGCACTCGCACCGATCACGGAAGATCAGGCTTCTTCGCCGGAAGATTTTGTCAAGATTCAGGAGGATATTAAATGGGCCAGAGCAGTGCTGCCGCACTTTGCAAGCGACTGCTCTGGGCCCCAGCAGGAGGCTGTTAAGCCTGTTCGCAGTACTTTATTTGTGGAAGTTAAGAATTCTTTGCCGCTACAAACCCAAGCTAAAGAATTTTCGCCGAAAAAATTAGTTCCTCTAGAAGCTGCTGAATATAGAGGCTCCCGTCCACAAGCTGCTGAGGGTCCCGCTCCAAAACTCGCCAGATCTCATGAAACCCCTTTGAGATCGTTTGTAAAAGTGGCTACAGGCCGCAAGCTAATTGCCGTCATTGACAGCAGCCATCCTGATGGCAAGATCCCCCGGCACCAATGGAGCTGGATCCAGGCCGCAATGGCTGCCGTTTCACTGCAAGTATTACGGGAGAATCCAGGACCGCCACCAAATTGCTCGGATGCTGGCTGGTTTCAAGGAACCATCAAACTGATTGCCTGCGACAACGAGAGATCCGCCCTGCTTTACAAAGTCGCGATTGCCAAGATTGGCGAGGTGTACCCCGGCGCCCAATTGGAGGTGATTGATATACAGGACATTCCAGCGCGACCTTGGGCCACAGCTTGGCTACCCGAAACACCATCGGAATCCAGGGACATCCTGGAATTGCTGACCACATTCAACCCGAACCTGCCCACAAGTGACTGGAAGGTCATCAAAGCTGTCCGGTTCAAGGAGGCTGCCATGGAGGTGATCTTCCAGATCAACCACGAGTCCATCGTGCACCTAACCAGGTGTGAAGGACAGTTGAGCTACGGCTTTAATCAGATCCATATGCAATTTTACCAGACCCCCTACGAAGCTCTCTCGAACCTAGAAGCCTTTGCAGCGGCAGTTGACCCTCCCAGCGATGACGAAGCGGAAGCCACGGAGAGGCTTTTAAACGAGGACCCAAGCGGCTCCGTATCGTCAGAATCTGACTGTGAAGACAGCCGAAATAGCCTTTAGTAGGTAGACTGCTAAAGAGCCTAACTAGGCTCGGGAACTTTGAGCCCCGACTACAACCATTCTGCAGAACAAATACTATGGATATAAATGTGATGGATGACAGAAACAAAATAAATAAAGCCTAAGCTATAAAAACCTAACTCATGGATAAGCTTTTAATGCAGTCTCTGGATTTTTAGTATTGTTCAACACAATTGTTTTAAAGTATCTATATTTTCTTTGTTCTTTAACACAATTAACCTGTTCACTAAAATATTCCTTAAGAAATTCACGTAGGCTTTTAAAGATTTATGATTTATGATTTAATATTTGAATATTTGTTTAATTGATTTTTGAAGCACTTTACTAACGTTTTATGTTTGATTTTGTGAACTGAAGACCGCTCAATGGACTCGGCTTGAAGGTGTTTGGTGTGTAGTTTTAAGTAACCGTCTACAGATCGTACTGAATGCTGAATTGCTGAGTTGTTCGCATTTTATAGCAAAAAATGACGCTTCGATTTACATGAGCGTAGCTGCCGAGTTTAGAACTAGGCAACGTAGAACCCCAAAACACGTCGGCAATGCCCGGGCGAGAGAGGCAGAGCGACACACGCTGGGGTTAATAGTGAGAACGAGATGTTAAGCGGCTTCGGGTTAATCATAATAATAATCTTAATGATTGCATTCACACAGCCGTGTTTGTGTGTGTGCGCACGTGTGTGTGTGTGTGTGGCAATACCCCGCCTGAAATAAAACTAAAAACTGCAAGTAGGCTTTCCAGTTAAACTCTACCTCGAACAGTACCTCGAGTGGTAAGTGATAAACTAATACACCATTTGACAGATTATTTTTATTATTATTAATTTTTTGTTTCTTCCCTTTAGAGAAGTGGCAGCGGGATAGGCTCCGTCATGTGCTGCCGTGCCGTGCGCAATTAGAAGATCTTCAACGGAGGCGGCCCTCAAGTCGTGTTGACAATCTGCCGAGCTTTTGTTTTCCAATTTGCATCGCCTGTCAACAGAATTTTATGTAATTTCGCCGGAGTTAGTCAGTTTCGTCGTGTAGGGCAAGGCTGCGACTCTGGTGACATGGTTCACTGCGACAACTGATGGGCGTGCCGCAGAGCTGGGCTGTTGTCGCTAAAAATTGTTCAATATCACGCAAGTGGACGACTTATTATGATCAGATTATACTTGTAGAACGTACAAAGAAAGCTGCTCAGACGTTCGCGTTGAGTATTTCGAACACGATCCGTTACAATTGATTACGATTACGATGGCTCACTAATTAGCATCTGTATAGGGTATAAATAGCTATAAACTAACCTAACTATTAAATGGCTACTAAAGCGTCTGGCTGAACATCTATACCCTGAGGCCTCGTTAAGAACTGCGGATCAACGAAAAATTTGACTGTTTTCAATAAATTCCTAAGCAATCCAAAAGTAAGTAAAAGTAAGTTCCTCACAAAATTTAACAAAAAGAAACGTTTTCTTTAAATAAAGAGATTTTATTGCAAACTTTCTTTTTGATTTCCTTAATTTGCCCCAATTGCCTATTTCACCAACAGTATTCACCTGTTTTCCACAGCTTATTTCGCCTCTTGTTATTACTTTTTCAGATTATTTAACTTTTCGCCATAGTTTTTCATTCATTCATATTGCGGAACCTTCAATTTGCATGTCGACCCTCACACACCCGTGCGAATAATGATAATGGTAAGTCAACTGGCAACCCGCAATTGCTCTTATCTAATAGTTTTGGAGGGTTTCGAATAAAACTATAAGTATAAGCTGGGCTGGGTCGTTGACAGCGGATATTAAATAAGAAGAGCAATCATATTAATTTATACACTCACAGTTTATATAAGGCATACTCCACTTCTATTGTAATTCGTATAATTATTTTATTAGATCGTTTGTTTGGGTTTGGGTGACCTTGTTTTTTTTTGGGTCTGTGTGCAATAAATTAGAACTTATTATATAGTACTCGTCTGACGCAAATTTGAGGGTAATGTCTAGTTCAAATTGATCCATTCATCGAGGGGTATCTTGGCGAACAGGCGATCCATAAAGTTGCGAATGACGAGGGTGAGTTTGGTGCGCAGCGCGGGCTTCATTTCCTTCAGCAGCTCCTGCGAGTTGGAGTTGATGAACAGGTTGAGGGCGGCCTCTGCAGCAGGAATAGAAAGTGGACTTTAGCTAGATCTTAAACTAGGTTGAACTGGAGGGTAAACTCACGTATAACCGAGTTTCCGTTGGCGATGTTGTCCACGCCCATTTGAATGTCCTTGACGTTAAAGTCCATCTTGACCGAGTCAGTGGTGAGGTAGGTGCGTCCATCGGCGCCCTCATTGGCCACAGCCTTGAAGTAGATTTTGGCCTTGACGCCCTCTACAAAGGGGTGGGGCTATTAGCTTATGCAATCAAGAGAACCCGCCCTCTGTCCACTCACCGTATTCGCCCCAATAGTCGCCGGCACCGGAGGCCTTTACCAAGATCAGCACACCTGTGGATCGATACTGAGCCTTGACGCGAATGCGAGGTATCTCGCACGTCAGCTGGAACTGCAGCGAGTCCAAGTCGGAGCTGCAAGTGACGACGACAATGGCAGTGATAATGACACAATGATGATATATCTATTCGAGCTACCAGTTACGGCTCTCCACACAAAACTGTCATTTCATCGCTGGATGTGCTAATGTATTTGCATTTTTTAATTCAATGTCGCACTCGTGTGTGGCAACTAACTAACTCCACCTCGACCTTCGTTTCGGCCACACACAGGCGACGCCCGACTCGGGCCTATAAAACTGGTGCACTCGATGCAAAAGCTACAAAAATAAATCAATTAAACCTGTGCACGCAGAGAAACGGGCTCTTCCACATACTAGCATAATCGGCTTTAAATTCGTATCAATTTCCTTGCTAAATCTTCAAGTACATTTTGTTTTTAAACATTTTTAAATCAAGTACAAATCATCCTTGATTGTAAAATTATTAAATTATAATATAAGTTCAACAGTTCTTGAATATTATTAGTATTGGTCTACTGTAAAGATCTTTGTTTTGGCATTAGGAAAACTTCTGAAAAATGTTTAAAAAACATTTGAGCTTAGCATGATTTTGACAAAATGTTCTACTTGATTTGAGTACAAATTAATTGACGTTTTTCTCTGAGTGTAGAGCTCGCTCAGCCGGGCGTTTGCCAAACTGAAACCCCTTGTCAAACCGAAACCGAATTTTAAATTGAATTGCAATTGAAACTGGCTGCTGGCTGCTGCCTGCTGCCTGGTGACTACTGCCTGTTTGGTTGGCCAAATGCCTGACATAGAGAATCGCTTTGACCCACATTTTCTTGGCTATCATCGGCTTGGGCACTCGAAGCGTTTGTCGTCTGGCTCTTCGGATTCGGTTCTAGAGGCTTGATTATAATCGGCACTTGGCCTATTGATGACTGCCGTTTGTCGTTACCGGAATATTGTCGGGTTGTTTGAGCCAAGTTGTGTTGTCGATTGCTTGCCGCTAGGTCAAGGACTTAATGTTGCACAATCGTTTGAGTGGAAATAGCTTTAAAGCACGAGTCTTACTTAGATAACCAAGAAGTTGTGGCTGCCATAAACAATTGTTAACTTGTAATTAATATTGTACTTAGTTCAAATGTCTCCAATTCGGAGAATTTTTACTTCTATGTGATTAATTCTAATTTTAATCATTCTCACGAATCTTTTTCTCAGTTGTTAAGCTGTTATTGCCCCAATGTCAATTCCGCTAATTTGCCCACCTACGCGTTGATAGATAAAATTTCTATCTAGCTACACCTTTAATTTATGAGCTAAATATTTCCAATTAGCAGTTAACAACCCAAATCGCGAACATTGGGAGGCAATTACGTCCATGAAAAATCCCAGAAAATGCAAATGCTTAAAGCAAATCAAAGTCAATTGCTCACATCTGAAAGAGAGCTGCGTTTAAGAGCTTGACCTGGCCTAGAAGAGCTTTAAGTGTTAAGATCAAAGACTCTTAACGTCACTCGTGTTACTCTTATGGCAGCAAACGGCATTTCTAGCCATAACAACAAATATTGCATCAATTAAAAGTTGTACGCGCGATCGCGTGCCTCGCAAAAAATGTTAAGAGCCATTGACAGAATGCTGGGCTGAGAGATTGACAAACATGTTTACGAGTATTCTGTGGCCTAAACAGACGGAAAAGGAAACGTGAAGATTTCGATAGGCAGCTCTTGAATGCACTAACGGGTCTTGAAAGGCTTTAAATGATTGCTAATTAAAAAGAAAAGATATTGATATGGGGCTTAGATAAATGAAAAGCGATTCTACTAAAATTATATATAAATAAATAATAATAAAGGATTGCCTCAAGTTAAAAAGTGTAAAGATAGTCATATAGGGCTTAGTTAAACAAAGACTTGAATTTATTTAGTAAAATTCCTAATAAAATAGTTATAGCTGCTGTTAATTAGTGTATTAGTGTGGAGTAAACAGGTAAAGCGCCAGGTTAATAAGGTTCAAAGCAATACAGAAAATATTTGATGCTCCCCGTGCACAGTGCAAACAACAACGCGGTTCTATGTGGCCCCACTCTTGACATGTGTACTACTTAGATATATATATATATATATATAGTTGGTGTATACATACCGCACATTGGTAACTGTTATGTTGCTAACGCCAAAGGCCTGGATATTACGGAAGAGGGCGCGATAGCCATCTGGGCCGCTCCCCAGCACAATGCCGATCTCATCGATGACCACGGGCTCAATCTGTGTCGAGAGAGAGAGAGAGAGAGAGGGAGAGAGGGGGAGGGAGAGAGGTGATCATGTACGGGAAGTTATATGCAAATAAAGCCAGACTCGGCTCACCTCGTAAATGTCTAATTCGGGTATGCCCTTTTGTAGGTAATGCACCAATTTGTTGCCGCTCTCACGTAGACACTCGTTGATAGCTGCCTCATCGCGCGGGCACTGTTGCAGATAGTAGGCTGCAAGCGAGAAAGGGGGAGAGAGAGAGAGAGAGCGAGCGAGAGCTATTTTAAGTGCACTTGGCAGTGTGGCTAGCTTTGAATATAAAGCATTTCCCAGTTCAACGTATTTGCTGTTGGCCAATTTGTTAGCTCAGCCACTTTTGTTGATTATCTTTCGTTAATACCTTTTTCCTTTTCATTTTCATTTTAAATTTTTATTGTTATTATTTTCTTAACTAAAACTTAAACACTGCGCATTCGAGTGCAACGAATTTAATTGCAGCTCGGCGCGCAATGTTTGCTCAGTTCAAGTTCACATGTTCGCACTGCAGATCCCCGCCGCCGGATAAGATCGATCCCCGCCACAGGCGTGAGCATGTGCAGCAATCAACTTGTTATTAGCACTTGACTCTCAGCCAGGGCCAAACCTGATGTGACAGCTTTATTGGCGGCTTCATCGGCGTTGCGGGCACCGCAGCCCGGCAAGTTGGCTCGTTGGCTCGTTGGGGGAATGAACTCATCTGCGAGCGCCACTTGTAGCATCTGCCAGAGCCCCCGAGTATTTAAATTAGTCTGCCCAATGCTAGATTATCATTCAGTTCCATTACCTAACTTCGAGCACATGTTTACCCAGTTTGTTTACTAACAATCCGAAGCTGTTGCTCAGCTCGCATTTAGATGATTTATCTGCTGGCAATTAGTCAGATATTTGTCTAGCTTTTACTCTACAGATTGTGTTTTGAAAATATTCTTATTTTCAAGATATCCTAATGGAAACAATTGGTATTTATTTCGTTCCTAAAAGTTAAACTAACTATTGTTTGGTAATAAAGTTGAAGGCACGTCTTATTACATTTTCATTCCATGAATAACATTTCTATAACCTTTTATAAATAGCCTGGCTTATAGCTCGGGATTATTATCTTCATGTGTTCAACTATGTCTTGTATTATGAGTGTGTCTCAGCTTTATGGCACATTTCAAGACGTCTGACCTAAGCTCTCTTCTTGAGCCACATAAAAAATATGGGGTTTTTTTTTGTCATATAAGTGGCTACATAATTTTGTTTGGCATATGTCTTCGATATGGTAATTCTAGGAAATGTTACATGCATGTCTGGCGCCAACTTTCGACGTTGTTGTCACGTTTCGAGCGGGTAATTAAAGTCCAATCGAGCGCTACTTAAGCCTAGTTATAAACGACGTGATCGAAGCGAGTTGGCCCCGCTCCCTTTAAGGACTGGAAAGCGACCCAACGTCGACGTAATCTAATAGAAAGCTAACGCTGCTAACAGCAAAAAACGCGCAATTTCTGGCTGTTTCCTAAGGTTTACGGATTGGAGGCTTTTTGGCAATACTCACGCTGTTGCTGGGCCCAAATGGCGCCCACTGTGGACAGCAGCAAAAATATTCCGAATTTGTGGCACATTGTTGTTGTTGTTGTTGTTTTTGGTATGTCTGCATGAAAGTACAAGTTAAAATAAATAGTTATGAGCGTTGTTTCACTTTTAGTTTGGTTTCATAATTTATTAGCACGTTTCGTTTAGTTTCGTTTTGTTTCTTTTTCATATGCTAATTTCTGTCAAATGACGTTTTAGTTGTGTTTGTTCGTCTTCTCCTCCGATGAGTAAGAGCGAAAGTGTCTTAGGAGAATTTTCTGTTCGGGTTGGAGCACACAATAAGCACAATGAAACATACAGTGTGTACAATATAAATTTCACTCTGCCCTCGAAATTCTAGCGGGCTCCGCTCGTAAGTGGGTCAAAACGGACCAGTTCGCTACGTTTCGGTTTTTGTTTGTTCTTCTCTCTCTCTCGCTGGCGACGTAAACAGAATAAAACCGAGTATTGGAATTGCTTTCTTATAAAGGTTTTCTGGTCTGCTCTGCTGCCACTGGTTGCTTTCTTTGCGCCGACTGCCGTCCAACTTTCACGCGACTTGAGCGAGGAATGAGCCAACACTGCATTGGACCAAGCCATTTAACCAAAAACGCAGCCAACTTAGCCAGCCAGCCAGCCAGCCAGCCAGCGAGGCGGCCAAAAGAAATGAACTCGAGTCGAAAGCAGCGCCAAAGGCGTACGCAAAGTGCACTGCAGCGGCGAACAAAGGCCGCAAAATGGGGCCACACCCACCGCTAGCCCCAGCCTAGGCATGGACTGCATCTGGGTTGGGTCTGGGCCTGGCTGTACCGCTACTTGAAGGTTAAGTTCATGCCGTGAGCTGGTCGGTCTTTGACTCGGCACGGCCTCCGTAAATCAGCGTAACGAGTTGCGCGAGTTGTGATTCATGGGAGCTTCATTAGCCCTGGGATTAGCTGGGCTTAATCCTGCCTAGTCCATATATCAGCTCCATGGAACCAGTTGCAACTATTTTTATACCTTATAAATAGCTGGCAATTTGTGCCCTTTTGTGGCTAAGCGGGGCGGCTCAAAAGGTGCCTTTCGAAAGGTCAAGTCTTGCCTTTTGCCATTTCACATAAACCATTTGCAATGCACTTGGGGCTCTACACGCGCTCTCAGGATTTGCATACGAATAATAACAGAAAAAAAGGTTCTTTCATTGCGTACAAAATCCAATATGAATGAGAATAATTATGTTTTTGTGGAGAGCAATCAATCACACTTATTTATGGCGCATTTCTTTGACACGGCCAGCTTTAGAATTGCAATTTGCAAAAGAAATAAAGAAATTGACAACTTTGTGTCCATTCAACGCTCAAAAGATGCGTTGTGCATTTTAATCAAAGAATTTTATGGCATTTTTATTGTTGGTTTTTATATTAAAATTGAGTAGATGACACAGCACAATATTTATTTATTATAATATTATATTATATATTATATAAATTATTCGATAGTTGATTTATATAGAAATAATATTAATATATGTTTTGTATAAATGAGTGAACTTGGGCTCATGAGTAGCAACAAAAACATTTTGAAGTGTTTACGAAATGTGTTGCATACTTTTGAGGTCAACAGAAAACGAAGCAGCTACAGTCGCGTCGCGCAATGTAGGACCAGTGCATGTGCCAATTACAGGTTTTTAACGGTCAAGGTTATTTTTATTGGTCATTGTGCTCATTGCGGTTTGTTTATCTCATTTTCCTTGATAGTTTTCCTCTTACCAGTCGATATCCTCGAAATGTTGTCCGGCCAGTTTTGTTGTGCAAGTAGAAAAGTGAAAGAATTTAACAAATAAATGAATAAGCAAAGATGCTTCACAGTATTCATATCGATGAGTGCTTAGAAATGCGAATAATTAGACCTAGAGACTTGCACTTCCTTGACTTTCTCGTTCGCAATATGCTGCGAATACATGTTTGTTCCATTATTTAGAACTGTGCTTAAATGCGAACTGTATATTTCTTAAAGTTCATATAGAAACTAGTTTCGAACGATAGTGAAACTATTAAGTGCTAATGAAATCAAAACTTAATGTATAATTTTTTTATAATTTGCAAGTTGCAACCTATTAAAATCGAGTTTTAAAGAACCCGTTTCCTTTAAATTATGGCTAGAACAAAACAAGAATTGTATAATATGTGTCCAGCTCTGTTTTTATTGTTTGCACTTAAAGACTCACATGGAGACTTGTCTGTGTACTCGTAATTTCAGTAATAATTAGGTACATACTTTTGGTAATTTCGTGGAACTACTAATGTTCTGAAAGTGTTGATATATGAATATATCGCTTTATTTAATGTGCCTTTCGCATCGGAGGGTAGAACAAAGCCATCTAATTATTTAAATAACAATGCGAGTACTTTGCACAATAGGCTGAAAAACGTTTCCCTGTACCATTTACTATTTATCTATTTGCTCTGGCTCCTCCTTAAGTATTTCTCACAATTGTCGCTCAGCTTTTGGTATGCGCAGTGTAAAGCACGGGCTCTGCCTTGGCACTTGTGCACGAACTGGCATTTATTATGTGCTAGAATCGAATGGGGCTTTGTGTCGATGGGCACTTCCCCAATCCCCTCTCCGTGTTTGCCATGGCCATTGTAAACAGTTTAAGATCAGACAGCCAAAGGTCTTCTCGCGGGCAGAGCAAAGTTAAAAGCTTGGGACCTTACCCTTGTCTTCCTCTTCCCAGATGATTTGTTTGCACGCATATATCTGCGAATGGGCAAGGGAGGGGTTAGGAAGTTGTTCTGAAGTGGGACAGCTGTCAGATGATATCTGTATTACAATCGCTTTAAATATAATATAGAGTATATCCTACATTCACATTGCAGAACTTAATCTGAACCGTCAACTTTGTTATATACAACAAAAAATGATATGGCACAAAACTAGTTACTGTACGCAACTGGAAAAACCTTAATGAATAAATAGTTGCTTACGGATTATAGACGCCAATTAAATTTATAATAAATTGAGAATTAATTGTGCCTTCTATGCTATTTTAACCGAGCTTTTATCGTACTACTTTATAATGCATCAATATCTGTTCAATAAAAGTCTTACAGACGTGACTTTGGCACAGTTGATAAAAGATTAAAAACTAAAGATCTCAATTAGTTCGTTCAGGGTTCCCTTGTGGTCACCTGTGCTGAGGCACTGAGGTCACTTTGTCGCAGGGAAGGTTGTTCTGCTGGTTAGTCGGCAGTGGCGAGCGGGTTGTTGATCCATGACTGATCAGATTATCCAACACCCATGTATACATATATATATATATATATATGTATATAGAAACCGTTAATTGTAGCGGAGAATATTAAAGCTCTAAAATGATTTGCACTTTAGCACATTTCGGAAAATTTACAGAAAAAATGATTATTTGATTCTAAACGAGTTAAGAATCAAATTTACAGCTCATTGCGAAAATTGGAGAGCTTAATTACTGTTTATGCCACTCGGCAAATGGGCGAGCAAAACAAACGAGAATAAGTAGTGGTGCGCTAGGCGATCGACTACAAAATACCCTGTACTCAGTCACGAGCTAACGTCAGACAGCGCTTGTGCTTCTTCTTTTCCCTCGTTCCACATATTGGATGATTTAATTTTAAATATTTTCTGCGTTCGATCATTTTGAAATTGTCAGAACTTAAATAATACAATATACCTACTAAATATACTTAAAACATTTCTAGTCTACAATATACCCTTTTCCCGTTTTTCAATGGGTATAGGGCTTTAAATAAAAAAAAAATTTAATTTGGCAGAGACTTAGAAGAAGTCTCAAGCCGAAGAGGAAGGAGAAAAAGAGACCTTTAGACGGCTTCACTAAACACCAGTTTCTCAGTCAGTCAGTCAGTCGCTCAGTCAGCGTCGCTGTCGCTGTCAGCGTCGCCGTCGCCGTCGTCAGAGCTCGGAGCTGCGCTTTGCATCTGTTGCCTCCTCTGCGCAGGGGGCTTTAAAACCCAACCGCGACGCTGGCAACGTTCACAGTTGTCGTTCTCAGCCGCGCTTTGCTGGACGTCTGCCTCGAGCGAGAGATCGATAAATAACATATTGCATATTCAATAGTAAAAATAACTGCGCTCGTTGTCGTGTGACCTAAGCGTGTCGTGTGCCAATTGCCCATTCTTTGTATTAACCAAAAATCAACATGCTGAAATATCTGTGCATTGTGGCTGCTGTCCTGCAGTTGACCTGCTTCTCACAGGCCGAAACGCGTAAGTTCTGAAACGATCTAAATCGAGACATGGGATGGACATCAACAGATTATGTGGAAGGTCTTGGGCACCCAGGCATGACAAACTTAATGTTTATAATGTTGTTGAGTGCAGAAGACAATCTTTTCATTTGACTGAACAACAATATTTATGGATACTCTGAGCTTAGTACTTAAGTGCATTGTGTTCTTAAGGAAATTCATTTTCAGTCTCTGTTTTTCTTTCCGTTCGGCTGAACAGCTCACAATATTGAGGAATATTTGAACAGCTTACATATGATAATCTTATATGACTAAAGTGCTTTGTGATCTGCACTTGACACGTTTTCTATAGCTAAAAAAATCCCAGCACATTAGGTTAATTAGTTTGCAGTGGCTAATTATCAGCTTTAGCTGGAAAACTTTGGGTTCCAAGATGAGCTCAATCTGCTGTTCTTCCAAGTTCTTCACACACCTCAGCTAATGCATTTTATTTGTTTAGTTGGAATGTCAAATGAGACGCTCAATCACAAATTTTAT
This sequence comes from Drosophila colorata, assembly GCA_035041545.1. Classification (NCBI taxonomy): domain Eukaryota; kingdom Metazoa; phylum Arthropoda; class Insecta; order Diptera; family Drosophilidae; genus Drosophila; species Drosophila colorata. Next base: position 990,321 of record JAWNLD010000077.1, read on the forward strand.
GTAAATACAATTGAATTTACAGCTGGCGTGTGCTAATTGCCTGAAATGACACAGTTTTGACAGCTCCGAGAGCTGACATCTCGGGCAGGGGTACGAGTAAAACAAAACATAGACAAAAGCAGTCGAGAGCAAAACTTCCGCATCCATAAAAGACGCATTGAAAATGCAAACTCTGTACCAAATCCATAATTAATGAACGCAACTAAAAGCCATTTTCAAGTTTCGATCCGTTCGATCCGTTGAACAGCCTTCAACTTGAATTTTATGCTTCGGAAACGCTCAGCTGCAGTCGCTAATGTTCACGAACTGAATGTAAGCCACATATATAATGATATAGCAGCGATCGGTGACGGTCAGGCGACAGTGTTGTAAGGAAAATATATGTGTGTTAGCAGACAGGTTCTTAAGCGTTGCAGTTTTAAGGCCAGCATCGCGACCTTGCCGCAGATCGCACTTGGTCTTGGCCAGGCCTGAACTTGAAAAATGTTGTCTAAGCCGTTGGCCGGGTTTTCGAGACGTTCGCGCCCGAGAGTCGTTGAACTTTACAGGAATTGAAAAAAGCGAAACTGAAATCGATGTTGATGTTGATTTTGAGCTTGCTTAAACAACCAAGTGCTAAATGCTTTCCGTGCTCTTCTTCTTGTTTACTTAGCAGCTGCGTACATTAAGCAATGCCGTCGCGACGATCCCAAGCTCGTGGACTGCCTCAGCGGCGCCCTGGAGCATCTGCGGCCGTATCTGGCCAGCGGCATACCAGAGATCGAGGTGGGTAACCCTGCAGTGTGGCAGACAGGCCTGCCGCATGCCGCATGCCGCACGCCCGTGCCGATTTGCGTATTGCACAACGCGTTGCCGTTGCATAAGACCCAAATGCCAAATGCCGCATGGCAGGCCGTGGAGCTGGGCTAACAACTTGCGCAATGCGCCGCAGTTGCATGTGGCAGCTGCCACTCAAGTGCGCAAATTGCCGATTGCGCTGCGATTGTGGCACGTTTATCGACGGGGCTAACTTTTGTTCGTCTCCCCTGCAGCTGCCGCCCGTGGAGCCCTTCAAGATGGACTCGCTGGCCCTGCAGCTGACCGAGGGACCGCAGGGCTACAAGATCACGCTGAAGAACATGGAGGCTTTTGGCGCCAGCAACTATCAGGTGAAATCGCTCACGCTGGGCGAGAACGGCGGCGAGCCCTTCAAGGCGCGCATTTTCATGCCCAAGCTGAAGATCGAGGCCAAGTACACCAGCTCCGGCGTGCTGCTGATCATACCCGCCTCGGGCGGCGGCGATTTCCACGCCGTCTTCGATGGCGTCACCGCGGATCTGACCGGCAAGACGTCCGCGCGCGGCAAGTACCTGCACGTGGATGCGCTCAGTCTGGTCCTGGATGTCGACAAAGTCAACATGAGCATCTCGCGCGCCTTCAACAACAATCGCATCTTGCGTAAGTACCTCAAAGTTTGTGCTCGCAGGCTGATCATGTTTTAATTATATCGCTCTCGCCTTTCCCCTATCCTGGCAGTGGAGGCTACCAATCTCTTCCTGCGCGACAACTCGCAGATTGTGCTGGAGGCAATGCAGGCGCAGCTCCAAAAGAAGCTGGCTTCCGAGTTTGGCAAGCTGGCCAATCAGCTGCTCAAGCACGTTCCTATTGACCAATTCTACGAGGATTAGTCAACCTACTCTAAGAACACTAGCTCTAAGTTCTTTTTTATTTAATTGTAAAATACTCGTTATCGCTATGAGCAAAGTATTAAACAATATACTTACATACTGTGTGGTGTAAGCAACAGACTTCTCTCATCTGCTATCCTATGCATTCGATCCTTAGATGGCACTATAATTTTTATGACAAGCCTACAAGTATGCAACAGTTTCGTAAGTCGCATATCTTTGAAATTCTTAGTTCTGCCTAAAAGTATGCATTGCAAATTGCACGTAAATATAGAAGTAAAGAAACGCGTTGTTTTTAATGTTTCTTTTTATTAAATATGTAGAAGTATTTAGTTTTACAATTGTTCATCATTAGTTATGTTCGTACACCTATGTACATACGAGTGGCTAATTAGGTTTCTTGTTTTTCATTTCATTTAATTGAATTCCAGTTGTTTTGGGTGTTATTGTGGCATTAATGGGGGCATTCAACAAAAAACAAAAAAACACAAACCAATCTTAAGCTTTAGTATTGGTCGAAAGTGCTCCTAATTTGCAGTTGGAGTAAGTGTTAGGAGTAATCACTAACTACAAAAAGCTATACAACATTAAGAAATGCTCAGTAAAAAAAACAGTTTAAAACGAAAAAAAAAAACATTATTTTCAAGAAAATAAAATTATTAGCTTAGTGCTGCGCCAGATCCATAAGAATAGGATTAATGCAAGATAATCCAAGATGCAAATCCATAAAATTTCGTATTTGTTTGTTTAAAACTAGGATTACAGCCCATAAAAATTGTATCATTTTTTCTAAATCTGCAATTGTACCCTTCACTTACCCCCTGTTGCAAATATATGCCTTCTGTACTCCGAGTACTCTGTATATACAGTTAAATATTGGGTTGTGTCGTTGATTTTGTTTGTTGCTTTCTACAAGTTTTTTTCTGTTGTTGTTGCTGTTGTTGCTATTGTTGTCAAAGTCGCCTTCAGGGAGCGAACAACATTTTGAATTTTATCATTTTTATCATATTCCTATTAAATATCGAGATTTGCTCATCCGAACAAGTTTCAAGTAAAAATCTATATAGTTATACATACATTTCATTTCTACAATGGAAAAATTCTACTATTTGAAATTATTTCTTGGGGGTTATGTTTATTATTATTTTATTAATTGTTTATGTATTAATATTTTGTTATGCTTTTAGTTTTAAATTTGGTTTTTCTTTTTTGTTTTTTTTTTATTATTCTTTTAGTGAATTTTGGTAATTGGTAATTTTGTTAAAATGTTCGGCCTGGAAAAAGTGCAGCTTGCCAAGGCTTATAAAAAAATATGTCCGTTTACTTACTGGCTCATATAAAAGTTGATCATTCTTGGGTATATCATTACATATATATATATATATATATATGTGTGTGTGTGTGTATGTCATAGACAGCTAGCCTGTTTATATAAAAAATGCGCCGTATAAAATGACTCAAACTTTGCGCTGTCTTTCGGTTTTTAGTTTTGCTTTTGTTGGAATGGTTATAGGTTAGTTTTATGTATATATATATACTATATATATTATGCTATCCATTAAATGTATGCCATATTAATATGAATTTTGATTTCAGATTTGTTGTCATCGCAGCCTTCTATTGAAGCCAATTGGTTGGAAATTGAACGCGAACGTGAATTTATATGTGAATGTAAAACGTGTTCAACTGAAAATAAGTTCGAATTGAGGAAATAAAACGTTTCCACTTTTGCTACATAATAAACTGTGTTTTTCTTTTTATTTTTCTCACAATGAAATTAGCTTTTAATATAAAGTGTATAATAAACATAAGAGTTGTCGTTTTTTTCTTTTAATGCATAGTTAAATCAAATGCTCGAAATCTCGAATGCTATCCACGAATTTTATACTTGTTTTTTTCTTTCTTTTTGTTATCATTATATATAGACTCGTACGTAACTTGTGCCGATTGCGCGCTGTTTACAAAACTAAAGGTTCCTCGGTGTGTGTGTTTGAGTGTGTGAGAGTGAGTGTAACTACAAAATATAATTATTTATGCTTTATAAGTATGTACTTGTATGTATAATATATATATTTATATATATATAATTTATAGGTTTTACTTGACGTCTGCTTAAGAGCGTTTGCCTGTCCATTCTACCTTGCTTACATCTTTGCTATCGTTCTATGCTTTTTACAACAAATTACAAATGTTTTTTTTTAGTGTATGCTTTAGCTATGTTCTTAGCTTAGTTTACAATCTTTTGCTGTCGAAAAATTTTACAAATTTCTGCTGCTCGTGTGTATAATATATATGTATATATATATATATAATGTCTATTTAGGATTTTGTTTAAATATGGGTTTACTATTATTCAACGCCAGCTTTATTACGCACTTGTTCGATTTTTGTTTTTGTTTTTTACAAATTTAATTGGCAAAAATAAAATGTACAATTTGAAAAAGTTTCTTGTGTTTGTTTTTGTGTCTGCTTTGGCAGCTTCGAAATTGGTTTTCGACTCATATTCATAGTTTTTATAAAAAAAACCAACCTCATACAAGTAAATTTTTCTGCTTTGTTTGTTCTTTTAAACTACGCATTGCTTATGTAATAAGGGATTTTTATATGCATTTTTATATAAGTTAAGTTACATTGTTTACATTTGTGTTTCTTTTTAGTTGATTTTTAATTTTTAAATGGGTTTTTTAATCCTTTTTGTCGGTTTACTCGAAATTGTTCACATGCGTGCAAAATGTTTTTAGTGTAAAAACTAGCAATATATGTATATATATTATATATATATTAATGTAGATAGCGCTAGTTGCGTCTCAAATATCTTCTTTCGCTTCTTTTTCTACACATAATTTATTTTTACATATACAAATACATGTACAAATACATCATATATATATATATTCAATCAAGTATTTAAAATCTTCGCTTTAATCAAGTGCATATGTTTGTGTGTTATATAAGAACTTGTCTTATGCTAACTACTACGGCTATGCAGCTTAATGCGTGTATGTGTGTGTCTATGTGTGTTTGTGTGTCGAAAGCGTATCTGCTTTCGGTGTGTTTACACTGTGCAGAACTTGAGAATCTCAATACAGAGTTGTTGTTGCTCTTTTCTTTGTTTGTTTACGATTTATGTAAATTAAAATTATCAGTGCATTGCGCAGGCAGTTGATTAGTTACGAATTAAAATTATAATTTAAAAAAATTACCCAAATAAAATACACATACATTTATAATAAGATAAATTATTGCTACGCCAACGCTTGAAATGCGCTCGGGGCATTGGGCGGGGCGGGGTGTTAGTGTGGGTGTGTGCTACGTAGTCTGAAATTTACACAAAATTACATGTATTGTATGCTGAATTTTTTTATATGTATATATATACAAAAACACGACGACGACACAACAACAAGTTTCGTTTTGTATCAATTTTGTAGAGTATAGTTAAATTTTTTTTTTTGTTTTGAGAGCAAAAACCGACAAAAGTTAAAAAATAAAAAACTATACATAAATTAAGAATTTAAATTCGTTTCTTGTTTGGTTTTCTTTTCAGTTTGTTTAAGGCGTCGAGAAATATTCTAAATGTATTTATCAAAATGTACAAAAATTCTGATTTTTTACAATGTTCCTTGTGTTGGCAATTTACAAGTGTGGTGCCTAAAACAATTTTATACACTTATACACGTTTATGGGGGCGGGGCGGTGCGCGTACTAGCGCAACGAATGCATTTCAAGCTGCGCAGTAATTGTTTTTAAGACATACAATTAAAATATAATTAAATAGTCGAGCGTCAACATGGCTGCTGCCAGTGGCTGAAAAACTGTAAGCAGACAGCGCGCGAGCAAGCAGTGTCCGCTACACGCGAGCACTGCTTGCTGACTCACACTGCTTAGCGCACAGCAGCCGAGACGGTTTATACAACAAAATCAAAAATTAATAATAATAATTTGTATATGCATTATAAAAGGTGGGCTAACTAACAATAACTTGCAAATTGTATTCAAATATTTTTTTTTTTGTTTTTGATTTATTTTTGTTTTGCATACATATGTAGGTTCTGGTTTTTGAGTGAGTTGCGTGTTAAAAAATATAAATCTTTGAAAAATCATAACTAAAAGAAACTTAAAAGAGTTAATATAAATCATAAATCAGTAATCAGTTAAATCTTAGTGGCTAAACAAAGAGTTCGGTTCGACGAGCCTAATGAAGCGCGTTTCTTCAATTCTATATATATATATATAAATACAATGCGTGTTTATATGTGTGTGTATGAGTGAGTGTGCGCGTGTTTGTATGTGTGTGTGTGTGTTGGGCACTTAAAAACGAAACAATTTACAAAATACAAATACAAATGTATGTAAATATATATATATATATATGTATAATATGTATATAGGGCACATGCCATAATTGCTACAATGCATGCGTTTTCTATATATATGTATATGTATGTGTGTGTGAGAGTCTTATGTGTGTGGGTGTGGATGTGTGTTTGTGTGGGTTTTCTTTAACATTATTTTTATGTTTTTGTTGTTTACAAGCAATTTACAAACAAATGTTCGATTAAAATTAATGAGAATTTTACAAAACAGTTTTTCATTTTACATGTGAACAAATTGACAAAAAAAGAAAAATATATATTTAATAATTATTACATTGTTTTACATGGTTTTAGTTTGTGGTTTTGTTTTTTTTGAGTTTGTTTTTTTTTTGTACAAAATTTTACATAGCGCAAAAGCGACGTGAAATTTGTTGCAAAACGCAACGCTAAAGAGTTCTTGATTGAGTGTGTTGTGTGTGTGTGTGTATTCGGGTGTGTGTGTGTGTATCGAGTGCTCTCGGCTGCTGGCTTTATAAATAATGCATTTTTTACACATATTAAATTTGCTCTTTAGCCTACATGCTACGTTTAAGTTGTTCATTATATTGTATTGTTTTTATATATTGTATAAGATTTAAATATATGTATATATATTTGAAATGGTTGCAGTTAAATTCTATGCTAATAATCATGCTCTTCTGCACTTTCTTCTCGTTCTCGGTCTCTTCCTCTTTACTTTTCTTCTTCGCTCTTTCTTTACTGCTTTTGTTTCGCAACTGAACGTCACGCGCTCTTGTTTTAAATAATCAAATTTACAGTCGTTTCATTTGCTTAAACATTACAAATTGTTTTTCTCGAGTTTGTTTCTCTTATTTTCTCATTTTTTGTTTTATACAAAGTTATTACAACGAAAACGTACGCAGACATGTTTTTCCTTTTCTTTTCTTTTCTTCTTTTTTTTTCATATTTCGACAGCTTTTTGCTTTTATGTCGCTTCACAAATTTCAGCAACAAGTGCAAAAAACAAACAAAAAATTGAACACGCATAAATATGCGAATTTGTTGCATTTCATCGAGTTTATCTTTTGTTTTGAAACTCGCTTGAGTGTGTCTGTGTGTGTTTTCTCTCAGGTGTGTGTGTGAGTGTGTTAGTTTTACGCACTTTACAAAAGCGTTTAACGATCAATTTCTTTTCTTTTTAGTTTTTTGTTACAATTGAATATACAAATTATCGATTGCTCCCCAAGTTGGAGCCGATTTGTTTTGTTTATGTTTATGTTTTTGTTTTTGTTTTTGTTTATCTCTTTTTATATCTTTGTGTTTCTGCAGTTGTGTTCTGCTGCGTTGTGTTTATAAATAAATTACATTACATTTATTATTATTAGTATTATGTATATATATATATAGTTTTCTTTTATAATATTTATAGTATGCATTCGCTTTGTTTTCTCATGCTCTCCATTTGCTCCTTTCACATCTCCTTCTCCATCTCCTTCTTCTCCTTCTGCTTTTTCTTCTTCATCCAGGGACTACAAACTAAAATTCGATACGAGGGCTGCACTCGCTCCAATTTACAGCACTCCGTTGGCGGTTGTGGGTGGTCCGATGGGGCCCAGGCCGCTGTTCACCGAGTTGACAACCGAGCCGCCCGACTCCGAGGTGGCTGGCGATGTGGGCTCGGCCATCGAGATGCTGCCATTCTCCTGCACGGCGCAGATGCCGGTGGGCGAGCCCATGCTGTTGCTGGTCGTGGCTATGACAGCACTGGCCACCACCGTCGACGTGGCGCTGGGCGTGGCCACAGCGCCGCCGACGACGCTGCTGCTGCTGGCAGCGGCAACCGTTGTGGCTGCTGCGCCGCCACCGCCGGCAGCTCCAACACCGGCCGAGGCCGAGGCCGAGGCGGCGGCCATGGGATTGGTAATCTTCATGTAGTACTTCTCCAGCTTGGCGTTGATGTGCTTGCCGTAGGTGTACTTGCGCAAGGCGGTCATGTGGGGCCGTATCTTGGTCATCAGCTTCTTCAGCTGCGTCGGCTCCGACACGTCGATCATCTTCTGCACCACATAGTTGGCATACTGGTCCTTCATCATGACGTGCAAGGCGCTGCAGCGAAAAGAGTGGGGGCAATTATGAGCATCACTTCGGCACATACAGGGTGTATATGTACGTATGTATGTACACATTTCACCCGATCCGATCCCACTTACTTGTCATTGAATGTGCACACCTCGTCGATGAGGCCGGTGCGCTCGCCGCGCGTGGCGTGTGTCACGCACTTCTCCACCACGTTCGAGGCGAACTTGTGCTGTGACAGCACCAGCACCTTGCCGCGCACGCTGTTGATCAGTATGGACTTGTCCTCCTGTTTGCCATGCTCTGTAACAGCCGTGAGATATCCATAATTAATAAACATTTGCAAACAAATCCCACCAACTGCTCTTGCTACCCTTGAAACTCATGAACTTCATGAATTATTGATGATGTTTGATTTTATATCCAAATTTATTTCAGTATTGAAAAAACAACTTGTTTAAATTTTTTTGTAAAATTATTATGTACTTCCCCCTTACTCATTTTAGAAAATTATTTTTTTTTTAATTTAGAATTATTTTCTTTTTTATGGTGTTAAAAATTGATGATGTTTGATTTTACATCCAAATTAATTTCAGTATTGAAAAAAAACTTGTTTAAATTTTTTTGTAAAAATATTAAGTACTTCCCCCTTACTCATTTTAGAAAATTATTTTTTTTTAAATGTAGAATTATTTTCTTTTTTATGGTGTTAAAAATCATGCACAAAATTAAAAAATTCTGACATGTAAGGTTCCCGAATCCGCATCAGATGCTCTCCCTTAATACCATTTTTTTTTTTTAACTTATCCTGCTATTTTATCCTAGCCCAACTCACCTAGCACATGTTGTATGACGTAGTTGCCATATTGGTCTTGGATCAAGTTCTCGGTGTTCTCGTGCAGTTCATCCAGAATGGGCGTGGTCTGCTCGGCCGTGCAGTGCTCGAGGATGCGCTGGATAACCCGACAGCCGTAGGGATGTGTGCTCAGCGAGAAGACCTGACCCTTGAATGCGTTGATCACGAACTGCAGGGCAACGGGATCGACGCACTCGATGCACTTCTGCACGACATGGTTGCCGTTCTGGTCCTTGACGCACTTGAGCACGTGTCCGTCCAGTTCGTGCACGATCTCCTGCTGCTGTTCGGGCGAGATGCTCTCCAGGGCCTTCTGGATGACGCGGCAGCCGTACATCTGGAGCGCCAGCTGCAGCACATGACCCTTGACCTGCATGCCCAGTGTGTTCTTCTGCTCCGCGGTGCCGAACTCGAAGAACTTCTGGATGACATAGTTGCCAAACACGTCCGTCATCAGGCTGTAGGCGGCGCCCAGGATCTCATTGAAGACCATCTGCTTCTCGGGGGCCGTGGCGCGCTCCAGCTTCTGCTGGATGAAGCGCGAGCCGTGCTGGTCCTGCGAGAACTCGACGATGTGGTTGGTCAGATCGCGCAGCTGCAAGTTCGGATAGCGCTGGTTCCGGAAGTCCTCCAGCAGCCGCGATCGGCCCGGCTGGGGGGCACCGCCGGCGGCACCAGCTGCGGCCGCGGCGACCGCTGCGGCGGCGGCCACCTGCCGCGAATTCGCCACGGCGGCGGCGACGGCGGCGGGCGTGTTGCCCGGCAGCGCCAGATGGTTCGAGAAGAGCGAACTGTTCGAGCCAAACATGTTGTTGGCCGCCGCCGCGACGGCCGCCTGAGCCGCTGCTGCCGTCGCCGGCAGACCCACCGCCAGCTGCTGGCGCTGGCGCGACTCGGCGCCCGGCGCCCGATTGCCGCCCATCAGGCACGACTGCGCCGACGGCGGCGGCGTCAGCGGTGCGCCCAGCGGACTGGCCGACGCATTCACTCCGCCCGCGCCGAGCGCTCCGTACGCGCTCGCATTCGACATGGCGCCGGGCCACTTGGCGCGCGCTGCGGCCGCGGCGGCCGCTTGGGCCACGCTGCTGTTCACCGCATTCGCGGCGGCCACGCTGCTCGTGGTGTAGTCCATGGCCGAGGGGCTGAAGGCGGATGTGGTGCGGTCGAACGAGTCGCGGCGACCGGTCAGCGAGTTTGTGTTTAAAGCGAGGCCTGTGGAGAGGAGAGAGCGGGAATGCGAGTTTAGATTTGTCCACAATAAACGTAAAGTAGAGCAGAGAGAGGGAGAGGGAGAGAGTGTGCTTAGGCTACAGTGCAAAATAGTGGATATATATAAGATAGATTTTTTTTTTTAAATATGAATTGAACCTTAAAACAAAAGAATGTGATCTGTATATACAACTTGGCTTGAAGCTAAGCCTGGCTTTATGACTAATACGTATATGCATAAGACATTATAGATATATATTTTATACAACAAATCTGCAAAGTTCTTTTAAATTATTTTGTGATCATGTTTTAATTAAGATTAGAATTATTTTTATATTAGCCTTATGAAGAAAATAATCGATTTAAATAGTATATCATATATAAACAATACAATTTAAGGTCTTGAAATTGACTTAAAATAAAATTAGCAATTAGCAAATGGAAAAATCATATAACACATATTTTTGGTTTCGATTAAAGTCCTGGTATTTTCTCGTTAACTATGAAATTCCTGTATGACAACTCCATTAAAAAGGGAGCTCTAATAAATGCCGGCAAAGCCCCAGGACATTTCCAGCAGCTTAAGCACCGCCAGTGTCCATTTAAGTCACAATTTACTAGCTGAGCCCATCCAAGTGGGTCATAAGAAAGTGACAGAGCGAAGCAAACACTGAGAGAGAGAGAGAGAGAGGGAGAGAGGGAGAGCACAAGCAATGGCAGAGTATTCGCTATTTTGTAATTAATCGAGTTACAGCGCCGAGCTGAAGGCCCAGAGTAGGGCGCTCGTAAACTTAATTGCCTACTTTTAAGGCGCAGCTGTGGCCCGTTAGTTTTAGTTTGATGCGACCCAGTTGCAGGCAGCGTGGAGCTGCCCACTTACATATTTAACTAGCAGAGAGCGAGCGTCGTACTCGTAATGTCACCCATTAAGGACGCACATATGCGCCTGCAAGACTCACACAGCAAAGCTCCAGGGATATGTAAAAGGATATGCCAGGGGAGGCGAGACAGAGAAAAAGAGAGAGAGAGAGAGAGAGGGAGACTGACATAAGCACAAATAACAACAGCAGCGAGCGCGGAGTTGGGGGCCGCCAACTTGATGGATGCTGTAATATGTCACTGAGGCATTGATTTGCCCAGAGAGAAGAGGAGCCAAGGGAGCATAGAATTTACAGCCTGACAGGACATACTAAAGCAGCGGCAGCAGGGAAAAAGTGAAAGTTTTGCGCCTGCAAGTATGCAATATTATTCGCCGACAACAAACAACAGCCGACAACTTACAATTTGAGCCACGGCGAAGGCAACTTTGAGCCCTAATGAATTCATTGCTTGCCGCCTGCCGCCTGCTGCATGTGCCTCAAAAAGTATGCAGCAGAAAATGCTTGCGGCCAGCCATGCAACACGCAACTTTGCCAAGTGAGTGCCGCTGCAGTGCGGCCAGGCCAAGGGCGGTAGCAGGGGCAGCTTTTTGCGAAAATTAATTGCACAAATTTCTATAAATTTCCTTTTTGGCGTGGGCGCACAATGGCATCAAATATGTGCCATAAACAGCAGTGCGGCAGGGGCAGGGGCACGGGCAAAAGAAGGGGCGGGCCATGTGTGCCATTGTGTTTTATTTAGTTATAAAGTTCACAAACTGCACACACTCTAAAACTAAGCGCTAAAGAATTGCAAAGATTAAATCGAAAATGGCGTGAAAATTGCCAAAGTTTAAGAAGTTGCGGTATAAAAGGTCATAAAGTGCTAATGGAGCGCGAATTAGAGCCTAGAAACTATATTAGAATTTTAGATTTATTTTATTTTCAACATACTTAATAAGTTTCGTTGACTTGAGTGTTGAAAAAGGGTGTAAACTGAGATACGGGCATAAAACAACTGCGTGTGGTGTTTCACAACCAGAAAAATATTTAAATATTTTATAAAAAACGACACAAATTGCGGTTTTACACAGTTCGTTTTTAAGACAGGAAATAAAGTGCTACGTAAAACCTATAACAATTATATACAGTGCTGTCAAATTTCAATTAAATCTACAAATATTGTAAAAGGATTTATTTTAAATATTTTGAAAATTTTTTAGACATCGTTTTTGTTAATGAAAATTTTAACTAATACAAAAACTTCACAAACCAAAACTAAACAACCTTATCAACGTTACTTCACTTGTATTAGAGTGTTGTTAAAGGTTTCAAGCTCTATTCAAATGTTGTTAAATACAAATTGAAATGAATAAATTTTACCAAGTCTCTTCTAATAAAAATTCGTTAAGCATCTTTCAAGCAGGAATAAAAATTCCCTGTGAACCTTACAACACTTGTAAGATAGTGTTATAAAATTCGAATAGAAATACTGAAATACAATAAAAATATGCACGACTTGCATTTAAACAAAGTTTTATTCAAGCAGTCGCACTGACAGCTTTTGCTTCTCTCTTTCGCTATTTCTCTATTTGCCTCGCTGCATTTCAATACCAAATTTAATTGCAACAACAACAGCAACAATAATAACAGGCGAATGGTTGAAATGTAAATTCCCTAAGGCAGCCAGTGTTGTAAAATACAATGCTTAATAAATGACAACAACATTTTGCTAGCGACGGCGACGCGTCTGGAAAAACTTTTAATTTTTGCATTTAAATTGCAACTAATTTGGCGCACTTCAGAGACGCGACTGCTAAATTCCATTTCAAATGCAGGCAATGAGCGTGCGGGGGAAAGGGAGGGTGTGGGTGGGGTGGGGTGGGGTGGAGTGTGGTGGGTGGGGTTTGGAATGGATTATGTAGTACAAACAATTTGCGTCAATGAAAGTGTCGAGTGGGCGGGGGGCGGTTGGCTGTAGCACAATACACCTCTTCTGGCTTGGATGTTTGCCAGTCTGTTTATTTTATTTGCTGCTGCCACACACACCCTCCTCGCTGCTCGGCGGACTGCGTGGTAGTTGCAACAATTTAAAAGAGAATTATTCATGCAATTTGCGTGTGTAAAAGGTGATAGGGGGTGGGGAGGGGGCGGCGTGGGATGCTGTGCTGGTATTGGTAGTCAAAAACAGTTGTAATAATTAAGAGAGGGAAATGCCTTACTCCTTACCCCAACTCAATCTAAAGCTTTAGGCTACGTCTGACACGATTCACTGCCTCCCCCCTCCTCTCCTCCTCTCTCCCTGCAAGGACACTTTGCCAAATGAAACTGCAGCCAGTCACACGCACATATATGTTCGTGTGTGTGTGTGGGCATTAAAAAGACGCCCCGTTTATTGCAGGCGACATTTTGTGGTTTATGCACACGTTCCACATATGCGCACCAGCAGCAGATGCCACCTCATAGACGCCTCCGCCCCCATATCACACCTACTCTGCCTAATGTAATCATTTTATGAATTATAAATGCACACACGTGCGCATTATGCACACACTCGCACACACACTCGAACACACACTCGCACACCCACGCAGGCACTAAAAAAGAAAGCGCATTAAATAAAATGTTCCGAGTTATTTAAATGCCCGGAAACTATTTCAAGTAGCGGGACTAAGGAGCTGGCAAGTTTGTAAATGCCGTTAAGTAGGCTATGAAAAAATACACACAACTCACTTTTAAGGGTCCTACACAAAAGTGTAATTAGTGTTGGGAAAGCAACCATAAAAATGAAGCTTTTAAGTTGCAATTGGAGTTGAAGCTAAAGAAAAGACAGCAATTTGAGCGAGATACTTGGGCGATATCTTTGTATCTGTAAGATGCAGCAGTCGAGTTGGTTAATGGATGCACGTGGGCACTTAATGTGTGAATATGTCTACGAATAAAGTTAAATTGTCTATTATATATAAGAACTTTTCACATTTAAGCAAATATATCTATAGCATTTATTTTCCCTCTCTATCCCATATATTGAATTCATATATAAATAACAAATATGACAAATATTTGATGTATATTTGATATATATAACAATATAAATTGTTAAATAGTGAGTGAATTTTGTCAGGTATTTAAACTCATAGAGTATATATATTCTGACACAGTGGCTAGGTGGATATATACATATATATATATTCTTTAATCCTCTACCATATGCGTAATTTATATTCATCAATTGTTATGTATTTTCCAATTCTCCTTAACTCATAGAGTATATATATTCTGACACAGTGGCTAGGTGGATATATACATATATATATATTCTTTAATCCTCTACCATATGCATAATTTATATTCATCAATAGTTATGTATTTTCCAATTCTAAATCTGTTGTCGCTTCTAACTAATGCTTAGTTGAACCAATTGTGTTTTGGAGCGTGTCGCTTACATAACAGCGTTACGCATACGCCATGTTGTACACGTCACTGGGAATTTCATTAAGCGCAAAGTGCATCACTTGCCTAGACAGCCGCCCACCGACCGTCCGCTCTTCGCACACAGTAGCTGTTCGCCTTTGCGGCAAGTGTCAAACAAGTTGCTGCTGTTGCTGCTGTTGTTGCTGTTGTTGCTGCTGCATGTGGCACAAAATGATTCTCGAGCTGCCATTGCTGCTGCCTCCCCCCGCCTCTGCCACGCCCTCGGCTGCTGCTCGTCTGTGGCCCAACAGCAATTGACATTTTACAAAATAAACGAATTCATTTGCACAAAAGCCAGCAGCAGGCGGTTGCAGTGAACAAGGATAACAACAACAAGGATAACAGCAATAACCAGCGGGAGTGGGAGAGAGAGCAAGAGCGTGCCAGAGCGTGTATGTAAAGTGGTTTTGGCATTGGCTTTGTCTCGTGTGTTGCTGCTGCTGCTGCTGCTGTTGGTGCTGTTTGGCTGGCTTTCACTTTCCCCCAAATGCAATCACATGTTGCCAACATGTGGAAGGTGTACATAATAATTTGTGGGCATGGCCAGGACGCCAGCCAAAGAGGCACAGCCCAAGCCCAAGCCCAAGTCAAAGGCTGCCAGGCGAAGCCCTTCGACTTGTGCCTCCTCCTTATTGCAAGGCACGGCCAAATGGTTTGGCGGTTGCAAAGTCAACCCCCTCAGTCACCCACCCTCAACGTGATGTGTGTGTGTGCGTGCTTGTGTGTGCGTGTGTGCGCATTAACGTTTGTAATTGCAGCTTGTCTGGGCACACTCACTAGGGGAAAGGGTGGGGGAGGGGTGCTATGTGGGCACGTCCAGAGTCTCGCTGCTGCGCAGCCACTTAAAACAATATAATCTCCATTAAAAAGCTTTTTGACATTGCATGCAGGCAGGCAGCTGAACGTGGTTTTAAGCCTGAGGGGGTAGGAAGGGGAGGGGGGGGGGCGGGCACCCTCTGACTGTAACTGCGACTCGTGACTTGGTTGTGGGGCTTATAACTGTTGTCTTGGCGCATCGATTGCAGCACTACGGTAATGAGCGGGGGTAGGGGTATGCGTAGGGGTAAGGGGGTAAACGAGCCTGCCATTTGTTGCAAGCGTTGCGGGTGCGGTTACAAAAGGGGGGTTGGGGGCGCTATGAAATTGAGAAGCGAGTCACTTGCTTTAGTGCTAATTGCAATTGAGTTGTGCAGCCAACTAGTGTGTGTGTGCGTGTGTGTGTGCATGTGTGTGTTGCATCTACTTAAGAGCGGTGGCACAATACTCGAGACACGGATTGAATTGGACTGCTGTGGAATTGGTTCCTGCTGAGCATGTCAAGCAGAGCCCAATGACAAATGTACTTAATTGATTTTTGACTGATTGTCAGGCGCCAAAGTCACAGCGAGAGAGCGAGAGAGAGAGGAAGAGGGGGAGAGAAGAGGGAGAAAGTGGGCGAGTGCCGCACGGGTGACACAGTTTAGTCGCATAAAATTGGCAGGTAGTAAAAAACGAATGTAAGGAAAAGATTATTAAAATTTTAAGACTGTAAAATACCTAACAGGCAACATTTGCACTAATTGTCTGTGTTATTATTATTACTATTAGTATTATTATTATTATTATTATTATTATTACTACCATTTAAAGTATAGAATATAGATATAGTCTATGATGTAGCCTTCGGCTAAGATAAATACTAGCCTAGAATCCGAAACTGGATCATCGTTGATCAGTTTTCTAGCTCATCTACCCAAGAATACTTCTAGTCTATATTAAATACAGCTGATATTTGGATAATTTTCCGTCTTAGTCTTAGTTTTTAAAACGATAGTATTCATATTTCTAATATTTAATTTTAAGAAATGAATTCTGCGAATTTGCATATAGAAACAGTATGTTTAAATTGCGTACAACTCAATATTAAAAATTGTTCACAGAATAATGAAAGATTTATCCAATACACTTCCTTCTGCTTTGCAAATTACAGGGTATATGGAATGCAAAATAATTGAAAATTGTTGTCATACGTCAAGGAAGATGCGTCAGCAAATTAAACGTGGGGAAAAACAACCAAGTTTTCGTGGAAATATGAGATGAAAAATGCTCATTAAAGTGCCTGCATGGAAGGAAAATTAATTAACGAAATAATGTGAAAGTTGAGCCATTAACGAGCTAAGTGAGTTAACTGTGGAAAATGTCGAAAACGTCGAAAATGTGTTCACAGCCAACCCGGGCAACTGGTCAGCTGGGAAATGTGAGATGAGAAATGGGTATTGAAAATGGAGTTTTTCTCTCTTCCGTCCATTAAACGGAATTTCATGTGGTCAAATTGATTTTAACTTCGAGCCGTAATTCAAGCGCTTTGGGCCAACAATTCAATAAACGCTTTAATGGGGCGCGGCTCTTAAGTTTGTGGAGTGCAAATATCGCAGCCCAATTTGCGGGCGCCTTTATCGCCGGGCCAACATTTTCCGGCAATGCAAGCAAGGGGCTAAACTATTTTACAGCTAGAAAATTATAACTTTTCATTGCCTTCCGCCTCCCTGCTGAGCCAACATTTTCAGCAGGGTTTTTGGATAATAGAAAATGCCTGAGGAGCGGGGGGCGGCGTGGGCTGGGGGTTGGGGAGCTGCGCCTGCAGACAGTCACAAACTGGTTTGCCAGGGGGGTTGAGCGGGGGTTGGGGCTTTCTATGTACAAAGCGCTCGCTATACAACAAGCAAACTCCGGCGAAAGTGTAAACTTTCATTGCCTGACTGCCGTTATTAATTATAATTTGAAATTCTATAAATTTACAACAATTGCCAGTAACAAAAACAACAACAGCAACAGCAACACCAAGCGTAACACAAATACAAATACAGCTTTTTGCAGAGCCCGTCAACATTTCGCCTTGCCAAGTTTCAAGCTTCTGGTTACCAAGCCACGCCCCCTCCCGCCTACCAACAGACCCAATTCCTTTAGCTCATATTGCAAATGTTATTTTTGAGCACAAAAACTAAACAGAAAATACACTCAAAGCACTTGCACACACACACACACACACACACAGCAAACAGTGTTATGCGTGTTGCGTTTATGCGTTGTGAGAAAACTCGGATTCAGTTTATTTTAACAAAGGCTGTATACCTACAAATTGGCAGCCTGACCTCTGGAGTTGAATTAAAGTCCCGGCTGACAACTTGTTGGGAAACTGTTGGTCGCTGTTGCTGTCCATCCGCTTCAATAACTCATTAATTTTTTAAATATTCAATACAAGGTGCTGCCAACTTGTTTGGCGAGAAAAGATTATTTCAAAAGCTTAACAATTTTTTTTTAAACATTTAAATAACTATTGTAATATAATATTTTAAGCTTTGTGATCAGAGTAGAAAATTATTAATTATTATTATTTAACATGGGCCTGCCAACTCAGCTAATTCACGATACAAGCACGCATGAACGGTTGTTGTCTCACTTGTAAAGTGAAGAGTTTCGTTTTTAGCGCTTTACAACAAAGTCAAGCACTCACATACACACATATACATACACACACACTCTCACACACACACACACACACACACACTCACATTGCATGATTCACTCGACGGCTGACAGAGTTAGTTGCATGGCAAGGATAACACATATTCGTTGTTGCAGTTCCACTTGTTGTTGCCGTTGTTGTTGTTGCAGCATTTGGGCAATAATAACATTTTGCGTGCTTGCATGCAATTGCTTTCAGTCTGTTTTCTGCTTTTTGTTGCCCCCGTGTTGTTGCAATTGTTTTTCTTTCTTTTGTTTCTTTTTTTTGTGCATTAGATATTTATGAAAAGCAAGAAAATGTACTGACAAAAAACTGTTGGCGTTTTTCGCCCATTCGGTCTGTGGGACAACACAGGCTGTTGGTCATGCCCTGTAAGGCAAGTAGTCGAAGATTAGACTAAAATATTATTATTTGCATTAATGATTTAACAGTCTCAATTCTATGCTCAGTAAATTTAAATCTATTTTGTATCACAGCTAGCTAAACTAATATGCCTTACTTTGGTAGCTGTAGCGCACACGCCGACACGCAATATAATAGAAATGAAATTTGAAATTATAAATTGCATTATATTGTTATGACTGAATAATATGCTGACAAGTTGCAGAGCGGGGCGGGCGTAACGCCCCCTAGACACAAATCCGACGAGTGAAAGTCTAAATAAACGTTCATTGTAATTGCTACTAGATACATATATGTATGTATGCTTAACATATATGGTATATATATATATGAGCTGATGTCTTTGTTTTGAGTAGTAATTGTTGTTGTTGCTTGATGTATGTTGTTGGATGTATGTTGGGTTATGGAATTTGGTGTAGATTAATGGCCATACCAGCGTTAGACAATGGCTTTATATATACTATAAATATCTCTAAATTTATATACATAAAGGCGAAAATAGTTCACTTTACAACATAATTACAATAGGTTTTATATGGCATTTATATATATATATGTATATATGAGTTAGGCATGGAATTCTTTGGGGTTATCTTGGGTTATCTGGGGTTTTTCGCTTACCTCCGACACTGGAACCGTTCTGCTGTGAGTAGAGATTCTGTTGGGCCGTCTGCGGCTGTGGTGGATAGAGCTGGGGGCCCTGTGGCGGCGGCGGGCCGGCACGTGCTGCGCCCGGTGGCACCGCCAAAACGGGGGCGGGGCTCACCAGACGCATGGGCGTGCCGGTGCGTGGTCCCATGACAAGCGAGCCGCTCTGATCGAAGAAGGCCGGTATGACCTTGAGCAGTTTATCGATTCATTTCGATTCGATTCGATTCGATTGCAGGTTCGATTTTTTATACAGTTTGTTTTTACAGGGTTAGCATTTGATATTGGTTTTATATTTTTGGTGGTTATGAAGCATTTGTTTTTGATGTAGAAAAAGAAAAGAAGAGAGAAAAATACAACGTTTTAGGTCAAGTTGTAGGTTAACTATACAAATATTTATATATATAAATATATATCTATGTGAATATTTATGATAAAATCGAACGTTAAATGTTTACAGACAATTTACACAGAATTTTACAGCTCCCCCCTCCTCGTATGTACAATTACCCTATCTTCGTTCGAAGCCCCTTCCCCTCGTATTAATCTCACCTGATACGGCTGATTCTCGGCGCCTTGCTGCGAGGGCGTTAGGGGGCGGCGGGGCTGTGTGCCCTGTTGTGGTATCAGATTGCCCGGATACATGCCCCATGGCGCATGCACGCCGTAATATTGCGGCATTTGAGCGGCGGCAATCATGCTCAGATACGGCGTCGCCTCCTGTCCGGGATTGATGACATACGGTGCCGCCTGCTGTGCCGCATATGCCGCATTCTGTTGCGCCTGTGCGGCCAAAAACTGTTGCGACGCGGCCGCCATTTGCATCTGTTGCTGCTGCTGCTGTTGCTGCTGCTGCGACGCCTGCATTGTGCCATTGGGGGCGCCGGGAGGTGCGACGCCGGCCGCGGCCGCTGCACTTGCTGCCGATGTGGCCGCAGCGGCCGCAGCCGCCAAGCCCGGATTCTGTGAGCGAAAAAGTTGCTGCAAGAGAGACAGTGAGGGGAGAAGGATATACGATTAGATAAGTGCTCAAGTCTGAAAGTCTGTTATTAGAGAGGAAAGTAAGTACTGTTTACGTGGGCGTAGTTGATGATAATACTCATAGGAAGAAAGCTATATATATTCTTGATTACTTTTAATAGACAAGTTGATGTCATGTCCGTCTGGCAGGCTATTTATATCTTCAAACAAGTCCCTCAGCTTTAAAACTAATGCAATAAAACTTTGCCTAGATTCGTATATTTGCTATCGATATTACTCTAGCTTCCATAGACACAGATATATGTAAGTCTGTCAGAGTATTTAATAACCGACCCAGCTTTCTTTCATTTAAATTTAAGGCATTCAGATTCTAACATTTTTTTTTTAAATTTCTTGCATTTTACAGAATTTGTATACCAATTTAAACAGTTGAAAATTACTTATTTTTTTAACGCGAACTCCCCTTAGTTGTGTTTGTTCTTTGAGCCATGTAAATCATTTGCAAATGCTGCTGGCTTACACACACACACACACAGAATAGTCCCCCCCCCCCAATGCCAATTTGTCTTGTTTTCCTTCCTTTCTTTTTTATTACTTTTTTGCAGAGCATCTCTGTCGCATAATAAGGCGCAACAGTCGTGTCATATGACATGTTCCATGATGAATCCTGCAATAACCACGCAGTTGCTGCTGTGTTGTTCTAGCAGCGCAGTGGGAAACATGATCAAGTGTTTTCAATTGGAAAATTAAATCAAATCCAATCAAATCAGCATGTGATATCCACTCGCAAAGGCAGACGCACACGCCCACAGATACACATGCGGCATGCGAGACTTTGGATACCTTTACACAACGAGTTTGCCAGGAAAAGTTGGAAAAAAAAAAGCAAAACAGAAAAAAACACAAATCAAGAGTGCTTAACTAGTAGATATCCTTTACATACACAGAGAGAAAAAGAGAAGAGTTCATTTCTCACTAAGATTGAAATTACTGAAACCAAGAAGTACGAAATTATATCAAGTACGATTTCTTAAATCGGAGAATTTAAGTATTTTCTTTTTTCTTTTTTTTTTTTCTTTTTCCTCCCTGTGCAGTTTCAAACCTTGCATTTGTAATTAGTTATATTTATCAATACTTTTTGAATCCTAAGATGCTTTCTTCTGCCTTTTACTGATATTTTGTACGTCTATACCCGTTTTTTGCCTACTTTCACAGGGTATGGATACATGGCAACGCATGAGCGACTGCTTTCCTTTTTTTTGTAGCTATTTTTTGTGCCCTGCAGTGAGTGCTGCAGTGTTGTCATATCATTGCCAGGAGCAACAGCAAAAGCAACAGCAAGAAAAGCCACTCGTAGCTCGAAGAGGCATAGAAATTGTTGTGCGTAAAAGGTGGAAAAAAGTGTGGCCCTCATGTGTGTGTGTGTGTGTATGTGTGTGAGTACATTCAATGTGGTTTACATTGGCTTTAAGCGGAGCAATTTAAATTGGGCCGGCTGCACAGCAATTGCAACTAATGAAAAGCCACTTGACAAGTTGGCATGCCCAATTGCAGACTGTACTTCGAATCGAAAAAAAGCATTGTACAAAAACGTAAAAAAAAGTGTTGGTAAGTGCTTTAAGGGTGCAGTTGAATGCGCTTTAAAAAGCTGTTCTTTACAAAACAGAGAGGAGAAACTTCAGCAAGCTAAGAGCTGCTTCAAAACGGCTTGGCTGGAGTTGGAAAAATCATTTGTTTCAAATATTCATAAGCTCAATTTCAACGTTTGGCCCCGTGGCAAGTCCAGATGAGATGTTCGGCCATAACCTGACAAAGTGGCAGTTTTAGCATTCTCTCCCATCTCCCATCTCCCATTGGAGTTCTGTCAATTGTTTGCATGCGAGAGTTCGCGAGTGAAATAAATGCGAACAAAATACCCAATACAACAACAAAATATGGTTTGAGCACAGTGGGGAGCAGCTGCTGTGGGTATCAGCAAAATGAGCAGCCAACAAATAAGGGAAGGAGCAGCACAAGAAAAAGGAAACAGCGAAATCAATGTGAATTATTGATGAATGGCGCAGCGGCAGTCGCAAAATAAAAATAAAAACGAAACGTGGCAAAAGATTGCAAAACTGAAATAATAATACGCAGGCACACACAGTACACACACAGTACACACACACTCGCACACACACTTGGCAAACTTCGGCACGCAGCGATAAAAATAAAGCAAACATCATGCTGCATACTTTGAGGCGCGAGACGCGAGGCGCGTGACGCGTGGCAACGCGAACGCTCCCAGCCCGCTTCCTGGCATAAAATAATAATCAGAAACCAAATAAGCGCTGAAATCTGAACCCAGCAAACCTGCCCCGCGCCGTTATTAAAAGAAAAATTGCAAAAAAATTAAAAAAAACAAACAAAAAGTCAAGTGAAAAAAATTATATAATTTCATGCGCAACGCTTTTGACTCTAGAGTTGCCAGGTGACGCAAGTTGGCAGCACTGTTGCCACTTCACAACTTTCTTGCCCAATCCTCGCCTGACAACCGCTGTCAGCTCGCACAGTGTGACCAGTCAAGTTATTGCTGTTAACATGATTTTGTTACCCCCCTCCAACTAATGCCACAACATATTATTTGATGGCTGCTCTCTCTCGCTTCCCCCTCCGTTTCTCTCTCTCTCTGTCTCAAGTGATTTATGCAAATGGTTGTCCAGTGCGCAATTTACAATGCACAAACACATTCAAGAAACGAAAGACATTTATCGGGCCGAGAGAGAGCATTATGTGGCCTATATACACACATTTATGTGGCCATATATGGTAGGTATATATAGGATATATTACATTATTCAGCAATTGAATTGTATATTTTACATGCACACTTAGCGCAATGTTTTTCAAGTTAAAGCACAGTTTGAGGTTCGTTTTTTAGTTTTCAGTGCTGCCAACTTTTCTCATGGAAATATCAACAAGTTACTCGTTTTTCATTCGCGTGGCTTCCTTTGCATGCCCTTGTAATTTGTTAGCCTCCCCTGCTGACCTCTTCCTTGCTGCTCCTAGTTGGACATTTTTTTCTTTCCTTTATTCCATTTCATTTGCGCATTACATTACATTACATTTGCCCAGTTGCCAGAGGGCGTGGGCGGGGGCGGGGCAGGAGGGGTCTCGACTTAATAAGCTCCCAGGTGTACAATTTTCAGCGAGTCGCTCGACTCGTAATGGAAATTATAGCTGATGTCATACACAGGGGAACTCTGCCACAGTGAAAGTGAGTCAACTCTGCCCGCCTGCTCCGCCCACTGCAACCCTTAACATTTGCTACCCCTCTCAACTTGTTGCAAGTGGGTCGCATTACAACAAAAAACTTTGGAGTCTCGTAATGTTGTTTTTTCCTACTATTTGCCTGAGTGGATTAGTTGTTGTTACTGAGAAGGCAGCAGCAGCAGCAGGTGGGTGGGCAAGCCAGGGGGCGGGGGTGAGGGGGTGCCAGCTAGTTGATTTATAATTATGGCACAGAGACCGACGACTACGACAAAACCAACTTCAACAACGATAACGACGACTTCAACTCCCATTTCCACTTTCATTTCCATTTCAAGTTTCAAGTGTACTACAAAAAAGTTTTTTTTAGCCGCATTTTATTGTTTTCCTTTTGGCTAATTGACACAGTGCTTATGTGTATTGAAGTTGGCATTAATATAAGGACTATATTTTAATTTCGTTTATTGAATCTTTATTGATTAACTAATTACATTTAGCAAGAGGGTCAAAAAAGAAGCATAACAAATAAAATATAATTAAACTTTTGTATAAAGCGCATGTCAGCGTAGCAGCGAGAAGCGTGCCTAGGTGTAAAGTTCATTGAGCAGTATTGCTGTTTTTTTTATTGCTTTTACAGTTCTACAGTGTTATGCTCCTTCACTATTGCGTTTGTTCTTGATATATTTGCTTCTCTCGCCTATATAAAAGCTTCTTAGGTAAACTTTGCTATGGCCAATTCCAAAGCTCACCAAAGCAACTTCGATATAAATTAATTGAAATATTGTATTCAATTTTATTTTTCACCTATGGCAATTGAAGTGCTGTCAGCGCACTTTTGTGAGGCCATTTTGGGTCAGGTTAACCATATGAGAGCCACAGCAGAGTTTGACAGCGCACAACAATTTTGTACCCCGAAAATATTCTTTACAAGTTGCGTGATTTTTGTTGCATGCAATATGTCACTGTAAATGGGGGATGTGGGCGTGGCATGGCCCTTTAATTGAATTTCTGGCGCAAAGTTAATTCAATCAGCTGCGCCAGACGCTGCCTGAATTCCCCCTCTGACCAGCTCAGGCATTTAAAAAGCTATTCTGGCAAAAAAAAAAGAGGATACACACATGCACACAATCTGAAATAGAGAGAGAGAGAGAGAGAGAGGGAAGGGACGAATAGGTGAAAAAGAAAAGAAAACTAATTGACTTTCTAATAGTTGGGCAAATAGTTTGCTGCAAGAATTTGCTGTGGAATCATGTCGAGACAATCGAAAGTTTTCGGGGCGCAGACAAATCTTAACGCACAAGTTTTTTCCACATTTTTTGGGGGGAAGACAACTTTTAGCATTAGTTCACAGGCCGCACTCCGCACCGCCCGTACACTTGCCACTTGTTTGTTACGGCAAATAGTTTTAATGGGCGGCGGCTTTTAACGGCAACTTTGCTGGAATCTGTGTGAAGACAATACACACACACACACACACACACATAGCCGCAATTTGCAGCAATTTGTTATGAAATGCCTGAAGAGCGAGGAGCGGGAGGGAGAGGGATGGAGAGAAAGCAGTTTAAGCCAGGGGGCGTCTCGTTCTCTCACACTCTTAACTGTAGCAACTCCTCCTGGGCAATTTGCAAGCCAATTAAATTTGACTGCTTTTTGGCGCGCAATGTTTGTAAGAAAATAAAAGAAGAAACTGCATAAATAAACACTTTCAAGCTGTGCCACGCCCACCGCCCAGCGTTCTCCCGCCCCGCCCCCCACACCACTCTGACGCTGAATATCGCGCGCTACTTTGTAATTTCGTGATTGCGCATTTATGGCTTCATTTTGAGCATTTTTATGTACCCCCACCCCACCACCTCCCTCCTTCGTAAGCACGGGCCAGGCTTCTTTCTTTCCTTTGTGAGCAGCTTGGGGTGTAGGGTAGGGGTTGAAGTTTGGCTTTTTTTTTGGGTAATTTGTTGCGTCCTTTGAACCCGCGTGCTTATCGCACTCTCAGCTACCCACGGCATTGGCCATATTTTACTTAAATGTCCTGTTCATGTAAATGATGTGGTTCCCCTCTCGCAGATCCTTACCCCTCTCTCTCTTGCTATCTCTCTCTCTCCTTCTGCTTAACTACCTGGCTTCCTGCTTGATTCCGTTTACGATTTCTATAGTCCATACATCAAATGGGTATTTACATAGCCTCCACAAACACACCAACATACACTCTCACACACACTCACTGAGAGAGCGCGCTCGCGAAATTAAGGTTACATTTACTTAACGCTCTCAATTCTCTGTTTTTCCTGTCTCAACACCCATTAAATAAGTCAACAAACGCAGCGAGCAAATAATAACGAAAGAAAAATTAAAGCGAAAATGCGAAAAAACTGCGTAATTTCATTAATAAAACCAGATTGATCTAGTCGGCATTGCTCGACTAGGAGATACCCTGAACACATCTGCAAGCTGTTATCTGATCTTTATAATATTTTCAGCACTTAAAAAGAGCATTCAAATCTAGCTCAACCTTCAATCTCAATCTCAAGCACGTGTAGTTTTAGAGATATGCTAATCGATATTTATCGATATTACATTACATTACATGCAAATGCTCAAAACCAGTATACCCTTTTTACCAATTTTCAATGGGTTCAGGGCATAATAAAAGGAGAACAAGCGGAAATTGCTACTTGCCAGCCGGTACTTGTTGTTGTGTTGGGAAGTGGACTCTCAGTTGTAACTGATGAAACTTGTGGGCAGGTTAAAATCAATTATAAACTGCAGAGGCGCCCGATGGTTCATTAAATTTTTAACTACTTGCAAAAGGCTCTTATTTAAAGATTAAGCTGTGAACTGAACGAAACTTTTAAAGTCTTTAGTTTGCTACAGCTTTATAATTCCATATAATGGCATATAAATTCCAGAGCAAATAATTTAATTCATTTTCATATTAGACTTGAATTGGAATGTGGTTTACGTAATTATAATATTGATTAAATTAATTAATTAATAATTAAATATTTTGAAGTGCTAAATGCTAAAGTGAAACAAATGTCAATTAATATCTGATCTGGTTCCAGCACTTAGTCTCTTAACTGTGAAATAGGTCTTTTTGATTAAAACGAATTTGAGCTGTAATAAATGTTTAATGAGTTGTGATAGCCAATTTGCAAGTCTCATGTATTGCGCTCTTGAACTAGTTCAGAGGCTCTTTAACTTTTTCGCTGCTTTTAAGTTGTAACCATTTTTATTGCTTTGAATTTATTTTTAGCTCGATTTCTTACAATTTCTCTGGGTGCCATTTGCCCAGCTGCACATTAGCAACTTTATACAATCGGCAAACACTAGCTGAGCCTTTCAATTTACTTTGCTCCCCGTTTGGCCGTCCGCTTGGAGCACTTAACCAAGTGGAGTGGCCACTCGTCAGAAGCTCGGCGGCAACTACTTGAACTGCGCTTTAATTAAATATCAATTACGCAGTCAGCTAGACGCGACTCAGCGCTGCTGTCAGCTGAAAAGCAATCAATTAAGTATGCTTAGTTGTGTCCACTCAACGGACCCCGTCCCCCCTCATCAGCATTTTACCCGCTGTCTGTCAATTCGAATAAAAAGGCGAGAGTGCAGCGCAAATATTTATAGTCGACGCCAAGGCGCAGGCAAATTGAATATGGCGGACAGCACAAGCCCCACCCAACCATCTTCTGGCAATCCGTTAATGAACGACACATGGCGACAGCAAACAGTGGTGCTGGGGATGGGGCTGGCCAAGGCCAAGGGGGCGCGTGGTTGCACAAACGACTTGTAAACAAAATTAATGCCGCAAAAACAACAAACATTAGCGCACTTTTCGTGCCGCATTGCGTGGCTCATTAGGCCATAGAATTCCAGGAGCGAACTCTTAGCCACTGAAGTAACGAACCAAAACCAGCGCACCAACCCAATCGCCACTTGGCGAATTACTTAATGACCGCACGCGTGTGCTTTTGATGCCTACTTTCAGGCGCTGCCACACCCACTTACACACACACAAACACACACACACACACGGGTCAGCTTTCTTTAATTTGAGTTTGGGCTTTAGTTTTTCGTGCCTTCTTTTATGGCTCTGTGCGTGATTGCTGTTTGTATATTGCTTTTTAATTTTGCTCGTTACTTTCGAGTCGAACGTGAGGCAAGAGCACCACAGCCAACATGAGAGAGCGAGAGAGATAGAAGCAGAAGTTGTGGCTTCGTGCAGCTTGTAGTTTCTATTTACGCCTTAACTTTGCCACATATTTCATAACTCGGGCGCCATTGATTCACTGGAACTTTATTTTTATACCCGCTTTTTTTTACAACTTGCTGACAAAGTCGTGTTTTTTACAGTCTTTCGCATTTTACTGCACATAACTCTTAAAACTTAATGCAGTCGAAATAGTGCAATGGAAAACACGCATTTTTCACATACTTTTCTGCTGTTTTTCTTTTTTTTTTTTTTGCTATTTAGGTGAACTTGCAGGTGCCACAGTATTGGGTCAAAGGGACAAAGTTGGAAAACTGAAAATATTTTCAATGAAAATGTAGTTTGGAAGATAACACAAACAATTAGCTAAGTGTTGAAAGCTAAGCGACAAACGAAGAGACGCGACTGAAGTTTAGCAAAGCGAGAAGATAACATCTTATCTGTTGCCTAGGCACTGTTCAATTTGCAAGCTTTGCAACTCTTTACACAGCAGCTTAGGTACATGATGTCGGTTTAGAGTATTCTGATTGGATATGCAGGCTAGTGTATGAATAGATCAATTAAATATTTGTATCTATAAATGGCTCTTTTAAGCAGGCACCTACAGTTAGAGTAGTTCTCCAGTTCTTGAACAGCTACATTCCTTATTGATTTCTTTCCATATGCCGTTTTATTTAGTATTCTTTAAATCGTTCAATTTTGTCCAATTTGGCTGTCTTGCGGAACTAGTTCACTTAAAATATACATGGCATTTCTTGTCATAATTAATTAGCTTACCAAATGGTGCGCTCACAAATGGTCAAGCGGCAGCTGCTGCAATTAGTTGACTATTCGCCCATTTGGAGGCCAATTTAAAAAGCCGCACACACAACAAACAATGCAACTAGAATAAGGGGAGGGATTGCGGTTGGAGGGGTACATGTGTGTGTGTGTGTGTGTGTGGGTTTAATTTCATTTAGAATTTTCTATGCTTGCTTTTGTTGCATGGTTGTTGCCAAGGATCGCATACAGACAAAACGCCGGCAAATGGCACGCGGGTTGCAGTCACAGTTGCCACTTCAAAGTGCCACTTATTATGTACTAGACACACACATAGGCACACACACTTGTACACACACACATGACTTGCAGTCTAAAGAGCCGTGCATTAAAAATGTATGTGCGGTGAGCCAGGCAAAAATTGTTGCCTACTTTTGCGGGCGTACGCAAACACACACATCCACACACACACACACACACAGAAATACGAGACGAGGGCTGGCCAAAACGTTGACAACTAAAGGAAACGTGTGTCGGCTGCGACTGTCGTCTGCTGCCTGTCGCATGTTGTTGTTGTTGCTGCCTTTTGTTTGTCGTTAAAAAATCAGGCTATCGATTTTTGCCGCTTTGCGCATTTGCTGCTGTTTGCTTAGTACTAAACACACACACACAAACACATACAGCAAGACACGTGGAGGGACAGAAAAAAACAAGCAAGAACATTGCTGTAGGTTGCAGCCGACTAGGCAATACCCTGTTCAGTGCTTCATCATAGCTAAATGCAAGCCATTTTCATTACATGTTAGGCTTATAAACTGTGAGTTTTTGTGAATTTGGGATATAAAATGTATTTTTGCAAATTGTGAAGGCCAAGTGGGCTTGGCATAAATACTTTGTTGTATATATATATAAAGACGAGTGCACAGTAAGCCAATACTCTTTGCAACACACCGAGAACAGTGTATACAAAACATAAAATGTAGGCAACTGCCATGTCCTTGGCACAAGGACCTTCTTAAGGCCAAGAGATGACTATCATCAGCTGGCTACGCAAACGTTGGCCAAATTGAAAACTGTCAACGTCCTCGGCGTTGTCCTTATATGCAAATTGCGGCTGTGGCAATGTCCGCGCACGGCTGCCAACTCGGCTCACAGTTTGACAGCCTGTCTAAGGATATTCAAGCACGGTCCGAGTATTTAATTTGCCTAGAGTAACTAATTTACGAGCAATTAGTGTGCACACGGAGAGAAAGAGAGAGAGAGATAGCAACACAAAAAGGACAAGGCCAACAAAGGCGTAGCGTTGAAAGGACAACGTTGAATTGCAACTGAATTTGTAATTAATAATTTCAGCTAATTTGAAAAGTTAATTAAGCAACAATTGAAATTGATATATGCCGGACACGTAGACAACAACAACAACAACATCAATCGAAGCCCAATGAAATTGCCAAATCAAATGAATAATCTGTCAATTAACCAAGAGCCAAGAGATCTGAGGGGGTTACTATAATTAACCAATGGAAGAGGGGAGTGCGGGGCGCAGCAAGAGCTGGGGAGAATGTAGCAAAGGTAGTCAATTGTAAAGCAATCAAATGCTAAAGTCACGTACTTCAAGGAAGTAGAGTTTAAGTGAGATATATGTATAAAGGGGAGATAGAAATGTTCTACAGAGATAATCCAATTGGAGGCAAATTGGATTTATGTTTATTTCTACCAAGAAAACTAGTCGAATATGCAGACAAAGATAATAATCGTTAATTTAAATGCAGTTTAATAATAAAATTATATAACGACATTTCATTATAATCAAGTTTCAAGGAACTTCTTTGAGCCACCAAATAATATTTAATTTAAAATTTGTGGAGAAATTAAATATTTATTTAATTTTTTTCATAGCAACGGTCCACTTGTTTCATTTTTCGACAAATTTAATTTTTGCCCTACTCTTTCTTTTTTTATATTTTCACCCAACTCAAGTGCTTAATTGCCAGCTATAAAAAAGTATCCTTAAGTAGTTCTACACAGATGTCCTTTTTTCGTATCTGCTCGCTGTTTGCTCTCCAATTACCTGCCCCTCCCCCACTCCACAAGCAGAGCAATCAAATCAAACAAATTGTTGACTAAATTCCAGCGAAATAAATAAATAAAAAGCAGCCCAGTCCATTAAATCAAGCACACGCACATTTGACTGCTCTCCACCCAATTTTTCACTCCCCTCGACCAGCACCTGAAATTACCATAACTAAATGCAAGGGCAGGCAGCTGAGCAGGGTGGGGGCGTGGCAGCAGCGACACCAACTAAATAGTCACAAAATAAATAAATAGACACAAAATGTGTGTATATACAAATACATATAAATAAATGTATATGGACTAAATGTACAAGTAAATGGATATATATAAAAACGAGTAAGCACGTTGCAGTCGGGTGTAACCGACAGCGCAATACTCGTGTTCACAGTGTAATAACAACCAAAACTTGCGTACATAAAAATGCAGAATCTATATAGAGGACAAACTATCAACAAAATGCCGCCAAACATGAAAGTTGGTTCAGTTTAGACAAAGTTATGGGAGTTATTGACTTTGCACGAACCTAATATACTCTTTTCATTTGGTGGGCGAGTATAACAAGTTGCCTAGTTGCTAAATAAATAAATTGTTAAAATATGCAACAACAACACCAATTGCTGCCTGCAAGTGAGTGTGTTGAAATGTGGCCATAAATCACATTTTTAGCGGGCTAAAGAAAAAGTTTCGCGTGACAAAAATCAACTAATGTGGTTAATAAAAAGCACCCCCACCCCAGGAAAAACAAGCCAAAAAAGTAGCTAAAAACCTGCCAAGTGCGAGCGTTCGGCTGCTGCAGGAGGTGGGTTGCGGGGCGCTGGGCGTGTTGCAAGTTTATGAAAAGTTAAACAGAACTTAAGCAACAAACGAGGCAGCCAAATGGTATGGGGAAGGGCGAGGGGGGTGCGACTGTTTTTGTGGTGTTGATGTAAATCACTTTCAGCGCTTGGTTCGCGCAACTTTTTGCCCGCTGCGGGTTTACTTCACAAAATGTATGCAAATGTGTTGGTTGTTCTTATTGTTGGCAGCTACCAGCCCCTAGGTGGCGCCCCCCCATTGTTGTTTTGGGCGCCACCTGGCGTTGGCAATTGTCGTTGACATTTTCACCTGCTTTTTGGCGCTCACTTCTCATTACGTTCATCCAACTTTCTGAGCTGGTTAAATTATTTTTAATATTTCCGCCAACACTAACCAAACCCCTTCAGGGGTGCGAGGTGGTAGCTGAGGTGGGTGCCCACCAACCAGATCTGTGATTGGCAGCCGGCTGTTTAGGGTACATTTTTTTGTTGATTTATGTAGCGTCGCCTTTGATAAGTTTCTGACATTTATGGCCCAGAGGGAGAAGTTTGAGGAGTATCAGGCGTGCAGTTAGCGCCGAATTGAATATGTTTGCCCAGCTAACGTGACAGCTAATCGATGAATATTGAAATGCTTGCTATTTGGTTTTATGATTGCCAGCTGACAGCTAAGAGGGGGAAAGGAAGGGGTGTTAAGGGTACCGACGCGGCACCTTCATTTGAGGTTTTGTTGTGATTGTGGCGTAAAGGTCGCACGGCGATTATGAGCGCTGTGCTGTGCACGCAAATGGAAAATAACACAATTAATTCACTTGGGGGAGTTTTCACCAAGCTAACAGAACGAAAAGGTCAAGTTAAATGAAGAAGAAGCGGAGAGGCCGGGTGGGGATAGGGGTAGCTAGCTAAAGCATTGTACTAACTATGACATAATGCAATGACAATTGAAATGGAATTGAATAGAAGAAAACCAAGCTAATGTGTTTGAAATGCGATATTTAAGTGAAATTCTTAGTATTTGTGAAGTATTCTTACAGTATATTTCCAGTATTTTTAGTAAATTTAAAGTAAAATAGCTAACTCAACAAACCTACATTAAATATTTAAGCGAAAAAAGCTACTAATTGAAATTTCTAAAAATTATATTTATGGTTTATTCTTGGTATTTAATAAAAATGACATATTTGCGGTATATATTCAAACTGAATACACTTTCGTGCTTATAAAGAGTAGCGTAGTACTGTATACTTAATCCACCCCATAATTATACTACCTTAAAAGCTGAATTAAATGATATAATTTTGGCATATTTCTGCGAAAGCTATGCGCTATGCAACGTTAGCGAGGGCGAAGAGAGACCGAATACTAACACTTAAAAATGTCATTCCATGCCATATCGTATACCATTTTTGGCGGCGCATTGTAATCTGGCGGATAGCGCAAAATGTAGCTGGAAATTATGGCGAGTGAATGTCATAAACTTTGATTTCCTGCCGCGTCGCAATGGAACGACACGAAAAATGGCGGCCACAGCAGTTACAGTTATAACGGTTAAACCGGTTATAGCCGCAATTTTTATGTCTGGCTAACACGCACGATTCGCATGAACTGCAGCGCTGCGCGGGTGGAGCAGAGCAGAGAGAGTGGGCGATACGTTGAAATGGCTGTCTAAATCGACTGCGACTACTATTTAATTTATAAAATGCCCACACACAAAACACATTTCACGTACATAAAACTCGAAAAAAAAGAAAAGAACCAAATCTATTTTTTATGGCTCGCTTCGGTTAGAGCTTGAAAAATGTTGCAAAATGCGGGATATAAAATGTTGGCCGCAACAACAACAACTAAAACTGCAACAACTACAAAATGGGCGGCATAAAAAATATCTATTAAATGCCTGACGCTGGCATATGATGGAATTTTCATGTTTTTCGAATAGTCCGTTGTACAACAAAACAATACAAGAAGACTCGTTTATACCAAACTCCCCGAAATACTCCAACCAAGCTACCCCCAAAACTCAATTCGTACTATTTCATATGTGAGTGGGTTTTTTTCCCAATAGAATTTTCATGGATTTCCGTGTGGTTTTACAGCCCAGAAGCTAGCTGTAAAGCTTGTTATATTTTTAATTTATCAACAATATGCAAAATGTTGCAGAATTTCAGGCTTACGGTTTTCCATGTGAATCCCTTTGACAGTACTTACAACATTTACAGTTACGCTTTTCTATATATGCATGAAACTTACCTAAAAAGAGATACAAAATACAAATTTTGGGATTAATATTAGTTGAGTGGAATTAAATAAAACATATGTATAGGGTACACAATATGAAAATATCAAAATAAATAAAGTGTTAATTACGTGAAATTCTAAATTCTGTCGAAAAGTCTTAAAAGGGGCAGCAAAAAATTCACTAAGATAATTTTGGGATTTCAATTGGAAAATTTCTTCACTCAAATTCTAACATATTTGGCTATATTTCTTGAAATATCTCAAGTAAATCCAACAAATTGCGACAAAATCCTAGAGCCACAGACTTGCAACACATTTGTGGCACAAAGTCAACAAATTTTTGGCTGGCAAATACTGTGGCAGCAACTGACAGATTGTGTGTAAGAATCCGTGTGTGGAAATGTTTATGTGCAACAAAAGTTGCATTTGCAGCGTGGCAAGTCATGACAGCATCCAAGAAGCAGAAACAGGGACAATCAACATGCCGATAATGACAATTGTTGTAGCAGAATTGTAAAGCTGATGACATTTGACACCTTTCGCTAAGTACACTGAGCAAAAATACGTCGTTCTTTATTGAGGGATAAAATAATTAACATTTTATTAAATAGATCATAAGAACATTTAGTTGTGTAATTTTTAACTTGGTTTAAACTATGCATTTATACAAAAAATTCGGAAACCGCACTTGATTAAGTACACAAACATTAAACAAACAACAAACAGTAAACAAACATTAAAATATATATTTCTGTTTATAATAAAAGCTTTGAGCCTGATTAGTTTTTTGACTTGATTTAAAAACCAAATTCTTCTTGAGTTTTAAATGATATTTAAAATAAATTAAATAACTTTTGAATTTGATTAAAGCCCTAATTTATTGAAATTTTTTTTCGAGTGCATATCTGGCCTTATTAGGACCCAGACACCTTCACACACTCGCATAATTCACCCACCAATCAACACGCACAATTTTCAATTGGTTTGCCAAGCGTAAAATTGCGCATACGCCGCGTGCGCGGTAATGCGTCAAGCAAAAAGTTAACTGTGCCACACGCGTCGTTCGCTTGTTAGTTTAGTTTGTTTAATAATTAATAATTATACTTCAGCTATTATTATTGCTGCTGTTTCTGGCGTTAACGAGCCAGTGCAATTGCAATTGCGCTCAACTTTCGTTGTGAAAGCGGCAATTTTATAGAAAATTGTTATCTTTGGTAATATTTATAATTACAATTAAAATAATAATTATTACTATTCATAGAATTTGATTTGTTGTAAGTTCTGCACAAGCTGTTGGCCACGGCCCGCCCAACAGCATCGGCAGGCAATAATCATGTGTAGCCCATGGCTTAGTTGGCCCAAATGCAATCAACACTAATACATGCAAGGACCACACTCACACACACACACACGGAGAGAGACAGGCAGACAGACAAAGCCCTGGGCTTATATATGTGGCACAGGCCGCAGCGTAATCAAAACTTATGTCTCTGGTCAGCTCGGGTCAGCTTTGGTCAGCTCGTTCAATTTTAATGGCCAACAAAATACGTTCTGGCAGCAGCAACAGAACTCTACAGCGCTGCCTCTCTCGCTCACGCACGCACACACTCTACCCCTCTCTATCGCTCTCTGTTGTGTTGATAATAGTGTTAATTATGCGCCTGTCAATATGCCAAACGTTGCACAGCCTAAAATATGTTGCTGCAACAGAAACAGTGGCAGTAGCGGTGGCAGGGCCAGGGGCAGTGGCAGTGGCCGCATCAGCCTAAAGGTCCCAAGGACTCGGCTCTGGTCTCTGGTCCTGGGCCATCTCAACAGCTGCACACACTAATTGAAGTTTGTATCAAAACATTTCCGCAAATCAAAAGAGCTGCATATAGCCCCAACCCCTTCAACATCCTGCTACCTCCGCCCGTTGAGAAGTTTTTGCAGCTGTCCTCAAAGTACAGCTCAACAGCAGCAGCAGCAAATAAGTAATGAACGTTATTTCGGACTCGATGCGTATCAGTTTTTAATCAAAGTTCAAACTTGACCAATTAATCTTGGTGGGGATAGGGGAAATCTGGAAATGGGTCCAGTGCACCACCCATGTTAAGCGCATTATAATTTGCATAACGTTGCAGCAATTGCCTCGAAGGGTTTTTGCCATGCAACCAACTGAATTCAAGTCGAAATCCAAATATAAAACGAAATGAACGCAGACTAAATTTGTTGCCCAAGGATAAATTTTGAAGGAAAACAGACGTAAATTCAGAGAAAATGAGAGAGATACAAAGAGTTTAATATGGTACTATATATAGAATGCACGAAAAGGCCAAAAAGACTTTAAGCTAATTTAACAATTCTACAGT
Organism: Drosophila colorata; assembly: GCA_035041545.1. Classification (NCBI taxonomy): domain Eukaryota; kingdom Metazoa; phylum Arthropoda; class Insecta; order Diptera; family Drosophilidae; genus Drosophila; species Drosophila colorata. The sequence goes on from JAWNLD010000077.1 coordinate 1,025,980, forward strand.
TCAATCTGAGTTTGATCAAAGAACAAAATGTATTGGAAACAAAATGTATTAGAAACAAGTCAACTATAACTATAAACTATGTATTTCTGCTTTCTTAACATTTGCTTGTAAAAGATTACTTTTCCGAAGAAGTAAAAAAAGGAAGAGAGGCTATTTGCTATATAAACTATTATATATATCTATCTATATCTGTCTATATATATTTATAGGTTAGTTAAAAAATGCGAGATAATGAATTACAGCTATTTTCATAGGCTGTTCTCAAGAGACACATTTTACAGAGCTTTTAGGGAATTTTTGAAGTAAGGTTTAAAGTTTCAAGTGTTTAAATAATTTCAATTATGTATATTTATTATAGTTGGCTATAGGATCCATTAAGGCCAGACACTGTTGTTGTTGTTGTTGACACACACAACAAAAACAGTCGCCATTTTGTATTGTTGTTGATTGTAAAATGCAATTTATGGCAGATATGAGTTTATATACTACATATATGTAAAAGAGCTGTGTGGGTGTATGTGTGTGTGTGGGTTGTGTGTTTGGGTTTACTGGAAAATAAATTTTCAAATTTGTTTGAGCTTTGGCATTTGGCAGCTGACACACGCGCCCCAAATATAATATACTCTGCTGCATGCACAAACGGGATTTACGCATTTTCCCGGAATATTTGGCAAAAGTTCATTAACAACAACAATAACGACAGAAACAGCAACAACAACGAGGCAAACGTAAACCAATTTGGTGTTTGCGCAAATTGTTGCTAGTTGACTAATGCAATCAAATTCATTTATGCTAATTAAATATTAAATGCGAACATCAATGAAAATTGTACAAAATGCGCTAATGTAAAATGTAATTAAATTGCAATTTGAAAAGAGAAAACGGAAAATGCGCGATTTTGGCCAGTGGGAGGGGTGGCTTTTTATTTTGATTATCATGCAAATGCAGTGCAAAGAGGGTCAACACAGATATGAGCGGAAATTTTTGTTGTTGTTGCTAATTGCATATGAAAACAAATCAAGCTTTCCGATAAGATTGCAATATTGGCAATTCGCTATAACCATAACCATAAATAATCAATATATAAATGAATACATAATATTATAAATAATTAAACCGAATTTTGGCACTTTTAATATTTATAAAGAATATTTTTAATGTAATGTGTGTAACTAACCATTTACCTTTTTTTTAACATAAACTAAGTTAAGCTGACAATTGCAATATTTGAATATTAAATTTTACGCTCAAGGCATTATTTTTATAAATATATTAAAACTGAGTTTTAAACTTAAAATTACAAAACTCTTTAAAAAATTCCCTTTTATGTCCTCTATGTTTAAGTTTTTTAAATCTGCGCTCTATTTCAATTCAGTTTAATTTACTATCATAATAATGTCCCCTTTTCCAACTTCCATTCTGGGAGGTCTTTGTCTAAGAACAACACGCGTCATTTGTTTTAAGCGTTCTCAGAAAAAAAACAAATCTGATGCATTTGACATCATTAACATTTCTGGCACGCACACACACACACACACACATATCACACACACACACGCCCAGTTAAAGCTCCGTTTTGTCCTGGCTGCCGTCTAATTTACATGCAGCGGGCAATGGCAATATTTATGCACAATTAAATCAAGTAAAAAGGAAGGAATAAATTTGCAGCCGTGGCCCGTTTTCTCTCACTCTCTCTCACACACATTAAGCAGCTGTCCATTTGGCTGTGTTCTGGCAGAAAAAAAAAAAAAATAAATGCAAATGACATTTAAACCAAAATGCGAAACGAGCCAAAATGCTGCACATGTGATTGTGACTCTTTCTCTTACCCCCTCATAGCCCCTTGCCCTCTCTATACTCCTCTTCCGCATTAATTTTTCACAAAGAGCCACGCAATTGACCCACATTTGCCGTCTCTTTCGCACTCTTTCGCTCCCTTTTTCTGTTACTGCTCTACCACAAGTATTTTTCCCGAGTTTTCTTCTCTTCTTCTTGACTCGCGGCGATTTCGAGTTGTATCCCTGGGCTTAATGTGCATTAAAAGCATGTGCTCCATATTATTGTTGTTATCCCAATGTTGTTGTTGTCGTTGTTGTTGTTGTTGCCGCTAATTAAGTGGCATTATGTGCCCCGAGGGCCTTCGGTTTGCACTTTTCTCCATTCGTGCGTCTTTTCGTTTTGGCCTTTTTCCCTGCTTTCTTTTTATTGTCTTTTCTCTTCTTTCTCTTTCTTTTGGCATTTTTTTTTACTTGTTAGCAGCTTGTTCTAAAAATTTCATATTTTTCTTTGGAATTTTCCTGCCAGTTAATTGCATTGACATTGAGCTAAGCTAGGGTTTCACGACATATTTCCTGTCACTTTCGTTAGTTAGGTATTTGGCCTTGTTTTTGTTTTGTTCGTAAGCTCCTAATTGATTGGAATTCCCAGAGCTAAAGTCAACTATTAATTAGAATTATATTTATAGATTTATTTAGTGAGAATTGGAATCGAATGTTTAGTTATTCTTATAACGTATTGGTATTGGTAATGTTCTTAACAATTTTACTGGTCTTTGGAGCAGTTTTATTGGCCTCGACATACATAGCCTAATTCAAATTTCCATCAGTATATTATTTAGAAAATCAGAAATAGTAATTTTAAAATATCATTTAATTCGATCAAATGTAATGGTATTTATGCACTTACTCCCTTTATTTGTTATAGCCCTTAAATGCATGCTATAAATTCGTAAATAGCAAATGGGGTTTTTTAAAGCCTATTTTAGCTGGTTTTTTGCGTTTCTTTTTTTGGCTTCGTAAATTAAACACGCTGACAAACTGTGCAAATTAGTCGTGAAAATACCAGCGCACACTCACACACACACACGTTACACCTATAAAATGACAATTTCTAAGGCTGCTGCAAACACAGCAACAAATTCTGCCAAATGCATTTTAATTGCAATTTTGCTGCTGCTGTTGCCTGCATTTGCATGCCAATTGCCAACAAATTAAAATAGCCCAAGCCAAAAATGAAATCGCATTTAATGTCAACGCACACACACGCAGCTAGTGGGCAATGTGCAATTTATAGGGGCATAGCTGTGCTGTAAAGGAGGTTTGGGCCCGGCTCTAATGCAGTAACAGAACAATAGCGTCAATGGGTTAACAATGGCTGATGGCGCAATAGCCAAAATCTAGCTCTAGGTCTATCCCCTGTACACAACCTATTCCCTCTTCCCCCCTCTGGGGCTCCTCTTTTGTTAGCGCTTCAAATGAGCCACCGAAATGCGTTAAATTTTCGTCGCGTTGCAAAACTAACGAGCGACATTGTTTAATGATGACAATCATTAGATGCGATAATGCAAACGAACGCAGCTGGAGATCCCAGACAGAAACCAGAGACAGAAAGACAGAAAGAGAAGGCATCGCCATCTAGTGACAGGAAAAATGGATGGGTTGGCGAGATGCACAGAAACAGACGTCCTGCGTTGCCTGTTATTGTGTTTTGCCGAAAAAAAAAATAGACAGAAAAATTTGCATGCCAATGATACATGGCCATCTAACAACAACAACAACAATCACAGCAACAACAGCAGCCAAAACCAACGACTGCCGGCTGCAACTGAAATTTTTCAAAGCTCACACATAGTGCACCATAGCACAGTGGTACGATATGTATTTTCGGATTTTAATCAGTTAATTTTATCTTTTATGTGAACCTTTTCTTTCATTTATTCTTATGTATTTAAAATTATTTTGTTTTTTAGAGGTGTTTTTGAATTTTTTACGCAATCTTCTGTATTTACTTCAGTTTAAATTGGCATTGCACCACTGTCGCCCGGGTCTACCACTAGTGTCTACCGCTTTAGGAATATGCATGTTTATAATGCATGCGCTTGCCTGGCTGGGCGTGTCAAATGTGGGCGTTGACAGCAACAGCAACAGCAACAACAACGGCGACGACGACGACAACACTGATGACGTGTGGTTGTCATTAGAGCTGCTGTCGAGTCGGACTGTTGATGACGTTGTTGTGGCGCCCCTTTAGCACCACGAACCCACACTGCACCCGAAGCCCCAGTCCCAGCCCCAGCCCCAGCCCCAGCCCCAGCCCCAGCCCCAGCCCAGGCCTAATGCCCCTTATGCAACCACCATTTGCAGCGCTGACCGCTGTTCTTCCTGTTGTTTTGCATGGGTTGTCGCTGTCGCTTTTGGTTGTTCGTGCTGTCGTTGTTGTTGCCTGTTGTTGTTGGGTGTCGGTGTCGTCATCATTGTAGACTGCAGCTCGTTACTGTGGCTGATCAAAATGGAGACCGCACAGCAACCGAAATGCATACAACATGAACAAAGCGCAAAACTGTAAGGATTGTGGTGCTCTTTTTGCTGTTGTTGTTGTCGTTGCTGTTGTTGTTGCTGTTGGTGTGGCGACAGCCCTGGTCAAGCTGTATCCGACCTTCTATTAGGCGTTGATTTCATATGTCGCCGTCTGCTTTAATTATAGGTTGCAACATTGAAATTATGCGCAGGCTGTTGCACATTGTGGCAAAGTGAATTTATTTCTAGTTCCCTATAATAGAGAGAGCTGTGGTCTATGGCAAGGGTTGCCTGGCTTTTGTGATGCGTGCGCATAATTGCATTGGGTAAATTTTAAATTTCCTTAAAATTTTTATTAATTTCCGTTTTGTTATAGCTGAGCTCGATAGGACTGCAAATCCCTGGGGTGGATTCCATATGGAGCCTTAGATACCGAGTGGTAACATGTGCATTTATTTACAGCCAGTGAAATGTATCTATATCTTAGTATACATATCGCTTTTTTATTGAGTTCAGAATAAAAAATAAATAAATAAAATAAAAAATATTTTTCAGCTGAGCTTTAGTTATTTTCTGCAAATACTGGCAATTTTTTGTCTCTACTATTTTCTTAATATATTTACAGTGGTTTTTGCTGCATTTACCCCACCCGTCTATTTCTGATTGCCCCATTTCCACTCTCTAAAATTGTAAATTTGTATTATTTATCCTTCCTTTCAACGTATTTTCTCTAGTTCGCTCTCAACACTAACTGATTTACATATTGTGAACTAGCCCAACAAATTGCTCTTTTTTTTTGTTTTATCCAAAGCCCAATCCCACAAAACCCACATAATATGAATATATTTTGGGCTTGTATCGAAACAACCCTAGTCCTCCCTAAGCACCTCCCATCCCTCTCCGTAATGGCATTTTGATGACAATTTTTTTGCGTATGCAAAAATGTTGGCCATGTTGCAAATATTTTGTTTGTTGCAACATATTCACGGGCAGCAGGCGGCAATCCTGCTCGCCACAGCTCTCAATTATCCTGGCAATTAGGGTGACCATGTAAATAGATTGGGTAATTTGATGGGGCAAGAGCGAACATTCGCTTCCCATTTAATAGCTGATTTTCAAAGCTATTAAATGTTCGAACTGAATGTGTGGGGGCTTTGACTGAGTGACAGGGTTGCCACAACTCAAAAAGTGAGTTATCATGCAAGCACTTTTCTAATTACGATTTTGGGCGCAGCTTCACTCTCTTTCTCTGACTCTGAGTGTGTGCCAGACAGGATGGACAGGACCGAGAGGACAACATTAGCCTGGACAGATTTCCCTGCAGGCCAAAAGCCGAATGTTGTTGTTGTTGTTGCTTCTGTTATGGATGCAACTTTAAATTGCTTTCCCAGTGAGTTTTTCTAGCAGCACTTCCACCCACCCCGCCTCTCTCTGTCGCTGACAATGCAGATGAGCGTCGGACTCGGACTCGGACTCCTCTCGTCTCGTCTCGTTCGTCCCTTCTTTGCAGTTCAGTTTTCTCATTCCTGTGGGAATCGCATCAGTGCTCTGATTGCGCATCGCTTCAAAATTTCAGAGAGGCGAGCCCCAAAATGCCTGAGTGCGTAATGCGTTTTCCGGCACTAGCCCAAGGGTGTAGGAGAGGGGGTCTGCCACGTCTGACGATATGGTGATAAAGTGCAGACATTTGACAAATTAACTGCTTTGCGCCGGAAATGTTGTTGCAACGTTCGGCAGCAGCAACGAATTCGCTGGCCCCTCCAGCCCCTCCAGCACCGCCCTCGCCGCCCCTCAAACAGAAGCCAACGCGACGCACGCTCTGATTGATTTATGAAGCCAGACAACGTTGGACGCGCATTGGGCCCAAAAGGTGTTAGAGCGCAGATTTATTTGGGGTACATCACACAAGTAAATACCTCAACTTAAAGCTCAACACATGAAAAGATTAAATATAAATAATTATAGATAAAGTTAAAATAAAAAGGTATCTTACATGATTCTGACTCAAAGCAAGCGAAAGCACGTCGTCACTTACCTAAAAAGAAAGTAAGAGAGAGCAAGAAAAGTAGAGGTTAATATTATATTTTTTATTATAAAAGTTCAAATCTTCTTTGCAGTTTGAGAAATTATAAAACGTTTACGAATATAAGATAGAGAAGCATTAGCTACCGCAAAATTGAAAAGAGGCCGAGTGAAGTCAGCTTAATTATTATAGAAACTGTTGAGCTAGGAATAGTAAAAGCTCTTAGCAAACCATAGAACTCAACACAGATGACTTCCTAGTCTTAACAGCAGGTTAAAATTCAATTTACGGAAACAAAAGTTAAGCCCATAAAGAAAATGGCAGACTGAGGTGCCATAATGGAATGTGTGGCGACAATAAGAAATTGTACTCCAGCAGCAGGCGCTCCAAATGTACATACATACATACTATTATATATTAGGTCGTAAAATGCACGCCACACACACAACACGCACATACACACACATGCGTAGCAGGACATAAAACTATTGAAATCGCTTTATAAAGAGCAGGGCGCAAGTAGTGGGAGCAGGGAGTGAGCGCTATAATTTCAAGACTAATGCCAAGCCACGAAAGCCGTTCCGTGAAATATCAAAAGCAGGGAGCGGGATCAGGTTGGGGTGTGCGTCAGTGACCTTGGACACGCCGCCGACTGAAAAAGCAGTCCAATAAAGTTTGACACATGTCAAACAGGGCAAGGCGAACACAGCGCGCTGAGCTCTCAGACACACCTGAGCTAGAGGGAGGGAGAGAGTGAAAGAGAGAGGCACTCAACAAGATCCCGTTGGCCACTGTCGCGGCACGAACTTACATAAAAATCAACAGTTTATGGCCAACGCATGTCCTTGAGTGGCAAGTGGCAGCAGCCACCACCCGCACCTTGCTGACCCGCCCCCTGCCCGCCCTCCTCCTTTCCCCACTAGCTGTCCCACAGGACATGGCAAAAGTTTGTCGTTTGGCTTGCCGTTGTTGTTGTTGCTGCAGTTTCCTGGCAAATGTCTTGCCATCTATTTGCATTTTCTATTTATTTCTTTATCCCTTTGGCAGCCCGAATCGGCGGCACTTGAGTTTTGGCAGCCATTAGTGGCACGTCCTTGTCCTTGTGCCTGTCCCTGCCATCTCTCCCCCCTTGTCCTTGTGCAGCTTGTTGTCTGTTTGCTGTCCCCGAGTTCTGTCCTGTTTGTATCTTCCACTTTGGCACTCATATTTTATTAAGTAGCAAAGTTGACAGGGGATTTGAGGCCTGGAGCCGCACGCCCCTTCTCACCCCGATACACGCTCAAGTGGCTCCAAGTGGAACTGTCATTTTGTAAAGTAAATATTGGTAATTTTTATTGAGGACTTTGCTTGATTCTACCCATTTCGCCCGACGGGCTTATCCCCCAGCAAAGAGGGCAAAAAGAAAACTTTTGCCAAATTACAAACATTTAGTTTGAGAGAGAAAAAAACCTTAACTTGAACCCAAATCAAGGCGCAGAGCATTAACCATTAAGCGAAAGTGATTGCAGCTACAAAATTAGAAATACATTTCTTATTCCTACAGTTTTCGCCACTTTCTCTTCCACTCCCCCTCCTTTTCCCTTTCCCTCCGTCCCTTGTTACGCAACGCATCGATGGGCCCAAAAATTGTGTGTGTGCTGTGCGAGGAGAATGCAGCAGACCGTAAGAGACAACATAAGCGATAACAAGTATTTCTGGATTGGGATTTGTAAGCAGTCCAGGCGCCCCACCCCCTCCGAAAACAGTGAGTGTGGGTGGGAGGGGGACAACCCCTGGCCCTAAGGCAACTTTAACCTCTGTCCGTAACCATGGTTAAGTCAGGTGTTGCTTCATGACGTACTCACAAATTGCCGATGGCTAAGTGAATTCTGTGCTGGCAAAAAATAGATAATGTTGCATACTTTTTTGGGGTGTATTTTAGCCAGAAGTTAAAACAGGAAAGAAATGTATATGTTTGGAGTTCAGACAAATAAATACCCTTGAATATTTTCAGCAGTTGTTTGATTTATTTATATAATTAAATGTTTTCTTTTTCTTTTCCCACAGTTTTTTTCTACCATCTTTGAAGTTTTTTTCTTATTTTCCCTTGGTCTTAATATTCAATATGAAATATACAAAAACTATTGTTCATATGATATGTCACTTGTTTAAAACTTAAATTGCTAAATATTAAGGAAAATTAAGCGTACTCTTGAATTGAAATTGATATTTGCCCAAGTCATGAGTTTAATTTCAAGCTAATTGAAAGTCGCTTTTAAATCGCTGTGCTTTAAATTGTCAATAGCTCTATAAATCAAACATAAACACAATGGAAATTCGTCGCTTTTCATATAATATTTTCCTTTTTGTTACCATGCTCTGGTATTCATATAGAAGGTTTCAAGTGATTTTGGCACACATCATTTAACTCGGGCGGGTTCTCAAACTCAGCCAAAACCTGTCCAAACAGCTGCCTTTCAATTTCAATCAGCACACAATTCAACGCTAATAGCTTTTCCAGTTAGGAAAGCAGCAGCAGCAGCAGCAAAGGGGGGAGGATTGGGGTTTGGGGCTACGGCTTTTGCTATTTACTTTTCGCACAAATTGTTATAAAATATTTAAAAATCATGCTTGAGGCGGCTTCGGCGCCGCAACGAACCTTAAAATCGAGCACCGAGCACGAGTTAGGGAAATTCTTCTTTTTTGCCCAAAAAAAAAATTAAAATAAAAATAAAATGTTAAGATTTTCAGGCACGCAGCATCATTTCAACGGCTGCCGTTTTAGATGGGAGGGTTTTAAATATGCACACACAGCGCTTCAATTTTATGCATGTGTGTGTGTGTGCGTGTGTGCCTCGAGAGAATCGAGGCCCATCACTATATGTTCTATATTCACATATGCATATATACAGCCTATATATACTTAGTCTCTGGCATACGCATGAATATTTAAAATGCACTGAGAATAAATTGCGCAAAATATTCATTTCAATTTCATTTGTTTTCTCGGCCTTTTACTCATGCCATTGCATATTTTATGAATTTTTTGTTTTTTATATTTTGAATAGCAGACAAATATATAAGATGCAAATGTAAGTATTATAAGTATTTAAGCTTTGTACAGTTTTCTTTTAGCTTTTAAAATGGCATATTCCATTATAACTGTTCCCAAGTGAAATAACTAATTTCGTAGTTGACAAACAAACTTAAACACATTTAAATTGAGCAATTTAAAAGTTAAGCCCTTCCATGTAATGAATTGCAAATGTAAACATATTTCAGCAATGTGGAACTATAAAATGTCTGAAATTAACCGATGCCAAATGCCTGTTTAAATGTGACACTTGGTTAATAAATGTGTCACGTTTCATTTGCATCGTTTCACATTTTGAAATGGGACAAATTAGGCATAATCAGCCATCAATTCGGGATTCCATGACACATGTTTGGTTTAACTTATTCATGGAACGTGTAAATTTTCATTGTGCTCTTCGTGTCACATTTTTGACGCATTGGCCCAAAACAATAAAACCGAAATAAACTTTAAAACACACAAAATACATTTTATTTGTTTTGTTTTTTTTTTTTGGTTCGGGGGTTCGGGTCTTGGGCACGTTTCGGTAATTTCCATGCGATTAGCAGGGCCCAAAAATTGGCATTAAACCGTTATAAATGGCCTGACAATTTTTTTTTTTGGAATGTTTTGCCGCAAACGTTTTCAATTCGCCGTAAAATGACGACAAGCCAAAGTAACGGAAGTAAGCAAAAAAAGGAGAGGGAAAAGTCGCCGTCAGACGCAGCCATTTTTTCTCTCTTTTTTTGACAAGTGGAAAATCAGCTTCCGGCGTCTTTTTATGCGCCACGCCGGCAAACCTGAGCAAAGTCTGCAGTTGAAACAAATTTAATTTTCTACTTTTTGGCGGCTGCCAGACAAATAGAAACAAGCCGCAAAAGCCGCCAAGAGACGCCTGCGGCTGACACAAGCTCCGGCTGCTGCTGCTTCCTTTTTAAAAATTTTCTTTAGCCGTTTTCAAGCTGCCTTTTTATGTTTCTTATTTTTTTTTTTATTTCGCCCACAACTAGTAAAAACTTTTGGATAATTACATTTGGCGGCGTCGGCGGCGGCTGTTGCTGTTGCTTTGGCAGCTAAGTCAAAAAAAATGTATGCAACAACAACGACAAAGTCTGGGGAGCCACAACAGGAACTATTGTGTGTTAGAAAAGCCGCAGATTAAATGCTCTACTTGTATGTTTTTTCGGTGAGCTGCGTTTGCTTTAGGGCAATGTGCTGTATGAGGAAGCTAGGGGACAGAAAAAGTTAACTTTAGCTAGATGTATATAGTTCATATATTATAGAAAATGTTTCCTATAATTGTAACATGTTTCATGTAAAATTTTTGATACATTCACAAAAAAGGGCATTAAAGGCGACATTTAAGCTGTCAATATCTTATTTGCCAACTTTTTTTTGACAGCCTGCTTTAAAGTTTTTGCCCACTTGAAATGTGATGTGTGCATGAACTTTAGGCGCTGACTGTAAACTAATTTCGTGGTTGCTGCTGTTTGCGCCCAAAAGTATGGAAATGCTATGGCAGCATCAAAAGATGCTTCAAAACGAGTGCTTTTTAATCATATAGTGCATGAAGGGGCAGGGGGCATGGCAATTACGTGTGGCTGAGCGCACAATCAATGGAGCGGCCGTTTTGTAATATCCGGCTTAAAATGTAATATGCGAAAAGTTGCATGAAATGCAAAGGAATCAAATGATGAAGGAAATAAAGAAAAGGCCGCCCACACACACACATAGCTTAATTGCTTTTTGCGACCAGAAAATATGTATATATAACTATATCTATATCTTTTCTTATATGTCGACATAATTGCCCTGTGCTTGTTGACAAAAGACTAAGGCAGACAAAGGATGGGGGTGTTGGGGGTGCTGGGAGTGGCGGCAGCTGCCAGTGACAGCTAAAGAAAAAGTGACTGATAAGAAAGAGAATAGATATAGTTATAGCAAGAGACATTTTGATGCCACCTGGAGAGAAGCGGGCGCAGCGAGAGAAGCTAAATAAATGTGGGAACAATTAAACTTTTAAGCAGGCAACGACCCAAAAGAATGAGGGAGAGGGAGTGAGAGTGAGAGGGGGAGGGGGACAGCCAAAGTAGAAGAAACAAATAATGAAAATGCATGTAAATGAAAATAAAGATGAGAATCCAAAGTTGATAACCAGTTGCCAGTTGCTGACACATGCCACAAAACGAAGTAGTAAATACACAATAGCGACAACAATAGAGAGAGAGAGAGACAGAGAGAGAAGTAAAGGGGAGTAAAGTGGAATTCAGGCAAGTTGCAGACTATTACCATTGTTGGCAGCAGCAGCCGCAACAGTTCACATGGCTCATTTTCAACGGTCAAAGGAAGCAGGATATACAGGATATATAAAACAGCCGAAGCAGCAGGATATGCGAGAGCACTTTTTTATGCTTTGCGTCTTTTGGGCCACGCACACAAACACACACACAGAGAGACTCCAACACATGTATAAATCTGCAGCATGAATGAAATATGGCAAATGTCATTTAACATGACAACTTGATGATAATAATAACAATAACAACAATAGAAGCAGGGGACCTACCAAATATGTTGCCCAGAACCAACGTCACACAGTCAGCCCCTTTGTTCACATGGAAAGAGGGAGGGGGAGAGGGGGTGGGAGGGGGCTGGCTGTGACAAGGAGCAAACAGAAAAGGTGAAACGACAATAAACTAAAGAAAAGAAAAGATTGAATATCCAAGAAAAGTAGAAAAGGAAGAAATATAATAATATAGATAAGCACTGCAAGACCAAAGATTAGATAAAAGTCTAGATTATGTGTAGGGAGAATGGGTATCCGAAAAGAAGAAAATATTATCTGGCTAAATATGCAAAAGCATGTCAGGAAAATATGCCTGCTTAAGACGGATGACAGCTAAGCAGAAGGCTGAATAAAATTAAGGAAAAGCCAAAATGATTATAGTAAATAATAAATTTACTAAACAAGTCAATTTTTGATCCACTGCCGAATGGAAACTAGTCCATAATTTATGCACGTTTTGAAAAAAGTGTAGGACAATAAATACAGAAGAACTATTACAAAAAAAAGTAAAGCTGAAAAACTCAAAGATGATTACCTAAAATTATTTAAGAACTCTTGTAAGATAAGACAACATCTTAGTTACTTTACATCTATGTACCATCATGAGCTTTAAACTTTTGTCTAATTAGATTACAAAGCAAACTCTTCAGAATTGCAAAGAGTTTTTCCACAGAGTGCTTTCAAGCACAGCCTTTTTAGCTAGCACTCCTTTAGAATATCTCCACCAGCATATCACCTACCAAAAGCTCCAGCGCTCAGGCACTTCATTAGGCACACAAATCATCATATCCAGCACAGCTATCAGTTACCTGTTGTAAGAGGGGATGTGCGGGGAGGCGGGAGGGGTCACTCGAGTTAAGTTCTGCTCGAAGCATATGTGCGAAAAGCGTTAGTCATTCCAGTTTACAGGCTCTCGTTCTCTTTCGTTCGGTCTCTCTGTCTCTTTCATCGCTTGGGCAAAAAGCCACAAAAGCACATTTAGTGTAAAGCGAGTCGACCGCAAAGCAATTGAAATGCGTGCACCAAATGGACAGATACAGAGAGGGAGAGAAAGAGAATGAGAGAGTGGAAGTTACAAAGAGAAAGTGCAAAAGAGAGGCAATAAAAGGTGGCGACATTCAGTCGAAGCCGCTTTCAGTTGCAGAAAATTGTAACGCTGGACACACACATGCACACATGCACACACACACGCACAAATACTCGCACACACATATAAATGTCAGTTGCAGGCAGAGGCAAGCGAATGCTGAATGAACCACAGCCGGAAATGTGGTTACATAAGCTACGTAGTTTACGCAGTGCCAAAGCGAAATAGACGGAGGGAGTGCAATAGAGAGAGAGAGAGAGAGAGAGAGAGAGATAGAGAGAGAGAGAGTCCAAAAACTATAGCATACTCATTGGCACATTATCAATGTTGATTCCTTTCGACATAAACGAAATGTGACAGAATTTTCAATGTTTGGAAAATGGACAGCGTAAATGAAAAATATTTGCAAAAATTTTGGTTATATGAATATTTATAAATGTGTGCAATTCAATGGAATGCATCGAAAATAGAAAAGAAATAATCAAAAACAAAACTGAAATGAAAACCAAGCAAAGCTGTTAAAAACAAAAGCATTTAAAAGTTTTGGTTTTAACTGGGCACACGAGGGGGAAAGGGGCGAGGTGGAGTTGAGTGGGTGCTAGTTCACAAGGTACTGCAACAGAGACTCGAACAAGGGAAAGCAAACCAACAATTCAACATCCGCTGCAAAAAAACCGCAATGAAATTTCCGGAAGTTGTGCATAAAATGGGCTATGCATACGGAAATCATCAACTCAATGGCTGAACACGGGGGGGATAAAGGACACAGAGCCTTCTCTGCTGGCCGGGTTGGGGGTGTTCAGCTGACCAGAAGCAACAATGGAATGACGCCAAATGAAATGCCAAAAACAATGCAAACGGCTGCCAACTTCCGGCGAGCGCTGAATGCACAAGCCAAATAAAGATGGAGAGAGGGAGAGAGCAAGATGATGATAGAGGGAGAAGGAGGAGGCTGCTGCTGCTGCTGCTGCTGATGATGATGATGATGACCTTCGGTATACTGCGGGCTGCTGCTCAGTTGACCAGAAAGGAGCTGCCAGAGTCCTGGTCACGGTCGTAGGTGGAGGGGGCCTTTTTTTGTTGCATGGTTTTTTTTCGTTGTTGTTGTTTTTGTTTTTATTGTTTCACATTTCAGTTGAATTTAGACGCGTGGCTGAACTTGGTTCATGACTCATTTGATTTCAATGGCAAAAACTGTTCATTTGGCAGGCGAGAGTATTCAACAAATCGAACAATGGCGTCGCCTAAAACGGAGGCCGCCAGCGGCAACCAAACGATGCCACACAATTGCCCAACAGATTAGACCAACAAGTTATCGCTAAATGTGTCTCTGCCAGTGGTGGAGCAAGTGGTGCAACGCGAGAGCTGTGCGAGATGAAAGTTGCTTTTGTATTAAATTTAAATTTGTTTTTCTTGAAAAAAAAAAGTATTTCGACAAGTTTTTGGAAAAGTTTTAATTGCGATATTTTTGTTTTTGTTAGGTTAGGTTATTCTTTCATTCAAAAAATATTATTGACAAAGAAAAAACCATTTTTACGCTTTTTATTGGATTTAAGCTTCATGAATTGTCTGATTGACTGACTGTTTGACTGATGATAAATGCTCAGGCCAAACCATTTAAGCCAGAAAGTTGAGTTTTGCACAATATTTACTTATATTTTTATTGATTCGTGTTTCTCCGATTGCATTCAATCCACCCATCTAGGTGGAAATGTGGATATATTGTAAAAGTTGATGGATCAAATTTATATATACTTGGCGCTGGCTTATAACTGAGGGTCATTTTATATATTATTTATAATATTGTTCATAATGCTTTGCCCCACTGTGCGCAGCTGTTTAGCTTGGCTAATCATAATAATAGTTATAAATATGCACGCTGAGGGTCATTCCCCAAGTTGGCAGCTGGCAAAAAGCAAAAGGCAAATCCCGCAGCCCCCATCCAATGATGAGCTTTCAGTTTTAAGCGCTTTACCAGTTGGTTGCGCTGCATTCCGCAAATGTAATGCGCTTTACTCAACGAGGGGCAAGGAAGAACTAGGTTTTGCAGCGGAAGTTCTGGCCAACTGGGCAGCTAACCGAGTGATTCGAGTGCAATTGAAACTAGAGTGAAAAGAAGGAAGGAAGAGAGAGAGAGAGAGCTAGTTGCTAGGGATTAGGATTGGAGCATTGTCAGGACAGGAAGACGTGCAAGGACAGTGGGACAGTTCGAAAGACCGACAGACAATGGGCCACAGGATATGGCACATAAATGTTTAATAGCTCAGGCAGAAAATTAATTTTTATGTAAAGCATTTTGTAAGGCCAAAAGACAAAAGCCGAACAACTCAAGCCCGCAAACATATTTTACATAATTCTCGCTTGCTCGTTCTCGCTCAAAAAGTTCAAACTTGATAAACAATTTCATTTGAGGCAGATGCTTAACAGCAGCCACAACAACAACTACAACAACAGCAACAACAAACAATAAATAACAACAAAGTGTAATAAAAGGAATTTCGCTTTCATGTTGCGCGCCGCTGGGGACGTTGCCTCCGTTTTCTTGCTTTGCGCCTTCAACGCAAAAACTTTGTTGCCACTTTACACACACACACCCACACAACAAAAGCACACACACGCGTGTGCCGGGTCCACACATAAACATGACGCAACAAAGGTGCGTTGCCGTATAACCTGAAGCCAATGCAGAGCGCGGCAAAGTATTCTATGATTTTTTCATATACCCTACTCACTAGTTAGGGCATTGCAGTTACGCCAAGCAGTTGGGGTTGGTTTTTTATGGTTCTAATATTTTCTATCAAATCACAAATTATACTGAAAGCCTTCTAGCAATACTTATTAATTATCATATGTGGCATATTTATTTTCTCTTCCAGTTTGAGACTTGAATCCCAAAACGAGCTTATTATCAATTTCGTAGTGTTCACAAAACATTTGCGTAATACTCTACTTTCTTTTTTATTGTTCTTTATTCCCTTTTGGGAGTTTGGCTTCATCTTTGTCGGGACAATGTTTAGAGGCGTTTAGGAGCGCGTTTAGTTTGTTGTTGTTGGCAGCAAACGATGCAGCTTTTTAAGCTTTTTAAATTTCAATCAAAAACAATTTTCAAAGCTGCTTACGAGCAGCAGCAGAAGAGCACGAGTGGGGCGGGGTACAAAGCGGCAGCTGTGGCATGTTGCACGCCTAAGGGCGGGGCGGGGCGGGGCGGGGTAGAAGGAGAACACAAGGTCTAAACGCATGAAATTGCCAGCCAGACTGCAACAAGTTAGCAATACATGAGGGTGAACTCGGTTATGTATATAGAGAGGAAAGAAATGGCGAGAGGAGAAGGGGAGAAAAGAGGGAGAGACTGTGCAAATGCACAGCACAAAATTGCCGCTGGCGAGTCAACAACAACAACTACAAGAAGAAAAGCAGCCACAAACACGCCCGCTGCAATTCACTTTCCCTCAACAAAGAGAAAAGGGCGAGGGTAGGGGGTAGGGGGTGTTGTTAAGGGTTTACAGTAGGAGCCAGTGAGTCTTATGTTTAACTATAATTTGCCGCTGGGGCACACACACACACACATACGCACACACACGGAGTGCAACATGGTGCAAAGTTTTTACATAATTAGAAATATGAAGCAGCCTCAGATAGAGAAAACAGGAGAGGGAGCAAGGGAGGGAGCGGGGTCAGGGGTGTCTTTAATAATGATTTGTTTTTTAAGGTTCATTTGCCCGGGCTCCAGTAAAGTTGCTCAGCTAAAGCTGAAGCATGAAGTGCAGTGTAAATGTCTTGACTTCTTGTGTTTGTTGAGCCCTTAAGCATTTGCCATGTGGCACGTAGGCGGCCAAGGGGCGGGGCTGGGGTCATAGGCAACAGCAGCTGAAAGACGTGTTAAGGGAGAGAGAGAGAGAGAGAGAGAGAGAGAGAGAGAGAGGGAGAGAGAGAGAACGAGAGAGTCAGAGTTGTTACAAGGTAGTCAAGTTACGTTTTTGTGGTCGCTTGGTGCTTGGCCATTAATGAAATGTTCATCCTGTGCGGCCTGTGTCTGCCATGTTTATGCAAAAATGTTATATTTTTGACCCTAACTGTTGCTCACACACCACACACACACACACGCACACGCACACGCACACGCACATACTCGCAAACCACGCACAATACATAAGTACACAGTTACAAAGTGCTCTCTATTTTTAATTAATTAAGAGCTTCGCCCAAAATAGCAGGCAGCAAAATGTACAAAATGCATGATAAAACTACAGTAAACATCGCCCAAGGGCAACACTCATAAAAAATATATTCACAAGAGGCACGTAATTTGCAATTAATATAAATTTTAGATATACAAAATATGCCAATAATGAAAAAACTATATTATTTTGGCATGTAAATATCTGAGAGGAATAAAATATTGCTCAAGCTTGTTTAAGGCAATAATAAAAAAGAATTCTCTTATAAATAAGCTGAAATAAATTAATAAACACGAACAAATTTCGTATAAATATGAAAGTTTTATGAATTAACTATCGCAAGAAAAACAAAATATATATTTTAAATTCTCTTAATTTGTATAGCTTAAAAACCAAACCTATCGATTGTAAAGCAACTGCTGACAAGCTACTTAAAACCCACTTAAAGGTACTTCACTGTAAACCAAATTGGTTTTTCGCTGGAAAAGCGGACATTTAAGCCGTACTCTTCCCCCGGCCCGCCACGCCACCAACACATAATAACAGAGGCGCACGCAGAAATAAATTAGCTATAAAATCCGAGCAGTTAAAAGCCTACCTCAGGGCTCACTTTCGTTAACCCCCCCGCCGCCCGATCCTTCCCCCTCTCTCATGCCGCACGACGCCCGCAGAAAACTTTTACTAATTGCGTAATAATCTCATTACATTTAAAAATACATTTACAACAGCATTTATACCTGGCCCAAGGCCAAAAGAAGTTGGACGAGAGCAGGGTGAAGCGCATGGAGAAGCAACAACAAACAAACAGTAAAGGTCAGGGGAGGGAAGAGCCAAAGAAAGGAGACAGCAGTCAGTCAGAAGGAAAGAACAAAACACAGGAACAAGACTGCCGCCCGGAAGCGTTGATAAATGATAGCGCCTCCGCCTCCGCCTCCCCTCCCCCTCCCCCTCCATTCATAAAGTTGAGCGTGGAAATAAATCTAAACATTAAAAGAAGAAGAAGAAACAGCAGCAGCAGCAGCAGCAGAAGCGGAAGCTGCTGCCGAGACTTCAGACAATGACAAAAGGCACTAAAAACTGTCAAAATTGCGTCAGCTTATGAATATGAAATGCTCTCTGAGACGGCAAATTAAAGCATGACAAAAGTTTTACAAAACCGAAGCCTTAAACAAGACCCCCCCCAAGAATACAGCCCCCGAAATAACTCAACTTCAACCTGGAAGCGAAGCGCACATCGCCAAATCCTGCTTTGGCTTTTGTAATGAGTAAAATGTCACAAGTTGACGCAAGTAAATATTTAAATGTCAGATTTCTATATGTCAAACAAGTGGGAACATTGCTGTCGGGTGTAACCGACTGCCCAACGCGCTGTGCACAAATGTGGAAACAGCTGAAAACCAACGAAAATAATGCTTTAAAATATTGTAATCTAAAAGTAACTTTCATCTAAATATCATTTAATTGATTTTATTTTAAGCGAATATACTCCTTTTCAGATTGAGAACAGAGCATAAACCCCACAACGAGCCGCAGAACAAACCCCAGACAAAAGCAAAATATGTCCCATAATTTTGGCTGCTGTGGAAAATTCATTCTAAACTGACGAAATTCCAACTGGCATGTCCCCTCTCTCTCTCTCTCTCCTTTTCTTGCCCTCTTTTACCCCCTCTCTCTCTCTCTCTCTCTCTCTCGACATTCTTTGTTTAGCCTGTAGATATGCGGGCCTCAAGTTAAAAGCACATTTTGAGCACTGACTTTGCATGTGGGTGAGGGTACAAGAAAATACCCCCGCCCCCTGCCCCTGACACAGCCACACTTCCTTTGCACTTATTAGGACTTTGGTATTTTCGCCCCTTCTCTCTCGCTCTTTCTCTCTGACTTGCTCTCCCTATCATGCATGCAAAATATGCTCGACCGCCGTTTGACATTTACAAATGACAAACATTTGACAAACAAAATGTCCTTTTGTCTGCGCGTCCTCCGAGTGTGACAGGAGCGTTGTCACAAGCGTTTACTGTGGGCGTTCTGTAGGGGCGTGGCACATTTGTTGAAGACCCGCAGTAACTTTGTGTTATTACCTCAGGATGAGTCGAACAACAACAACAAAGAGAACAATTAAAATACAAGAAACTTGAAGAAACGTAAGGTATGTAAGACAGAATGGGAGGAAGAGGGAGGGGGATACAAGTGGGGAAGGAGTAGAGGCAAATATAAATCTTGGGCAATTAAATGCATTTAATGAATGAGGGGGATTTACATCAAAAGGCTTCATAAACAAAATTGCAAACAAGCTACATCAAAAACTTTTTGGGATTATCAAGAAAATTGATTTTAATAGCGTTTTGATAGCCCAGACAAACAGAGGTTGTAAAACGTTTACGTTCGAGAAACATAGGAAAACTGACAAGAAAAGAAGGAAAATGGAAGAAATAATATATTTATGTACATCTATTTATTTAAATTTTTTAAACAGCAAACTATTTGCAAACTGTCAAAAAAAAAAAAGGTTACGGATGAGGCACAAAGAAGAATGGATAATGTATCTAAAAGCAAGCTTGAAACACCATTTACGCAAGATAAAAAATTTACAGCAGTTGCAACTAACAACGGTCCCCGTTAGCTTTAATTTGCTGTAGTTGGTTTTCGCCACGTAGAGTCAACAACAGTTCTGAACGGAACGTAATACACGAGCACCTGGACGGCGCTAACAAGCAGCGGGTCATTACTTTTAATAAAGTGTAGGCCAACAGTTAGGCCTGTGCCTCTCTATGTGCGGCTATTGTCCTGCGTTGGCGTGTCCTGGGTGTGGCCAGGCACGCACCTACGCAGGCCATGTTTACAGACGGGCCCAAAAGTGCTGGGCACTCTCAACTGTCTGTTGTCCTTTTTGTACATATATTTTTTTGTTGGCTGTGTGTAAATATTTGGCTTTAATAGAATTAAATAATAACAAAAAAAAGGAAAATTATTTACCACCCTCCAACAAGACGGTGGGAGGAAGTGGAGACTACACTTAAATTAATAAAGTAAATAATAAGCATTACGTGAGGAACTCGGACCAGGTGCAGGACAACACGGCCGCGTTGAAAGTGAATTAAACCTCATTTATGTGGCTTAAAAAACTGCGAGTGGAAAAAATATTGTTTTTGGCACCGCTGTCCAGGTTTTTTCCTTTCTTTTTTTTTTTTTGTTTGTTTATATGCCAGCAGTTGATTAATTTATGGTTCTGGACTAAGAAGCAAGGACCTGGAGAGTGCACTGCTGGTTACGTTATTTTGTGGCTCTTGGCCTTAAGCACATTGCGGCAGTTAGCGCCTAATCCAGCTCAACATGGCTCAGCTGCCAAGGCAGCCGTTACAGGACGAAGGCAGGACACAGGACACCGGAAGCTAAGCGCATTTGCGGCTGGGCTTAAAGGCGCGTTGCGAAAAGCTTTTGATTGAATTGGAAAATGAGAATGAAAATAATTATGCGGCTGCTGCCAAGTGGCTGGCACTTTATTTAAATGCGGTCCCAGGATTACTCCATTACCCGCCCAATGTCCTTTCGTCGTCGGGATCGAACATCCAGCTTAAAGCTAACTTACGCAATTTTTGTGCCCAAAATAGGGGAAGGCCTTTGCACAACTTGAACTTACCTAAAAAGAAAGAGAAGAAAATACAAATTAAATTTAAATTAATTTCAGCAACAACAACATGAATTAGCAAATCGAGACAAGTGACAAGATAAACCCGAGAGGGGTTGGCGGGGAGGGGTAGATGGGCGACATTGTCATCCTGTCAAAATCTTTGAAATAAATTGCCTTTTTTGTTGCCTAATTTTTAAGGCCCTACTTAAAAATCCATTAAAAATTTGCATGAATCCATAAAAAAGGGGCCAGCAAATGAGTGAAGAATTGAGAAAGAGTTGCACAACGAGAATACTCTACAGCTATGTTTAGTAGTTGTAAATAAAATTGTAAATGGTATTTAATTACTAAAGACAAATGTTAAAGTAATTAAAAAGCATATGAGTAATTGTAAGTGATTAAACAGTAGTTAACTAATTGAAATAGATAATTTATTGACAGTTAGTGAATTAATTGTATTTTTACTATCTATAGTGAACCTCAAATTTTGTCCCAGCACATTGGCAGCACTTTCCACAAGCTCATGAAAGTGTAGCCATAAATTCGGTTCTATTTCAGTCTGTAGGGCAACTCATGAAATTGACAAGAAGCTGTCATTAATTTGCATCAAATCAATTTCTCTTCGACAGCTGCCCTGTTCTGTCCCTTCTCTGCTCTTCTCTCTTCTGTTGTGTTTTGTTCGCCTTGGCCTATGCGTAGGCGACATAAAAATGCAAATTTGTTGCTGTTGGCCTTAAAAAAAGGACATGAGCCCGTCGAGGGCAACAGCGGAAGCTGGAAGCGGCCAAAATGAAAAGGAACTCAACTGCCAGCTTGACAGGAGGAGACGTTCGCATATGTGACATGGCAACAAAAAGAGAGAAAAAAAATTGCTAAAATATTATTACAAGTAATAGGCACAAGGAGCAACAACATTTTGTGGCAGTTACAGATGGTGGGGAGGGGGGAGAGACTAGGCGGGGTGCAAGACGACAAAAAGGGTGTTGAAATTGATGCCAGTCGCAGCCAGGGACTTAGCTGATGATGGGGATGATGTCTGGCTATATCAATAGGCATATCAATACAGTCGCACACAAACACACACACACACACACACTTACCCCCAGAATGCCCTGCGGTTAGACGTGCCCGAAATACATTAAAAGTTAGACAGCAAGCAGGGTGCACGGTGGGATGTGAGGGGTGGCGGGGCACTCTTCGGGCATTTTCTATACAAACAAATTGCTGCGTACGCGACTTGAAAGCCAAAAATTGATTGATGTTACTTTGCGTAGTCTTTGCATTGTATGCTTTTAGGCCAAGCTGGATACAGAGGGAAAGAGAGAAAGAGGGGAGGATAAACTTGGCTCTAATGCGATTTTGAGTGCTCATTGTTGGCCATTACACGGCGCGTCGGAGCGGCAGAAAAAGCCAAGTTCGGCTGCGGCTTTTGGCCGTTTCCTTCGATGGATATGGCCCAACGCCTTGAGAAATGCGCATTTAATTGAGTGTACAGGGGAGGAGGGAGAGGCACGGCTGGGGATAATTGAATAACTGTCAGCACTTTAATTAGAGCGTAAAAAATTGCAATTGCAATGACATAATTGCAATTGCGCAGCAGCAGCAGCAGCTGCAAGCGGCAGCATTTGTTGGCAACGCATTTAGCTTGACCTTATTTGCCACAGAGAAAGCGAGAGAGAGAGGAAGAGAAACGTGTAGTCATGATATTTATTGAAATTTGCATCTGCATCTGCTCGTTATATGCATTTATCTGTTTTTGCCGCAATTTCTATCCAATTAAAGCGCAACGAAATGTCTAACCTTTTGTGTAATAATTCTACATTTCACAGACACGAGACAAGAGAGAGTGAGAACAACAAAATATATAACAAGAATCAAATCCAATTAAAAATCACACAAGTAAGAGCGCTGCAGACGGGTGTAACCGTCAGCGCAATACTGGTTCACAGTTTAATAACAAGCAACAAACATGTACTCTTTTTTTAGAAAATGATTAATGTCAATTTTAATTTCTGGCTCACTGGGGGCGTTAAAAATCCACCAAATCTTATTACCTTATTAGTCGCGGCTGTACAAGATATATTCCAAGTTTCAAGGCTCTAGCTTAAATAGCGTCGAAAAATATTGTGTTCATACGGACAGACGGAAGGACAGCAAAACGGACATTGCACAAACCCAATATACTCTTTTCATTTCGAGTACCAGTATTAAAACTCGCAAACAAACTTTGTTTATTTTTGTTTAGATTTAATTTACATGTCTAAAACAAATTTCATATTTTTAAATGCGTCAATTTGGGCAATAGTTAATGACAGCTCTTTAATTAGTGAAAATACTTTACTTAATTCATTTAAATTTGTTAATTTTGTATGCTATTATACTTTCAATTAAATGTAAATATAATTAACGATTTTATTTAAATGAGAGATAGAAGTGGTAGTAAAGTGAACATGGGGAAAAAGTACAACATCAATCAAATAGTGTTGTAAAATAATGTGACGGTGTAGATTAAATTGCATCAATGAGAACAATAAGTAAAATACAAATCAATAAGCTAAAGCGAAAACAAATTTAACTTGGAGAAAAAGTGATTTAAAACTGAATAAAAAAAGAAATAAAAGTCGCATAAATCTACAAATGATCCCAAGGCGATATATATATAAAAATAATATTGTAAGCGCACCCAAAAAGATTTCACACATAATAAGTTGCAGTCTCTACTTTAAAAATACATTCCCTAAACAAGAATCCTCAAACATGCCCATAAGCTAGCGGTCTGTTAAATAAAGTCACTAAGCCGCCATTTTCAACGCCATTGCGAAGAAGAAGAAAGAAGGAGAGACATAACACATGTAAAGATAAAGATATACATTTATGTGCATTTATATAGGTAATATCCGCAGCAATCAGGCAAAGAGGCGTGTCGCATATCGGGCGATAAAAACCACTCGAAAAAAAACAACAAGCAGCAACAAGGAAAATCGCATTTTCTCTGTTGCGCCCGCAAAGTATGCAACATTTATTTTTAATGCCAAAATAAAAAACAACAACATCGACAAAACGGGAGGAAAAAAAGAATTTTGCCCGTTTTATGCATATTCGGCACATATAAATTTTTACGCGTTTAGAATATCAATTTGGTACATGCGATTTGGCCATAAATGCGGCACAAAAAAACAACAAATACGTAAATTCGTGGCATATTTGCCTGACTGTCTCGCTGTCTCTCTTTCTCTCTCTCTGTCTCTCTCTTTTCTCTGTCTCTCTTTCGCTCTTGACAAGTTTTTTTGACTGCACTGTTTGCTGTAGCATTTAAAAATTCATTTCGCTGTTTGTTGATTTTGTTTGTTGTTGTTTTTGTTGGCTGTCGCGTTTGTGACATGTTTCCCTGCGGTTTGTGAGCGTTTTTTAACGCGCCCGAGTTTTTTTTCCCGGTCATTTGTTAGAGTTGCTTTAGTTGTTGTAAGTTGGACATGCTGCGGTTTTTGTTTGTTAAATTAAATTATGCGGTTTTTGCACACACCCATACACACTTGCAGTCGCACACACGCACACACACAATGTAGACATATTAAACAAACTAATGAAAATCATTTGCCCAAAATGCAAATTCAATTGCAAAATGCAATTACAATTGTTTACAATGCTGACCACCAGATGTCGCTACAATTGCCTGTTTCCGTTACTAAACACTGCTTTGTTTTCCCCCCGTCCCCCAATTTTCTTCTAATTAAAATGAAATATAAAACTAGCTGCATTTTCTTTCACTTTGACAATTCGCATATCGCGAATTTCGTCGGCCCGTTTGCTTTTGGTCTTTGTTTTTGCGGCGCTTTTTTATGGCACTTTACAACACTAAGAACTAAAGCACAGCCCGACATTTTCCTTCTTTCACTCGCTCTCTATTATGCTTTGTGCTAGGCGTTGGGCCAAAAGTTTTTTGCATGGCACTTAAAAAATGTATAAAGTGCTTTGAGCAGACTGGCCCACAGCAGAGCCCCATCTCCGCCCCACCCCCCTCTGTCCAGCCCTGGCAATGAAGTGCAAATTGCAGCGTAAAGTGTTGGCCATGCTGCCTTGTTCACTGCCACGCCTACGCGTTTCCGTTCCTCGACTTTTGCTTCTTTGTCACAAAAAACAGAAAAAAAAAATTCCATGAAGCAAGTCACTTGCAGTTACAGTTACTACAGCCCTCCCCCTCCCTCTCTCTCTCTCTCTCTCTCTCTTTCTCTCTCTCTCTACGTTTTTGGTGTGTTTGGCAAACTTTTTTTGCCTGCACGGCCCGCCACTTGGCTAAGTTTTGCCGCTCTCCTGCCCGTCTTCTTCACCTACGCCTCGCACTTTTAATTGTTTCGCGTTTTCTGCATTTTCCGTTCCTTTTTTTTTTGCGCGCAGTTTTGTAGTGCAATTTGTTTCCGGCGACGCCTTGAAGTATGCAATTCTTTTATTTACAGTCTC
Source organism: Drosophila colorata (assembly GCA_035041545.1). Lineage (NCBI taxonomy): Eukaryota > Metazoa > Arthropoda > Insecta > Diptera > Drosophilidae > Drosophila > Drosophila colorata. The sequence goes on from JAWNLD010000077.1 coordinate 1,051,267, forward strand.
GCAATCTCCCCCTCTCTCTCTCCCTCTTTCATTCAATTTTTCTGCTTCTGCATTGTTGCGACTCGCGCATCTAGTCATAAATCTTGCAATTATCGCACATATTTAAACGGACAGCCAATAATAAAATGCCAGTTTGCAATATATGAAGTGCTGAGTAATACACAATAAAAGTGTGTGTGCATAAGTGTATGTGTGTGTGTGCATTTCAGTGTTTCGATTTATGTCAGCAGAAATTTTAAACAGTCGAATTGGCTATACCCTGTTGAATATAATCTTTATAATATATAATAAAATAGACATTATAATAATTATTGTTTAATATTTGTTGCAGCTTTTAAATACAACAAATCAAAGGGTCGTATGAAGCTGAATAAACGAAAAAGATAAATATACTAACAAAGAAAAGTCACGTTTAGAACTTATTTTGAAATACTGTAAGGCATAAAAATACAGTACAGTTAAGGTTTGATTGAAATTGATTAAATCCAAAATTCAGGTTTTAATATGCTATTTCAATATGTAGAAATATCTAAAAATATCTAAGTTAAATTAAATATAAATATATGTTCTATAAAAAATACATATGTAAATTTGTTAAAGCTCAAAGAACTTTTTCAAGCACATTCTCAAGCAAGATAAACAAAACCTTGCACTCGATAAAAAAAATGTCAATTCAATATTTATTTTATTTTATAGATAGCGCACGCAGAGAGATGTTGTTTTAATTTATTTTTTTTTATCTCGTTTGTCTGCCAATCCATTGGGTTCGATTTTTTGATTGGTAAAAATCCACTCATATCATTTATTTGCAAATAATCGAAATTTTGGTATTCTGGATTTTATCTGGTCATCGCTTTTGGCAAAGTTTTTATTGTTGTTGCAGCGGTTGTGTTGAATAATTTTTTAATAATACCAAAAAATACTCTGAATAAATATGAGACATGCAGATAAAACCATATATATAGGAATATATGAACATAGTATGGCACAAGTGCATATATATATATATATATATATATATATATATATATATACATATATTTATATTTATATTTATATTTATATATTGTTTAAATGGATAATATGGCAGCTGACATCAGCCACTGTTGTCACAAGGGCAAAAGGCAATTAATTGTGATCCGATATTTGTACATGTACGTATATGTAAAAACATATACATATATATATATATATATATATGTGAAAATATATAAATTTATTTTATGATCTGGCATATCGTGACATGCTACTGCATACTGTGCCTTATCAATGCCAGCGACAAACAGGCAAAAAAGCAACACATTTGTGACTTTAAAATTTAATAAAAAAAAAAAAATAGAATAAACCCTGACAAGCTCTGGCTGTATATCATATAAGCGAAGAAGAAGAAGTAAAGCTAGAAATGAAAAAACTTTGCATACGCTGGAGAGAAAGAGAGTGAGAGGGGTTCACGGCAAAGGGGCGTCGTGGCGGGGCTTTCATCATTTTGTTAGCGGAAATTTGCTGAAAAAGGTTAAGTTGTAATATTTCGTCACCTTTTGCCCATGCAGACTGTGGAAGAGAGGTTGGGCAGAGGGACGGGGGGCAGACGAGGGAAGCAAAGGCAAAAGCTGTGCATAATTTAGCACATGCAGCAGCCAGACAGAAGACGCCTGAATCCAACGAGTGCCCCGTAATGTATGCTATACAACACACACACAAAATATGCGCTATTACCATAAGAGAAGTGTGTGCGCGTGTGTGTGTGTGTGTATGTGTGTGAGGGCACCGGAAGTCACTTTAACGATGCGCGAGTAAGTAATAACAGAAGAAAAAATATAAACACACACACACGCACACACACAATGTGAAGTAACAGGAAGAGCCAACAAAATGGCGCACATTTGTCTTGCCCTCACACACACATGTGTGTGTTGTTAATGCGCGCAATGAGACAAGCTAGACACACAAATACACATAAACAACACACACACGCACACACACACAGCATACCTGTTCGCTATGCCAACTCAACAGCCCACCTGAACTACCAAATCCAAGCTGCGAATGTCGTCTCTGGCCATAAGCAACGCTGAGATTGCCGCCCAGCAACAACAAACAACAATAGCAACAAAGAAGGCAATTCATCTGTGTGCGTGTGTGAGTGTGAGTGTGTGTGGGGTAAGAGGGCAGGTGTGTGTGCCTGAAGTTGAATGCGAACTGCTCCCAGGCAACAGTTTTGCTAATGCAATGAAAGTTGGGCAAGATAAACCGAATTTATGCACACTCTAGAATTTATCAAAATAAAAAACTGCACAAAAATTGATAGAAATTTATCGATACTTTCCATACAATCGTCGAACTATATACTTTATACACTTTCATAACTTGATTTACTCTTAGAGGCACAGTCTAGATATAAGTTGCATTTATGCAGACTTTGGAATTTAACTAAATAAAAAAACAGCAAAATAATCGATATAAATTTATCGATTTTTTATACAATCTTTTAGTTATAAAATAAAATATAAACTTAACTAACTCTATTTACTCTTAAAGGGTATAGTCTAGTCAATCAAGCCGCAGCACTCTGCTCTGATATTTGATTTGGGATGTTGGACAATGTTTGCATTACTCTGATGCTGATGCTGCTGCTGATGCTGCTGCTGATGCTGCTGCTGGGCTGCTGCTGACCAGCGTCGTCTGGCGGCTGTTTTCTGTTTGCTTATTGTTTGCTCAGCGGAAGCAGCGAAACAGAAAAAGCAAAAGAGAAAACAATAACAAGAAGAACACCTGAAAAAGGAATGCAATTGGATCGCTTTTTGGCCCAACTGCTGTTTGCAGTCATTCGGGACTGGACATCATATCTTTGCACTAGTTGTTGTTGCTGCTGCTGTTGTTGTTGTGGTTGTTGTTGTGCAGGCGTTGTTTATTCAGGCTTCAGGTTTAGGTTTGGGTTGGGAGTTCAAGTTTTGGGCCGTTTTTCGTTTTTTTTTCCTGGTGTTTAGGCAAATGTTTGTCGTGGCGAGGAGTTGAAACAGAAATTCGCTGACTGGTTGGCATTTATAGCGCACCAGTAAAATTATGAGCCGTAGAGTAGACAGCAACGAAGGAGGGTGCAAATACACAAGTGGGGGCGGGGTGGGGGTATTGTACATGTGAGACTAGGCAGCAATTGCCAGAGGTAAACGTGCAAGAGATGAGAAAATATGACAGCCAGACATGCAGAAAACTGTAACAAATGTAAAGGGAGAGGGGAAGCGAAAAGAGAGAGAGAGCGGGAGACGGGCAGATAAATGGCATGCATAGTCGCCGCCAAGGGAGCTGCTTCTGTTGCATGCTACATGCTGCAGATGAAGAGAAATGCGCAGCTTATGAAATGGAACAAGTGCAACACATGCGAAATGCGAATTGAGAAATGTGCCACAGCAGCAGCAGCAGCAGAAACAGCAGCAACAGCAACGGCAGCAACGGCAGCAGCAGCCACCGCGGCGACTCGACAAATTTTCATAGCCTTTTAGTCCTAGACAAACGTGCAGGCCTTGAGAAAAATAACTTGGGCACCAGGGGGTGGCTGGGAGTTATAATGATGCCCCGCCATATCATTGCGGCTGCTGCTCCACCCCCCACAGCTCAGTCAACCCTGCGTTCTTATGATAAAGCGGAAATTGCTGTTTTCTTTTTCTCTTTTTTGTATGCCGAACATGCTTTTCTTCATTTGCTTTGGCAGCAAGCACAACACAACAGAACGAAACGAAACGAACGCAACGGAAATGAAATCAAAATGCAAAAATGGCGCATTTATCAGCAGCTGCTTCCTCAAATATTTAATACACACACACAAGGACGTAAACTGTGACCCGAAAATAGTCCAGAAGGTAATATGCCAAGTGAAGAAGAAAAAAGCTTAAAGCGTGGAAATAATCAACAAAATTTAATAAACAATAATAAAATAAATATTTATTTAACTTTATATTTTATATTTAGGCCAAATGAAACTAGAACAAATATTCCTTATGAAAATCAGTTGAGTTTTTACGGCTAATATTTTGCTGACAAATGACAAATCAAAAATTATTTCATAAAAGAAAAGCTTAAACCTCAAATGAAAGAAAAGCTTAAAACCATGACCCAAATGGTAAGCATTATGACAAATTAGTAGACTTTTCAAAAAGTTGGGAAAGTTTAAAGTCCGAAGTCTGGGAGGTGCATTTAAGTATAATAAACTTTTCGAGAAGGATTTCCTAACAGGCTACTTATCACCCACCCAACTGCAGCTCGTGCTGTCCGCAATATCTGACCGAAAACTACAAAGTGCGAGCAAGGCAAGGTAGAAACGCAGCACCCTCCACCACCCTGAGCATGTGCACGCTCTGAAAATGAATCGTTTTTGGCGGTTTTCATGTGGCTACTTCACAAGGTGTTGGGGTATGCCCACCTCCCCCAAGCTTTACTGGCTGCTTGCGTTTTTGGCCCGCCTGGTCCTGGGCTCGGTTTCACAATTTGTTTGCGGTTTTCTCTGCAGCTGGCAGGCAGCAGAAAGCAGAAAAGAGAAAGCAAACAGAAACCTTTTGTGCCGTTGCAAATGTTTGTGGTTATTTTTGCGTTCCCTCTTTTTGGTTATTTTTTTGTTATTTTTTTTTTGTTTTTTTTTTTTTTTGGTTGGGTTGGCTTGGCCCATCTAAAGTCTAGACATTGCCATTTCCGTTTAACGTGACTGCTGTCCGAAGAAATTGTGCGCAGAGTCCGCGCTGCGGGTGCCAGCCAGGCTCATCAACAACAACATCGTCATCAACCAGCTCCACATTTGCATATATGGCGACAAATGTTGAGGGGGAGAAAAGAGATGCGAAAATTAAGTCCTAACAAATAACAAAAGGCAAAACCCTTGCGTACTGTTTACTGTTCTTGTTGCCTTTTGTTAATAATTCCATTTTTGGGCATATTTTTGAGATATACATATATATTTATGTATATGTATGTGACTATTTATTACTTTTCTGCCTTTAGAAGTCGCACTCTGTTAGGCTTTTAATTAATTTCAGTTTTCGTGGCTAATTTGAGGCTCTTTGGGAACTGCATATTGTATTTTACTTTCAAAAGAAATATTTCTTTTTGTCTTGCCCACAAATGTATGCTACGGTTTGCCAACGGAACTTTTAGGCAAAAAGTGTATGCGAAAAAAAATTAAATAAAATCGTTGCATTGTTGACATTAAAATCCAATTTGCAAAACGGGCAATTGCAATAAATTTCACTGGGCAAACGAAAAGTGCATATACCACGAGCTAGAGCCAAGTTTACATGGTAGCCGACTTGCATCTACCCTGTACACAACTAAAAAGCTTATATTTCGTTTATGCATGAGTTTAAGCATAATAAATGTAATTAAAATATAATGAAAATTATTCTTGTTATTTGTTGTTTTCGGAGCACCTACTGAATTTCAAGACTGTATCTTTAATATTAACTGAGTTCAAAAAAACTATTCAACTTTATTTCTGTGATTTTCTTGTTTTGAACACTTTAAAACCCCAATCCAGCCTACAGGGTAGTAAAAAGCGCTTTGAGCGCAGCCTGGGCCAAGCAAATGGTTTACAAAATGTAAACTTAACGCATTGCCACGCCCCATTTTTGCCATAAACTGCCGTTGTTTTTGAAATGCAATACAGTTAAAGCCAACAGGCAAGTTTTGTTTGCCCGCATTCTATATGTATGACTAGGGTTAAGCTACAGGGGGAAGGGTACTATGCATAGTAATATTATTGCCAATTTTGCAATGTTTACAATTGGCAATGGCTGATAGAGAGCGAAACAGCAGTAAAGAGAGAGAGGCAAACAGCTGAAATTCGATTGCAAATCGAATTTTTATTGAAAGTTGGCGGCAAACGAGACCAAAAACCAAAAATTAGGCTCGAGCAATAATCCAACTTGGCGACGGTTTGTTTAACTATTTTCACTTGTACATTGTTTTTCTCAGTGTAGTGTGGAAGAGCTGCCAGCTTCAATTAAAATCTACGCAGCTGCATAAAATATCTTTGTACATATATATATGAGTATTTTTGTTGTTGTTGTGCCTACAGCCAGGCAAGTTTTTTTTTATCGCACCGGAAATGTTATAGAAATTGTGCTTATCACAGACAGAACAACAAAAACAATAAAAAAAAACATAGTTGCTGAGGCCTCTGACCGACTTTTGCTGGCAGTTTTCTGTTTTGTTATAATTAAAATTCTGCCCGACTCTGTCTGTTAGTTGAACTATGCTCTATGAATGATATATATATGCAAACTTATAGAATATAACACAGATAGCAAAAGTTAAACGGAAGTTGAATGGCAAACTTAGCTGGAGAACAGTTCATTTATTGTGTGGGTTTGTGCGCAGGCTTTTGTAAAGTTCAAGCAAACATCATATTAACTTACCTAGAAAAGAGAGAGAGAAAATAAAATTAGATAAATGCCAAGTTACATTTACAATTAAATATTATTTCAGAATTTAGCAATTTTAAATTAGCTGAAAAGTAATGTTAACCAATTTTCAGGTATATTTATTAAACTAATTTTATTTGGTTAAAGAGAAAATGTCAAACTTTCATATACTAATAACATAATTTGTCACATTTATATGATAGATTAACTGTTATCTAAATAATTTCCCCAGCCCTATAACTAACGCTCGAGTGAAAGTTAATAAGTTTAACGACTGCCCAGCGTTAAGAGTCTAAGCTGTAAGACCTTCAGACCTTCCGCCTCTCCAGCCTTGACGAGGGCGTGGCTAAGCTTCTAATTGCATTTTGGGCGACAACGCTGACAGGCGGCCAGATGAAAAATAATTAAAAGCAATGACAACTTGGTTTTACTTTCCCACAGCGTGTACACCAAGAAAGAGGGGGCAGCACAACCAACACTCGCACTCACATTTATACACTCACTCGCACAAAAACAAATCCCCAAACACGTCGCTCACATTTCAATTTACGCATGAAAATGTCATTTCCGACAAGGCGCACGAAACGAGCCGGGTTGGAAATTTGCATGCAGGAATGTTAAGGGAAATACTAGAAAGAAGAAAGAAAAAAATGATAGAGAAGTGGCAGAGGAAGAAGCTGCCTGGCCTATGCCTTCTCAAATACCCCACCCCTCCTCTATCACTCTCTCGCTAGCCATATCTTCGAGCTGTCTTCGTCTGTCTGTCTGTCTGTCTTTCTATTTGTTTCTTGCCGCGTTACGCACGCCAAAAGTGTAATAAAATTAAGAATTCCAAAGCTGCCGTGACAAATTCTTCTTCTTATTTTTTTCTATTTTTTTCTAACGCAATGAATGGACAAACTGAGAGGAAAGGAAGGGGCATTCTCAGTGAATGAGTGAAGCATTACTGACAGCTCACGACAGCGAAGACGACGTTGAGTGCCAATTTTGTGCTAAAGAAACTCTCATAGTTCTACGTTGAACGAGGAGAGGGGCGATGGGAGACGAGGGATGGGGAACTGACTCCCAATGCTGGCTGTGTACCGAGTATATTAAGCCATAAAATTAGTGCGGCCGCGTGCAGCATAGAGAGGGGGCGGGGCTGCGTACGTGAGCCGCATTAGCTCAAGATGAAATTTGTTTATTTGTGATATATATATGTGTGTATATATATCGCATAATTAGAGGGCAGGCCCAAGCAACGAGACTTATAATTTCCAGTTGAGCATCAAAAGATTAAAGAGACTGGACCCATAATGCTTAGATAATTAGGGCGTGGCCTAAGTTCTACTTAAGCTACGCTTTGATGTGCTTAAAAGCGCAATCATAACTCTGGATCTTGTTGAACTTCAGACCAGAAATTTTGATAAGCAGCTTAGTTTAGACACGAGTATGTAAAATCCATCTTTAACATAATTTAACGGTCAAAATATCAGCCTAGAGGTTTGGTATGCTGCATAAATTTAGAATATAAATTAATTTAGCCTTAAAAATTTATTATAGTCCTTAACATATTTTTATTCAACTGTCAAAAGCTTAGAATCTTGTTGAGTTCCAACCTTAAAATTTGTTATTCAGCTCAATCCAAACACTAGCAATAAAATGCAGTTTCACAGACTATTCAAATATCAATATATCAGGATCTTTTTGATTTCGAATGTTGAAATTTGGCAGACAAGCTCATTAGACGCTCATCTAGGCATTAAAGTTGTGAGACTTGTGTGGTTCAGTACCTGCGCTGTAATAATGCGTATTTTGGAAAAGCTGCTTAACATGCGCCCAACAAGCTGCGCCAACTAATCCACATGTAACGCAGACAAGTCAGACAAATTAGTATGCAAGAGACCAGAGACTGACAGATGTTTTTTTTCTATTTTTTTTTTTTTTTGTGTAAAGTTATGAGTAGCTGATTGACTGACTGACAGACTGACTGACTTGAGCTAACAAGCAAATGAGTTTGTTATCATATAATCATAAAATGATGAGCCCTGCTTATGAATAACATTACCGAGTACAAGAAAAGGGCGCGCGCTTGTCTCGACTTCTGTCGTCTAGGGGCAGAGAATATGGTAATCAGGTCATCTGTGATTTTTGATTCAGAAATTATGCAATCGAGGATGAGGATGATGATAATGATGGTGATTATGATGATGTTCGCTCGGCTGTTCGGTCTTGATATTTGCAGCCCACACAACATTTGTCAATTTAAATGAGCCATAAGCACATTTCGCCAATTTTTATGATTAATTAAGTGTCTACATTAATTGCAGTCGAACATGAAGCAAACGAGCAGCCGAACAACATCACAGCAACAAGCTGACCGCCCCCTTTAACCCCCTCCTCCTCCCCCATCCCAGCCCCTTGAGCGGTCGCCATGCTGAGCCCCAGCAATTTGCTGCCAGGTTGCGCGCATTGGCCAGAACAAATTGCAAAGCAATCGGCAATGCCCAAAGACCAGACGCCTATTTGCAGATTATGGGCGATACGAATATGAGCATGAAGTATCTCTGTGAATAGGCACTCGTGTGCGAGTGTGTGAGTGTGAGTACAACCGTTGCTGCACTCAGAAAAAACATTCAGTTATAAAACTTCATAATGTCATGTGCTTGAAAACTCGAGTAAGCATTAAGCATTGAAAGAAAAAAAGATACAAAATATCTAAAACATATAAGCAAAATTTGAATTTCTAAAAAAAAATTATTTTGTTATCAAGATTCAGCGATTTCGACTCAGGACATATTTTTATATTTCTACTTGCATAGAGCATATATTTCCTAATATTTTCTTCGAGTGTAGATAGTGTAGATACTCCAGTGCTACTTGTGATATCATTTACCGGCTACTCGGGGCTTTGTGTGTGTTCGAGAGTTCATGTTACCAACTTTCAAAGCCAAAAACTCAGTGGACTGTTGCAAACGTTAGCCAGGTTAACACACACACAAACACACACACGCATATCGCTTGCATAGTTTGCCGAGTGGCAAAAAACTTTATTTTTGGTTACGTTTTTATCAGGCAGTTGTGGCCTTTGACTTTCCCTCTCCTGACCGGTCTGCAAATGCAGTTAGTTAGTTGGCCAACAGTTTGGAGCTTAGCCAAATGTTGTTAACTTCATTAAATTGTGAACAGTTTGAAGATGGCTTTAAGCCAGTCCCTTGACTATTCTGTTCTGCTTCGTTCTGGCCAGGGCTTAATTAAGTGCAACATAATAAATCAACAAATTTATGCGGCCACGTTCAAACCTTATTAATAGGCGCGGCGCGAGTGAGGCCAAAAAACAAATGGCCAAAAACAAAAAAAAAGCAACAACAACAGAAACCAAATGAAAGAAATACGCACAACAAGCAGCATAATAAATAAACATGACAGATGGAACAGCGGACAGGCGGCAGTAGCAGAAATTACCGCGAAAAAAAAAACAAGAAAAATACAAAAACATCAAATTTTATTTACTCGTAATTTAATCATAATAATCAACATAATAAAAGATCATTAACAGAGCGCTAATTATGAACAGCGCACGTAGAAAAGTAAATAACAGAAGCTGTAAAAAGCATTCCATATGTTACACTTTTTTTTTTTTTCGCAAAGGATCTTGTTAAGCTAGAAAGCTTAAATTTTTGTCATAAATTAAGCACACATATTAACTTCTTGGGCCAAAATAAACTTGAGCAAAAAATTACAAAAAAAAAGTGAAGAAAAAACAAACTGTAATATGCAAAATATTTAGCCTTTTGGCAGGCAGACAACTGACAGCTGCATAAGCATATCAAAAATATTGCGTCTGTATGAAAATTCCTTATAGCGTTATTAATATGAATGCAATTTGTAGAGGCTTCAGCAGCAGCACAGTTCAGCCATAATAAATAATAATAAATTGTTAAACATTGACAAACGCATTCTCAAAGACAAAATGTAAACTGACAGCTGCAGAGAGCCCCAAAAACTAGGTGAGGAATATTAAGGGACACATATACAGAGGTGCGATTGAGGGGGGTGGTATATGAACCAAATGACAAGCTAACAACATGCATAGCTCATATAAATTATGACAATTATGAGCAGTGAGTGGGAGAGAGAGAGAGAGAGAGCGAGAGAGGCAACTAGAGAGAGGAGAGTCCATCCCAAGTCGAGTCATATGCGACGGCCGGCTGCTTATTATAATTAGCTACAAAATTGCACATGACTGCAATAAATGTTTCAATTATTTATAATCTCATCTAAGTGCGAGTGTGTGTGTGTGTGTTGTGGTTAGCTAAGCCCCCTAACACACACTTGTAAGTGCCCCGTCCCGTCTGTCTGCGGTTATTGCGCATTAATTACATTCAATTACAAATTATAAATTACAATATGAAAGTTGCACAAAGTGTTTTGCAAATAAAACTACAATAAAAAAAAAAAAAGACCCAACTCCATACGGCACATAAATCATTTGAATTAAGCCTTAGATCCAAATAAAAGCACTTTAAGCCCGTTAAAGAGACAAGTTTATGCGGGTTTGCTTGCAACAACTTATTCTGAGGTCAGTTCATAATGTTTTCATGTACCAAGTAAAACTAAATTGCCTAAAAACTTTTAATGAGCAGCGATTTATAAAGTGCCTCCACCCCCGGTCCATACGCTCTGTGCCCTGCGAAGTCTTGGAAAATAATAGCGCTCAAATCTCCCTAACCTTCTTCGATTCCATCAAAATATATCGATCCATTTACGCACACCATAAATAAATTGTGCATAATTTATCTTTCAACAGCATTTGTTTAACATTAATAAAAACAAAGCGACCGAAAAAAACCCAAAAGCCAATATAATATATAAGAAAGCGTCTCGCAGATACCCTGTAAACAAGATGTATCCAATCCAATAAATATATATTAATATCAATCGAAAATTTAAAATAAATGTAATCTGGAAATAGTTAAGTTAGTTAATGAGTAAGTTATTTTGATACCTATACTTTTCTAAGAATTTGTATTTTAATAGTTTAAAATTCCTTTCTTTTGCATGCTCATACTCTTTTAAACTAATTAAATTTCTACAGGGTATCGGAAAACATTAAAAGCCAAATTAAACAACAATTTCAGTACAGCAAAAACATGAATTCTTTATGTGGTTCTCTAATGATGGCCAATGAGCAGAAAGGCAGCCAGACAGACAGTCAGTTAGATAGATAAATAGCTAGCTAGATGGATAAAGAGAGAGCGAGCGAGAGAGAGAGAGAGAAAAATAGAGAGGGAGAGGGAGGGAGGGTAAAAGAGGGTGTGGAGGTAATGGTAATGAGCTGTGTGTTGATTTGATGTACCGCAACCAAACAAAGCAAATATTTGTATATTGTTAGTTCTTTTTTTTAGCTCCGCCTCTGCCTCTTCTTTGTTATTGTACGCACAAATTACGCAAAAATTAAATTGCAATTAACTGGAAATTATATCGGTAATTATGCACATGAAAGTCATAAACAAATAAGCAACAATAATTGCGTGTTGGCAAACAAAGCAGACAAACATTGTTTAAACTTCGCTGGCGGCGCTTAATTAATGAGCACTGCTCATTCAAGCGAACTAGTTCCATTGAAACTGAATCGAATTGGAACATTTATGAAACAAGGGTGCCTGAATCAGAGAATAGGCATGTGGAACAACTAAGAGGATATAGGGATGATTGAATTTAATACATAAATTCAAAATTAGAATTTTAACAAATATATATATATACATTTGAACATTTGAATATGAAAACAACGACCCTTGAGATAATTTATTTTAAGTACTTAATATGTGGGTCATTTTAAAACAGAACCCATTACAAACAAATGGACAGATGTTTTTAAAATATATTTAAAGTTTGATGAACTCTAGAAATAAATGTTTTTTTTATGTGCGAACACACGCAATTCGAAACAAAAAACAGAGCAAAAAAAAAAAACAGTTGCCACAACACACTTAACCAAATATGAATTCACAATTTGCAGCTGTTTTCCCGATTGTAGTTTAAAATTAAGAATCGAATGAGAACAGATTTTTGCAATAAAAGCAAATAAAAGAATAAAATATAATATAAAGAAAATACGCCCAGTAAACTTTTAACTAAAAGAAAAACAAAAGAAAACCCTCTGCTGTAAAATGTGTGGGAAATGTTTGTTTTTTTCTTGGCAATTGTCGCGTTAACATCAAGAAGAAGAGCGAGCAACTAAGCGAAAAGCAACTGAGGCGCAACGAAAATGCTAATTAATGTGATTATGTTGCCATTTGAATTGTTTAACAATTGTTTAGCGATTAGTCAGGCGTCAAAAAGCGCAGACAGTGGGGGCAAAGGGTGGGGCGAGTGGGGAGATGGGGGCAGTGTTGCCGCCTCACGATGATAAATTGTTGTAAAAGTGCAGCCAAACGGGGCGCCAATTTCATGCCAAAAGTTTTGCCATCAAGCGGCAACAACCAAGTGAAAAGTAGCAAAAATTACACATTACATATTACACATACGTTGCGTGCGGCAGGCAGCCGTTGCAAGTGGCAAAGTTTAAAGCTTTTGACAAGCGTCGAGATGCTGTTGAAAGCGTGTGCCACAAGCTACGCACAACCACACACACACACACTCACAACATTTCCACCTGGCGTAGCCGTTAAACTGCCGCAGAATGTGTTTTCTTTTTTTCCACTTTTTTTGTACTCCTCTGCTGATAAGCGCAGACAAGCGCCACGCCCAGTCTCCCACATAGGAAGCCAGCTAGTTGCCTGGCTAAACTGACAGCTATAGAGACATTAATGTGACGAGGGTTTAAGCAGTTGGGGGCATGTGGGAGAATTTGCTCTCAACACGAAAAAAGTTGCAGAAAATTACATCACGGGTTGAGCTAAGACGAAAAAAGTACTAAAAAAAAAAACCAAGAAGGAACTTTTATTTACGCGTTGCCGAATATTAAATACCCTTGCAGTTTATGGACATATATATTTATAAATATACGTTTTGCCAGACATGCGAGTTGTCACTCAAAAACTGAATTTTTTACCGATTGTTGCTATGACCGCTATATAATATAATATTCCGATCCGGAGGGTTTGCCTCAAAAAAACCGAATCTACTACAAGTTTCATTAAGTTAGCTTTAAGTTAGCGGAGAGAATAATTTGCATAAAAACACATAGACAGGCAGATATGAATATGACTATATCGTCCCAACTTTTAATAACGACCAAGAATATATATTTATATATATATATATATTAAAGAAACCAAAAAGTCTCCTTTTTGCTGCAAAAATTATAATACCCTCGGCAAGCGCATAAAAAAGAAATCAGTTCATGTCTGTGGCTGAGAAAAAAAATAAGAAAAAGTTGTGAAGAAGGTGCTGAAATCTGTGCAAGCAAGCTGCAACCCCCCACAGAAACCCCCTCCCCCTCACCCTGCTCAACCAAAAACCTAACCCCTGTGGAGCTGTTTGCGCGGCGCGTATCACACGATGCGAGTGCGGCGTGTGGCATGCGGCATGTGGCAGGCAAAAAGGGGTAGCTGCTGCTGCGATTCGGGCTTTGCCACTTTAAGTTGCACGTCATATGCTCAAGATTTATACAGTTACGTGTCTGACTAAAACAGGCAGCCACTGCAAATAGAGGAGAGTTTTGATAAGCGGCAGCCGCAATGTTTGCTTAACAATTAGCTAAGCACCCACTAAAGCTGATTATAAAGATTGTCAAGAACTCGACGGACTGACTTTCTTTGTTTAGAGAGAGAGAGAGAGATAGAGAGAGAGTGAGAGAGTGAGAGAGAGAGCTTAAACAGTTTCTATGCTTTCCTAATTAGATTGTTATTATAAAAATAAGTGCAGCGATAAGAATCTGATTTGCTAGAGAATTAGATAATTGGGCTTCTAGAGTATAGACTTCTATGAGAATAATATATAATGTGTCCGTTAGTTAGTTTCATTGACTGCTGATTGATTAATATTTACTATATTAATTTATATATATATTAAATTGTTATCGATAACTTAGTTTATTTGTTCAATATATTATTGAATTTATATATAAAATATATCGCAATTGCAATAAATATCTTGCTTTTACTCATGCAGCTATAAGTTTCAAGTGCTCTTATAAATAATATATTTTATAAATAACGAACTATTTATCGATAACAAAAGTTTTCACTACATACGTGTGTTTTAAGTCATAAAATCGATACCGTTCGCAATGATATTAAAGTTGTTGCTGTGTTCGATTCTCTAGGCTATAAATAGATAATTGGTGTAGAGTCAATATTGACAGCACAATTAACTGCGACATTGCGGCAAAGATAAAGATAAAGTCCCATTCTACAGGGAAACCAAAACGTGCCGCGTGTCTATTACCCGCCCTCACAAATTGAGGAGAACAGCACTTGAAGTGACGATAAGAATGTTTGTCATGTGTGCTACACTTTCCCCCTTTGTCGACAATGAACAATGCAATGAAATTAAATTTTGGTGTACGAGTGCGTCGAGATTTCCTTTAACAACAATTTTATGTTTTGTTGACTTTTTTCTATGGCGATAGCTCAAATAGTTGTGTGTTGTTTTTTTTTTCAGTCGAAAGGTAAATAGAAATTAGAGCACCTTGGATGGCAAGTAGTCTATAATTGATTTGTAGCCCGGAAGAGCTTTGCACAACAACCAAACCAAACCAAACCAAACTGAACTGAACTGACAATGGCAATCAATTTCCATTATTGTCGGGGTCGGCGGCTAATTGAAAGTTGTTGAGGTCTGTTGTACCGTGTACGGCACGTTATCACAGATGATAGTAAACGCTTGACTTTTTTGTCTGTCCGCCTATATGTTTGCTATGTTCCCATTTCCTGTAGTTATCGTCGTACCCATATCAAATGTTTTTCTTTTCATTTTTTCCTTCTTTCTTTTTTTTTTTTGTGTGTTGTCTTCTTGTAATGAAAAACTTTGGCCAGTCGCTCTCTATCATAAATAATTCAATTTTACAGCATACTTTTCGGTGAAACAAGAAATGCAAGAAGAGTGGTTGTTAAAAATAAAAAAAATAAAAGGCAAATACGAAAACAAACCACAAAATACGAGTTGGCAAACGTAACGAACGCTAAAGTTCACACAGTTGCGCTTCACTACACAAATATATTAAATTTCGATTTGGGCAAACCGAACTCTGACTCCAACTCCGACTCCGAGTTCGAGTCCGGACTGCGATTGTGACTCGAACCCAAATCCGATACCGAATCCATGAGCACGTGCGTTAACCTTTGACATATGAGCTGCTGGCTGGCAACCATCAAACATATTTTATGTATTAAGGATATGCGCGGGAGCAAGAGAGAGCCAGTGATAGAGGAGTGAGAGAGAGAGAGAGAGAGAGAGAGAGAGAGAGAGAGAGAGAGACAGAGCGAGCCAAAGGGCCCTTCACAGACAGCATACAAAACGCCCACGCTTACATGCATATAAAAAAACGACAGAAAAAAAACATAAAAAATACAATACTGCCAAATACTGTGTGGGGATGCGAGGGGTTGAGGGCGGTGTGGCAACAAGAAATCACGTTACAACACTGTCAGGCGGCTGCCACAACAGCAACTGCGACACCACACGAAGGACACATATCAAACTTGCCCTCAGCGGGCAGGTGGTGGGGGTGGCTGTAGTTCGACTGCTCACTCCCTCACTCTGCCCCTCGTCGTCGCACTCGCTCTCTGGGGAAATCAAAACAGATCAAAATGTCATCTTTAAGAGCTTAAATTTGTATAAAATTGCCGCTCATAAAACCCAAAAGCTGAGCTAAGCAGCCGCCGCACAAAGGTGTCGCACTGTCTGGCAACACTGCGCCCCCCGCCCCCTCTTCAGTCTGGCAAGGTGTCATAGCTTATAATAATAATATAAACACCTGGTTTAGTTTGCTGCATCTACTTTTTTTTAGTGGCTCCGCATTGGGCATCATAAAAACTCAACGAGTTGACGGCTTTTTCTTTCCCCATCTGCTTCTTCTTCTGCTTGTTCGACGAGAAAGTGTCAAAAATATGTTTTGTGTGCGAGAGAGCTTAGGATTCTCAATGGGCCATACAACAGTCAATATTTGTTTAGTGAAAGGCACAAGTTGAGCTCAGGCTAAATGACAGTGAATGAGCCGCTTTGTTCAACTTTTAAAAAGCAATTGGACGGAAAATAAAAACTGTGGAAATGTTGGTTTAGGTAAGAAAAACTTGTTGTGGCAAAGTTGCACGTTGAAGATACTTGGTCTGTGTGAATTTTATGCAATATCAAGAACGTTGCAGTCGGGTGTAAACGACTGCATATTACTCGTTCACAATATAATCACAGCACGTTATTTTGAAGAGGTCATCAGAAAACTGTCTGTCAAATTAGGTGATTTTAGCTCTAATAATCGTCTAAGGTAATCCGCAATCAATAATTGCACAAACCCAATATAGTCTTTTCACTTCGTGAACGAGCATAAAAACAATCTGCAGTTCTTAATCAAAGCAATATGCATTAAAACTGAAATGTGTTATCACTCTCGAATTTGCACTTTTAGCTCGTCTAGCCAGACAATGAGACCACAAAACTAAACTTTAGCTGGCTAATATGTGTTGTCAGCAGCCAAAAAAAAAAAAAAAAAAAAAAAGAGAAGAGAAGAGAGGCAGAAGAGATAAAACAATGTCTGCCAAACACAAGCACAAAAAAAATCAAATCGATGGCGAATCAAACTTTAACTTTGGGACACAACAAAAAAACCTTTTAAAAGCCATAAAAAGCAGTTCAATGCTGCATTCAATTGAGCTTGACTAAGAGTGTGATAGAGAGGGGAGAGAGGATGGAAGTGAGAGCGCTAGCACAAAGACAACTTTATTTCTAAGCTAGAGAAATTCGAAACCAGCGACCGAAAGACTCAATAAACACAACATCAAATGGATCTATATGCGAATTTCGAATTGAATGAGTGAAATTTGAGGACTCATACACGCCCGCTGCACCCTTCCCCCATTCATAAAATCCATTTAGCATATGAGCAATAAGACGAAGTAGAAAGGAGCACAAAGACAGAAACTGCAGCTGGTCGCAAGCATAATAAGCCCAAAGCAAATGCTTTGATTTTCACAAGAGGCGATTGCAAATTGAAGGTTTTTCATTCAGTCGATGCTGAACTGAGACTCCGACTCAGAGGTCCAATTCCCAACTCTGGGCCGGACGCACGACCGGCTGGCTGAGTGGCTGAGTGTGAGGGTGACAAAACCTAATAAAATTTAATTAAACTCAATCAAAATCCATTTAAGGCGCACAAAAAGCAAACGAACGAACCAACTGAATATGCCGGGCTATTCATTCATATATGCCCAAAGCAAAGTGGGTGCAGAGCGGGGAGACCGAGGGAGGGCGGGGGGATGCTGAGCGGGGGCCGACGCTCTTGTGGGTGCACTGCAAGTGGACCGCTTTAATTGAATTTTCAGTGCGATCTCTTAACATCGTGAACTGCACAAAAACGGAAATGAAAATGATGTCATTTGTTTGTTTGGGGCTTTTTTTTTTGGAGGTGGAGGTGGAGGAAGGGGAAGAGTGCGAGAGCTCTGTACATTTTTCATAAGCAAATACAGACAAACACACACGTAGCCACACTCATGTGAAGCACAAGAGCTGAAATTAATTGAAATGCAGGCGAGCTGCACCTGTTGACGGACAAAAGCTGATTAGCTTGCAGCCGAGCAACCGACCGCCAAAGCAGAATTCAATTAACAATTGCAACAGTTGTAATAAACGAAACGATTGCTGAGCCGAAGCAACTTTCACATAAACAAAACACTCACATGAGTGCACTCAGCGAAACAAGTGCTGCTTAAAAGACAAAAAATATTGACAACAAAAAATAAATTAAAATTTTAAGTGATATAGAATGAAGCTAGAGCTCAATTTATAATCAAAATGATCGAAATCATGAAAATCGGTTCGTTTTAGACAAAGTTAGGGAAGTTGGAATTCTGTACAGATTTGGAAATTTTACATGTCGAAATTTTTGTCAGTTATGACATGATTTTTGACAACAAATTTAACCTCCTTTTTTAATGCGGGTTTTCTAGCAAGCACGTGATTAAAGATATAACTTTGCAATTAAAAATTTTGAAAAATTATTCATAATATTTTTCAGGTTACTTTTCACAATTTTTTTTGTTCTACATACAACTGTTATTACCAATATCCAAGTAAACAACTTGTGCCTTGTTTTCTCTCCGTGTACACTTTATATATATATTCATAAATGGATGAGTTCCACTGTCATGTTGTACAATAAGCTGCCCTCCGTCTGTGGACCTGTTTGTTTGCTTAATTTAATTTACCGAACACAATGTTGAGGGATGTTGATGACAATGTTGATAACAGAGCGGGGCACGAGTGTAGGGGGTGGGGGGTGGCACGGTGGCCGGGATGTAGGAGAGGTCAATTTACTTGTTAGCGCACAAATCAAAGTACTCTGAATGCAAATGGGGGTATATACTCGAATAACACGAGTACCCAGAGACCGAACGAACACCCCTTACAAGTGGCCTTTTGAATTATGGCAGCTACTCAACTGAATTATGAGCTAGCTAGATTGAGAGAGAGCGGGCGGGGTTCCATTTGGACTAATCTAATGGGGTAGTGCTCATGATTCTATTCCAGTTTTAAGTAGCTGTCAAATTAGGCTGCTCGCTGCTCCAGCTACCACACATACATATATTTTGTAAAATCATAAACAGAGGGCCAAATAATACACATGCCAAATGCAGGCTATATTTGTGTCTTTATATACACGTCTCTATATATATACTTATATTCTAGTCTAGCGTCTAGTCATAATATTCAACAATGTGTAAATTGCTTTCCATGCATATTTTCATTTTCCCTCTAAATATATATATATATATTATATATATGATATTTTCGTGTGCCATCGTTAAAAACTAAAGATACCCCAAAAAAATTTCCCGCAACTTGCGTTAGAAAAATCATTTTTCCAAATTTTAAAAATACATTTTTACCTCAGCGCAGCGACGTTGGCAGCGCTGCCAGCGTGCAGGTGTGCGCCCATGTATTTTTAGTTGACGTCGACGTCGCAGTCGAGAGCGTCGCTATGCTGCGCACCACTCGCCTGTTTTTTTGGCAATTGAGATTTAAGATACTGCAAGATATATTTTCGTATGTTTTGCCATTTTTTTTTTTTTTTTTTTTTTTCGGTTGTTTAGTGAGTAATTAACAAGCAAGCAAAAAGGCAAGCAAAAATATTGGCCAAAAAATGGTGAGAAAAATATATTGCAGCTAATGTAGCTGCCTGAAGAGGGTAAGGGGTTGGGGGTTGCTTGCTGCTTGCAGGGCAAGAATGAAACGCCATTTCACTTAACTAGACATTAATTATATGCCTTCAACTGAAGAGCTACAAAGCAGAGAGAGGCATAAAAAGTCTTAAACAACAACAGCAACTCTGTATAAACAACATATGGGCATATGGCGCAATAATTACAACAGCAACAACAACAACAATAATTATTATTATTATTAAAAATATTGTACATACTATACACACATGATATTGCGGTATATTGTTAACTAAATTTAGCTCAAGGCAATTTTTTCGACTTGCACTACCTGAGTTTATTTATTCATTGGTTTTTCTCTCTTTCTTATGCACTTACTAAAGGTATAATGAACTAGTCATGAGAGCTCTTAGAATACCGTTTTGTCGAGTCTTGAGGCATGGAAAATTCAATAATGAATTAAAGCTAAGTCGCCTATTTTATATTTAATTACTAAATTGACATTAATATTGTGTAGTGAAAATAACTTTTTTAACCAATACAAAAAATCAGAATTTAATTAGTTATAACAGATTTTGACATCTCTTTAACATTGCTCTTGGTTTAACTTCAAGTCAACTTGCGATAAATATTATAAGTTATTTACTAAGTATATCCGTAAGAGTATTGTAGTCGTCGACTATAAGGAGTCAAAACTTATTTTCATATATAATTTTTGCTTAAAAGCAGCTATAGGCGACTAAGTGGAATGCAATACCTGGTAATGCATATTATGCCAATTGACATGAGGTCAATTAACTTGGCTACCGATTGCTAAAACCTTCAGTTAAAAATGTATAAGAGAACAATGGGACAAATCAGAGCGGCAACTGAATAAATATATTTTTTTAGGATATGAGCTAAACTAGTTTTGGACTAGCTTCAAATGTTCCAAATTAGCTGTCAAAGAAATACAAAAAAAAAAATAATATATATATATATATATATATAAACTAAAAACCCAGAAAGAAATGTTTTTAATGCCTAAAACAAGTTTCAAAACAAAAATTCGTTAGTGGCTAATGGAACTAGTTCCGCAAACAAACGAGGTTCATAAATACTTATGCATCAATTCTAGTACAGTCAAAGACGCACAACTGAGGGGGGGCAGTTGGGGAGAATTGCTTTCGGGTCGCTTGTTGATGGAAACTTACCTGAAACAAAAATACAGAAAGAAAGAGAAAAAACGCACATTAGATATTTAAAATTTACGGTTAAAGCAGCGGTGCGTAACAATATTTTCAGAAAAAAATTTCGTAAGTTTCAAAATGCAATAAAAACAGGAAATTTATAAAGAATTTAGTAAGAAATAAACAAGCGAAGATGCAGAAGGGGAGGGTAGCTACAACAACGAGCAGATAGACAAGTGGTACAAGAATTTATGGCTATAAAAATGTTTATTGCTTGTGCTTTTACGCTGCACACGAGGTGGCAGTAGGAACTAAAATTTGTGGCAGCCAAAAAAAAAAAAAAAAAAAAAAATTAAAGCGACTCTCTCTCTTTCTCTCTTACAATTCCCCTCTTTGTTCGAGTAGCTGTGCAAGTTCTTTGGGCAACATTTGACAGGTAGTCCGAGGGGAGCAGACGCCACTTGGCTGTCACTTTGAATAATGCGTCCCCTCATAAATTGGTTTGCGTGTGAAATGTTGTTCCCCCTCGAGCCTCTTCTTTTCCCCTGTTTGTTTTTCCTCCATTCATTTCTAATTAGCTGCAAGCTGTAGGGTCGCTGAATTTTCAACACTTTTCATGAAAATTTCATAAAGCCGCTATTTGATGAAAGTATCAAAATTAATGCGGCCACGTCGCAGCCTTAAAAAAAAGTAAGGAAAAAGCGGGTGCGAACAAATGAAAAAGGCAGGCTTAATCCTTCAAACGTTGATGACAACTGCTACAACTGGTAGCTGCGGCGTTTCGGGCCTGCCAACTCGCTTTACCACGACAGCAAAGGGATTTTAAAATAACATTACGCCAGGAAAAACAGCACAAGATTAAAGATGACAAAAAGTGAATTGAAGCTGGGAGAGAAAAGCACATACACAGAAGTTTAAATATCCTAGGAATGGTTCAAGTAGTATTAAGCTGAAGATTAAGCAAAAAAAGTGGGTTAAAGCAATTTCAAAGATCAAAGCATGTATAAATTATTCAGATATACAACTGAGATTATTTAAAGAATTTACTTTTATGTTTTATAGAGCTAAAGAACTTTTTTTTTTCAATTTAATTGAAATTTTAATAGTATTCAAAGAAATGCTTTATATTATTTTTAAATAATTTGTCTAATTTATAATATAATTTCTAAAACAAAAATTTAAAATGTTTTATTTTTCTAAATTTGCTTTTTATTTGCATTTTTAAAATTGGTTTTATTTTGCTTTTGGAATGGTTTTTACTTCAAGTTTAAAAGTATGCGGACTAGTTGATGAGCTACCCTTCAGCTGAGCGAACATATAAAGGACAACAACAAACAACAATTTTGCTACGCAGCGCATTACACGCGTTGCATATATATGTAAATATATATATGTTTATATATTTTTTAATCAAAATTCTCTTAAATAATTAAAATGCAAATTGTGCGAGCATAAAAATAACAACAAACAAATGGCGGGAGATGCGACAGACGATGACACGCAAGGACGACAAAGCAACAGAGGACAACAGCCACAAGCCGAATGATATGACAACAGACAGCAACAATAACAACAACAACTGCAAATAATAATAATGCTGCTGCTGCTGCTGCTGCTGATGATGATGATGATGATGATGATGATATTTGCTGCTGAGGACGAGGACGACGACTTTGACAGTTCTTTGTGGTATTTTGCTCCGTTTGACAAGCAGAACGCGACTGATAAGGAGAGAGAAAACATAACAACAACAAGAAGAACAACAACAGTTGCCGTAAAGTGTTAACGATTATGATGTTACTGCTGATAATGATGATGATGCTTATGATGCTGCTGCTGATGTTGTTTTCACGCTGCCAGCTGCTACAGAATAAAAACTGTTAGCTGCATTCCGCCGAATTTTTAATACCCTTGCAGACCGCTGATAGCTGAGTGCAATATATTTTTAGATGTCTCTCAAGACCAACAATAAAGAATAGTTATCTTTAATTTAGTATTTTGCACACACATATAGTGAATGTGTTTTACATAAAATCTCAACTTTTGAAAAACTCAAAGCATATGTATATTTATATAAAAATATGTATAGGTATGTAAATCAAGAATCTATAAACTTTATATGTTCCGATAGATTTCGTACTAAAATTAAAATAACCTCCCCGCAAGTGTATAAAAGAGCTGCAAAGAACAAAAGATCCCCACCCACTGTATCTTATAACGAAGTTTGTCTTACACACACACACACACACACACACACACACACACAACAGCACACTCGCACTCAACATACACACGTGTTAAATTCATGACACAAGCTTTGCATGCACAAAAAGGGTTGCCAACCCCATCCACCGCAGCGCGTCCTCCACAGAAAAAGAAGGTATCAGCAAAGTGCGAGCGGCACGTGCGCTTCAATGGGGCACCTACCCACCCTCTCTCTTTTAACCCGGCCCTTCCCCAACTCCCCGCTCGATAAGGTCGCTGAATGTTGTGTTCATTAAGCTGCTTATTATGTTTGCACTTAAAAATTCATATGTGACTATGGCAGCAAATTGTGTGTGTCCTACAAATTTTTAGTTGCTACCCCTCTCTCTCATTCTCCCCCCTCTGTTTGTGCTCAAAAGTTGAAATTATTAGCATACTTAAGGGCGCTCGCCGGGCTTCAAGGATTTGAAAATGTAATTAGGACAATGGGACACATGCCGCATTTTTATAGTTATTTTGTGTTGTAATTAAGGTTTCATTTTGTTGTCCCTCCTGCTCTTTTGCGTCTTCTCTCCCTTACACCTGTTCTCTCGCCGTAAACCCACAATATGCAATTAAGCACACAAAATGTGCTGCTCTCAGAAGCCCGCACACATCATTTCATTATATTATAAACCTCACTTTTTATATAAATATTAAATTAAGCACATGAAATTTACATTCTCACATACATTTTAGGATAGGGGACCTGGGGGGTTGGGGGGGTTTTTAAATGAAATGTTTGCGGTTCGTTGTGAAAGATGCTGTTGCCGAAAACAAAGCGTAAAACTGTCGACCACAAAACATTTCATTAGCCTTATCAAGTGGTTTAAGCCACAAGCAACTGCCTCATGTGAAACGCGTAGATTTGATTAGTTGCAGAGCGAAACTTTTGGTTAACTGAAATTGTAATAAGCCAAGATAATGTGCAGATTTTTCAAATTTTATTTGATTAATGTTTAGAATAATGGAATTGAGTTTTAAATAAAACAGTGCTAACGCCAAGTTGCGCTTGGGAGCAGAGAGAAACTTGACGTCAACTGATACCTAAGCTAAACAGCTATTTAAATTTATGGAACTTCTTTTATAAAATGTGATAAAATGAACTTGAAGCTATAAAAAAAACATTATAGCAATAAGTTGTATAAGTTGAAACAACTGCAATTAAACAGTAACATTTAAACATTCCAATTTTAACAGCTCTATTTCAACATTATCTAACTCATTATTTTTCAAATGTTCACAGACGGCTTAAATAATTATATTTCATCTCCCAGCACATTTCAATCAATTAATACCCTATCTCTCCTTTTCTTTCTGTCCCTATCTCTCGCGCTATTACTCTTATTCGCCAATAAATCACTCATTATCATCCTAACAGCGTTTACCTTTAACCAAGTGCCTGTCAACAATTTTCCACTGCACGGCTCAGTGAACCTCGACCCGCATAACAAAAAAAAAAAATAGCCGCATCAATGAAACGCCTTCATGAAACGCATTCAACGAGAAAAAGAAAAAACAATATAAACAAAGAAAGGGGCAAAAGCAGAAAACCAAAGGCGCAAAAATTATGAACGCAATAATGTTAATGTTCATAACTGAGGAATGACGGAATGAAACAAATGGCCAGAACGAGAGGAAAGTGTATTTAAAGTCTGCCAGAGACAAAGGGCGTGGGAGGAGGAAGAGAGAGAGAGAGAGAGAGAGAGAGAGAGAGAGTGAGAAGCAGGTGAAGCAGCAACTGCTGCTGAGGGTTGTCTGATAGACACAAGGACATCAAAAGCAGACATTGGCAAGGGCAGATAAACGAAAAGAGAGAGGGAAAGAGGGGCGAGAGCTGGATGCAGGCAACTCTAGACAAGCTTAAAGGCACGGTACGGGCATCGTGGGGCAAAGTTTATTTAAGCGAAAATGTAATTTTATGCTTTTTAATTGAGCGAATATGCGTGTAACATGTGCAGGGAAAAAGAAGGGGACACAGTGGGGTGACACAGAAGGAGTGGGTAAATTGAAAGTGGTTTTCTTCTGCTTCTTTACTTTTTTTTTTTTTTTTTTTTTTTGGGCGTGTTTGGGCGTCAAGTTGATGACTTTGCGATGCATTCAGGCGTCAACATGAATACAAAGTAAGCGCAAGAGTTGAGTTCTAACCTGCTGATGCTGCAGCAGCTGATGCTGCACATTAACTGGCACGGCATTAAGGACACTAAGATCGGGGGAGGTGTGGAGTGGGGGTACTAATGTATTTAAGCAACTAAAAGTAGCTGAGACAGCAGCTTGAATGAAGGGTGGGGGACACTTTGTTGCCCTGGACGTTGGCGCTGATGAAAAGCAATAAAAATGCAACATTATTAATCATCATCAATCAATGTCATCCATCAAAAATGCGGCAAGTCGTGGCGACGCGTCGTTTATGAAGCTCCTTTTGTTCAGTTCTGTCTCTTTTATTCTTATACTCCCTCTCTCTCTCTCTTATTTGCTGGCTGCCCTGTCCCATTATCATCATCAATGTGCTTTTTTACATCTAGTTTCGCCCTTTGGCGAGAATGCCAGACGGGCCGGAGACAATGCATAAAGTGTAGGGAGAGGTAGAGGGGGGAGAGAGAAAAGGGTAGGCGTGGCGGGAGAGGTGTGACAATTTAATAGATTCAAACTGGACAGCATAAGTTTCAAATTTAAATATAGAAAAGCGCCAAATGAAGAGTTAACAGAGTTTTAATAACATTATGTTAGCACACTGTTGGGACTGCATTAAATCCTAAACAATCTATTATTACATTTTAAACCAAGATAGTATCTGCTTCCATTTTTTTTTCTGATTTTATTGACACACATAACTTAAAATATAAAATACAATAGAATTAATTAATGCACAACTATTGGAATTTGGAATTCCATGTTGTCAGCATAATAAATCAACCTCTAGACTTTTATTGCCAAACTAAACTAAATTCAAACCGAATAAAATGCTCAAAACAGACCACGTTTTGTTGTGCTGAACTTGACCCTAGCAATAAGCATTTAAGATCATAGATCTTATCGGCATCTCTTTAAAGATATGATAGAAAAGTCGAATATACTTTTAACTAATTGCCAACGAGCTCTTGCATATGAATAAAGAGATTGAATAGCTAAAATAGCTCTCGAAATATCGCCGAACCTATTTCAATTCAAGATGTAATTCCAGAGTTGCCAGCTAGCAGAAAGATTGATGGATATTGATGGGGCACAGGTTGTGCTGGGGCATGTATTCTATTGTAGTGCAGACACTATAAATATTACAATACTCTACCGATAAACTATTAAAAAGTCACAAAAGGTGGCGCTGCTGTGCAAAAGTTTGAATAAAGTTTTGTAACCGAAACGACAAAAAAACAGAGTCGAGAAAGACAAAATGCAGTAACTGTAAATTTGTTGCCAAGAAAAACAAAACAAAAGACGCAATGGAAACAGGTAAAGAACAAGACAAGACACGAATTGGGCAACTGGGATATACAAAGAGTGTGGATCGAGAGGGGGGAGAGTATAGCAGAGGTAAAGTAGGTAGCTGACTGACTGGCAGGGCCAGAGACGAGTACTTCAAGTATTTTGTATGTCAATTGCTATTCAAGAAGTCACGACAAAGAAGAAGCAGAGGAAGCAGCTACAGAAGGAGAGCAGCAGAAAAAACTGATACCAAGCAATAGTGGGAGCTTGGGCAAAGGGGGGAGCAAAGTCCCGCAAAGTTTATAAGCACCCTTTTTTCTTCTTTTTCAAGACAAGAAGTTTTCAACTCAATCAAAGCAGGTGTGCAGGGAGGGGGGGGGGGGGTGTAGGAGGCGGTGCACCGGTAACTCAGTTTGTTAATTAAATTCACGTTGAGGCAAACAACAAAAAAATTAAACCAAAAAAATGCTGATAAATTTAAATATGCGACAAACGAAAAAGGTGTCATGATGTAATCTTCACAGAGCGTGTGCCAAGTGCACAGAAGTGGAATAAAAAGCAGATTGTGGTCCCAACTTCAGGCAAAGTTATCAAAGTTTACGTTATTCTTATATTTGCTTCTTGAGCTGCTCATGTGGTAATTAACACATAAATTATGCTAACCTTAAGGTATCTGACTCGCGCTTCTCTTTTGTTTACGCTTACACAACAACTTCCCCTCTGCACAGTTCTTTTGTGTTTTGTTCTTTGAGCCTTTCTTTCTTTCGCTTGGACATTGACTTTCTTGGCCAAGTTCATTGACTTTGGCTTTTGTGCTTTAGCGCATTCTGTTTTATGTCTTTTGTTTTTGTTGTTGCATTTCGACTTTCATTTAGTTGCCATTTAGTTTTTGTTTTTTCGCTTTATTTATTGATTGCTTTCCAAATGATATTTAAACCACATTTACGTTTTCCATGCGTGATGAAAAACCTTTCTAAAGTGACAGGCAGCTCATGTGATTGGTGATTTTTAGGGGTTTGAAATATTGACCCTAATACAATTTCGCAAAAAAGTTAATGACCTTTTTTAATGGAGATTGTAATAGCTAATTTTCTTACTCGAAGAGTGCAATCAACTTTTACACACTTTTTCAAGCAAACCTTTCGCTTTAATTCCACCTTGTTCCGCACATTAAAGATTGTTTCTACATACATCATGATGCAAAATGTTTTATTAAAAATTCTTTTCATTTAAATGCTTCACTTTTTCGTAGCTCTATTTCTATTTCATTTAATCGAAATTGTTCCATTTTAATGTAAATGGTTTTTAAGATTCAGAAGAGATTGTATGAATCTCTCAAAACTTTTCTTTTATTGAAAGTCACTTAGGTTTCCAATTTTCTCCAAGCTTTGTTCTCTAAAAATCTAGGCTAGTTTGCACACACGTACCTTTCTTGACATGCCCTTCATTTATTTTTTAACTCTTTGCTCATTTGTTCACATAGTTCTCATCATTCATTAGTCGCACGTTTGTAACGACCAAAATACAAAAATACAAAAACAGAAACCCGACTCCCATTTTTCGACTGCCAAACCCAAACACAAAGCCCACAAAGAAAGCCAACAAACCCACAGCAACAAAAAGGCGAAGAAACCGCAACACAACAATATAAATTACAAGATAAACATAAACAAATGTTAACCCAGTTTTTTTTTGTTGACACACATGAAAATTATTTATACTTTAAGAGAGATTTTAATTTTAATTTAATTATGTGTAATTTTTTATTTCATGTATGGCAGATTTTAATTATGAATAATATTTTCTAAATTCAAATATTTCTTTTAAGCAAAATATATATATCTTTTCTACACCAATCTGTCAAATAAAAGCCCCATTGATTGACAGGCCCCAAAGAACTCATCTATGTTTAGCTCTCAACGAGCTGGTAAAAACTACAAAACAAGTTGCTTATTACGCCTACTAGCTGACCGCATTTGACAGACAGAGACGGCGGAAGAGAGAGAGGGAGGGGGAAGAGAAGTGGAGTGCGCTTCAATGGGTCACACCTCATCTCTACCTGGTGAAAATTCCAAAAAGACCAGCACAAAATATTGTCTGCTAAATGAACAGCATTTATTTATGTAGCTTTTCGTTTTTTTTTTTCTAATCAACTTTTCATGTTTTTCTTTTCATTTTGCTGTCGCGTAGATTTTCACACTAGCCTGTTGACAGTTGCGTTGATAATTTTGTTTTCAGCTCGTTCGAGGCGGTTCGGAAGTTAGTCGAGTGTCGAGAAGGGGAAGGGGCATTTGCTTGGCCATAAGTCAAAGAGATTTTGTTGAACAATTCTATGGCAAATGTATGACTAATAAACAGTAGAAGCTGAGGTAGATGAAAAGAAAAATTTTAATAAAGATTAAAGAAAATCTTAATCCAAATCTAGTATGAAATGAATTTTTTTAAATATGTATATTTTCATTTCAATATATATCAGTATCAAAATAAATAAAGAAAGCAGCTTGTCAAAAACTATTCGCTAAATTAACTTCTAGGCCCAATTTTTATGCCATGCCAATTTGCAACACATTTTTGACCTCCACTCCACATCAGAGCTTCAGTCTGATTACCCAAAAAATTTGTGGCTGTCGAGACTCGGACTGTCAGTTTGCTTGAGAGCCGCTTTGACTGGCAGTTTCAATTTGCACTAACTTCAACGACAGGTCAAAGCACGTAGCAAAGAAATGGCAAATGCAGGCAAGACAAAAAGTCAGGGGGGGTTAGGGAGGGGGGTCAAGTAACAAGAGCAAAAACAATTTATATAAAGCGCTGCGGCAAAAAAAAAGCCCAAGTGACGCCTTTCTTTAGGTATTAAGGTCAAAAGCGTTAAACCAAAGCCAAAACAAAACAACAAACGACGAAACAGGTAATACAAACTGGCAGCAGCAGCAGCCGCAGATTTGCAGCAGCAGCAACCACAAAAAGCACAAAGCCATGAAAAGCAGCAGTAGCAAAAATAAATAAATAAAAAAAAAATATCGCTAAACAGAAACAGAACCCCGGCTGAGAATATTGCCAAGTAACGGTAAAGAAAGAGAGTCCAAAAATTGGGTCAGGCGAAGCAAAATGTGCAACGCATATAATTGGCCAACACAGAAAGAGAGAAAGAGAGAGAGAGAGAGAGAGGGAGAGTCAACTTGGCTTAAATGAAAAGAAAGTTAAGAACAAACAGCGCCAAAAGCCGCATGGAAACGCGGCATCAGCCACAAGCAAAAAACCACATCTTTGTTACCGTTATGTTGACCGCGTTAGTTAACGGTATTGCTGTAGCACGTAAGACCCCCCACTCCACACCTCTTCCTCTCTCTTCCTCTATCTTATCATCCGCTGCCAGAACCGGTTCGCTTCGGTCGCTTCTTCAAATCAGCATTGACACCCATTTTTGCAAAAAAAAAAAAATTATTTCTTTAGCTTGAAGTTTCCTGATGGAATGAAAAAAACTGGTTTTCAATCAAACTCTTCAGTTCTTTAGCCAAGTTCTTTAGCTTTCTAAACGAACAAGCCACAGTCAACAACATGTCAAACCCCAGCTTTAAAGCTGACATCAATAAAGAGCTGTAGATAAATCGATCCATATTAAAAATTTCATTCAGAATTGAAATTGAAATGAAACATTTAGTTCAATGCGCTGTCAATCTTTCAATTTTCAATACAATGACTTTAATCAGTCATTAGCCAATATTAAACACTCATTAACAGTTTTAAATTTAATATTAAGCATAATTTTTTGTGCGGCAATGGAAAAAAAACCGGAAATTGCTTAATAAAAAACCAAAACCAAAAACCAAACTTGGACGCTTCCGTTTGATTGCTTAAAACAAATGTTTTAAATAATTCGCTGCAGTTTTTCTTCTTTTTTTGCGGTTGGTATTTCTCTTTGTTTTGTTTGTTTTGATCGCAACTTTAATTAAATCATTTGATTTGCGCACGAGCAACGTTCACAATAAAATTAGCAAAGTTTTAGATTCAAAACGAACAAAAAAAAAATATATATATAATAAAAAAATACGTTGCGATACTAATTATAAATTATAATAATAAATTCAGCGAGTGGCGTAACTGAAGTTTGTTTTAAGCGCCAAAGATTTCAATTCTTATTTTATAATAAAGAGTTTCTAAACTAATTTGGCAACACTTAACTCATTAGCTTGTAATTGTCAATTATCTAATAAATTTTTTTATTGAAGGCTTCATTTAATGTAATTCAAATTTTCTTTAAACTTCAATTCACTATCTCTCTCTATATAATATATATTTCATTTCAATAAATTTTTAAATACAATACCTCTTTTAATTCAATTATGCTATCAATTCAATTACTATTTCAATTAAAGTACTCTTTCTTTTCAATTACTCTTTCCTTTCAACAACTCTTTCAATTCAAGTCCACTTTCAATTTAAATTATTTTCAATTCATTTCATTCTATTCAATATTCATCAGTTTCTTTCATATTTAAAGTTTGCAAACAGCTTTCAATATAATTTGTATAGTTACTTCAGCGTTTTCTTAAAACTGTATTCAATAAGCCTTTCAATTGTATGCATTAAATGTTATTTTTAATTCAATTTTACTATCAATTCAATTAAGCCACATTTTCGAATTCTTTTACACAATTGTGCAATTTATATAAAACTTCAACTATTTTTAACACACTTAAATTCAACTCTTTCTCACACTTTATTCTCTCTTTAGTTTTTAATCCCGAAATTCAGCTTTTGCTCTAACGCACCACTTGACAAATTGAATATTCACATTTTTCCTTTACTTTTATTTTTGGTGTTTTGGCTTTTAGTTTATGATCTTGACATTTTCCTTTCTGGTAGAACTTGCTATGCAGAGTGATTGGCATGAAGATTTCGGACTTGAATGGGCTAGACCCAGACCAGACTAGACCAGTCTCTAGTTAATTAATATGTTTTATGGCTTTTGTTTTTGTTTTTTGATGACTTTTGGTCTGAGTCTCTAACAAGCGTTTGAAGGTGTGTGAGAATTACTCAAAAGTTTTGGCTGCTGTTGGTTTAAAGTCTTTTTAAATTTCACCTATAGAGAAAAAAAAAACAACAAACGCTTTTGGAATGCATGATTGCCTTCAAGTAATCGCTGCTCAAATCATTTGACATTTTAATTTAGTTATTCGACGCTGTCAGAATGTCGAAATAATATCATTTTGATGAGTTTCACACTCACTCGCTTATTTTAAATATATATATATATATATTTATAGTATATTTATTTTGGTATGTCAAAAACAACAGCAACAACAAAAATTCTTAGACAAAAGCTGTCAGACCTGTTTCCAACTGAACACAAAGCCTAAAAAATAATAAATGTATACATATATTATAATTAAATTAGCAACTTGTATTATTGCCCTAAAATCATCCTTCATACATTTTTAAAGAGCTGTTTGCTAGCTTTTTTCAGCTGAACTAAATGATATTAAATTTATTTATTATGCAAATTTTTTTGAGTGCTTTGTTAACCTTTTTTGCCAATCTTTTGTAATGTAAATATTTTTTAGGGCTGACATGGGATACAGATATATATCGTAGTCGCAATCGTTGTCTAATATAATAAAGTAAAATAATTTAGTAGTTTTCTAAAAATAAATACTATCCAAAATAGCCAAACAAAAACTGATGACTAACTCAACAAACAAAAAAAAAATTAATAAATTGAAATAGTATATAGATAGATAATAATGAATACTACCTCATATATATATGGACTTGATTTCAGCGACTAATAAATTCTTCGGAGAATTTATGGTACAACTGGCTCTGTTATATCTAAATTGCCTGGTTTACCTGCCAGAGACTTGGCCAACATTGAGTTTGTTTTTGTTTGAGTGTTTTTAATGAGCTGCCAGCTAAAATAAAACGGAACCCAAACGCAAATGGTTTTCTAATAGTTTACCCTCGATGGGTGCCCCACTTTGACCTAATGACGCAAACGGATGGCCATCTACAGATTTGTTTGGAGCATTAAACCAATACCAATTCCGTTATTATATAACACAGAATTTGGTTAGTAAATAAAGAATTTGGAATTCGGCAGCCATGTGCGAAATTTCATGCACTTATTAAAACATCAACAAAAACCTCCATTAATAGCGTGTGTTTATATAGAAGAGTGGGCAGATACCAATTTCTATATATATTTATATATTCCTTGTTTCATTTTCCAAACAAGTTACGTACATTGTCACCTACCTGCAAAGAGAGAGAGAGAGAGAGAGAGAGAAGGGTTTCAAATGGATTAGAAAGGTATATTATGTATAGGTTTCTTATCAATTAAATAATAATAAATATTTATATGCATACGTAATACAATATTTTATAAGAAAATCAAATATTTTGTTGTAAACAATATTAAATTTCATTAAATTAGGGTCCGTTATTTTGATCAATTCTTAATATATTATAATGAAATTTTATGAATATCAAGTTGCAATAAATTCTCCATAACAAAAGATTGTATTTTATATAAAGTTTATATATTTTTAGGCAATATTTCATATTACAAGCTATTTTAGACGATATTCCTTTTATGTGAGAGATAGTTGCATATAACATATATAGTATATAACCCGCCTATAGTTTCTACGCCCAACTACAGCTTATAACCCGCTTTTGTGGTCCTTTTCTAGGTGTTACAACTTTAGGGCGGGCCATAAAATGCGTTTTGCTGGCAGGCTTATTAAATCGCTCGGCGCTTTCGACAGTTCCGCGATGATAGACAAGCTCTGTGTGGCAAACAAAGGCTTTGGCTTTAGCATTGGCTTTTGGCGCTTTTTCGTAGCCTGGCAAACTAGTTAAGCCACAGGGGATAGCCGAAAAATCCGCATCAAAAGCGCTGCTCATAAATCACGAGGCCTCTTTGGAAAAACAAAGGCCAACTGCGACACAGAAACCGAAACAAGGCTTCAAGGCGAAGAGGGAGGGGCAGCAAGGGAGAGGAAGGGGAAGGGAAAAGGGGTTCGTGTATCATGCAGCGGGTCAACTGCTGTTCGCTGTTCGAGCAGCCTCATAAATATTGACGCGTTTCGTGTGCCGAAAATTGTCGCGCGCGGTTTTTCGGTCGCGGCGGCCAATTGGGTGGGTTATTAAAAAATTCATGGCTTGTAAAATGCAGAAAATCCAGGAATATGAAATATTTAAAACGCCCATAAAAGACAAGAAAGCCAGCGAATTGGCTGACAGGCGAGCAAAGCTGCTTACATACACACAAACACACACACACACACAGAGATTTCTGACCCCTGGCCTTTTGACCGCAGAGTGCACCGAAGGGCGTGGTGGGGTGTAGTATAAAGGGTGTTTTGGTTTGGGCGTTTTCTGGTCATTGGGCCGTTCCGTTTTCATTGCCTGCGTTTGACTGGCGGCCACTCGAAAGTATCATTTACATATCCAGGGCGCTTCCTTGGCGTCCGCACGTTGACTGCTGCCCGCTTCAAATATACACGAAAAGCTTTTACATTTTTTATGCACACACACACACAACAACAACAAATAAAATAAATAAATAAAAGAAAAGAATTTTCCAACCTCAATTGGGTTTTTTATTTTTCATTTTTCATTTTTTTCATGTGTCGCAATTTTTTCCTTTTGTATATTTATTTATTTATTTCTGCCTCTGTTGCTGTCGTTGAGCTGACCATGCGTCGCCCCCAACGACCCCAACGCCTCCCACTGTCACCATCCCCTGCAGCCCTTTGTAACCCTTTGATTTTCGGCATTTCGCTTTTGTTGATATCGTTGAATTTAAACGCGCAAATTAAATTAAATTAAATTTTCATGTTGCAACTTTAATTTTCTTTCGCATAACATTTTAACATTCATTTCTTTATACCTTAACAATTTAATTTCGCATTCTTAAATTGCTCACATATTTTTTACACCTTGTTCAACAATTTTATTTTTAACTTCAAAGTGCAGTTTTTCAAGGGATTTTCTATTTGTAATTTGCTTTTGTGTTTATTTTGGCGCAGCCCTCTGCACAAATAGATATTAACAGACCACAACAACAACAGCATTTTATGGCACATCTGTGAGTTTTTGGCTTCGATTTTTCTTGGGGCTTTCTTTTTGTTTATGTTTTAATTACGTTTATGCGGTTGATTTATGTTGATGCAAAAGCAACAGGGGGCAGTTAGGTGGAGGGAGGACTGGCCATAAGTTGCCAGCTGTGTGTTTGAGTGTGTGTGTGTGTGTGTGGGTGTGTCTTGGTTATTGTTTAGCTAATGGCCAGGGCCGCAACATTTGGCCTTGAACAACGCAACAAGCAGCAAGCGCAAATTGAAAATGAAGGGGCGAAAGTGGAGCTGGGAGGAAGTGAGGATTGTGTTTAAGGGATATGCCATAAAATCAAACTATTAACACAGCAGGCCGTAGTGCTACCTCCAGCAAATCTGTAGCTGCATTTACAATCCATACAAAACAATTTTCAATCAGGAGTTGTCAGAACGAAATCTGAATGCTTATTGTGAAGAAAAGTATATGAAGAGTAAAGTTGAGATGTGTCTACCTTTTACTTAACGCTAGAGAGTTAAGGTTAATCGAACTTTTACTTAAGCTTATTTTGAATATGCTCGTGAGCGCTAGAGAGTAAGGTTTAAATCCATCTGTGATTTTTCTTGATCATCTTTCAATATGCTTAAAAACAAGTACATCTTCCATGAGTTGAAAATAATTAGCTACGTTTTAATCACAAATTTTAATCATTAATATGTTTATTTTATGCTGGTTTGCATTTTCTTCGAGTTCCTTCACATATTTTCCAATCTTTAGCTACTTTTAACCCGCATATATACACATGTTATATATGTTTTCTGTCTTCATGCGCATTTCTCTTTTACACATATACTACCATATCGCCATTGGCATGATAAATGACTGGCATGCATTCTATATGACCGAAACAACCATTCATCTAACCCAAGCAACTATCTAACCCAAGCATCTATCTGACCAAGCAACCAACCAACCATCTATCCAGCTATCTATCTATCTATCTAACTTGTGCTTTTTGGCCCGCTTTTGTATTTTGTGGACAACAATATGGCAAATATGGCAATAGAGTGTCTATACAGTGCCCTCTCTCTTTCTCACCCTTTCTCTCTGTCCAGTTGCGGGCTTCTATCTAATATGACCATCGAAAACTTTTTTTGCTTTTGTTGTTGTTATTGCAACTTGTCAGTTTCGGCGCAAAGACCATCAATTTACTTAGCTTTATTATGTGCACACGCAGGGGGGAGTAGCCAGCCACGCCTTCCCCCGAATATTTTTTGCCGCCCCCTTCTGAGTTTTTTTTTTTATATTTTCTCTTTTGGGTTCTACGCTCCATTTTCTATTGGCCCTTTTGTTTACGCTTTGTACGCAATGCATAAAAGCGTTTGGGGGGAAAAAAGCGGCGAAAATATATCAGAAAATCGTTTTCTATGCAAGTGTCGTAGTGGCATGACCCCTCCCTCCCTCCGCCCCCTCTGCACCCTTTGGCTGCCAAAAACAATGGCTAGGCAGCTAGCAACAAAATGTATCTTGACACTTCATCGTTAGCCAAAAAGTAGCGCAACGTAGCTAAACAAAAGACAAGCAAAGCACAGGACAAGGCGTGGCAGGCACAACGTGACACGAGGCTGGGCGATGGGAGGGGGAGGGGGAGAGGGAGGGGCAGCAACAAAGGGAGGCAAGTGCCTTGCATTTTCGCGCTTGGCGTTAAATTCCCCTGACAGCTATAAAATTGCATTTTAGAGTAGCGCTGAGGAAAAAAATAAAGGCAACAAAAAAGTATAAAAAGAAGACAGCAGAAAAAACAACACATGCCCAGGCGCAGATACATTGTATCTGTGTATCTAATAAATAGTTATTGCCAAATACAACAACAACAACAACAAAAATGCGCACAAAATTGATATTCCCCAATGTGCGAGTGGCTGGCGGGGGGTTGGAACAGCAAAAGTGCGACATCATTATATAAATTGTGTGTGTGCGGTTGAGGCGAAGGCAGAACGCAGAACGCAGCATCATATGTTTTGTATCTAACAGATACGTGTAGAGCATTGAGTGTTGGATCGGAGGGCGCTGAAGTGATTTCACACACACACACGCGCGCACACACCACTTAGGAGTGTACGAACACAAACATGACCACAGCAAAATGTTTCACAGCTGTGCGGAACGGCAAAAGCAAAGCAAAAGTAACTCAACGCTTGGTTATTTGTCAAAAGTGGAAAGCAGGGGGGGATTTGGCCTTAGGCAGACCAGAGGGCTGTGGGGTTAGTTGACGGGCTTTGGTGTTGTCCAGGCATTTAAGCAAACAAACAGAAAACGGCACGTGACAAATGCCAGATACCAACATGTGAGAGTATCTTAGAGATACAGCGGCAACAACAAGTGGAGTCTGCATTTTAGTTAGTTTTTAACTTAAAGCCAGGGTTGCCAAGCCACGCACAGGCAAGAGCAATTTCCTGCAGCTGCCCTCTCTATCTCTCCTCCGTTTGTTGACAGGCGGCGTCTGTCACACATGTTGACAGCCAACGCCCCGCTGTTTTGAGGCCTGCCTGCGCGCCAGCTGATAGCAGGCGGCGAGCAGCACGTGTGGCAGCCACGTGAATGGCTCCAGGGCAACAGGGTGGCAGCCTCTACACTTCTGTTTTTTTTTTTTTGCATATATAAATTTATTTTTGCCTGCCATCTTTCACTTATGTAGAGATTACACGCCTGTCAGCCCCAGCACAAAGCCGCCCGTTTACTATACATATCAAGGGAGGAATTAGGGAAGGGGCAGGTGAAGGGTACTGTGTGAGATATGCTGTCATAGTAAACATATGATAAGCCATGCTACATATCTATATTTAGATCTTATGCAAATCTAAAGCCATTTTGTTATAATTCCCAAACAGTTATAGCAGCAGCTGTATTATGTAGACTTTTCAAAAATAAGGGAAATTTTAAAACAGTATGTAATAATCCCCACACAGTTAAAGCTAGCTAAAATCGCTATCTATAGTATATTTCAATATCGCTGAAAATTCCTGAAGAGCATATTTTGAGTAGCTTATGACATTTAGCTGTCACAAAAGTATCTTTAAGATACATGAGCTGACAAACCCACACAGACTCACAGATAAAATTAGATACAAGGGGGGAGAAAAGTGTGTCACACTTCAGGTGCCAGGTGAAATTGTCATAATTCTTGAATGAGCGCAGTTATTTGACTGACATGAAAACTCAAATGCACATTGCATTAGCCATGGCCAACTTTCACCCACATTCAAGTGGTTGTAGCTTTCAATAATGTGCGTGTGTCGACTCTTTTTATGTGCATCTCCGACAATGCATTAATGTATTTATTATACTCATGCCTCTTACCGTTCCCATTCTTCATTATTATTATTGTAATTAACATATTCGACTTTTAACCCAGTTATTTTCAAAACTGTTGCAAACAGTTCTAAGCTGAATTTTCCATTTCCTAATTTATGTGTGTGTGTGTCTCAAAGGGTGGCAACAACAATTAACATTTGCAATTGCAATCGCAATTGCAATTGCTCGTGCGAAACTGTTAAATTGCACAGCGCATTTCCGCCGCACACAAAACATTTTCCATTTCCAGGCCAAAAAAAATAAAAATACAATAAAATTCAAAACAATGTAGAAATATTTTAAGAGAAAGTGGTCGACTGGGTGGCTACCCTATAAGCAGGTTTATTTATTTCTTTTTCTTTCTGATGACTATTTTTTCCCCTTCGACTAATAATGTAACAACAGTTACCTAAAATACATTTTCGAACTCTGACTCACGTAGTTTTTGAGTTCAGATAGACTGTTTGTTATACCTTTTAAGACTTTCATCCTAATTTCAATCGAGAAAATTAATACTTGCTTACACACCCACTAATATATATTACAGAGTATTGCAAAATGTTCAAATTCTCTGCAGCGCTTTGCACTTGCGAATTATTTAAGCAAATTATGCGCACAGCTACTTCATCATCCAAGTAATAAGAGCTGAGGCAAGAGTCCGTATAATATAGCCCCTAACACCAGCCCCTCACAACTCCTGCCCCACTGCCCGCCCCGCTGCCACCTAACTCAAAAGGCTGCTAAATTTTCATTCGCATTCATAATCCCTAAAGAGCGAAAGGCACAAAATGAGCAAAAAACTTTGCATATCAGTTTCCAGGGTTTAAGGGTGGTTTAGAGGTGCTTTCGGGAGTGGGTCGCAGGGGGAAGAGCTCGCCAATTTGCTGAAAATTTGTTTGGCATAAATTGTAATCCAAGTTGAGCAGTTGCACTTGAACACTTTTTGGGCACTAAACTGAAAACTCTGGATACAATTAAGATTATGGGGCATTTAGTGGGCAAAAAGGGGGCGTTGAGAATTAGTGGAAGGGCATGGCAGAAGTTAATGCAGTTGAAACTAAACGTAAAGCCTGGCACCTAATTAACTTGAGCGCAAATATTTCATTACACTAATTAAAATCATAATTTCAGGTGCCGTGGCGAGCATTTGCTTAACATTTTGTTAATTACTTTTGAATGTTAGTTAGGGTTATTTATGTTAACAATAATAAAAGTAGATATATTTCGCAAAATGGACAAATAAATATCCTGTTTTCAATACATTTTTGAACAAATACCTCACTCTTAATAATATTTGGAAGCTATGTTAAGGTATTTAATGCCAAACGCAGAGTTAAATATAAGATTGAAGTTTTTAGTTTGCTTAAAAAAATTATTTGACTGACAGGAAACATTTCTTCTTATCGTTATAATTAACCGCGTCACATTAACATTTTCAGTTAAAACCCAACCAGAGCAGCTTGAAAGCATTTTTCTTGTACCCATCAAGCCAGTAACCACATTTCCAGGCACTTGTAGCTGTCAATTATCTTAGCACTTACCACCCAGACACTAACCTCCTGTTAGCTGCCCGTCTCTCTGCTGTGGCATTTGCATACGGCAACAACAATTAACTTGATCAGCGCTATCTATAGTGAACACATGCACAACTGTCAGCTAGATAGATAGATGGAAAGATACTCCCTGCACCACAATCGAATCACACAAATGCTAAACTCACTTTAGGCTGCTGTCGCTATCAGTTTAGCATGCACCACACAGCACCACATGGCACCACACACATCGACATCATTCAAATGGCTAACAAATTGCACTGTCGAATGCAATATTTTTGCTTTTAGCCATAATACCTTTTACATATGCTACGACAGCCGCCAGGGCAAAGCATTTTAAGCAGCCTCCCATCGACTTTTACTGCACTCTCTCTCTCGCTCTCTCTTGCTCTCTCTCTGTCTTCAGTGCTCGTGTTCTTCTAGCAAGGTAAGTAAGTTGCATGCCACGCATGCAGCCAGCACTTGGGCCAGCTTGTTAGCATGAAATGTGTCTGCCTCAGCTTCGGCTTCAGCTTCAGTCTGTGCCTTCCTTCCTGGCCTCTATCTCAGCTCCAATTCGCCTCGCCAGAGATACCAAAGATGCCAGAGTGATAAATCCTTGCGGCTTTTTATTTCCACAGCGGCGACGGCGTCCTCGTGTGGGTGTGTGACATGCTCTATAGCCACGCCTCCCTTGGTCGCCCACCCCTTCGTCTGCGCATTGCATTACAAGCATAATAATTCTTACTGACAGCTCAGGACGAGCTGTTACTGGTCTCCCGATACGGTTCTGGCTCCAAAGGCGTTCGACTAGCAGAACCCACAACATTTGTTTTTGCCCTAACCCAAAAGGGTAATTGCGCTTGCTGATAAGCTATGTAAATCGTCACACAAAACAGCTTAAAACTCTAACTGGAGGTTGATTAGTGAATTAAATAGAGTCAGGTTTATTCGAAGATCGATCTGTTCTTGCCTGAATCTGACATATTTCATTGCTATATAAATTCTATCATTCAATGTTATATATAAAAAACATTTTTCTTTTATAATATAAAACTAAACTTAATTTAATTTACAAAATTAATTACTCTTTAGTATTAAATATATCAAGAAGAGCATTTAAACTTCTTCAGTGCTTTAATTTAATTTCCTTTTTCTCTGATTTCGCCTTTCTTTGCACTTAGCGCCCAATTAAAGCAAAAGTTTCATTTCATTTTCGTTTTCGTATCCTTTTTTTATACCCTGAACCCATTGAAAATGGGTAAAAAGGGTATAATGATTTTGTGCAAATGTATGTAACAGGCAGAAAGAAGCATCTCCTACCCCATAAACTATATATATTCCTGATCAGGGCGACGAACTGAGTCGATTTAGCCAGCGATCTCGGAAATTACAAAAGCTAGAAACCTAAACTAAACGACTATAGATTCTCCTAATCCATACGCAGTACAAGTTTATTCAATATCTTGCTCCGTTTCATTATTATCGATAAAAATCGATTTTAAGACTTGGTTTTCTTAGCATATCTCGGAGACTATAAGAGCTAGAGCCTTCAAATTTGGTTTAATATATTAAGTGTGTATGAATGGAAAGAGGTTTAAATGTATTTTACAGGTCGCCGCTGGGTGCAGGGTATCTCCTAGTCGGGAACTCCCGACTAGAGCCATCTTACTTGTTTATATATATATTTTGGCTTGGTCTAACCCAGAAAAATTTACGCCTCGTTAATTTCAATTTAAGTGCAGACAATTTAAAAAAAGGAGAGTATATTATATATATATATATATATATATATATATATATATATATATATATATATATATATATATATATATATATATATATATATATATATATATATACGATATTTATTATATATGTGTGTGCAAATTCTGTGGCATTTTTAGCAGGCAGCGCACGGCATTTTCAACTCTAAAGCGCAAATTAACGGCTCCGTTGCGAGCGACCCTTAACTACCCAAAAGCTCACCCACTTTCACACATACACACACACAATGACTCTCACTCACACACTCGCACACACGTACATTGGCTTTGGCATAAAAATGTATTTTATCGTTGGCCAGGAAACAGTTTTGCGGCAGCCGGAAATGTTTCCACTTCCACTTTATTGTGGCTCATTCTTATTCCTCTTTTGTATCTGCTGCTCTCTCTCCGTCTCTCCCTTCTCTATCTCCCTCACTCTCCGCTAAAGAGTTTTCAACATTCCACACCGCAAAGAACAAAGTGCATTACATATTTCACTAATTAAAATAATGGAAAATACAATATTTGTAATTATTTACAACAAAATTTTTGTACTCTGTTTTGTGTTATTTTTCTTTCGTTTTATGTCTGCTTTTTTTTTTGTTATCTGGGGAATTATAACATGACCCAATGCTTTAGTGGGTAATTTGGACACAAATCTCTGCTAGTTGAAAGGGAGTGGTGAGGTTGGGAAAAGGGGGAGGGGGCAGACTGCAGTTGACAGTCGTCTCATCATTCAGCATAATGAGGTCGAGGGCTGTGTAAATTCTGATGCGGTTTCCAGGGGGTTTGCATGCAAAGGGACGGTTTTCAAGGTGTTTCATTAGGTCTATGACATTGTGCTAGAAATTAAATTTAAATTGAGCCAAAGATTGCTATCAAATTAGGAATTGAGAATATATATAGCTGCTACATATAATATATTTTTATTTATTTATTTTCTATTTTTATTTGCATTTATATTTATGTTTATTACAGTGTATAAACAGTACAAAAGTCCAAAAATATTTTCATTTATCTTTTTTATTTGTATTCTGCTTTTACTAAGATTTCAGAGATAAATTTTTTATTTCGATTATTCGAGTGTCAGAATTGTCAAAATTTCAAGAAATGTTCATTTCATTTTTATTCATTTTTAATTTTTGCTTGGCTTTAATTGATGTCAGTTAAATCATTTTTATTTAATTTGTCTTTTCTTTTTTTTAAATACCATATTTTGTAATATCTTTCAGCTTCACGCTGTTCCATTTAGAGTTGCATTATATTATTTTAATTTATTTATATTTATGTATATATTTCAAGCTTAACACTGTTAACCTCGCTGCGAAGTTCAAACGAATTTCATGTGAAGTG
The DNA here is from genome assembly GCA_035041545.1 of Drosophila colorata. Classification (NCBI taxonomy): domain Eukaryota; kingdom Metazoa; phylum Arthropoda; class Insecta; order Diptera; family Drosophilidae; genus Drosophila; species Drosophila colorata. Next base: position 1,093,871 of record JAWNLD010000077.1, read on the forward strand.
CAATAAACTTTAAATTAAACATAATAATTACATTTTTGTGACCCCTTAAAACAAAAACAAAAAATAAGACAAAATTCTGAAACCAGTTCTAAATTTGGCAAAAAAAAAAAAAGAGAAAAAAATGAGAGAGAAAGAAAATCAAGTTTAAGTTGTATTTGAAGCGTTGACAATTGACTTACTGACTCTTAGCTGCTGGCCACATGCACTTCAAAAAGTATTTGACCAAGTCGTAATAATCACACATGAATCTCTAGACAGGCACACACACAAACATAATAGGCAGTTGGAGTCAAAAGTCAAGAGTAGCTTACTTGAGAAAGAGAGAGAGGTGGAGAGACATTTAAATGACATGGGCCAAAGAATTTTAAGCCAGCAGCTGCTGCCGTTTTTGCTGTTGCTGACTTCACTCAGTTGTCTTGGCCACATTTTTATACCCTGAACCCATTGAAAATGGGTAAATAGGGTATAGACGACTATAGATTCTCATAATCCATAGTACGAGTTTATCATTTTTTTTTTCGATATCTTTCTCCGTTTCATTATTATCGATCAAAATCGATTTTAATACTTGGTTTTCTTGGCATATTTCGGGGACTATACAAGCTAGAGCCATCAAATTTAGTTTATTATATGCTCGTCAGTAATACGCAGAATATTTCTGATTTTGATACCTCCCCCCATTCATTTTCCATAGTGGGGCCAAGCGCAGCCGATGTGTAAGGTGCGCAGCTTGCTGCGTGCGTTTGTGTGAGTGTGTGAGTGTGTATGTGTGATATTGTGAATGTGTGTATGAATCCAGAGAGTTTTAAATGTATGTAACAGCCGGGTTCAGGGTATCTACTAGTCGAGCTCCCGACTAGAGCCATCTTACTTGTTTTGTCATCTTTTTTTTTTAAGCCTGAGTCGGCACACATTGCCCTGGGTCATTGACATGTGCGCTACCACATACGAAATAAATACTTATAAATAAGTTATAAAGAAAAAAAATTTTATTTGAGATGACAATAAGAAAAAGTAAGTTGAAATAAAATAAAATAAATGGAACACAAAATTATAACCAAATTTTTGCTGTGTATCTCTTTTTTTAAGCATTTTTAGACGTTCTTTTTTGGGCTCGTCTATTTGTCCATCAATTTGTTTATTAGTTTTTTCTGTTCTGTTTCCGTTTGATATTTGCGCCAAGTTCTATCAAAAATCATTTGTTGTTACACTTGATTGATAATAATGCGCTGCTAAATGGTTTATGGATGCGCTGCATAAATAATGTTCAACCTATATAGGAATTTATATATATATATATAGCTGTATGAATCATTAGCTATGATGTGGGATAGATATAAGACCTCTTACAAGTGTATGTAATATTCTTATGATCTCATGCGTATATTTGGGAACCTTTTTTTAACTGATAACGAGTTTTCAATATTTGTTAAAGCATAGTTTACTTTTTTTTAAAGAAAACTCATAATAATTGTTTGGTTGTTGCTAGTTTTAGAAATATTTAGAAAACTCTTCCCTGAGAAACTTTCCAACATTATTACTTGCGGAAGTATTTGATGGTGCATTCAAATATGTTTAAAATATTTTTCTATGAACTATACCATTTTCATTATTTATAAAAGGAGATATTTCTGGAGTACTAAATTTTTTTTCAACATTGTCAAACTTTTCTGAAATACCAAATTTAAAACTTTTTTCAATATTCCCAGTAATATGTAAAATATTTATTTTTATGTTCGAAAAACAACCCGAGCTCAGTTTATTTTTCCCATAAAGATATATTTTAAATGTTTCCTCTCTGACCCAAACACATCCCAAAAACCATAAAAAACCCCAACCAAAAATTAAATTTGAACTTTAGCATATGGTAAATACCCAAAACAGAAATAAAACGAGTGATATAAAATCGGATGGAATTGCGGCGAGGTGGGGCAAAAAAAGAAGAATAATATATAATAAATATGCCCAGCATCAACGTAATTTTCTGCACATTTGAGCAGAAAATTATCGATTTTGTATGCAGCAGCGCACAAAATGCAACAGCAACTGGCAAATAGACCCACAAGGCTGAACCAGAACCAGAACCAGAACCGAACCACAGAGCAGGAGGATGAGCAGTTGGGGGTGCGGGGGCAGCGGGCAGTCAGACAGTTTTTGGATTGGAACTGAACTGAAATGATGCCCAGCATTTGATGAAAGCGGCAAAAAAATAGTCTACAGCAAAATGGGAATTCAAAAAGCAACGTCAAGTGTTTATGGGAAGAGAAATAAATACAGAGAGAGACAGGAAAAGAGTGAGAAAATTTGGCCATAGGTATGGTTATAGGAGATGTAAAGAGGGGGCTGCTACTTTGCTTACTTTTCATTCAAATATTTTGATGTGTGTACTTAATGCGGGGTGAGGGCGTAAAAGAAGGGCGCTTGCATTGGTATTTGCTGCCTAGTTTGCACAGGGGAGAGGAAGGGGGCGGGGGCGGGGGTTTTGACCGAATGTGTGCGTGGGGCCCCGTGTGTCTCATGTCTCGCATCTGTCTCTCGCTGTGGTTCAATAAACTTGCGCGTGAATTTTCTATTTTACTCAATATTTTTTTTCACTTCTCCCTTCATTTTTTTATACTCGTTCAAGAAGTGAAAACAGTATATTGGGTTTAGATAAAGTATTAGTATTTTTGGCTACGCCCACTGGGGGCGTGGCAAATCGATCATTTCTATGTATCATGGGACTGGTAAATCCACCGCGATAACCTTCCACAATTTTAAAACTAGTCACAAAATTTGGCAAAGATCGAGTCGATAAAATTCGGCGACCCTACAAAAATCGATATTTTTCCAAAATAACAATAATATTTAGGACAGTTTTTGCCTGTTTAAAGCTGTTATTCTATTTTGAACGAGTATTGCGCAGTCGAATATACCCGACTGCAAAGTTCTTGCTTTATTTTTTATCACCGTTTCGTTTAATGTTCAACATGCTTTACAATATGCGAGAGACAGCAACAACAACAAAAAAAGGAACTGCGCCCAAATGTGCGATTGGAGCTGTTGTCGGGGGCAAGGGACCGGCTGCACAGGGGCGTGGCACTGCGTTTTATGTGTCAAACATTCTGTAAAGTGAAGTGGGCGCTGGCAGGAGCAGAAAGGGGGGGAGGAGAGAAGGGAGCTGCAAACGCAACGAGGCGCATGAAACAGGCTGTCGGTTTCCCAGCGGAATTTTTGCGTTTATTTGTTTGAAGAGCCGGCGCTATATGTGGGTTTGGCCAGCCTGAGAGGGAGGGCCGATGAATAGGGGTGCTGGGGCAAGGGTTGTGTGTTTTAGGTGACTAGCTGATAGATTGTTAAAATGCAAGCGCTGCCAGCACATGGCGTTTTGGGATTGAAATTGGGTTTGGCCAAAGAGCATAACGAATATGGCAGGCATTATAGGCAAATGTGCGTGTGAAGAATTTGGCACTTAATAATTACCGTTTTAGGCAAAACATTTAGAGAACAGTTGTTTCTCTGAGTGTACATTAATCCATCTATATCAATCTATCTATAATAAATTGAATTAAATATTAAAATTGAATTAATAAGAAGTGTTAAATTTTTAATTTTAAGAATTTAATGTTCAAAAATTAATTGTATTATTAAGTTCTTTATATTTGCTTTAAAAATATATATTTTATTTATGTAAAACTAGAATCGTCTCTTTAAATCATTTTCGAACATCTTCGTCACTTTCAACACAATTATTATTCATTCAAGTTATTTTTATTTCAGCCTCAAATATATAATTTTCTTACTTCCAAGTCAATGACCCGGCAGTTTTTAGTTCCATTTTCCTTGAACTTTCTTGCTTCAAGCATTGACAGCAAGCTTTCATCTTTTTAGCATAAGCATCCTCATCTCCCTCCACCTGTTTGCCGTCTGTCTAAGGCACATCGCATCAATTGCCACTTTGGTTTTGACCTTTTTCTTTCGCCTGCTAATTTGCTGTCATTTTACTATGTGCGGCCACTTCGGTGCTTGACATCTTCCCCCAGCCCACTCCTTCCTCTCCCCACTCTCCTGTCCATGCATTATATATCGATCAAAATTCAATTTGTGCCGCTTTTTTGACAACGTTTAAAGCACGAAAAAAAAACATGCTCGAAAAACGCTGCGCAAAAAAGGAAAATTAACTTTAATTGAAAAAGTTTGCGACGCACTTTTCGTAGTCGTTTTTAATTTTTCCTTCTCGCTCGCTTTTATATTTGGTTTGCCAATTTTTGGCCTTTATGAAGGGGATGCAGGAAGCGAGGGGAGCACTGGCAAAAATAGATTCCAAGTGTGACTTATGTGCGAGACCCAAACAGAAAGTGGGCTGCACAGAGGGACCTCGAGCGGTTTTTAATTAACCTAATTTGCAGCTGAGCTCCCAACTTTTGCCTCATTATTTATGCTAAAGTTTGCGCTCATTCTCGTAGAGTTTTCCTCCCTTTCTCTCGCTCTATCTCTCTGTTTTTGTGTCAGGTGTTTGGTTGTCACTTCGAATCATTCATGTGTCAACTTGGAAAAGTTTTGACAACATTTTCAGGGTCACAATTAAGCAAGGTGTTTAGAAAAGCAACGAAAACGGCTGAGAAACCGCATGCAATTTCAGGAGTAGCAAGAACGAACAATGTCATTTGTTTTCCATTAATATTAAGAGGTGAAAATATTTAATTGATTACGAGAAAAACAATGTTTCAAATTGGAGAATCATATATCACTAATGTAGATCTATGTAATCAAGAATGTTTCGAAGTATTTTCCAGAAATTTAGGCTTTACTCTCTTCTTAGAATTTTCTTTATAAATTATTTACTTACTGCCAGTAAACATTCTATAATCAATATCATATCTCTAATAATTTGTTCCTATTTCCAGTTTTTCTCTCTGCACTTAATTTATATTTCTTATAAAAGATGCTCAAACACTTTTTATGTTCTTTCTCTTTTGTTGTGGCAGGCATCATGCTAGAAGACTATTTTTTTACCCCCCTAAGGAAGTTTTTTACTTAAACTCCATTTGCTTTTGACTGCAGCTTTTTTTGTTGGTTCCGCTTTATAGTTGACTTCTGTTTGCGCCACTTAGCGTCAACTTGACTACACTTCAACTTCGACTCCATTCCATTCCATTCAATTCCGTTTCGTTCCATATAACTTATGCACTTTGAGACAGCCAGCACGCTGTCCATCAATATGACGCCCCCTCAACTGCACGCCCCTTGCTATAAGTTGCGATTTTAGAGTTTCTTTAATAACACAAAGATTGTGTTTGAGTTGGGAGAAAAAAACTTTGTTGCTGTCTTTTGTAATTGAGAGCAGCAGATAATCAAGTTGCAAGTTGTACGCTGCAAGTTTTACGTTGCACGTCGCAAGTATCATGGTCAGCTTTAAGGGCCATAAAGTCAAGCTGTTTTGTCCCACCCGCAAATCAATTTGTTCTGGACATTTCTCCGACTGTAGCACATGTTGTTAATAACTCTAGCATTTGGCTCATTTCCAACCCCAACTTCCCCCCTCCGTGAACACAAAATTGCAACACGTGCCACGCCTCTGGGCAAGTCATAATTAAGGCTAAAAGTTTGGATTTTTCGCAAACGTTGACAGAAAATTAATTAAAAAAAGTACAAAAACTGAAAACTGCAACTGCGATTGGAATTGCGATTGCGATTGCGATTGGGATTGGAATTGCAATTGAGTTAAGTTCATTAAAGTTGGCCCAAGGAGTAGCCAAGGTCCAGACACCAGACTCCCCGATTAGGTCATAATTACAATCCAGGTGTGTGTGCGTGTCTGTGAAAAACTTCAAATTTTCTTTGCCTGCTGCAGCAAGGTGCATTTGGCAAGTGCATTTAATTGGATTTAACGAGCTTGGACAAAGTTTATAGATCTACGAATTGCCAAGTGAGCAAGAAGAAGAGCTGGGTGTATATATTTATAGGGTATAAGGTGAGTTGGTTTTTAATTAAGTTGTCTGAAAATGGAAATCTATAAATTTTCCTTGTGAAACAGTGCAAATATTAAGGAAGTTGTTGGGTATTTAATTAGCAATCGATATCTATCGATGGCTACAGATGGTATCGATTTAACGAATTTTGAGAGCTATGAATATAGAAAGCAATTGGGAAAACTATGCTGTACTAAGGAATATCTCTAATCGATAAACGATAGAGTTCAAATAGTTTTTTTATGGGCTGTATATAAATATTTTTAAAATTACATTTACCAACCCTCAATGTCTCAAGAGAAAATTTAAAAATAAATAACACATTCATCTAGATATCAATTTTCATACTTTACATTTTTTCGCGTTCTCATTCTTCAATTTGTTTGTGTGCCTCAAACAATTTCTTTGATTGTTAATCTAAACTTGACACACTATTTATTATTTCTCTCCATGTCTATCTCTCTTTCTCACACACAAACTCCGTAGTTAACTGGGCGAGATTTCTCTCTCAGCTCTGCTCCAGTTTTCACCTGACCAAAAACTGAACCCAAGACAAAAAAAAAAAATATATATATATATATACATATATATTTATATATCACATTCTGTAGCCAATTCCATGCCAAACATAGCTGCACATTCAGCAAAGCATGAGCTCGTTAAAGCAACAAGGAAAGAAATCACATTTTCCATTTCCACACACACACACACACACACACGCAAACATGTTGTGCTACCTAATTTGCAGCAATTTTCACCGCATCCAACGGCAGCAAGAAATTCTCTCTGTGCACCCCATATTAAAAATGAATAAAAAATAAGAAGAGCGGGGCACATTAATGATCCCCTCACCACTCTCATCCACTCCCCGCACTCCTCGGTTGGCAAATTCTGCAATTTTGCACGCAGCGCGAGGCGGCGAACATAAAAATAAATATTAAAAATAAATTAGAGCTACCTGCGGCTTTTATTAACTTTTAATTTATGAAAAGCGCAGGAAAAACCCCACACGAATGCGAATGCCAATGCGAATGCGAATGCATATGGGGAACAGGAATCAACAAGAAAGAAAAAAGCACGAGAAAAAAATAAAGTGCAACATAAGCGGAATGAAAATAAAACAGCTAAGCAGAAAGCTCGACAAGAAGCAAACTCAGTTATAAAATGCATACAAGAAGATACACATATAAAGTTGCCTAGATACTTTTCGAGCTCAAGATACACACACTGGAAATAACACACCTGCTTTGGTCATCTTAACAAATGATCTTTGGCAAATGCAAGCAAATTAAATGCAAAACGATTCTGGAATACTCTGAAAATTAAGAATTTTCTCAAGGAATATCGCTTATGCCTTACATAAACTTTGCTCTGCTGTAAGCTGGTTACCATTTCAATAAAAAGTCAAAGGCACAAAAAGAAATTACAAAATCAAGAGCAGGAACTCTGTTATAAACCACAATGATGAAGGTCAACACTGAGAAAATGCACCCACCAATTTGACTTTGGCCTCGTTTGAAAAAGCGTTGCCAGATCTGTGTTTTTCTTTACTCATGATCATGAGTTGCGCTAATTTCATAGAAAGTTGCGTGCTTTGATTGATGGCAGAGGAAGAAGGCTCAGCTCGGCTCTCAAGAAGACAGCAAATAACAAAAACAATGCGACGGCAGCGATGCATAGCGAAAAAGTGGGAGTCAAGAGTTGGCTAAACCCAAAGCCCAAAGCAGAAGATGAGCAAGAAGCAGAGGGAGGAAGAGGAGACACCCTAGCAATTGCAGTTGCAGTTGCATAAAGCATATCCGCCCAAGAGGAGTTCAAGAGGAGCTACTCGAGTTGCGTCAGTGGAGCAGAAACAAGAAGAAGGCGAGGCGGCTACTTGGAGCAAGGTAAAAGAAGGCGGAAGGAAAAGAGGGGGGCGCGTACAGTCTGACAACTCAAGAGAGGCCTCGAGCGCCCATGAGACAATTTGTACAACATTTAAATGGACAGTGGGGGGAAAGTGGAGGGGCCAGAAAGGTCCTCGTAGGCAAAAAGCGCAGCGTAAGGACCACACAAGCAGAGAGGGGGCAGGAGGCGTAAGAGACTGAAATACAAGCAACAAAATTTTCCAACGACATTTAGAAAAAGGCAAAAACTAGCCAGAGAGAGGGGAGAAGGGGGTTTGTGTGCTCATCATAAGCACAAATCGTGGGCTGGTTTTACTTAGATTTTTCCTTTGCGATTTTCTTTTTTCTCTCTCCACACATTTCTTGTTATTATTTTGAAAAGCCTCTCGTAAGTCGCCTGAAGCGCTTTTCAGTGTTTAACTTGTGTAAAGTTTTTCAAGTTGGCCAGTTGTACAACTGGTTGGACAGGCACGAGCACAACCAGTCAATCAGTCAGTCAGTCAGTCAATCAGTCAGTCAGTCAATCAGACAGCCACTTGTGTGTGTGTGTGTGTGTGTGTGTGTGTGGAGAAAGATGTCTAGTGACAGCTGTCGCTCTGCAGTTTGTGGTCTTTTACGGTTTTGAAAACAGGTCAACTAAAGCCAGAAAGAGTTGCAGTTAAGAGAATGGGAGGGCAGAGGGGAGCAGAGTGGAAAAGCACTAGTAAACACTAAACATGGTTAGAGCAATGCCAAATGCTATTTACAGCTTTTGAAGTTTAAGGCAATAATCAACTTGGAAAGTTGGCCAACTTCAAAATAAGCATAATGGGTTTTTTGGAGGTGAGGTGGGGTGGGGTGTGTTGCAGATAACATAAGCTTGAGTATTGTAAATGAGAGGAAAAATATGGCTTGCCAATGTAGCAAATATAATTGGTTTTAGGCATATGCATATGTGAGCCTACTTTCAAGTAAAATAAAGCCTTAAATCACAGCAAAAGCTAAAGGATAAAACAGAAATATACAAATATAAATTTACATAAAATATATTACTTGATTATATATTTATACTCTGCAATAAAATTATTTGATTAAATTTTTATACTCTGCAATAAATAAAATATTGACAGATAATATAATATTGCATTATTAACAATGACGAAGAGAAGCGCATTAGAATATATATATTTATATATTATATCCTTTCTTTCATTTTATAAATATTATTATATATAGTTTGCTTTTTAATAATTAGTAACTTTAAATAAATTGTTTTTAAACTGTCAGAAAAAATGTTCTATGAAGTTTAATAAAACTTAAATATTGTAAGCCAAAGTTCCAGACAAAAATGTATATTCTGATTGATTATATTAAAGTAGAAACAACAAAATTAGTTTTTCCGTTAGCAACTAAATTCATTCGAAGAATAATGAATTATTTATAATTAGAATAATATAGAAACTGAATTGCCAAACAGTAAGTTTGTTAAACATTTAATTTCCTGTGCATTAGATGTATATTTTGATACATAAATTTGCCAGCAATGCCATTAAATTAAGTTTAGATACTAATATTTATATTTAATATTTATGTACTTTAGAAGAGAATATATATATATATATTCTAAAGAGTACTCGCTGCACTCTTGGTGCTTCCTATTCCTAGCTATCCACAGATATCAACTGGGGGCAACGACGACAAACTGTAAAGCGATATCTCGATTTGACAATGGCATTTGCCGCCGCATCGCATCGCATCGATGTCGGGTCACAAATTCGCCGGCTGTGACAATTCCCAGAGTGTGTGCGAGTGTGTGTGTGTGTGTGTAACCTGAGATGCAGTCGGCGCACACATAACGTATACGTAATGCAGCAATTGTTACGGGGCGGAAGGTAGATGCTGGCAGACAGTTTGTTAGATGCTGCTGTTGTTAAGCGCTCAGTTCTGGTTACACTTACTGCAAAAACAGCTCGCACACATAGCATGCACACACCGGGCTCTAACACACACACTTAACAAATTGTAAACATTTGTTAAGCCAATTTAACAGGTGCTCGGATATCTCTTAGTTTTACATTAGGCAATCCTTAAATATCAAACTGTCTGTCACCCTTTTCTCTCCATCTCCCTCAGCTAATGCTTTTGGCTTTGTTGCAGCTTAATGAGCTGCGTGTGTATCTCTCCCTCTCTTTCTATGCGCTGTTGCTTCATGCCCCAGCAGCCCAACCGCATTTTACATGCATTTTTCAAGCGCATAAATCACTCAATTGGAAAATGCAGACACATACACTTATACATACATACACACACACACACACACAGTAAACACTCACACTAACTAACCCCTTAGCACCCACCTCCTCCCCTCTTCCCCCCTAAAAGCATAATTCATAAGCTGCTTAAGCCCCTGGTCATAAATTTACTGCACACACATTAATTAGGCCGCCCGCCGCCGCAACCCCAAAGACACTCTTACCTAGCATTACACTGTACGAAAAAATTAAGCATTTTGTACCTAAGTCAAGGACGCCTAATACTCTTTTTACATTGAAATTACACGCAAAAATGAAATAACTGGTTTCGTTTTAAAAACTACTGAATTATCAACAATATAAATTTTGTTTATTGTACTTTTAAGTTGCTTTTTTTAGGTCTTGAACCAATCTAAAAAAATATTTTTTTTTGTATATGAAGAGCAATATCGCTGAGTGTACCAATTGTACCTACTAACTACCTCTCTGCTCTGCTTCTTCTTCGGCTCTTTAAGCCTGGCAAAAACGCAACTCTTCTAATATAGGAACTGCCGCTGGGCAGGCTTGTGTTCTGTTTATGTTTTCTGTTTCTGGTTCTGTTTTTGGTGCTGTTTTCTGTTCGCTGGCTGCATCCCGAGCAAATGAGTAATGGGTGCTCATTAGTCTTGGCCAGAGATTGGGTGAACCTACTCGTAAATACCACGCGAAATGGGCTAGCAAAACCAGCTAACTGGCTAACCAGCTGCCCAGTTGCCAAAGCTTCAATTCCAATTGGAGTTTTGTTTCTGTTTTTATTTTTTCTTGCTCCTATTTTGCAGTTGTTTATAATCGTAAAACTGTGCAACAATTACAGCTTGGAAGGGAAGTGTATATAATACATATGTACATATATACGATGCATAAAAGGGATTTTGGCATATAATCAATCAAATTGTCAATCAATCAATGCAAACTAACAGCAACTGCAACAACAATAGCAATGGGGAGACAAAAATAAAAGCACACGCAATCAATGTGAAAATGTTTGAAAAACGAAATTGAAATGGACAACAAAATCGTGGAGCAGCAGGGAAGAAGGGGAGAGAGTGGTCAAAAGAAGAAGTTGACAAGTAGAAAATAACAACAATGAACGAAAATAATTAGAAATAAACAAAAATAATAGAAAAACAAAAAAGGATTTACTGATAGAAATAAAATATTTAAATTGAAATAGAAACAAAACTACGTCAAAACTATTTATGAGAAGTCAAAAACACAAATGAAACTTGTACAGAAATTCAAGTATATTAAGAAATGAAATAATACATAAATATATAAACAAAACAAATAATAAAAAAAAAACAAGTATATCTGTATATAATTTAAAGCTTTCAGAAATTCACCGCCATATTGATAATCAAATTAAAAATATAACAAATAATTATTATAAAATATATATGGTAAAAAACAACATTACTCTTAATATTCAACAAGTTGCATTGAAAACACTAAAAAAAATTGCAAAGCAACTTTTTTTTGCACTTAAAAAGGGACCCATAAAAACTCAAGAATTTGCAATTTACTGTTACGAAATTGCACAAAGCAAAGCAGCTATTGCGAATTATTAGGAATTACTAAGCAGATGTTATTTATTTTTGTTTTTTTTTTTATCTGGAATTCTGCGTCAAGCCCTGAGTAGGGCACTCACTTTAGAGTTTTATTGTGGCACACAACAAATCGCAGGTTTAGGGTGGGCAAAGGAGAAGTAACCCCCCACCATGAGTCAAAAAAAAAAAAGAAATAACATGCGAAATGAATCAAATAAAATAATAAAATATATATTTATTCAAATTAAAAAATTATTCAAATTATTATATAATTGAATAAATAAAATAAATTAATAAATAAAAATATATAATTAAATAAGTAAAGTATAAGAAGAAAAAAACTTGCAATGGCTATATATAAATATATATTCAAAATAAAAAGTGATTAAGATACAGAAAATATTTAAGCATAAAGGTTTCTAATACAAATTTTCATATTTCAGGCAAATTAAATTGAAATTTTAACTTATGCACATTACTAATTTCCCTCTATGATATGATTTTCATTGCATTGAGAAAACTAAACACTTTTGAATTTCATTCCTTTTATGAACTTATTTGATATTTTATATTCAACTATTGCTGCACTTTCATTTTGGTTTTGGATTTGATTTGCGTGCACTTACAATATGCTCCTTTAGCTCTTTGCGTATTGGTCCCAGCCATTGATGTAATCCAATATAACGTTTTTGCACCATTTTCAGGGCGGGGGCGCCCTGGGCGTAGGGGCCGCCCAGAAGGGCGCTGGCGGTCTCTAAAACCACCATTTTATTGTAATCGCTTGTGGTGTCGATTATTTTGTTGTTGTTGTTACTATTGTTGTTATTGTTGTTTTTGCACACACTCTTTCCGTTGTATTTTTATCCGGGCTGTTGATAAGCGCAACTGCCCCTATATAATATATTATGTGTTTTATATATATATATATATATTTTTTTTCCTCTTTTTTCTTGAAGAAAATAAAAAAAATACGCTGTGTTATCAACTTTGAGTTGAGTTTTAAAGAAAATGTTGGAACTTTGGTTTCTGGTTTCTGATTTGCGTTTTTTTTTAATGTAATGTGATTAACATTATGTATATGTTTATATATATTTACATTGGTCAAAATTGTTGATTCAGTTTTTGGCTTGAAAATTAAATTTCGTATTTGTTGTTGAGTTGTTCTTTTTTATTTTTTGGGGTTTTGTGTCGCGTTTCAATTAAATTTTAAGCCGCATTCATCAGACGTGCCTCTCTGGCCGCAAGAGCGATATATGAGAAGAGATGCTGCTCCTCGCTAAATGTATATATCTGCATATAGCTACATATATTTGTGCATGTGTATATAAGCTGCAACTTTAATCCTCACACGTTGACGTTCACGATGTTTTCAATTTACTTTTGCTGGCGGGGGGAATCCTTAAAATCAATTAAAAGACACGCACCACATAAAATTACCAAAAATCTTTTTCTCTTGTATATGATTTGCTTTTTTACTATATTTTTTTTGTTTTGTTATTAGGCACTAAAATTGCAGATTGGTTTGTACAATATTGCAACAATCTTTATTATTATTATTGCATTTTTTTTTGTTGGAGAGAGGGGTTTGAAACACTTGAAAAATTTTGCACACTTCACAATATTTGATAATAATAATAATTGAATAATTATAATAAAATATGAATAAAAATTACGATTTTTTTTTTTTTAAACTGCTTGGTACGAGAATACGTTACACGCTTAACGGATATTACACGAGAGTACGAAACGGAAACGTTAGAACGAACCGCAGTGTTCAAAGTTCCATCGCGAACTGATTTTCAGTCTGCGATACGATTTGTGCCGAGCCGCAACAACGACAGCCCAACCAACAGCGGCGCCCGAACGAATGAGCAACGAGGAGAGTTCGTCGACGCACGAATGCAGCGCGTCAACGAAGCGGTCAATCTGCCGGCACAGTGGGCGCAGTGCGCTCAAAGTGCTGCCAAAATTGAATAATTTGTGTGCTGAAGTAGCTGCATTTAATAAATATACCCAAATATAAGTTTGAAATACATATAAAATCAGTTCCCAAAAACAATTTAAAAATCATTTTAGATTATAAACATGTATATTTCAACATCATTTCGCACTCACACATTTTTGTCCTACTGTGCGAGAGAGAGCGCGCACATTTTGTGTAGAGTTTGCTCAGTGCATACGAGAAAAACACTTGTTGTTGACGTTCTGTGCGGCGGCAAAGCCGAGCACACCCCAAAAAACACCCAAGCAGAGTGAGAGAGCGCGAGAAAACTGTTGCGCGCATTTTGGCTCTTAAACTCTTATACTGGCGAACCGCAAAGGCATTGCCAGCTGTATGCGAGAAAAGAAAAGCGCAGTTATCTTTTGCAGAATATCTCGCAGTTTTTGGGCATGCAATGTGCATGAGTTTATGGTTCTGCCTGAATGCCAAACAGCTGCATCTGTGAGGGTGTGTGTGTGTGTGTGTGTGTGTGTGTGTGTGTGTGTGTGTGTGTGTGTGTGTGTGTGTGTGAGTGTGCGACTGAGTGTTTGTATTTCCTATGCTGCAAAGCGCATTGTTTGTGGCTGCTTCCGCCAAATGTTGCTGAAAGTTAACAGGTTGCCCAAAGATTTACAGTTTGAATGTTGACAACGCGAAGTTGAAAAGAAAAAGAGTTGAGATGTAATTTTAACCCAGCTGGAAACTAAGTGGTGCCTAGCAAGGTGACGAAATCATGCATAACTGGATATGAAAATTTTAACTTGACTAAAATTAAAGATATATAGTTGGCTTGCTGTGTAAATCTAAATTCTATAAAAAGTATTTTGTAATTTTTTATTAATTTCACATTCATAAGAGGAAAAAACTTTTAAAAGATGTACAAAACGTTACCTATCTCACATTAATTAATTTAAATTTATATTTCTATATTATATATTCTCTTAAGAAGCTCCAATTATTTTTAACTACTAGAGAATTTTATAGTTTAAAAGGGAAAATTTTTAAAATATTAAAAACTATTTTATAACTTAGTAAAACTTAAAACACCTGATTCACACACGACCCGAAAATGTTTATTTCGAAACCTCATTAATTATTCGAAACTAGACGACAAGTCCGCGCACGCCTTGTAGGAATATTAATGATGATAATAAATGAAATAAAACTAACGATGAAAAAAACTACAGGCTGTCTCGTCTGCTTGAGTATGATTATAATTAGGTAACGTTGAACCCATGCGGAGTTTGTTGACTTCTGGCAACAAAGTGTGACTAAACAAATTAAGCCGAGAACTAGGCGGGCAAAAAATAGAAAGAAAAAAAAAAAAGAACTGAAACTAAAACGAGAGCGCGCTCGAAACGTAAGAAAGCCAAGACACAAAAACCTTATAAGGCACCAAAAAGCCCAGCAACAACAAGGCGTTAAATTACATATTAGGCCCGGGCTCAACCGGGCTATATCAGAGGAGTGTCAAAAGAAGGCAGATAATAATAGCAGCAACAACAACAAAAACAGAGCAGATATAGAAGACGATTTCATGCACGAGAACGTGAAATTGTCTTTCAATCTCATAAGCTGGAAAATTGTCTGCGCGCGCAGCGTAGAAAAATGATGGAAAATCATCAGCAGCAGCAACAACAACAACAACACTAGCAGCATCGTCAAGAATGCATTACAAGCTCTGCAGCAACATGAGAGTTCACTAACTTCTAACGGTAAAACAACGAGCGCAACTGTTCAACAAGTTGCCATAAACATGTTGCAGCAACATTGCATCAGTAATTAAAGCTGCCCGCTCACGTGTTGCTATTTAAGTTTATGTTTTGGCTGTGTTTTTGTTTTTAGCGCACAAGTTCAATGTACGGCAATCACATGAGAAATTAGCACAAAAACAACAATACCAACAACAACTACTTGCTAAAGCTGCCACTGAAGCTTATGCAAACTAAGACCGCGCTAAGCAACAGAAGAAGCAAAGAGAGCGACTGCTGCTCTCTCAGCTCACCTCGACAATGACATTCAAAAAAGCTGCAAGTCAAGCTTAGATCAGCTAAGTCCGTCTCGCTCGCACACGAATATGTGTTCCCGTCAAACAGCTTTGAGTTCGTTCACCGCACGCGACGCTGTTCTCAAAAGTTTGTGTGTGCGTGTGCTGTGTGTGTGTGTGCTTGGCCTAAAATTTTTCAGCGACGGCCACGACCTGCCTAACTGCACAACAAGTTTGGCCGCAGAGCGAGCCAGAGAGAGAGAGAGAGGAGGTGGAGTTGCAAAGAGCAAGCGGGGGAGAGACGTGGGCAGCGCTTGTAACGATCGTCAAGATGTTAATCTCGCTGCCAGCGCTGCTCGTTAGTGGCGCTCTTTACATGCAGCGAGCCCGTACTCCCTACCTGCCTCTCCCTCCCGCCTGCTTCTGTTTTTTTTTCCTTGTCCTCCCCATGCAGCAATTAGCCCGAGACCTGGCTTAATTAATTAAAAATTAGTGCGAGGTCTTTGTCAATTTGTCGCAAACTCATTTATTTTGCTTAGCTTGGCCATCAATTGTATTCTGGTACAGTCAGCAATGTACTAATTTTTTTTATTTTATTTTTTATTGATAACGATAAGTGCAACACGCGGTATTCATGCAATTTATATGTAATTTTTTCCTCTTCTTTTTTTTGCAATTTCAATTCGCAAAACAGCTGTGTGAAGTGCCCAACCAGACATGAGGCAATGAAGTTTCAAGTGCCGGAGTAAGCGTGTGTGTTTGGTGTTTGTGTATTTGCATGCAGATCTGGCGCAGGGTTGCCAGGCACTTCAACGATGCTGTCAAACACGCTGCATCAAACTATTTTTTAACCCGTTATACATATATAACGCCCTATTGAGCTGGGCATTGAAATGCAATTGTTAAGCTCTCGGTTCTATTGACTTTTTCTATACCCTGCACACGGTTTGTGGTTAAATTAAATATTGATTAGAAATCTTATTCAATCAGAATACCTTTATATATATTTTTTTTTGCTATATATACCTTTTCTTGAACTTAATCATAATAATTCTTTTTAATCCTTTCATAGTATTTGTAGCGCATTCTTGGAATCGCCGCAAAATATCCTTGGGAAAATATAATCCTATCAACTTATGTATATTTTGTTTATTCCTTTCAGTTGAAATAATCTTTATTAATACCAAAAAGTTCTGTTAGTTTCTTTTTAGCTATGAAAAACCTATTTTTACACTTTCATATCACAGCGGAATTCAATTCTCAAGTTGCGATTATTTATGCAACTTAATTTATGAAATTAAAGCAAATGCTCTAAATTCCATTAATTTTTTCAAAACCATTTCATGAATATTCTTAAAGCTTTATTTTAATTTGTGGCACATATCGCTCTTTGCTTGACCCCTCCAGAGCTGCCATTGCTCCCAACTATACCACAAACTAACACAATTTTCATGTTGTCTACTTTTGCTATTGCTATTTTTTCTGCTGCTGCTCTTACATCCATCACGTATCTAAATTGAATTTATAATAGTTGACAACGCAACCTCACGACCCCAAGCCCGCCAACCCCCTCCCCCCCAATTTACACCCACACACACCCATTGAAAGTCAATTGGATTCGAAGCATCCACTGAACGAGGAGAGGCCAACAACAGCAGCAATTGCCAACAATTTTCATTCATTTCAGAGGGCACAAAAATGTGACGAAAATTAATTAAAAATCAATTTGAATTTGATTGTTGACTGAATCCCCACCCTCCCGACTTCAATATACCCTTTCCACACCACCTCTTCAGATCTTGTATATACCCCGTTTACTATTTGTGTCTTTGTCGTTGAAAGTTAATTGACATTTGCACAATGTTTGGCTTTTTTGGCTCTCTTTTTTAGCTGTTTGCTGGGTAGCGCATTCAATTGGAACCCAACACCAAAACGAATGCAATTTTTTACTCTCCTTTTTTTTTTAGCTATTTGTTTAAAATTGTTTTTTTTTATGATTTTTCCAATTATGCACAAAATGTTGTTGTCATCTGCTTCGTGATGGAAAAAAGGCAAATTTATAATTGAATTATGTGCACGATAAATAAATACGCTTGCGAATTTCAATTGCCGTTCAATGAATATTTATTTATTTATTTTTAAATGCAATTGAATTAAATTGCCGAGCCGTTTTTTTGTTATGACAGGATTAATGTGAAATGTAGCTGAAAAATAAAATTAGCCGTTGTTGCATATTAAAAACTGTGCTGACTGCTGGCAACTCTGGCGCATATGTGTGACCATTTTCAATGGCGTCTGCTAATAGGGCTGTGCAAAAAATGCAAATAAACACAAGCAAAAAGTCAATTCATTTGCCAAAAATGTTGCCAACTGGAAGGCAGCCAGCGGATCAGTGTCAACAATGCAAATGAATGAAATGAATGACAAGGCAAAAGCGTAACTGATAAATAAAAAACAAAATAAATACAAATAATAACAACGGCAACAAGATGACAATGAAAAGTCGCGTCGCCGTGAAAAACCTTTTTTTCTTCGTTTTGCTCCATTCAATTTCAATTGACACACAAAAAATTGTGTCAACAACAACGCGACGAGAATATTCAAAATATAAAAAGGCATTGCCAGAAGTAAAAGAGAAAAAATAACAACAAAAGTGTTGCCACACCTTGCCAAAGTATCGGTTTATTTATTAACCAGCTAAAAGCACCTGGGGGAGGTGTAAATATAGTTAAATAATTGAAAATTTATTTTTGTGCGCTTCAAAAAAGTAAATAAAGGGAAATTATTGGCTATTTAAGGATTGCCATTACTTTCTACAATTTAAAAGTATTTATTTATCTTTGTAACTGAATCATAAGTTAAAAGTTCTAGAATTAAAAATAATTTTAGCATTGTCCCAAACACTTTATCGCAGAAAAAACGTTCTAACGGTATCTTACAAACAAAAAAGCTGAGAAAGTAAATAATACTGAAAAAAGTACAGTTTAACCATAGCTACAAAAAAAGCTACAAAGCATTCTTTGTCATTATTGTAGAGGTGTTCCCTATTACATACCCAAAACACATAAAACCCTTTGCAAAAGGAAATCACAGAATTTTCTAATCAAGAATTAATAAACGTACCTGCAAAGAGAGAAAGAAAATATATATATAAATAACAAATTTATGAATAGAAAATTCTTTTAAATTATTTTTCAAAGTAAAAATGCTGACGCAGATTAAAGAGCTTACAGTAAAGCAAAATGCACACAGAAAAGCTTCTGTGTTCTTACTTATTATCTGTCTCATTATATTGTAATATTTTTTATATTTTTTATACGTTGCGCTGTACTTTAAGTTCATTAAAAATTACAACGCACTTAAAAAATTTGCTCACTTATGCCTCATTTAACCAAATTAAAAGTAAACACGAGGCAAAATTACCAGCGTAACGCTCACCGAGAATGTTAAGAGAAAACCATAGAGAACAAAGAAAATCCCTGTGTGTGTTCTCGTTGTGTGTGCAGATTGAATCAGCAAACGAAGGCGGCGCAAACAAAAAAAAAAAAATACGAAAAATTACACAACCGCAGAAAGTATGCAATGGGAAATTATGAAAACGGGTAAACACAGAGAAAAGGCAAAAAGTGAAAGTGTCACGCAACAAAAAAAATTCCGACAGTAATAATATGTACGGTGATAATGATGATTAAACTGAAGTTGATAGGGGCTGAAGATGATTAAGATGTCGTTGATAGGGAGATTGATGATATGACAGAAAGCAGAAAAAAGAAAATGTATCCTCCAAGTGACATTGCGTCAAATGGAATCAAAAAAGTTATAATATATAATTTGCTACGATATTTACCCAAATTTATTCCCTTATTTAATTAAAAATATATTCTATATTCTAATTTATTCTATTCTATTCTCTAATTTAAAATTTCTATACTTTTATCAAAGCTAAGCAGATTTAAGCGTTGCCATATTGCTAATGAATTTCACTGCAATTTGTTTTCTAAGTGCAAACAAATATGTTTTTTGTTGATTATTAACTCTCAAGAATTTATCTATTTATATTGCTCGCTTTTAAGATTCGTGTTCTATTAGAATCTGATTAGCAGCAAACAATCCCAAGCATCCTGCTGATGTCATGCAAAAGCCTTCAACTGGACCGTCACAAACCATTGACCTACACACACACACCCATTCACACGAGTGTTGCTTAGGTATAGGCAACTCGTATAACTGATGGGTAAAAAACTGTGGAAATCTCATATATTTAGCTGACTCAACCAATCAAACAAGGCACCGAAAGTGCTTTATTTATACGACTACATATATACCCTGTCAATAAATTTAATAATAATTCGGCTTAGAAAACTTTTCTATTAGATAATATTCCCAATTCTTCACATATACAAATTATATTCAATTATTAGCACAAAAATATTTTATTTTTTCCGTATTTATCCTTATAAATAATATACTTTTAAGACCCATAAAACCCTATATAAGTAGTTGATTATAGTAGTAGATAATACTTTCAATCCGTTATCTATATTAATATTATATTCAAAAACTAATATAATAATTATTTCATATAACATTATTATAACATATAACATTAGAAATTATTTATTTGAAGGGTATTTTATTGTCACCATATCAAATCTCTATTTTTCCTTGCCTTTTCTAAATATTATCTTAGAATGGGCTGAGAATCGTGGCGGATGCCTTTCGGCTTTAATAACTTTAAGCAGCTACGGTCAATTTAATTTTCATGGCAGATGCACAGCGCAGAGACAGGAGAGGCGAATAGGACAAGACAGGACACAGGACAGGACGCACAGCCAGGACAGTCAGCAGTAAGTAAACGGCAAAAGGAGTAAAATATAAACACACACACACACGTGCAGTCACATATCCTCTAGCAGCCGGGCGACAATTTGTGCAAGCATATGGCCGGCAAGAGCGACAGAGAGGAGAGTGTGTGAGGGGGAAAATAGGAAAAGGAAACTTGAAAGGAAAACTTGATTATAAAGCGATGACTTCACACATTGCCGAACGGACGAACCGAAGGACGTAGGACCTATAATTTTCATGCTGCTGCTGCTGCGCAAAAAACGAAAGACCAAACAAGTAAAAACATTGCAGTGGGGTATAAGCGACTGCGCTATGCTCTATTCATATACTCCAATAGCTTGAAAACTCAGTAAAATAATTCCTTGATTATAAATACGACTACATATATCTAAAGTTTCAAGTCTTTAGTTTAAATATACCCCTTCTGACTTTGCGAACAGAGTATATGAAAAAGGATAGCCACAGGACGGCACACAGAGAGAGGACATTGTGCAAACAGAGGCGTGTTTTCTGCATGGGCGTTGTAATTTAATACTTTTCTAATATGTAGTTGTCTCTAACTGCTATTGCTCTCTTTCTCTCTCTCACTCTCTGTCTGTCTGTCTCTTTCTGCTTGCGTGTGACTTTTCAGAAGAATTTTAATAGAATTGGTAAACTGAGCTGGGGCCAGCTCTCGTAGTGCGTGATTGGATGCCTAAAAGTAGGCAGCATTTTCCTTATTTTCCTTTTTTTTTTTTGGAAAAATATGCTATTTGCCTTCTATTCTGGCCAGCATATGTTGAACTGGCCCAGAGCGGGTCAGAGTGGGGTCTTTATGAATGGCTAAACAAGTGCCGGCAGCGCAAGGCGCAGCAGTTAAGTCAACAAGCCGCAAAATGTTTCTGTGCTCGAGTTAAGTGCGCTCCGGCGCTGAGTCAATAAAAGGCTGACAAATGTGCAGCAACTGGGCTAGTTAAGCAAATGGACCCGTTGTGGTAATGTCTAAGGACTCACAAAAATCAGTGTACAACATTTTATACAATATCAGCATTTAGTCAAATAGTCACACGAAAGAACATAAAAAAAAGACATTTATTTATTATCCAAATCTGAATTTTGACAAACAATTTTTTTTTTTTTGAAAGGGGGATTACTTTTACCTCAGGAACCAGTATACAAATTCAATTCAGACAACGAACCAATTACATAGATAGATCGAGCAAGAATCCTACTTGCAGAAGGGAGAAGAGCTGGTGTAAGAAAGAGGGAGTAGATGAAAAATATATAAGCGAGTCTTATAACATGACCAAAAAACTACATTACCATTTAAAGCTTAAAAACTGTTTTACGAAAACCTCACGAGACTCACGAGCAAAACTTTTGTTGTAAGCTTTGCAAAAAAAGTAATTTCTAAACTATTTAAAAACATATGTACACCCCAGTAATACACCATTAGCTAAACATTTGCACAACATTTGCCATAACGACAAAAAAACACAGTTGCTAAACTTCAAAAGCAGCAGAACAAAGCTTAGGCAATAATTAATTTTAACTACTTGCAGATATAACCCAAATAGCAGACAGCCAAAACCTCTAGGTATTAACTGTAATAGAAAAAAGGAACAAAAAATGCCGCGACTTTTTTGAAAGGGGAATCAAGCGAGCGTGGGAGGTGAAAGGGGGAAAGGCGTCCGTCCAAAGCTTTTAGCATACATATTAGAATAGAGTTTACACGTAAACGTACTTCATTATTAACCCGGCGAGTGTGTCGCATGCACAAACATGACAAACTTCCCCAGAGAGAGGGAGAGAGGAAACCCCCCCGCCTAGCCTAGGGCAGAGAGAAGGGATAAGTGTGAGAGCGGGAGAACGGGAGAGGAAAAAATAAATACATTAAAATGCCAGCGGGTAAAATGAAGATACAAACAAACGCATTAATACGTGACGCTGAAACATTATTAGAAAATGTGTCTCGACGTTGGTTACTTGCCCCAACAGCAGCACGAGGGGCACTCAGTCGAGGGGGCTGATGCAGGGGGTGCTTGTAGTACGTGCGTCTATGTAACGCTAGAAAGGGGCGGAGGGGGACGCTGCCTGCTGCTGCTGTTTGCCTGTGCAATATATTTTAGAATTTTTGCACTTGGCACAGTCTGCGGATTGGGGGCTCGAGCCTTAACTGCGGCTTCGAGCATTCGAGTTTGGGTGTTTCACAGTTTTTTTTTTATGCTCGTTCACGAAGTGAAAAGAGTATACTGGATTTTTGCAATATCCGTATGAACGCCCACTGGGGGCTTGGCAAATCGAGTTAATCTATATATCTTCCTGAGTTTTAAAGTTAGAAATTTGAAAGTTTATCAGACAGATTACTGACGACCTCCTCTAAAGATCGTACAAATATTTTTGGATAGGCTCACTGGACGCGTGGCAAATCGATAAAATCCATATATTTTGGGCGCGGATCGGGCCGAAAATTGTGGACCACACCCAATGTCGCCCCCACTTTCGACTGTTTTAAGCTGTTTTAACACTGCGAACGAGTATTGCGCAGTCGGTTACACCCGACTGGAATGTTCTCACTTGTTATTTTTGTTGCTGGTGGGTTTTGTAGCTACCATTGCCGGCTGGCTTTTGCCGCTGTCATGTCTGCGCGTACTTTTAATATGAATTTAGTCCTTTAAGTCCTGCCTGCCGTACAGACTGTCTGCTCGAGAGTTTCTGCTCCGGCTCCTGCTCTTTGCCCGGCCAGCTTTGTTGCACTTGGTGGTTTCGGTGCACGTTTGTTCAATATGTCAATAT
Organism: Drosophila colorata; assembly: GCA_035041545.1. Lineage (NCBI taxonomy): Eukaryota > Metazoa > Arthropoda > Insecta > Diptera > Drosophilidae > Drosophila > Drosophila colorata. The sequence continues at coordinate 1,117,113 of JAWNLD010000077.1, forward strand.
TACATGGCGTTGGCCATTCCTGAGTGGCATTACTTTCGTTGTGCGTCCTTCGTTCGCAAAGGATGCTTGTAAGTGACTTAATCAAATAACTTTGCATTGCCAGCTCCCTTTTAAAACACCTCCTTTCTCCAGCTTGCTGACAAAACTCTTTCTCTTTATTTTTGTGGTCTGCTTTGGTTTCTTCGCTTGCATTTCGGCATTTTCTTTACGGCGTGTTTTGTGCGCCATTAAACATCGACTTTATTTTTGGCTTTTCTGCTTTGCTTTTCCATCTATTTTCTTCGGTTTTTTTTTTTTTTTTTTTTTTTGTCACCCTCTGAATCTTGTTGCGAGCAAACGACACGTCGCACCCGACATGACATTAACTAGAGTTCGTTGAGATCGTGAGTGTTGGTTGAAACCAGCTTTAGATACTTTATAATGGAGATTGAATATACTCTCGTTTATGTTAAGGCATAAAAAATGAAATGAAGAGATAGAAATAGGTATTAACAAAAATATAATTAAGATGATGATAGAATAGAAAGGCAGACAACGCAAAGAATGAAGGTAGGAGACGAGAGAGAGGGAGACAGAAATAGAAGGAAAAACAACGAGGCTAACAGAATTAGAACAGTAATCGAAAACTTCAATTCAGATTTGTAAGCCAATTTTCATAGTCATACAAAACAAGCAGATAATTTAAATAAGCTTTCTTTACAAGATAATCCTTCAAAGATATTTAAATTACAAGCTACAATTGCATTTGAAAACTGCACACAAAATTTCTTCTAGCCACAATTAGAAGCCAGATGAGCATCTTACTCTCAAAGTCTACACATTAATTCACTTTACGCTGGCAGAAATTCACTTTACAACACTATGTGAATTACCTGCCACGCAGGCAACAGCAACAGCCACAACAACAATCTAAACTGTATAACGTGGAAAAATTCATCAAGCGCAAAATAACATTGCATACTTTATGGCGCATTATGAAAACACACGCTCCAAAAGGGTACAGGAGGACTGAGGGAGGAAAGGGGGGAGGAAAGGTGGGGCTAAAGGGTTGCAGGGTTGGTTTGTGGAAAGAAATGCGCTGCGAAATTTGCGCCACATTTGCACAAAAACGTTTTAGAAAATGTGCGCAACATGACAAGCCCCAGTCAACCCCTCCAAACTCATCCCCCTACACACCCCTAGACAACAACTGCCTGAAATACACACACACACACACACACACTTGAAACTTTTAAAAACATGCAAAATATGAGCTAGCAGTTAGCCCTACAGTCAGTGTGAGCCAACATTTACGCAGATAACGCTGATGATAATAATCGTGATGATGGCCATAATAATAAAGATGATAATGAAGAGAATGCTGTTGATAATGATAGGCATGATTATGACGATGCAGATGTCGCGACTAACGACGGGAATGCCTTATAAAGAGGGTTACAGCTAAATAAAACCAGGCACTTGAAAAAACTCGGAAATGTCAGAGGTATTTTCACATCCATGGTCACTTTAGTTATACTAAAAATAAAATCCATCGAATCTTTAGCCACATTTAACGCATTTACATGAGCCAATTATAATATTTTTAGGGTCTAATTTAATCAAATAAGCATTTCAAATAAAGTAAACAGTAAGGCCCATACAATAAGTGACCCTGGAAAAAAGAATTTCCTAACTGCCTATTATTTCCATAACAACTTTTAATGCCAAAAAAAAAAATATATATATAAATGAATAAATAGAAGTAAAAAATTGTATCCTCCTCCTTGTTCACTTAATTTACTCAAACAAACAATCATCTTGTTTCATATGCGGAAAAAACCACTTTCAACAGTTTTTTGCCAAGTGTACCGCGCTAACAGGACTCTCGCAGAGCGCAACAATTCTGGCGCCTGTCTGACGAGGCTGACGTCAGGCTCGTAGCCCCTCTTGCCCCCTCCCCTCCCCCTACCACGCCTCTTGCAACCCTGTCCACACAGCCTCTAGCTGAATATTTTGCCATATGGCAGCGTAATAATAATAAACTCCAAAAGATAAACTCGTATACAACAGCAACCGCAGAGACACAGCGAGGGGGGCGAGCGCAACAGGCGGTGCGAGCGGGGCGGGGCAGGGCAGGGCAGGGGTAACGGTTACGGGGTCGAGACAGGGCCACAAGTGTCGTCACTTTGTCGGTATCGGACGAGACGTCAGACGCTGTCATTTTGTCTTATCTGCAACAGGGCCAGAAGCTGCGCCAGGAGCAAGACGCGGCGGGGGGAAGCGGGGAAGAGACCCCGTTCTGGGGCGATAGAGCCAGTTATTTTCTTTCAATTTGCAGTTGGTTGCAGTTGCAGTTCAACGCAGGAAGATGCAGGCGAAGAAACTACACAGGCCAGGGGCTGGGCGGCGGCAGGGGGCAGCAATGAAGATGTCGCTGGAGGTGCCACATGCCGCATGTCAATAGCGGGGGGAACAAACGAAGGGCACGAATGGAAATTGTTGCAATTTTTATATTAAATTTCATCAGCGAGGTCAAGATAGTCGATGTAGATAAAGTTATAATAAACGAAATACAAAAGAGAACAATAATCTTTGATGTAGCAAAGAATATATACCCTAGATTAAGCAGTCAGTGTAAGTGCTGTCTCAAAAATATTAAATTCCTGATGATTGTTATAATATTGAAAAATATTCCTAACATTTTTTAGTTGCGATACGGATATTTGCATATATAAAATAAAGCTTGGATTTTGATTTAATGTAAATAAAAACTCTTTGATGAGCATCAGACGGACCTATATGTTTTTTTTTTCTTTTTTATCAAGTATAGTTTAAAATAAACCTAAAATGGTTTGCATATTATCTTAAAATTTGTTGTTTTTTTAGAAAACTAAATTTTTATAAATATTTGAATTTTTTATACACCGTTTAAATTGAGTTTTATTTCTCATTTCAGTGATATTATTATTATAAATAATAAAAATAAATAAACAAACGTCTACATTCATGTATATAAACTTTCAAAACCAATTTTCCCATTCACACATTTTTTCCATTTCATTTAAGATGCCAAAATGTCGCTTTACCTCTTCCATATACTCCGCCCGCTGCCCCCTCTCCAACTACGCCTCTGTTAAAAGTTGCCAACAAGCCGCAAATGAAATTAAAAATGTGTCGCAAAATCTCATTGCGATTTTCAAGCCGAATTATTTCTACCCTCTGCCCCACAGCTGGTGGTCATACACAAACCCCCTAAACTGGCCCCCGCCCTCGTCGCTCATCCCCCAGTACCCTCCTGCCTGCGCTCATTTGTTGGCCAAATCCAATGCCACGCCCCCGCATCGATAGCCTGGCGGCAAATTAAGCGCAAGGCTGACGCTGACGTCGTCGCTTTTGCCCTGCCCCCCTCGCTCGCGACCCCTTCGTCCATACCTTTGCCCCTGCTGTTCCTTCGTCTGTTGCTCCATTGCATACCCCCAGGCGTTATATGTAATTGCATTTTTTAGTTTTAATGGAGCGTACAGAAAGCGGAACGGAATGGAATGGAACAGCGAACAGCTCACTGCGAATGTAATTAATTTGTAACGTCTGATGACCAGCTTAATGGAAAACACAGCAGCAGAAAGAGCTCAAAGGGGGAGGGAGGACAACTGTGGCAGACAGGGGAGGGGAGGGGGCACATTGTGGCTGGTGAGTTTTTGGGCAATGTTCGTTAGCCAGCTGCGTGCAGCTGACAGCGTGACAAAGTGACTAACGGACTGCAGCGAGATTCGCAGCTGAGATTTGCTTTTAATAGTTTTATAATTGTATTTGATATGATTTAGCAAAAAAAATAATATATATATATTATAATATATAAACTCTAAGGGTAGTTACTTTGGGGGGTGTGCGTAGTGAGTGAGTGGAAATTGCGTTAAGCCAGGCGAAAAGCCAGGCAAGGGTCACAATATTTTATGTCTTAATTAAATGTCTTCAAAGCTTTTTAACTGATTTGTGTCTGAAACTAATTTTGAGTTAGACGAGTTTTGGTTTTAAAAAAAAGCGATAAGAGTTCATTTTAAAAGCAGTTTCGATTGGGAACGTTTTTAAGTTACATTTTAGCATTCAAAATTAACAAGTTGACAGGAGCAGAAGTAAACACAAGCGGGCAAAGCATTGCCTCAGTTTCTAATTTGTTTACATATTTGTTTATATAAGTTGGCAGCACCAAAAAAAAAACACACGAGTTGGCAGCACCAAAAAAGACAAAATTGTCAGCGCTTTAGATAAAACAATTTTTAACAAATTAATAAAAAGTTAGTTTTTAGTTGAGTAAATACCCTGTAATAACTTAAAGTGCATTCTTTCAGTTGACCAAATACCGCATTCATTACTCTCACAAACACTCACAAACACACACACACACACACACACACACACACACACATTGCGCCCCAACTAATTCTCTATTCAAGTGCAGACCGGAGGACACTTCCTTCAACTTTAATTACAAAACTCTCTCTCTGGTAATCCAGCTGAAAACCCAACCAGAAAATAGAAAAAGTAGCAGAAGAGAATTCAAACTAAGGTCAACATCAAAGTGCCACCAAAAAAAAAAAAAGGAGAGCGAGCAAAATTTGGTGATTGTGACAGGAACTGGACTGCGACTGCGGCTGCTGTCTGCCAGGTCGCCCATTTCCTGTCTGGTGTCTGGTGTCTACTCTGCTTTGGCGTAACACACACCAAAAACACACACACACACACATGTCTAACAATTTGTAAAAACAACACTCGACTTGAACTTTAAGTAAACAAGCAGCGAAAACTACATAAATGAGTTTGCTAAAAACTCGCAACACACACGACAAAAAAAAGCGACTCGAATCCAAAAAGCCGCCGCCTGCCTCAGTGTGAATGACACAGCAGAGTCGCTGTCAAGAGGGGGCAGGTTGGGGGAAGAGGGGTTACACACAGTTTGGCCGTGCAAAAGGTTCCATGTCCAGACACATTCACGTTCTCACACTCAAGCGCTGGGACCTGATGAGCGCACTGGATTCTACTTTTATGCGGTGACACTTGCGGACCCCTCCCAAACTCCCCATCATCCCCACTCCCTCCCCGGTACTTGCACCTAACACACCGCCCTAGCTCTAGCCACGCTCATGATATCAAAAAACTTTGCCGACAAAGAGCACAAGCAGAAGAAAAAGACACAAAAAAAGTTACATAGAAAAAAGAGAGCAGTGATGAGGTGTGAAAAATGGCATGAGACTGTGCGACCAAAGTAATGTGTGTATTGAAGTGACAAATCAAGAGTTGATGATGCGAGTTGACTCGCGAGAAACTGGTTTCTCTACTCTATCTCTGCGAGTTCCAATTATTGTGAGCATTTTCACGCCATAATTTGATTGATGTGCTGAATAATTACAAATGCTGCCTATAAATATCTCCACTTTTTTACGATCTTAAGTGGCACTTCTTATCGAAGATCTAACGCGGCTCTGGTCGCTGTCATTATTAATGAATTATCATAAAGATTGGCGAGCGCAGGACAGAATTATTGGAAAACTGGCGCTTTAAAGGAGATTTTTAAAAATTAAATTTTTAAATATAGGTCTTGTTTCTATTTATTAGCTAATTATTTATTTGTTAACAAAGATTCTTTCTATTAAACAAATATAAAGACAATGTGCTCCTATAACAATTTGTTCGAATTATTATCACTGAAGAAAATGTGTATATTTTAAGATTATTCAAATTTACAACTATAATATTCTCCCTCAACTAAAAAAAACCAGATTAAACATCGCAAAGTATAAGAAAAGCCACATTGTTGGCTCATTATGATATCGCGTTAAACTCATCTAATGTAACTTTTGTCCACGCCGCGAGGCGTAGCCGACTGGAAAATGGGCGACGACGTTGACATCTCATGAGCGTCAAATTTGATCAACTCAAGTGACAGCTGTAGGGGCCATAATAGGTTAACATTCAGCCGTCGACAATTGTTGGTTGAATGCAAATTTGCACGTGTTTAGTGGAAATGCCTCGGAAATAATGTCGGCGACTATTAGGAACACGGCGCGTTAATGGGGCAATCAGTGAATGGCAGTTGCACACAAGACTGCAGAGAGGCCAAGCAATCAAAGTTGCGATGCTGGAGCGATGGAGAGGATGAGAGCTTAAAGATATGTAAGTGAATGAAATGATAGAAATATGAATGGGTAAAGTACGGGAGAGGTAGCAAAAAAAACTAAAAAATAAATATAACATAGAATATCTCTAGAACTTTTAGTAAAGATATCTCAGCAACGTTGCCAACTTTCACAATGGATTACATGAGTATATATTTTATAAATATTATCTTAAGGATCATAAAAGCATCTTTAACAGTAAATCTCCCATTCTTCCATAATTTCCTCTCAGTTTAGATAAAAGAAACATTCTCTACTCTCAACATCTAGACTATAAACCCTTTAAATACCCAATCACAATATATATATAAATTATAGCTTATAAATAGAAATTATGCCATTTACTGACTGACGCAATCGGCTTTATAAGTGCCCAAAAACATAATCATTTCTCCAACCAAAATATTATTCTATTCATCTCTGTCCATGAGGTCATGACAATATCATGATGAGATGTCAACAGTTTAACACCCGGGTAAACATATGGCTGCGGGGTGAAATGCTCTTTTTATGTGTGTTTTCCTTTGAGCGGAACCATTAGTATAATTTCTATAGACATTCTTGATAGATATTCATAAATTTCATATTATTAATTAAATTAATCAAATTCACATTAGCGGCACGCACAACGCCGGACCCGGTTCGAATCGAATCGAATCGAATCAACTTTGGTAAGTCATTAGAGTGCGGCCAAAACAAATACGGCGAAAGGCAGATGGTGTTGAAGGGGGTACGGGGTACGGGGGGTACTGCGTCATTTATTAAATTGCCAATGATTTCTTTATTCGTTCAATGAACTTGCCACAATAAATGGCATAAGGCAAATCAAAGCGATATTAATAAGCGCCAATTAAAATGCTAATCGTATTTATAGTTTCAGGGGAACGAGTGGAATGGAATATTGAAAGAGGAAAACAAAGAAACTAGGAAAAGCAACAAAAAAAAAAGTAAAGGCAAGACAAACATTGGCCAATGACCCAAAAAGAAAAAGCCTAAGCAGTTACTCATATGGAAAAACCAGAATTCCTCGACTAAAAGAAGAAGACTCTGGCAAAAATCTTGTTAGCTGACATCATTTAAAGAACTCGAGCTGGAACGACAACTAGTCCCAGAGATATACGTGTGTATTTGAATGTATTTATGGAGATCATGTCTCTGGCTTTGCCAGTTTGGCATTGCAAATCTCAGCGGAGCTGCCAACCAACCAGGAAGCAAAAAAAAAAAAAATAATACAAATAAAGAAAAGAAAAGAACCAAATTGCGACTCTGGCAACGCAAGTCCAGTTGTTAAAAGTTGCAAGTTGCAAGTTGCAAGCAAGAAATTGCAGCACAAGAATGAAGAGAAGAAAATAGAGGTGAAAGTTGGCAAAAGAAAAACGAACAGGGCTTAGACCTAGCGCGAGAGAACCAATTATATAGGGCAAACATCATTTATAATAATAGAAAAAACATATATTGATAAAAATATATGTATTTTCAAAATAAATCAAACTTCGATTTAAATAAAACAAGAAAGAAAAACTTATTCTAGTTAATAAACAAATTATTTTTTGCTTAACTTTCTTTAATAATATAAAATTTAATAATATAACTGAACAAGATTTGTTGAATGATTTGTTTATCTCAAGTTGTGATAAAATGATTAAAATATACACAAATATCTCGTCACAAGTCTGGATAACTTATTGTTATCGATGGTAATTATTCAAGTGGCCAAGTGTAACGTTTTGTTCTACGCCTTTTCACAACTGCAACTGCATCTTGGGAGTTTTTCCTGTTTTTCTTCACTCATTGGTTATGCAAATTGTTTTCTAGACAAACGCCAAAAGGGGGAAGAGGGAAGAGGAAAACGGTAAGAAAAAACTGGAAATGTTTGCAAAGCAAAAACTGTGCTACAAATGAGACACGAGAAAAATTGATGTTGTTGTTGTTGTTATCTTACAGTTAAATGATTATACGTAACGGTACTCCTTTCTAATGATGGCTAATAACTCGACAATGACGACAACGACAACCTCTTCTAGGCCTCAAAGAATGTTGTAGAGGCATTTTCTCAATGAGCACTAAAATAATTGGCAAGAACAGAAACAACAAACACAAAAGAGAGGCGAACAAACTTTTGCCGCCGGACATGACAGAATAACAGCAACAATTACAACAACAAATGTAATACAAAACAGCAGCAACAACAACAACATTAACATTAACAGCAACAAGTACAAGAACAATAGCAACAAGTTGGCAAGACAGGAAGCCATAGGAAACATTGTCGGCTACACCCAACGTGACATCATCTCAAAACAAAATAAAATGGACTGCAGAGCAAGTGCGCACGACTATGAGATACCCTGTGTTAGATTGAAAAATGCCAAGAAACTATATTTTAATAAAAACTAGGAGTTTGAAAGTAATGCCAAAAGAATTATATTATTATATATATACAGAATTAAAGACTATGAAATACCCTATGTTGAGTGAAAAAATGCACAGTAACTAAAGAAAACTGGCGTAGATTGTGTGATATATTATATAGTAAGCCAAATCCGGCGGAGCTGTAATTGGAAAGAAATTGTGCAGAACTACGAGATATCCTGTGTTTAGCTAAAGCAGTTGCATTGTAGAGATAAATTAATCTAAAGTGTACGCTAGGATACAAAGTGAATCAATCTTAAAATATATATATATTTAAGGAATGTACACGACTATGAGATACTCCGTATTTGACTAAAAAAGAAGCTAGAAAGCTTGATTGTTAAGAACTAACAAAAGAATTTACTAGTTCAAAGCTTTTCCCCTCATGCCAAGTTCAATATACACGCTACACAATTCTCTACAGGGTATTGCCAACTATGCTACACAATTGTGAGCTAATCCGGCGCGCTTGACTTTCACGTTTGCAATTAAAGGGCGCATAAAGCCAAAGGGAAGACACAGAAAAAAAAGAGACAGATTCGGAGAGAGGGAGCGAGAGAGAGAAAGAGACTTAAGCACAGCCGAGTGACCAGCCGAAGCCAATGACCCAGGGGCGTAACTGATGAAGACCATTACCAACAACATTAACATTAACATTAAACATTGCGATGATGATGATGATGATGATGGGGCGTAATAATAGCGTTTAAAATAATGGTAAGAGCCAAATGCTAAAATAAACAACAATTAAAACTAAACGCAAATGCGTAACAAAACAACCGAGCGGGAGCGAGCGAGATAGCGCGACAACAAGCAATGAGCTTGCAATAAAGCATAAAGGCAACAACAAAGCCAAGCTTTACATGCGAGCAGACACACACACACACACACACACAGACAACGCACAAGACAATGACCCTCCCTCCAAAGAGAGGGAGGGAGAGAGACAACAAGAGCAGGCACTTGAAGAAGAGTCATTAGCATGAGCTTGAACTAGTTGCCCAGGCAACATGTTGACAGAGAGAACGAGCGCGAGAGAGCGCGTGATCAACTGCTTTGTGCTGCTGCCTAGGCCAAGGTCAGCTTGGCAACATGTTGACAACATGCACTTACATGTGCGTGCCTCGCTGCAATTGCTCATGTTGCCAGCCCAAGCTGCGTGTCGTTCGCTCACGAAGCAACAGCAGCAACAAACTGCATTTATTGTCGGCGGGTCAAATGTTGTGCACGCAACATGCATACACACACATACATACACATACATGCATATATGAATGTTTACGTGTCGCCGTCGACATGTTGCCCGGAAAAAACACTTTGAAATTAAAGGTCAGCCCGAGGTAGGCAGCCAATCAACGGCGTGCTCGTAACTTTTATAACCATTTTCAACAGCTCTTCTCTTCCACTGCTCATTTTGTAGCAGTTCCTCCTCCTGCCTGGCAACATCAGAACTAATAATCATGACTTGTTAATCTTTACGCTCTTGCCTTCACACTCGCTACTACCATCTGGCCAGGGTACTTTTCTCGGCTTCCCAACTCCCTCCACTTGTTCTGCTTTATCTGCTTTGTGTCACGTCTGGTAAGCTGCTTGCTAAAAAATAAAAATAAAATAAGTTTAAGAAGCAGAGGCAGCAACAAGCTGGCATTTAACGGTGTATGTTCAGCTTCTTCTTCTTCTACTTCTACTTCTACTGCTCGTTGAAAGCATCTTTTTCACGCATTATTATTATTATTATTATAGCCTAACAACATCATCATCATCATCATCATCATTATCATCGTGATATAAGTGCAAAAAGCCATTGAACGTTTAGTTTTTCCATTCTATTTCGTGCGCTTTTCCTTTAGATTCTTCAACTTTTCTCACCTTTTCACTAGCTAAAACATTTTTTAAGCAGTTCCATCTTTTAGCTAGCCTCCCCTCCCCTCCCATTGAAACGGCGTCTTTAAAGTTTTCCTTTATTTTCCTTGCGGTTGTTACTTGGCGAAAACACTTTCTTTCCGTTTTGTTACTTTTCGGAACATCCATGGAAAAACATCGCCAAAAACTCAACCTTGGACAGACGTTTCCTTATCGTGGGTGTTGCCAGAAATGCGTCGGTTGCAGACACTACGCCTCCTTTTGCCCCACCTTTGCCTGAACATTTTGCTGTTTAGTGACTTGGAAAAAAGCGCATGAATTTTGTGCTCTTTATTATTATTTTTTTCTTGGCTGTTTTCGAGCTATTTTTTGGCACTTAACCAAGGTTAAGTAAGTCGGCAACAATGTTATATTTATTTGAATACTTTTTGGTTGGAGTTTAAGCTTCGTTAGGCCAATAAAGTTGAATGTAAATAAATTATACTTTGAAGACAATTGTGAATGGTGGAAGCTCTAAATCTAATTTTCCTTTTATTCTATTATGTTCAATCGTTCTTGTAATTAAGGGGCAATATTTGACAATTGTTTTCATAAGTTTGGGCGTTTGTCAATCTTGTAAAAGAGAGATGATAAAGTATTTTCTTAAATTTATAGTTTCATACAATGGAGTCTAAAATTCTTATTTTAACAATATCTTCAATCTGTTTAACTTTATTCTGAATACTATATTTCTTATGCAACAATACTTGACTCTTTTTAAAGTTCTTACATCACGTTTTTTTTTGCTTCCCAATAAAGTCTATCTCTTCGTCTTCCCCTCCCTTTCAATTCGCACCTCTTCGTGCGTTTTCCTGCAAATTATCCCACTGCAATTTTATCATTGACCTTTCTCATTGTGCCCAGCAATTTCTGCTACTCTGTGCTTCTTCTTCTTCTTGTTTGACTGCCAGTCGCCATTATTGTCAAGGTCTTTGGTCCGGGCTTGTCTCGGGGATCTGGGTTTATTCACTTTTATGGCATCTCGCGACGCGACAGCTGCGCAAATCGAAATGCAAGACCCCAGAAAACTCACGAGAAGAAAACCAAACGAAATAAAAGGAAGAAAAACTACTTTGAAAATGAAATTGAAAACGTTACGCATGCGTTTTCAATGGCTTTTGAGGGGCTCAAAGGGGCGAGGGGTGGGGTATGGGGCATGGGGGCTCTCACAAAGCTATCGAATGACACAAAGCGTACAGAGCAAAAGAAAGAAAAAAAAATGTGTTGCCGCGACGGCGGATGCGAGAGCTCTGCTCTGAACTGAACTTGGTTCGCTGGAAAATGGAAAATTGCATTCACCAAAGTGCAGCAGCTGGCAACGTGAGGTGAAACAGCCACCCCCCCTCCCTGCCCACTGCCACACCCACCCAACAACGAAATGTGATCTGTGCGTAGTTTTTTGTTTTTGTTTCTCTGCTTTTTTACCGCCTTGCGAGCCAATAAAAGTGGGCGCCAACGCAGCGGCGTCTGTCAGAAGTTGACCAGCATTAAAGGCGACCAAACAGGCCAGGATAATCAACGCCAGGAGAAGCAACAGCGGGAACAGGATCAGGCGACATGTCAGCTCGCATTTCAATTGCCATATTGTGGCTCATTTGGGCCAGGCTCAAATCGGATGCAGCCGCGGCCAGCAGCGGCGAGAGGTGAGTTTGCAAAACAAAGCTGAAATTGCTCAAATCGTTACAGTCGGGTGTAAACAACTGGCTAATGCTCTCTTCGCAACTTAATACAAGCTGCAAACAGCCCCACAAATTTTTCCCTTTAAAAACTGTTACCCCACAATCGTGACTTACAAACTTTGAGTCATAAACTGTGATTTTCAACTGTGACTTTCAACTGTGACTATTTTGACTGTGAACTGAATTGAAGAGAAATTTTAACAAGTTCACCAATTTTGTAATAATTAAATTTATGTGTATCATATGTTCAGCTAGTTTCATAGCATTTACACTTAAGGTCAAAATAAATATATTTTAATGGAATTTAAGAATTTACAGAAAATTCTCAAACCTTAACTTCCTTTTCTTTGCCCAGAGTACACATACGTCTGCACATGCCGGACGTTGTGCGCCAGCACACGCACTTCCACAAGGTCTACAAGCACTTGCCCCCCGCCCCTGTCCCAGCTCCGGCGCCCGCCCCGCTGAATATAGTGCCCGTGGGCAAGCCGCATGTCTCGCTGCTGGGCTACACGACGACGGCGAGTGGCAGCGGCGGCATGGCGCCCAGCCTAATGCAGCTAATGGCCACGGCAGCCACGCCCATGAGCATGCCGCCCCTGTCTATGGGCATGCCCATGTCGAACTCCTTGGCGCCCAACTATGGACCCGCGCTCTTCGACAGCTACAATCAGCAGCAGCAACCAGAAGATGCAGCAGCAACAGCAGCAATTGTGACGCCACCGCCTGCTACAGTGAAGCCTGGCATCAGCAACTACCTCGCCGCAGCGCCGTCCACCAAGCGGCAGCAACAGCTGCTGCAGCAGCTCTTCACGCCCAGCCTGATGGCGGCCATAAAAACAGCACAACAGCAGAAGGAACTAGAACTGGAACTGGAGCCAGAGAGCGAACCGGAACCGGAACTGGAGCACAATGAGCTGCTCAATGGTAACTTTTTGGCCGCACTGCAGCGGGAATATCTGTCCAAATTTGGCGGGCGACAGCGCAGCAAACGCAAGAGAGTAAACTACGCGAGCAAACCGCGCGGCAGACCGCAGCAGCAGCAGGTGAAGCAGCAGCAGCAGCCAAGCAGCGAAGAGCTCTACGATGACTACCAAGCAGAGCCAGGCACAGGCTACGAGGAGCACGCGGAGCAGGAGGACGAACAGCCGACAGAGCAATATCTAGAAGCAGCCAAATCCTGGGCGGAGCTGGGCGACAGCGAGGACGAGGCGGGGAGCTATGATAGCGCCGTGGCTTTTAGTGGCCAGCAAAGTGAGTTCAGCGCCATGCCCAGTGTGGATGAGTTCCTAAGCCAAGTGAATGGCGGCAGCCCTTATGCAAACTACTATGACAACATGTACAATGAATATGGCAACACGGGTCACACTGGCAGCGGCTGGCGGGCCACGTCCACAGGCCAAGCGCGACCCACTCCGGCCACGCCCACACGCTCGCGAGCGCGCCCCAGGCGACCCAACGAACTGGGCAGCACGGGAAATGGCGGAAAAATGCGCTACGTGAAGCTGGCAACGCGCAGGAAACGCAAAAATCGCATCAAAGCGAAAAGATATCGCGTGTAGTTGAAAGATATGTAGCTAATAATCACTAGGCTAAGCAGTTATCTAGTTCTTAGCGGTTAGCATACTTTCTTGAGTCACTCTGCAGTTAGAGCCGGCATCTAAGCTCAAACTTACACTAGTATTGAATTTTATAAATGTTAAGTTTGATTATTTCCAACTAAAAAACTAATATACAAATTTTCAAATCTTCTTTTCCATCAAATTGTAACGTTAGTAATTGGATAAAGCATTGCTCAACACTGCAAATAATCCGTTCCATTACAACATTTTGTGAGCGAAAATGTCTCTAGGTTGCCACAGCTGATTTGCATTAAAATTTGCAAAACCTTAAAATAGTTCCAATGATTATTTTTACATTTTTCTGCATGCACTTTAATTTATTCCCAGGGTATCGCATTTAATTTTCGCAAAGTCGATCCTTCCAATTTCTATAAAGTTAAGTGAGCTTAACAATATTCTTACCCACACTTATAGAGCTATTTCACGGTTGGATTCTCTTAACTGTTGCAATTTCCTTAACATTTTCATTCACGAGCACTTACCTGAAAAAAGATAAAAGATATATACAAAAGTTAGTCACGTAAAAACGGGATATTCGTGGACGCAGCACTCAAATAATCATAGTAATTACTAAAACAATTTCACGATGCCTTTTTCATCTAGTGTCTAGACCCGAAATTGCTCATCCAAAACAAATAGCATATTCTATTAGCACACAAAGCACGACAAACGCAGCCCAACCCTCAAGCAAGTATATAAAGGAAAACCGAACCCCAAGTTTCCTTGCGAAATAAAGTATACGATTAAATGTGCGAGAGCGAGAGGGAGTGCGGGTGCGGGGCGAGCGAGCGCAAATAATAAGTACAAATGCTAATAAAATTCAATTAAAGGCCACAAAATTACAATAAAAGTGGCTAGGAAACTAACTCTGGAAGGGTCACTGGTCAGGTCCTTGGATGCCCTAGCAATGTGTGTGTGTGTGGGTGTGCGGGGGTAGGTTGCTGGTGTCACATGAAAAGTCAAAATTAACGACTCATTTGGGCAAATTGAAGCCATAAACTACAAAGCAGAAAGCCAGACAAGGGGCCAAGAACGGAATCAGAATCGGGAGCAAGCACCAGGACTAGAACCAGGACGCAATACCCCGACTCCACAGCTGACGTCACACTATGCACAGCAGCCAAAATATAAATTACGCAAAAAATTCCAAGTGAGTGACGAGCACGAGCTTAGGGGAGGGGGTGGGAGGGAGGTAGGTGGGCGTTGGGCTCGGGGGGTTTGTAGCTGCCTGTTTTGTTTATGTTCTCGGGCTCATCCTTTATTTTCGTTTTTGGCAATAATTTTATTTCATTTTGCTTTGGTCATAAAAATGTGACACACTCACTCTCTCTTTCTCTTCTCCTTTCCTCCTCTCTCTCTCGCTTCCTCTCGAGTCAAACATTTGCTGCATACTTTCAGGCGAAATTAAAAGCGTGCAAGATTTTCATTTGTTTAAATGTGTGTATGTGTGTGAGCGAAAGAAGCGTAAGAAGAGAGAGATAGAGAGAGAGATAAAGGAAAAGGGGGAGCATTTGCCCCGTCCGGAGGCTGTGGTCTCCGTCCTTGTAGAGGGGACGCGGCATATGGCAAGGCGACACATAAAGTGTTGATGTGTCAGCCATATGACATTTATTGTTTAGTGGGGAAGAAAATTTCTCTGCACCAGGCAAACGTTTATTGTTATAGCCGCCAGATGGCGTCAGCGTGCCGCAACAGCAGCCAACAAGTGGCAGCACCAAGAGTGAGGGGAGAAGCACCATGGCTGACCCGCTTGTTTGCTGTGGCTTCCGCCTGCTTTTCCAATTCATTTGATTTACAACGGAAATGAGAGAGAAATTTCAATTCAATATATGTAAATCCCTTGATCTACGACCATTGCAGAGGGAATAGCTTCTAAATGATTATCAAAATGCAATAAAAATAGATAATCTACGGGCTAGTTAAAATGGATTTGTGGTACTTTTAAAAATCACAGTTTCAATTTCAGAGCTTCGTGAGTACTTTCACTTTAGTTGAATATAATTTTCAATTATTTCCTATGCTTGACGTTTTCTGTAAACTTCAGCTAAGCTGCAAACTTTCAATAGATGATATTAGATACGAATATTGAGCCTAAATACATCTATACATACACATGTATATACGAATATCCTTCTGATTGAATCAAAACTTGCCTTTGTTTAATGAAAGTGTCATAAAATGGATGTTAACTCCAGCACATCGAGTTTTTATAGCCAACAACAATTTTATAAGCTACATAAAAGATGTGACCGTACAACATTTATATATGTACATCAATATGTATTAGGTATATGGGCTTTCATGTCTTAAATTTCATGTTTTCGCAATAGAAAATTAATTTTCCAGCTGTGCTCCGTATTGGTTTCCTTCTCTCCCCCAGAATAAATGAGATGAATAAATAAATAAAACATTA
Source organism: Drosophila colorata (assembly GCA_035041545.1). Lineage (NCBI taxonomy): Eukaryota > Metazoa > Arthropoda > Insecta > Diptera > Drosophilidae > Drosophila > Drosophila colorata. The sequence continues at coordinate 1,133,293 of JAWNLD010000077.1, forward strand.
TCACTGCAATTTCGTTTCAACGCGTATCATTTGTCATTTGTGTGGGGGGTTGGTAGCCCTACGACCAGTCACGCCCCCTTCTCCTAGCGCCCCCACGCCTAATTTTGCTAGAACATAGACTAGAAAATGCCAGCGGTTTCGGCTGCTGCTGGCATACAAAATGCAACGGCAAACAATTCATTAATTTAATTAATTTGTGGCAATTAAATGCCAGGATAGTTCGCAGGCCGGGGCTTGACCTATAAGGAGAGGAGGCAGTTGTTGTTGCTGCCACGTGGGGCAACTAGAAAAGCCGCACAGTCATCATCAACTCAACGCTAGAGCCATTACTTATACGCCCCTCTTACTCTCTATCTCTCTCTCACTCTCTTTCTATTTTGACCTGGTCATCATCTGGGGGCCCATCAACTCCCCAGGACGTTATGAGCGACGCCCCCGCATCTTGTTATTGTTGTTTTTGTTGTTGTTGCCACTAAAATGGGTTAAGTGTGTTCCATGTCCGCTTTGTAACGCAGAGATAACGACAGGTAACGTCCCATTGTTCAAGGTGTTGAAATATGGCACTTAACCGGGAGGCAGATTCAACAAACAACAGCAAGAAAAAAAACCAACATTTATTTACCACGTGTTCTACTACAAGGGGAGTGTGGGGGTATACAAAAACGTACAAGTAGACACACTTCAAAAACTCTTAATTGCTTGTCATCGCGTTGCCGCCAAACAAAATGATTCAGCGTGATGCGTGGCATTGGGGCGAAACATAAGATTAAAGAGCGTTCTGTTCTTGCGAGAAATACATAATAATTGGTGGTATCAGAAATATATACAGAAGAGGTTCTTTATCGACACTTAAAGAACTTGAGATGTGCCTTTGTATTTACTTCCATTGTAGAAACAGTTTTGTAATTAAAGGTTTCAAGGAAATTGAGAGAATTTAATTTCTATGTTGTAAAACATTCTAAAGAATTGGAAAAGAATTCTTTAATAAAATTATAAATAAATAAATATTTATTACTTGCAAAACTTTGCCAACACACGTCTTAAAAATACTAAAACTTTACTCAGCGTTGTAGAATTCTTCAAGGTAATACACATAAATCTTAAAAAAGTTCAGCGATAATTATTTGTATTAGCTTTTAAAAATATATTATTTTAATCATTTTAAAATTCCTATTCCATATTCAAACTTTATGCAACTGCCTAAAATTTGGTCTTTCCTCCGTATTATCTCAGTAGCTTCAGCATTTTGGCCATTAAGCATATGCAATCGGGGTGTGTTCACATGGCCCCAAACGATTAGCCGACCAGCATTTGCATAAAAATAAGCCCCCAGCCCGGGCAACAATTAAAAGAGCGCTCCACTCAACGTCGGTTGTGGTTGTCATGCAGTCATCAGCCCGACCGCTGGACAACTGAGCAATTTAATTAAAATTAAAAGTACAACTGCAGCAACAACAACGAAAATACTCGCGGGCATTACGAATGTATTACAAAATGCTAATTAAATGCCATGGAATTGGGCCAAGCCTCGCAAATGTGAGCTACTAATCACACCCACGCCCCACTCCACGCCACGCCCCCCTCCTGACAAGCGCATAAGGGCGTGCCATTGCAAAGGGGTTGTTGTTGCTGTTGTTTTTTGCGCTGCGGTCTCAAGTGCATTGTATAAAAAAAAAATTAAAAAAAAACATTACAAATTCTTATGACTATTTGCGGCAATTAAGTGAAATTACTTTTGTGTGTCGCAGGCGGACGATGATGATGAGTATCGTTGTCAACGCCACAGAAATGTGCTTAACTCACACTCAGAAACACACACATGCATACATATGATGTGTATGAACATTGCTGCAGCACTGCAGTGCAGACTGGAACTTTGATTTTTGCATAGCAATAGGATTCTTGAGCAAAAAAAGCTTGTTTTGAAAAACTTCAAATTCTCAAATAATATTCAAACTTGGTCCTTTTTATTAAAATAAAATTCTACAAATGCAAACCTCTTTAAAAAAAATAGTTTTACTTTTTAAAAAGCGAGTACATTTTCTTAATAACAGTGTTGTAAAGCGCTTTAAAGTAAACAAATCTTAATAAACTGTAAAAATATCTTCTCATAAATTATCAAATATATTTTTGACTCAATGTGCTGTTGCCCAGTGTAAACACAGTTTAAAATTGCTAAACAGCTTTAGATGCATTGTTGCGGGCTTTATAAGATTTGTTGGATTCCTCCAGTCTGCTGCTGTGGTAGAGTAATTTGCGCTACTTACAATTAGATCTAAATTTCAGTTGACATTTGAAACAATTAAAACGAATGAGTGCATCAACAATATGGCGCACAAACTATGAAAACTGGCAAAGCTGACGTCCGAGCGGCGAACAACTAACTGACGCAGATGAGAATTTGCCCTACGGATGACGATGATGACGACTGGAATATGACGAGCAACGTCTATGCGGACCGGAAAGCATGAAATAAAATGCGTAGCAGTGGATGATGCAGTGCGTCGCCCGCCTGCCTGCTCCGGTTGTCGTCTCTGCGGTTGTTGGGCTGAGTCCTGGTTCGTCATCATTCGTTTTGCTTGGCTCTGGCAGTTTTCTGATTATCCCAACAGACGTCACAGCCAGCAAGGAGTGTGTGTGAGAGTGTGTTTGTGTGTGTGTGTGTGTTCCGGAGGGGGCTTTTGGTTCGTCGGATTGGACAGCTGTGATTACAACTTTTCTGTTTATGTTTTGTAATTGTGTGCCATGGGTTTTGTCGGTTTTTGACAGTTATGATGAAGAAAAATGTGGGTGCCACACACATAAATGCATGTGTGTGCCTCAATGGATGTGTGTGTGTGTGTGTGTGTGTGCATGATGCATTAGTCCGCAGTCAACGCAATGTGGCAACGCCTTCTATTTTATATACCCAACTTATTGTTACATTTTGCATCGCCTCACACAGGGCAAAGCACTTTAAATGTGACAAAGCGCAGCGCAATTTCCAAAATTGAAATGCATCGAGGCAAGAGATATGGCGACATATAAGAATTAGCAAATTAGAAGTGATATGTGTTCGAGTAACTGGGCTATCAAGTTTGAAGTGCACTTTAAAGTTGTATTAAACAGGGGTAAAATAGGTTGCAAGTTGGTTAGAAAGTGATTGAAGCCAGCTTAAAAATACTCGGAATACGGTAAAATAATATAATATAAATTACAATAAGATAGTTGCAAATTCAGTGATATTAAAAAAAAAGTTTATATGCGCTTCAGCTGCTTAAACAGTTCATCTTTTGCCTTGATAAAATTCTAGCAATAATTTAAAATTGTGTAATAAATTTCCCTAAAGTCAAACTAGATTTACAGCACTTTTTGCTCCTTAGTCTTTTCACAGCATAGAAAAAATAATAAAACAACCTAAATTTGACACATTTCTAAAAATGTTGAAAGCTTACAGCTGTCAACATCTTCATCACTGTCAGCTCCCGCTCGCCTGGGCCCTAATCCCTATACAATATTCACTGTCAATGCATATCTCATAGCCGTAGACGTTTGACCTATGGCAATTCTATTGCAAGCCATTTTTATAACCCACTCTAGGGGAACGCAGGGAAAAAGCCTTGAGTATTGTTTACACATACAAGAAAAACAGTGTAAAACCAACAGTGGCAATAAATAGAAACATGAAATAAATAATATGAAATGCATTTTATACACGAATATTGCATATACTTTGACAATGGAGGTAGGCAACAAAAAAAAAAAGCCAGCCAGTTTCTACTTCTGTGTAGGGGGTTCTCTCTCGAGTGCCCATTGACCATATATCATAATAAAATACGCACACACATACACGCTGTGGCAGACATAAAGGTTGCTACTTGGCGCCGAGGACTTTTGTCCTTGGTGTGGAAAACTTTTGTCATAGAGCGAGAGAAATTGAAAATATGCAAGCAGTGAAAACTTTTGCTGATAGTACAAAACTGTTTGTTGTGTATGTGCGAGTGTGTGTGTCTGTGTGTGTCCGTGTAGTTTATAGAGCACAGTCCCTACACCGTTTTTCAGGGGCGGGGGTAACTGTGTCAAGTGCAGGCTACAACATTTTATTAAGGCAACCACAGTTGGCAACTTAAATATTTAAACAATTTTCATTGTTTAAATGCGCGCACAACAAAAATATTTAATACGAGGAGAAAGGCAATGAATGCAACTAGCTAATTAGTTTTTTATTACTTGTACTTTTTGAAAATCACAGCTTAAATATTTAAACAATTTTCTTTGGTTAAATACGAGCACAAACAAATATTTAACTTATTTTTATAGGCGAATTTTCAGTACCAATGGAAAAGGTTATCTAGACTCTATATTTCAGTTCCTCAAAATGTATACCTTTTGTTTAGTTTATTTTCGTTTCAAGCCAAAAAACAATCTTATTCATTATACTTAAGCTCATGAGTTGCGTTCTCTTTTTGCTCTTCCTCTTATTGTTACTTATCCACCTTAATAGCTAATAAGCTCTTGTAGCTCACTAAATGACTGACACTGAAAACTGTCCACACTTGACAAACAGGCGGCAGCACAGCGACATCAGTTGGCAGACCTCCCCACAAAAAAATAAAATAAAATGTTCTATGCAACCAACACCGAATGAAGCTCATTTAGAGTTTTTTATATTTTTTTTAGGTTTTTTTGCCTCGGGTTTTTTTCTTTTTTTTGTGAGGTTTATCAACACTTCCGCACGACGGTGCGCATACAAAAGCTGCAAAATTCACGCTGAACAACTGCCACACACACATACACACACCAAACACACACACACACAGTATAGAGAGACATATGCGCATCCTGCTACTTTGCAGGACATTGTTTGCGCTTTGATAACACAGACACCCACCCCCACACCCGCACACACACACACACACACACACAACTACCATCGTCATTACGGCTATGAAAATTGCGCATGCCATCGCATTGTGTTTGACTATGGCGCCTATGGTGAGGGGGCGGCTGATAGAGCGGGCGGGCGGAGGGACGGACACAGCAGGCGACGGAGTTTTGCGAGGAATGCTGGCAGGCATCGCTTTGCTGACAACGCATACGCCAGCTCCCTCGCTCACCTACTCTATCGCCCTCTCTCGCTCTTTCGCTGCAGAGCAGTCAAAACTATTTTTCGCTTGGCATTTCAAGCATTTTATGGTTTTATTTCGACAAAAATTTCGCCTTTAAACACGCAGATAGTTGCATGCCACAGCTGGCTTCGTTCCGGCTATCACATAGCACCACAGTGAACATCCCCTTGCACTAGCCTAGCCCCTCCTATTTATCTGCGCCCTCGCATTGGCTGGCTGTTAATTCATTGCCATGTGCTTTTCATTACGCATACGCAGCGTGTACCTCAGCCAAAGAGTTGGCCCCGCGGCGAATGCTGTCGCATCTGAGCGTGTATATAGTATATTGAAATATTTTCCAAGCAACAAAAGGTCATCGATAAGAAAGTTCGAACTGTGTGCGTAAAAGTTAAGGCGTAAATTAAAAGCAATTACATTAAAGTCTGAGTGCTATAAAACTGTTAAAAAGAGTATTGCATAACATTTAGCAGCTGACTGTCAGGATACATTTTGAAAGTTAATAGTGAAAGCAAAGCTAATAGCTACAAAACTCAAGTAATTATCCACATTAAACCAAAAATTAAATGTACATTTTTATTAAATCATTCATAATTGAGCTATATAGAATATTGCACAGGCTGATATTAATGCGATTTTTGATCGTATATAAGAAGCATACGCAAGCTCAATGCTATGACAACGCAGCTCTTGAATGAAACGTTGACAATATATAAAAGTTAATAGCCGTCAGCTAAGCAAATGTTTATGCAAAATAACTTGACTGTTTTTGTAAAAATTCAACATTCTTTACTCTATGAAAATGATGTCAACTTTAAGCGCATAAATTTGCAAAGAAGCCACAATTTGAACTGGATCTGCAAATAGAATAGAGCTAAAACAAATGAAACATGAAATGAAATTAAAAACGTAAATTGCACTTTTGTGAAGGCTCGAGAAGGCAAATAAATAAATAACACGGCCAACGAGAGAAGAGAAGGATAAACACAGTCTCGTTTGCTTAGGCCAGAGATAAGCAATGGCAGGCGGAGCAGGAGCAGGGGCAGGGACAGAGGGGGCTAAAGCTGAAACAGAGCTGCGTCCGATTTAGCCTTTAGCTGTTGCCTCCAGTTAGCTTTTATGCCTCTGTCCGTTTGCCTGGCTGGATGTCTGCCTGGTTGGTTGCCTGGCCGGGGAGCCGCTTGTCATTAATATTTCACAACCAGGCAGGCTAAAGGGGGCGACAAGGGAAGGCCGCTCGTGGTCTAAGCTACAACAAAACAAACTCCCCTTCACCCCACCCACAATTAAAATCAGATTAAAGTTGCGCTAATTTATGCGACCGCACGGCGACACAAAACAAAAGCGGATTTTGTGAGTTCCGTAAAAGCCGTTAAAGGCATTGCGCCAGCTAAGCAGGGGCGCGCGGCTGCATACAAACGGGGGCCAACAAAGGGGTTCGTTTAATTTAGCAACATAAAAGAAAACCGACACAAAAGCAGAATTTTCGTCAAGAAAACGCACGCTTAGACACACTATCGAAACCACAAAAACAAAGACACAACAAATAAGAACATTGCAGTCGGGTGAACCCGACTGCGCAATACTTGTTCACAGTTAACAGCTTTAAACAGTCGAAAACGGTGTGAATTATAATTTGTTGTTTTGGAAATATATCGATTTTTGTAATTTGTGGACTCGATCTTTAATAGAGTTCATCCGAAAACTACGCCCCCAGTGGACGTAACCAAAAAATCCTAACAATATATCTGACGTCGGTATATACGAGTATATATTCAAAGCTTCAAGTCTCTAACTTCAATGGCGGCAAAAAAAAGGAAAATTGCGGCACAAACGCAATATACTCTTTTCACTTCGTAACCGAGTATAAAAACCCATTTCCCCACCTGCCCCACTTCCAAGCAAAAGCAATCCGAGTTTTCCAGTTTGCTGCGGTTTTAGTTTTCGCGAGATTTTGGTTTCGGTGCCGGGCGCGCGTCAAACTGTCCAAGATGTCTGTGCCTGGGATTACGAGTGCTAATCCTGTCCGCCTCCCTCCCTCGGGGCGAAACAGCAGCAGCTTCCCGCTGACAGTTTCGTCCGGTTGAGTCATGATAATTGCTTTGAGCCACTTCTGCCTCATCCTTTGTGGTTTAAACTTTGCCATAAACATGTCACAAAATTCTGTGGCCAAAGTCAAATGGCAACCAAAAGTCGCAAAACGGAAAAAAGGACATCAGGACCTCAGCCTGACTGAAAGAGAACAATTTTGATGGAATTGTGTCGCATGCAAATGCTTAGGGAATATCAGAAAAACAATGTCAATAAAACCAGTTTACAGTACTATGAAAAAACCACAATTCACAATTTTATTGGTAAGGAAAAGCGTGCAAATTTTCATACATTTGCACAGCCCAAGGACGAATTCGCAGCATTCTAATCAAAGGCATGAAAAAATGTAAAAACAGCAACCAATGAACATGGAGGATATGTTTATCAGGATATGTTTATCAGGGAGCTTAAAAATCTTATAAAACATGTACTAAAGCAGTTTTAGATACTGAATACCCTAGGATATCAAGCTGTTAACTTTTTATTTGACTTATTATTATTCGTATTAAGGTATATTTCCTAATTCAGTCAGCTTTGCTGTTGATTTCTGTCTATTTAACAGGGTATGCACAACATTGAGCTTACAGAGCTTTCAATAAACTTGAAGCAAATTCAAAAACTCTAGAAAGTTTACCTTTCACAGCTTTATTTTAGATTCTGAAGCTCTATTGCTTTATACATTCACACTTTTTATGCTCTTACTTCAATCTGTGATTATTTTACAGGGTATACATATTTTCTACATATATTGCTGTCTTTCTGCTGCGCTGCCCAACCACAAAAACTATTTTTAGTCACTAAAAGTCTGCATTTTCTGAATTCACATCACTTCTGTGGCTCTGCTCCGGCTTTTCTCTCTCTCTTTCTCTCACTCTCTCTCTCTATCTTTCTTCCTTGTTGTTATTGTTCTTTATTGTTGTTATTGTTGTCTGCCCGTCTGGCTGGCAAACACAATTGCAAACAATTCAATTTAATTAAGAGTTTTACCCACAACACACCGACACAATCACACACTCAAGCACACGCACACACAGAGAAACCAAAAGAGTCGACAAATTTTTGGGCGCAAAAAATGTTCACATTCGGCTTTTGTTGCATCCATCAGCAACAAACCAAAAGTTGCCTCGAAACCATTAAATCGATGTCTGCTTCCTCTTATATCAACTATCCATTCAATGAACAAACATTTAAACTAAAAAAAAATGAAACGTGTTTTAGATACTCTATTAAATTCACTTTGTGAACCGATTTGTATATATCCAATATCCAATTTATTTATATTTAAGCCTCTATATTTATTCTGCATGGTTTAATCTCATATTAACATAAAAAATTTCTGTTTTAAAATATTTAGTAATTAATTTTTCTGGCTAGTTCTTGTCAACTCTTAAATAATGTTTATTTCAGTTAGTTCGCTTGACAGTTGTAATTTATTTCATACACTCTTTAAGCTGAATTTACAATTTCCTTTAAAGTTTGTTGTTGGCCCAGCCAATCAAAAGTTAAAAAAAAATTTTTTTTAAAAGGAATGAAATAAATTTATCGGAATTTACAATTGCAGATGGCGAATCAGATAAAATGAGAACGAGAGCCAAGAGTAAATAAAATGCAAAGCAGAAGAAGAAGAAGTGACTATGCAGAGGTTGCATAATAAATTCAGAAGCAAATGCCAAACAATTATTTACAGTAAATTTATATTGTTTATTAAAAGTAAAGGCCAAGTTAAACACACATGCGAGTGGCAAAGTACAGCTGAGACACTTACAAGAATCTAACCCCCCTCCATCCTACATCCTTCTCCCTTTACCCCTTCTTGAAGAGAAGTGGCAAAGTCTCGAGTGTTGCTTAAGCAAGAAAGCAAATATAACACTTGCTACTCGGACGAGTAAACAATCTACACATAAGAAATACACACACAGATATAAAGTCATCTATATATATATATATAGATATCCAAATATGTAATACACACCCATACACTCACACACACACATTCTATTTGTTTACGTGCACTTTGGCAATTTTCTTGAACAAGAGAAATTTTCCTTATGCTTGTTTTTTTAAATGATTCTCGAATGCCACTTTGGAGTTTGGCCAGTTGCTAAACCGGATTTATAATAATTAATTGGCTACAACATTTTCACATTTGTAAAACAATTGCATAAGTGTGTGTGTGTGTTTGTTTGTGGTTTTGTTTCATTATTTCAATATTTATTGCCATTTCAGTTGCTCGGTTTTAGCAACGTTTTATTAAGTGCCACTGGCAATCGGCATCCTCTTGACTTCAGCAAGAATTCCTGTACTTCCCCCTTCCCCGCCCAACAGTGGCTGCCTTCGGGGCAATCGAAAAGTGGCTATCGATAAAGTTTATCACTTTAGTTTGTTTATGATGGGCAAGTGCCCTTCGCTGCAATTCTCAAACGATTAAGGCAGGCGATAAGAGCGCATGTTACGAGCAGTGTTAATAAACTTTTATTGCAATCGATAAGTCGATTCAGCTTCTATTAAATGCAGTTATCGAAATGGATGATTATAATAATATACATTTTGTATGTTGTAATATATATGTTGTTATCGATACGCTGATATCGATGTTTATCAATACTTTGGTATTTGTTATTGTTATTGAAACCAGTTTGTGGTCTCTGTAAACAGCAAACAATAAAATAAGCTAACCTATTAAGAGTCTACTTTATTCAACTGCGATAATTTAGCTATCGATAACCACTACATGCTCTATATGAACCTACAAAGAACGCAATAACATTCGTTTTTGCCAGTACTAAAAAGGAACTTCCAAATAATATAAAATATATACACACACACACACACACGCAAAATAGCCAACAAAGTTTTCTACAAAAATGTCTTACGACTATTATTTGTGGTAATTGTTATTGTGTGGGGGTGGTAGGGAGGGATGGCAAATATACTGTTGTTATTATTATTTCCGGGGTTATGGGCATGACTTTCTGTCTTATGAATATGACAAGTTCAAGCACGTAGCAAAAGGAAAAATATTTTCCTACACTCGTATTCATAATTAAGTTTTGCATTTTGCTAATAGGTTTTGGCCATCTATTCGATATACGCCTAAGTAAACTTTATGGCAAATTTAATTGGCTACATGTGGCAGGCAGGAAAACCAAAAGCCGAAAACCGAAGCCAGAATCTACATAGACTGGACTGAGCTGCTGCAGTTCAGTTTGCAGCTTTGCTCCACACACACAACATTGTGTGCGTCGCTCTGTGGCAGGCAGTTTAATTGGGTTTTTCGAGCCGACTGGGTTGCCTATCGTCGGGCCGCACCTTTGGCTAGTTCCACTATCAAAACGGCTCACGAAACGACGTCAGGTGGGGCTGGCGAATTGCCAAAATGTGAAAAGCGGCTCAGTTTTAGACACGCTTCGCCGGTTAAGCGCAGGACAAAAAACAACACATCACGCATACGCAGCGTGCACTGTCGAGCAGTTGATTTAGCCTTAAGGCTGAAACTTCAGCATGTGGCAATTGCGAAACGTTCCGATAACTATTGATTCAATAAATAAAATCAAATAATATAACCGAGAGAGACAAACTTATTGAAGCCACAATTATATATAAATTAAGAGATTAATAATTATTATAAACCTATATTTTTTCTTCTAAATAGATACCCGCTATGAAGAATAATCGATAACATATTTGCCCCTTACACCAAAAGTCCAACCACATTTATATGCAATTACATAGAGTAATTTATAAGTGGCTAATTATACTCAAATTAGAGTTCGATAGCCCGATAAAAGCTAAATTGCACACCAAATCGATAACTAACACACTTGCGCTTTCTTTGTCTGTTGTGTGCGTTATACACTTTGTGTTTGTTTTTTTTGATTGTCTTTCAGCTGAAATTTAGCCATGCATAACAAAAGTTGTTGTTTTTTTTTTGTTGTTGTTTTTTTTTTTAAGCTAGGCGACTCGACAATCGATAGAAATAGTTTTGAATAGCAAATAAAGCGACAATTGTGAACGCCTGAGCAGACAAGGCGCACAGCAAAAGAGAGAGAGAGAAAAGCGCGAAAAAAGGCCAAAAAGAAAAGAATGAAAGTAACACTGCACAAAACAAATATACCTACAAATTCAGTTAGAAGCAGACACGGGGGAAATGAAGAAATAGAGAGAAAAAATTTGTGATAGAGCGAGATAGGGAGCTGCGGACAAACAGCACAGCGCGCCAGGCTGACTGACAGTTAAAGCTAGTCCAACAAATGTCCACCCACGGGCGCCCCTCCCCACCCCCTCCATCCCGCTCGCCACCCATCTCCATTATTTATGCATCAATGGCTGCTATGACGACATGCGCTAAATTGATACAGTCCACACAGAGTATGGACGACGACGATGACGATGGGGGGCGGGGCGGTGCGTGGGTGGCTCGCATATGAAAGTGGTGCCAGAGACAAGGACATGCCACCGCCGAGCGCGCCGCACGGTGGCGCCAAGCGACGACACGACACATGCAATGCGACGCCAGCAGACCAGGTAAATAAATAAAAAAAAAAAAAAAAAAAAAAACCCAAGAAGAAACAGTATAAAAAAAAAACAGAAAAAAATACTACAAAATATTTGCAAAATTGAAAAAAGTATAAAATAGAAATAAAATAAAAAATAGATGTATAGAGTAGGTACAGTTGGTGTATAAAGGGAGTTGAAAATGGAAATGTGAACGATAAAAATTGCAACTCAGCCGCTCTGGCACAGCCACGCCCCCTTCCACTCACCTCCCATGGGCTTTTGTCGCTGCTGCAGCTGTAATACCACGAACAAGCCACACAACTAAATAGATTTTGTCCTCCATTTTTTTGTATCCTTTGTATCGCAGCGGAATAAAAAAGTCGCGTCGAGTCATTGAGCCAATTGAGTAAATTGTTTTATTGAAAGATTTTTCGTCCTCACTTTTGTCGCGATGTGCTCGTGTACGTGTATGTCCTCCCCGCTGTGGGGGGCAGGGAGAGGGGGATCGGAATTATCGAGTAGTCGTACAACCGAATATTTCGCTTCATTTTTTATTGTTTTCATTTTGTTTTTTTATTATGCGCTGACATTTATGCATTTTTGATGAGTTTAAAAGCGCTTTTATGCATTCGCTTTTTGTTTCGGTTTATACAATTACTTTATAGAGTTTCATAACAGTGTTGGAAAACAGTTAAGTGATATGAAAGAAATCTTGAATAGTTCTTTTTAGAGGTGAGCAGAAGAATTTAATTTGTGATTGAGTTAATTATCAGCTATATTTAAATATTTCTTTATTTTTGTAAGTGCTGTTAATGTTGTGTAAAATAAAATAATGTAAAGTAAGGTCATTTATATTTCTTTCCTATATGCTTCTGTCATGTATATTGATATACACTCATATATATATAAATATTGTACTCTATATAAATATACTTTTTTATAAATACTACTTTAATGTATATATTAATGTTCTTAATACTACTTTAATGTACCTTAAAACTGATCCCTACACTCCCTATGACTGCCCTTATATACTCCAAATTTTCCCAATTATTTGCACATAGTATACTGCTCTCAACTTTACTCTCTTGCGCACAAATTCAGCTTTTTTTTTTGTAATCCAATTAAAGCTACCTTCAGTAGCTCCCAGACACAGCACATGTTTGCCATGGCAGCACTCTATCAATGCTCTGACTACAGATTAGACCAAGTCAACAACAGCTGCGTCTCTTGGCCAGGTTCGGCCCAGACAATAATAACGGCAGCAAAAATGCCTAAACACCAGAAAGAGATAAAAAAAAAATGGAAACAGAAGTAAGCGAATAGATGAACTCGAATGCAGCTAATAAAATGCAGATGTGGGCATGGCTGGCAGACACAAAATGCGGACTATTAAAGTCGCATCATGCTTAAAAGCGGACAGAGGCGTATAAAAGATACCCTGTAAAGCAGTGTTGAAAGTAAATAAAAGCACACTTATTTGTAGTGTACAACGGGGGATTTGGTAGCAGAAAGTTAAAATCTGACTTTAACTTCAACTTGAACCACATCGCCTCGCCTGCTGCTAAAAAGTATGTATATATGGATATACTTTCTAGTTGCCATTTTGAACATACAACTTTTGAATACCCCGTTTTGTTAGTTTCATAGCTACAGGGTATAACAAGGGGTACAAAAAGGCAAACATCTAAACCACAAGCAATTGATACATTTGGCAATAGGATTTAGTCAAGGCGACCGAATGTATGCTCCCAGCTGCCGGAGTTAAAACAGATTTGAAAGGGAAGTTTGGGCCAAGAGCACCGAAAACCTATTGTGCACAGGTTGTATTTTAGGTATTTCCGTTGTCTGGCTTACAGACGTGGCTTGGATTAATGCAATTTTTAAACAATTTTAGCATTTTTGAGTCAATGAACTGCAGTTGGGATAATTTGCAAAAGGTTTTTGGTTCGTAAAGATTTTGTGCTCTTGAACCACTTGACAAATCAATAAAAGTGTCAGCTGCAAATACGTCAGTCATTAGTTTCGGCTGACGCTCATAAATTGCATGTGTGTGTGTGTGTTTGTATGTGTGCCACGCCTATTCGGCGGCTGATGCGTTGATGCTGATGGGCACAAAAGCCAATTTCGAAAAGGCGCCGAATGACAATAACGAGGTGCAGGCGAGAGCATTTGGGGCTTCTGCCTGGATATGAGTGCAACTGTCAGCGGCAGGGCATTTGAATGAGGCTTCAGTTAGCCCCCCTCTCCCACCCCCTGCACAATCCTAAGCTCAACCGAGCCCCCGTCTGGCTGTCAACGCAATGCCGCTTGCCACAATGCATGCACAATGGGATCAATTATTTTGCGATTGCGTGTGTGTTTGACTGTGTGTGTCTGTGTGTGTGTGTGTTGCGCAATCATGCTTGCGTCGAATGCTCATGATGATTATGATGATGCTGCTCATGATGATTGTCATCATTGCACATGATGATGTAGATGCCGACGTAACCAACCAAAAATTCAACAGCAGATGCCTCCAGTTTCACCCAACAACAAGTGTCAAGCGAGCTGGGGAAGGGGCCAGGAGGAGGAAAACAGATAGTCCAAGGGGTCAGGTGATTTTGGATTGGGGCGTTGGGCTCTGAGTGGTCAATCAAATGTTGTTTTGAAGGTTTTGCGGGTTGGCAGTTTTGACATGAAATGCGCACAATGCCACGCTCAGAAACTAGGCAGGCCATATCTATGCATATGAGTGTGTGTAAGGATGAGTATGTGTGTGTTCGTGTATGAGTGTGTGTGTGGGGTCTCATTTGAACATTGATTTTTCATAATTGCAACTGATTTATCTACAGACCAATTCAGGTTAGACAAAAATTTGCAAATTAACATTAATTATTGCTCTCGCATGTTCCTCCTCCGCATTTATTCAAAATTTGTCTTTAAGGGACATGCCAACTTGTTTTTTTTTTCACTATTTAAGTTGGCGAAAACTTTTAGGCACAAACAACTAAACATAAACTTCACCAGAAATTTAACAACAAAAATTAAACGATAAATTATATATTTTAAACTCTGAGGTGGGTTGAAACTATGCTTTTTTCGAACTGCCCACTTGTTTTTCACATTTCAAGTTGGCAGCTTGTTTGGCTAACTTTCAAAACAATTTATTTTGAAGCAAATTCATTTTATTTTGCTAACAATTCAAACTATAATAATTAAATAACGAATACATGTGCCTGCCCACCTATTCTAATGTGCAGTCAAGCGCTGCCAACTCATTTCAGATTAGTATGCAAATAAAATATTGTATATTTATAACCCAACATTCGCGCTGAACTCATATGACTAAGAGCGACGACATCTGTCTGTTCCTTAATATCTACTCATATATTTTAGTCAGACGACGTAACCTTGAGCCATCAAATTTTATTAACATATTTTCCAAATGAGCAAATTCTCGTCCGCTCTCTCTTCCATCTCTCTCTCCCCCATATTCTACACAAACACACACAAATCATTAAAATTTAATTTTAAACGTGCAACAAAATTTTCACCGCTAGCAAAACTAAGCGAATTTCCAAATTGACAACAACAAAAGGAAAATCACCGTCATCGTCATCTATATATACACCATGTATATGGACTATATTGTATCGCGATGATTCGGTTTCATAATGATAATTAACATCATTAGCATTAGCCGGCAGCAGCATCAACAGCAGCTAATTAGACACACGTAACGTCATTTGAAGCAATTTTCTGCGCAAAATGCCAGCGGCTAAGCGAGAAAAACCCAAAGAAACAAAAAATGAACAAAACTAAAAAGCACTCGACATAATTGTGTGCGCAAAAAAGAAAAAAGAAAGAATGAAAGGCGAGCGAAAAATCATTTTAATTACATTTTTAGCTGTGCGTATTATTGGTGGAAAGAGCCAAACAGGTGCTCGGACAGACAAACTGGCGGGCCAAGCCCCGCGGCCCGCGGTCCGCCTTGACCAACGTCGGACCATCATCCAATTGCCGGATTTTGCATCTAATGAGCCAAGTGGACGACAGTCGAGCACTCGGTGACATGATGAGCAATGCTATAGCATCAGCATTTGTATGGGATAAATGGATAAATAGTGTGGGGGTGAAATGTGTGTAAAAGTGGTATAGAGGTTTAAACGGGGTTATGAGAGCTATAAACCAGCTATCGAATACGTGTTAAGGAGATATGAATGGGGCACAAAAAACTGTAATAAATTATAGTTAATGAACACTAGTTAGAGATTTGAAATATGTTTAAATCAGCTTTCAAATAGGTATAAAGAAGATTTTATTCATGTTTAACAGGTTTAAACCAGATATCAAACAACAGGCGAAAACACGCTTAAAAGGTTACAAAAATAGAATATAACTCAATTTAGCCAAAGACATATTTTAAGCAAATAAATCATAGAAAAGCTAAATACTAAATGACTAGCAATATAAGCTTTAAGCACAGTCTAGTTAAAGTGAGCGAGAAATATCTACACAATTATGTTGAACGAGCTTAAGTGGGATAAATTTCTTTTACCTAATACATTGCTGGCTAACCCCGGAATCATAACAACTCCATAAACTGCTGAAATATGCATATATTCATTAGACAACAAAAAACTATTCAAAAGCAATTAAATATGCGCCACAATATGGGCAAAGTTTTGAGTTGCGAACACACATTATAATTATCCCAGCCGCATTTCACCTTTAACCTCTTAATCTGTTTGGGTTTCCGACCAAGCGATACACATGTATTACACAGAAATAATTATTTAAATTCGCCTCAGTTGCTGGGCAAATGAAAACAAATGAATTCTGTATTCATTCAATGAATGAAAGTACAAATGAATAATTGAATATATCACATTTCACCTGTAATAAAGTGAATTTTGTGTAATGTCAAAATGAAGCAAGCCAAATATCACGTGCAAATTTCATTAAAATAATTATAACAAATATATTACAAAGGAGCCAGGGAGATGGACAGCGGGAGTAGCGGAGTAGAAGCAGGGGAAACGCTTGTCAAGCGTGCAAAATGTAATGCATAATTGATGACAAAAACCGAAATCAATCAATCATAAAATGTCAACGCAGCGCAGGGGGCGTGGCATACACACACACACACAATAAAACTGTCAGCCAAGTGACAATAGAAGAAGAACGAAGTGAAAAGTCAGTTTAGGTTGAAGAAGATTAATCCCAGAATTTAATGAAATTATATCATAGTTAAAGTTGTAAGAAAAATTGAAAGCATTCACTTTAATATAAACATCGTTTGCTGCATTCCCATTAGAATTCCGTTGGAGCTGTGCACACACACGACGTCAAAATATTTGCTATAAATTGTCCCAAATTGAGTTTTATTCAATTTATTAAAATTTGTTCACTGCCAAGTTGCAAAATCTCATTACAATATTAATTAATTAAAATTCAATAACAATTTGCAGGCTTCATCGCGCATTTTAATGAACAACACAGCACGAAATCATAATTAAATATGACACGTACAAAACTGTGAAAAATACACTTAATAAAGTCAGTTGAAAACTTTGGACAGGCGTTGAAAAAAGTGGACCAAAAAACAGGGCAATTAATGCGTTGATCTGTACAAAAACTGTTTCAGATTTGCTTTATTAAGGTATCTGTTTATTATTATTTAATCACCACTATTCGTTGATATATACTGTGAAAAAATTCCCAAAGAGTTTAAGAAATAGTTACACTGCATAGCTCAGAAATGAATATTGAAAATGTTTAAATCCGGCAGCAGTTCTACAAGTGAACTGAAGAGCTATAGTTCAATGGTTCATTGCACAAATGTGAAAATTAAATTGTACTACTTCATGTCCAAATACTTTTCTAAAAAAAAAGAGCTTTTATTGATATAAACAGAACCGGAAGTTCCACAGAACAGTTCAGTTCTGTTCCACAATATTAAATACAATACATTTTTGTATCAACCCAACAAACAAATTCCTCGAAATAGTCCTTAAAGCTTTACATATTCGATACACAAACGGAGTTAAGAATATTAGCTTATGTTTTCACCAAAGAAAGAAAAAAAGTTTATATTTGGGTTAAAATATCAATAAAAATCATTCTTAAATTCTCTTTTACAAATTCATAGCATAATCAATATGCCGATTCATTTATCGTCTGCTCGCAAAATATATTTCAATGTTAATTAAATTGAAAGCCCAATATGAGATATTTACACACACGTACACCCACTCACATGACTCGATACATTATTAAATTATTAATTATATCAGCAGCATTCTTTTTTTTATTTTTTTCAGCTTTTTAATAAACCAAACGGCTGCAGTTTATTAAACAATGCCAATCGATGAATTTTAATCGAGGCAATGTCCATCGGCAGTTCCCCCAACCCCGCCCAACCACAAACTCACATCCTTTTTTGTCCTTGTATTCATCAAGGTAATTAAAGCGTAAAATTGAAAACAAAAGCAGCACCCAAAATCAGTAGATCCTGTTAAAGTTTACGCTCTCTTCCTCTCTCTTTGGGCACGCAGTCAGGCGAGTGCCAAAAACGCAACACGAAAATCACATAGGAAACTTTGCCATGAAAATGCTCACCCCTCCCCTTCGAAAAGAGGAAACTTTTGCCACAACAACCGGAAAAGCAACAACAGGAATAGCTACGAAATGTGTTAACTTAAATAAAGCCCAAGGAGAACGTGGGTTAAGTGAGTAGGGGTGGGTCCGGGGTAAAGGGTACAAAGGGTTGCCACGCCAGGTAGACAGAGCCTCAGAAGAGACAGCAGACAGCAGACGGAGAGACGGAGAGACGGACAGACAGGCCCGCAAACAATAATGAGTTGTAAGCACAACTTTATACAAAAGGATTAAACAACAATAGTCACTGAGAGGATGCGCTCCCTGAATAGTTGCCACACTCATATTACATCTCAAGCAAGGGTCTGAGCATGGCCATGCAAAAGATTAAGATATTATCGACAAGACGAAATCGTAAGACAAATTCATTGCTTAACCGCAGCTCAAATGCTCTTTTAAAAAATGAAAACTGTCGAAGGTATAGATATTTTTAGCATTGTTGATAAATAAATTAAGCGTAGTTTATGACAACTCATTTTTTTAAATAAAAGCACCTAAAAATATCGGAAAATACTATAAAATAAAAAATCTTTGTCTTTGTCGAACTTTTGAATTCGATATTTATTGAAAAAAAAAATTATATTTTGTACTTTACAGACAGTATCGACTGCATATATTGTTATCCAACACTGCTTTATTTGCTGGCTGGAATTAACATAGGCCAGCATATATATGAACACATTAATTTGAGTACACCCACTCTGTGTAAGAGTATTTACATAAATCAACTTCGAGGACTTGCCTTAAGTTGTTGCACGTGTCATCTGTGAGAGGCTTTTGTGGTGTTGTACAACTCATTAACTGTTGTCTAAACCGTGCAACCGAAACGCCTCGAGGTGCTAATCACAGCCGAAGCGAGTAAAATATTTCCATGACAGCTAGCGAAAGTGAAACTTAATCGACAGTAGCTGTCGAAATCTATCAAAAGGGCTTATCGTCTGGTCTATTAGGCACACAAATAAATAGGAAATCGAAACACAACAAAAGATTTAAAAGGTCCCAAAAGAGCTGTTTGGCTTTTAAGCTAAGCCGTTAAAGGGAAGACAACGAAAGACCAAAGCAATGGTAAAATAAATTCAAGTGGAAATCAAATTTCATAAATGAAACTAATATGTGGAAGTCAGAGTAATCCAGTTCAGAAGATACCCTATACTCAACATATGTATTTACTTACATATAAATTGTATAAAAAGGGTATTTTCGCTATATTTTTTGTTTTTAAATTTTACAAACAAGTCTAACTTGTGTTTATTAGAAATTTGCAACTCAATTTGAAGCGAGTGCGTTGCCAGGTGTGGGTTTGTAGGTATAGGGGATTTTAATAAATCCAATTTTACCACTGAATGAAGAAACATTTCTGTTTTGTGAAAACTTTTTAATAGTGCAACGTTCGGCTTTGCTTGGCTGCCATAAAAAGTTGCCTTGGCTTTGGATTTGCTTGCTTGGCAGCATGTTCAGCGTGCCTCCCTCCTGTTCCCTCCCCGCCCCCCTTCGTACACTTAAGTGCAGCGCAAACAAACTTAAACCTCCAACTCACACACACCAAAGATATTGCTGTAAAAGTTGTACATTTTGCGCTCGCTGTGTGTGGCTGTAAAAGTTTTTAATAATAACCGCAATACAAGAATATAAACATTTATATTACGAGTGCTGCCTCATAATGCGGTGCGCACAACACACTCCCATACACAACTCGAAATGCCACTCGGCACACGTTGCGTATGAGCAATCCCAGCAACGGCTGCTGCTGCTTCTTCTTCTTCTCCCGCCTTTATCTTTCTCCTCTCCTTCTCCATTTATACCTCATCTCTTGCTGCTGTATTTGTGTTTTACTTTTGAGCTCTACCGGCTGTCGACTCAAAAGATTGAAGGTTAACGCGCAAGCATGGATCCTACTTGTGTTGCCTCATATCTGTTTTTACTGCCCCCGCCCTTCGCCTCACCTTCTGCTATCTAGCGCTTGGCTCAGCAGCTGCAGGTGCCATAAATGTTAAGTTTTATATGAAGTTCGGTTGGCGTAGCGGGTGTTAAGAGTTCAAAGGATGCTTAAGCTACTTAGGGAACCAACTTGAAATGCTTGAAAGTGCCTTTGATATTTGAAATGTCTTTGATATGATATGGCTCATATGTTTCTTCGCTTGATATTAATGAAGAAATCAAAGCTGTTTGCTTGGTGAAAAAACACATCAGAAGTGCAAAAGCTGCTTGGTACTAAACTTATACAAATACCAATTAGAAGAATCAGTTCAGTACACAAAGCAGTAAGCTGACTGCTATGTACTAGTTGAGTGTCATAGCTGCCAGCTATTGGAACAATAAAAAAATCTGAGCATCATCACTTGGATTACTTTCCGCTGTAACTCTTGAGCTAGAGAAGCCTCAAATAAAAAGTTAGCCAAAAAGCGGAAGACGCATTTCAAATCAAGTTGTGTAAGTAGCAAACACACACACACACACGCACACATACAAGTGTACCTGTACCTTAGCTAGTTGCGTCTGCTTTCATCAGGGAGTCCGAGCCGAGTGCCACATAATGGCAACTCAATTAAGCACTAACTGAAACGTGGTCCATTGGTGTTTCCTTTAGCTACCACCAGCTACCAGCCCCTCCCCTCGCCTCACCCTTCCCGTAGCATTCAGCGACTTTTCAAAATTTCCATTCCCTTTCTCATTCTCATTCAGTCAATGCATTTGAGAGCTCGCCTCGCCTCCCTCGAAGTGTGTTCGTTTCCTGTTTCCTACATGCCGCTACTTCCTTTTGCCCAACAATAAAAGCGCTTGGCGAGACAGAGAAGGGGGGAAATGTCGGGCGGTATTGGAAATAGAATTAAAATTGCACAAGAAGTTGGCGACGATAAACGCAGCACAAAAGGCGGAAATGATAGAAAATGTTTTAATGTTGCACAGCTCCTCCAGAGACACGTTAACTTAGGGGAGCCAACGAGGGAGTAGAGCGGAGGCAGGGGGCGTGGCGCAGCAACTGGTATTATATTCAGGTAAAAGATACAAAAAAAAAACTAGGTAAATGAAAGGCAGACGACACTCTCTTGGGCGCTGTGCAATAAGTCTGAGAAACAGAAGCTGCTTGCTTTATAAAGACAATTTGATTGATTGTTAAGCAGTCAGTACTTGAGAGTTGGACGCAGAGAGGGAAGAGTGTGAAAATTGTGGTGCAATTGCAGAAATAGTCTCGATTCTCTGGCGGGTGGTGTCTGGAAATTGTAGCAGCAGTTCTTGACAGCTGACGAAATGAAATAATGCAAAAATAAAGAGAAGCACTTCTTGCTGGAAGATTTTTAATGCCCTTACAGAGGGTACTTTATTTTTCTCACGAATTCTACATGGTAGAAGAGTTATTCGAGTCCGTAAAGTATTTAAATTGTTGATCGATATTAACTTTATTAATTAAACTTGCCTTAGATCCATTTTTTAATAGAAACAATTAGGATTTTAGGACAAATTTAGTATTTGTAATAAAATTTTCCATTTACTTTTTAATTAAAATTTGCCTCTGCTAATTTTTTTACACAATTTTATATATTTTTCTTACAACATGGATTTTTTGTTGCGCCAGAAATACCATCAATTAATTTCACACTTTTAAATATTCGTAAAAAATCCATTATCTCGCGTTCTCTTTCATTACTCTTCAACATTTGCGCTTTTACTTTCTTTGCTTAAACCTCACCCTTCACAATTCTTTCACAACTCTATTTTTTCTCCAATTTTGTCCACTCTTATATCATTCATCTCTCACCCAACCACACCAATTCACAACCATTCAAAAAAAAAAAAGCCTAAATTTCTTGCTATTAAATAAAAATCAAATGTATATGAAATCAATACTGACGACACTTCATTTAATGTCGCCTCTGCTTTCTTCCCTTGCAATATTGCCACACAATATGTTTCAGACTGTGTGGCAGCCCTCGAGCTGTGGAAATCATAATGAAAACGAAATAAAACAGGCAGGCGGATACTTGAGGCCAGATGATTGCATACAATTGACAGTCCAAGCAAAAGGCACAAATAAAACAAAGTCAGAGACGCAAAAAAAATAAACAAAAAGTTGAAAAGAGAGGGGAAAAAGGAAATGCCGAAGACGTCGCGACATGCGGCGGTTCGATTACAATTTAACAAATTTTCTAACAGAATGGTTCACAATTCGTTCTCTGCTTTTTGGCGAAAGGGAGAGTGTAGAAAGGGGCTTTCTTGCTTTTCTCTATTTTTTTTTTTTTTTTTTTTTTTGCTTTTTGTTTACCACTCAATTGAATTTTTAATCGTTTCTTCGTTTAACTTTTCTTTTCTGTGGCGCTTTTCACTTTCCAACAGATTGGAACTGAGGACATCTTGAGCTGTTGGCTCTTCGTGGTGTTTCCTTATCGCTGGCCCAGCAGTCCTTGTTTGCTGGCTCCCCTTCCCACCCACATCCCCCCTTTTTGTCTGCTCGAGCGACCACTTGACTCGTCATTGTTTACATTTACAAATTGCTCGCTTGTCCGCAAATTGCAGCGCGTTTTGGTCCACGAGGACAACGGAGGGGACAGGAAGCGTGCGAGAGTAGGACTTGAGCATATCTTTCGGAATCTTTAGCTACTCTTCTTCTTCTTCTTGTATTTTTTGTGGGAAACGTCGCTTGAGGCTTGGCAAAATGTTGTAACAAAAGCAAATGTCGCTTTTCCTGTTTGCCTTTGCTTTTTGCTGTTTTTCTCTTCCTCTTCTCTTCATTTATATATATTTTTTTAATCATTTTTGGCCGCTTGCGGTTTCTATTCGCATTTTTGTTTATATTTGTGCCCCATTCTCTGGCGCCTTGGCAGACATTTTCTGTTGATTTATCATGATTTTATTTGGCTACTGAACTTCCCTGCGAGCAATTTTTTTGGCTTCGACTTTGGCTTCTATTTGTTCTTTTTGATTTCTTTGGCCAATATTGAAGCGATATTTCGGTAAGTGGTTTCAAGTTTGAACACATATGCATATGTTCAGGAAATTTACTTTGTTTAATAGAAAGCTTGTTAAAGTGGGCGAATTAAACAAAGAAATAAATTGATAAATGTGATTATGAATATTTAGTTAGTAAATAAAATTGCTTTAAATATTAAGTACATATAGTATAGTATTATACAGTATATTCTTTGAAATTGTTATTAAAATATTTAGGTTAGTAGAGTCATCGATAAACCCAGCTCAATATATATAATATATAATTAGAATGTTTTTTAATTTTTTTTTTTTTTTTGCAAGCTATTTTGAATTTTATTGACACCACATTTGAATTTTATTGAATTTTTTTTATTATTAAATTAAGATGTCTTTAATTCTGGATTAGCTCAGTATATTAATCGATAAACGCATTTAAACTAGATGCTCTTCGCAACATAAATGTATTATCTAAAAGCCAAGCATGGTTATCTCTAAACTCAGTTCGACCTTAATGCATTCTTTACTTCAATGTCTGATCGATAGGTCAAGCATGGTAACCGATAAACTCAATTCAAGCTAACTGCATTCCCTGCATTCCAATTTTCCTGAAGCTCAACTTTAAAAAGTGGCTGGCACTGAAATATGCCATGTCATGGCCTCCACGCTTCACTTCCTGTCCCTGCCCTCCTTTGCCACTCCTCATTCCACATAGCATAAATTGAAAGTTGAAAAATTTTACACGCTCGCTGAACTGAGTGACTGACTGAATGAGTGCTTGACAAAGCTAGGATAATGTCACATATATAAATATGCCTTTTTCTGTTCCTCTTTTTAGCAGTAAAGTCGGTGACAAAAGCTGAAAACGAAAGCGCCATTTATTACGGCGCATTGGGGCAGTCTTGTGGAGCTGAAGCAAAGAGCGCGTGCTAGTAAATTAAGAGAGCGGTAAATATGGAAAAGAGCAACAGTTATTAAAGTCTACAAAGGACTTGGCTAACGAAACTCCACTGTAGAGTTTAACTGTTGAATTTGAAGCTGGAAGTGACTTTTCATAGGAAAGATATTATTTATCAAGTTCTATAAATTTCGAATAAAAAACTTTCTTTTATATAAGTTTCATTTTTTATGTAAAAATCCATCTAGCTATTTTTTCATTTACTGGAAATGTATTTTTAGACAAGTTACGTCATGCACAAATGACAACACCCGGCTTTCTACTGGCTCTCTCTCGTATTCTCAATCGCATTCTCTCTTATAAACTCTGGCAACGCATGCGCTCTCTTTTTGCTCTTCGGAAGGGGCAACAACTCTACAAAGGCACTTGGCTGGCAACTCTACTCGTGACTGTTGCCGCTTGCAACAAGTTGCTTGGACTTGTTCCCCTGCTTTACACCTGCTGCTGTTGCTGTTGCTGTTGCAAGTCCTGCGTTGGGGAATGTTTCTTGCGAGTGGACTCTTTGTCTACGGCTTCGTCTGCCATTTGCACCTAATTGCATAATTGCCAAGTCAGCCGGAAAATTTGCCAAAATGCCAGTTAATTTGTGGCCAATGCGAGAGAGCGACAGATAAATCAATAGCATATTGCCAGGGGGCAGGGGGTAATCGCAAATAGTAACCAAACTAAATTTTAGGGGTTTTCAAGCCAAACAAACATCTAAATTGCTAATCAAAACGAAGAGTTCGAGATAATCGACTTTGAGAATACCCTGTTATCGGATGCAGAAAAAGAAACACTTCTGATATCTGATGCAATTTTTAACTAAAACACAGCTTAACATACCCTATAGACCAGTAGACCTATTGTCAGCCTAAACACAGAAATATAGATCCTTTAAAGTATTAAGGTCTTATTGCAAGGCTAGCAGATACCCTGTAGATACACAGCAAGTGCTAACAAATCCAATTGTTTAACCAACACACATAAGAGGACCCTTCTAAAATTACAGATCATTCGTACACGACTAACAGATACCCTGTACCGACGTCTTAGCTCTTTCATGCCTTCTGTTTAAGCAACACATTTGAATATACTCTACTCCACAACTAAAGGGTATTCAAAAAGGCAACCAAGACAAGCAGCACGTTTCAAGGCACTGGGCAGCAAATAGAAAATTTAATTCAATTAATTATGTTTTCACTTAGCAGCTAGCTGCATTGCCTCACAACCAGACAAGCTCAAAGTCATTCCTAGCCACACCTACCCTCTTACTCCTCCCCTCTCCCTTACTGCAACACATGCACAGTAAACTGAGGTGCAGTACTTGGCATTGTGCGCTATGAAAATTGAATTAAGACAAGTTGCACTTGCTGGCAGGACATGGACGCGCAGGAGGCAAGCGTCGCAGAGGGGGTGGGGGCAGCTTTATATAACTCTGGCTATAAGTATATATATATATAGGGTTTATATGTATATGGTATGTGTATATAGGTTTTGCTTCTGCTGCTAATCACATTTGATGTGCTGTAAATCATATTACGCATACGCCTGGTGCAACACTCAAGCGTGCCTGAAAATATGCCGTTTATGTTGTTGCAACTGTTGTTGTTGTTGCAGCTGTTGTTGTTACTTTCTGCCTATCGCCTGCCAAACGTTTGCAAGCGCCTTTGCTGCCTGCCTGATTGTTGGCTAACTTAATTAGCTTTGCCCCACTCGCTGCCAGTCAGCTGGGAAATTTGCAGGCGCAAAGCAACAACAAAAAAAAACTGTTGCATACTGTGTAGCAAACACACACACACACACACACACACAATTATGTATATAAAAGCTTAGGTCTGAGAAAAATGGCTTCATAATTCAATTTTGTTGAGTTGGGCGCATGTGTTTTATCTAAAATTAGCTGTAGATGAGTTTTTCTATACTTTTTTATCGAGCCTGACTAATAAACTTAGCTCGAAATAATTGATATATATATATATATATATATATATATATATATATATATATATATATACTTTAGGTCAAAAATGAACAAATATTACACAAATAACATACCCTGTTTAGATAACCAATTTGGTATAATTAAATAAAGAATTTCATTAGCTTACCTGTAACGAAAAATATATAGAAAATATCATTAGTTTTAAAGTTCAAAATTTATTTATTTATTTATTAATATATCCGATATATAATATATAATGATAGTTGGGTATAGTAAAAATTATGGTTTCTGAAACTATTTTTTTCATCAAAATCTTGAGAGAAAAAATCTACCTAGTTAATAAACCCAAATTCTACGGAATCCTCCAACATTGTAGCTACTGTTACAAGCAGAAAAAACAGGAGCTTCGGCGAAGCGGAAAATAAATAAGAAAAAATTAAAAGTGTTAAATGACTGCCTGTGAAAAGCAGGAAAGACACGTGAAACAAGAGACCGAAATAAAAGGAAAAAGAAACTAAAAACTGAAACTGATTAAATGCGCCAGCGAAACACAGTGTCAAAAGAGAACAACGACAATAACAACAAAAGAGAAATAAAACATGTTACACAAATTCTCATGTTCAACATGAATTGGGCGGTCAGTTTGAAAGTTGGAGGGGAGCAGGGGGCAAAAGGGGAAGAAGGAGGCGCAGTAGACAACAGGACAAAGCTCAAAGGGAGCAAAAGCAATAACAATAACAACAACATGAAAACTGAAACAAGAATAACAACAGCAACAGGGCGTTAAACAAGAGAGCAAAAAAGAAAGGCAGAGAAGGGAAAAGGCGACCGAAAGAGAGAGGGTAGACCAGCAATTGAAAAGGTACATGACCACGGCTTTGTGCCGTTATTTTCCAAACGAGTGAGAATTATTAAAGGGCATTATTGCAGCTTCATGAAGCACACAAACACACACACACACACACACACAAGCACCATGTACACCCATGTAAGTACACCCTGTGCAGACAAAATATTGTCAAAGGCAAGTGCATTAAACAGCCCTTTGCAAAAAAAAATATAATAATATAAAATAGAATGCAACATGAAATACAAGCACACAAATTGGCCACTGAAATGGCTTTGAGCCCTGAGAAATAAATTTGAAAATATATCATTAAAGATATAAATTAATTTTGAATTTTTCACTATTATCTATGATTTCTATGCCTTGTGTGCATATATTTCATGATTCTACTTCTTGGAACAGACCTCTCTTTTATTTATATTATCATTATTTTACCTTTTTCCTGTGAAATTAAATTCGAAAGTGGATTTCGTTTTTACTTTCTGTAAAATTAACTCAAAAATGTTATCCCACCTATTTCTGTTAAATCAATTCAATTTTGTTATTACATTTTTATCTGTAAAATTTATAAGCAAGTTAAATTCCAAATATTTCTGTGAAATTAATTCGTAAGTGGAATTTCTATGAAATAACTTCGAAGGTCGAATTTGAAATATATGGTTATTCCATATTTATTGGCATATTAAAGCCGTTTCCTTGCTTTAAGGTTAGGTTAACGGAAAACAGCGCTGCTTTATATAATCTAACTTAACAGATCTTATCAATTCTCCCTTCTAGCCATCGCCTTGTCTTAATCTCGCTGTTGTACTTAATTTACATTATAAACAGATGCCCGAAGCACCGTACTTGCATAATTGGTATGCTGTTGCAGCTGTTTTGCTAGCCAAATAAAAAGGGGACAAAATAAAAACATAAATACAAAAAAAAAACTCACGACAAACTTTGCTATACTATCACCAGATAAGCAACTCTGATAGGGTCTGAAGACTTTGAGCAAAGACTGCGAGCGAGCGTGTGTTTGCAATTTGCTGCATAATGTCGCAACTTTTGCATTTCATAAATGAAACATGTGCATAATATTAATGCATACAAGTAAGCAACAAACAGCCGGATAAACTCCTAAGAAAACTGCAAATGTGTGTAAAGTTTTACTCAGACACAGCGCTCAAATTCATTTAGATTCATGAATTGGCTGTGGTACCATAAAACTCGCCCAAATAGCCATTTTAATACATGCATTTATTTATTGTTTGGCTTACAAATTAATTTAATTGCAAATTATTGCAGTTCGTTTTATTTTTTATTTTTTTTTTAAAGCTTTCGTCTGTGCCAACTAGTTCCTATGGCTTTAGAGGCCAAACAAACCAGACAAGTTGCATAGGTGCTTGGTTTTCAATTTTGAAAGCACTTGAACAATGCTCAAAATATGCCAAAACAAAAATTACTTGTTTTTTTTTTTATTATTGCTGGCTTCGCTCAGACTTTGTCTGCATTTTCCGCAACGGAAAAGGTTGAGCACCCCACCACCGTCCACCGGCATTTGGGCCAAAATGAGCTGCTGCTGCGTGGCTGTGGCCAAAGTTTTGTGGCCAGTGATTTTCAAAGGTTTTGCGGCAAATATAAGTTTGCCGGTAAATCTAAAGGCCAGCAACGAGTAGCAAGCTATTTAAATACGGCGTTTTAGTATTTTATTTAGTATTTATTTTATGAGCTAATAAGCGGTCCGACTTTCGCAGAAATGCTTATAAATTAAATTTGCTTTCATAGACATATTTAAAATTTGCTATCAGAAATGCTGAAAACACTTTTTATTGCGTGTATTCAACAAGAATATATTTAAATTTAAGTTTATTTAAGAAAATCACATATTTTAAAGAACATGTCAAAATGACAACAACTATCAGTTACAAGCGAACATTAATTGAAATGCTGTCAATCAATATATTTTTTCAAGAACAACCCAATATTACCAAAAATAGTGGGAAAAAAAACCAGATACGAAAAGAAACCAATGACAAGCCGAATACCAACTTTTAACAAACTTTGCAAAGATAAAATTGTTAAAAAAAAAAAAATAAATAAATAAATAAAAAATAGATATATTTATATATACTATACATCAAAGAGAAAAGCATAAAAAGAGAGCGGAAAGAGTAGGAGCAATGCGGAAATGCAACAGCCAGCATCATCATCATTACCATCATCATCATCAGCAACTGCTGCTGCTGCCACTGAACTCAAAAGTTCCAAATGATATGATGGCAGCCACTGGAGAACAAAGAATATCAAAGTTAAATTAAATTTGTAGTTTTGGCGTCTGTGTGTAAAACTTTATCGTGTTGGTATCCAGTTTCATGCCTCACCTGTACCTGTACCCGGTACCTGCACTATGCTCCTACCCCTCTTTCCCCGTCCACGCCTATGTCACAGCTCATTCAATTGAATTCTTCCATCTACATCTTAATTAAAAGCCTCAAATTCAATTAATATACACGCAGAAATTTTTGGTGCTTTACATTTGAATTGCAGCTCATTAAAATTTTGAGGACGATAAAAATAAGTAAATAAAGCATCAGACGTCTGCCGCCCGACGGCCGACGCCACCGCTAGATGGCGACACAATGCCAAAGTTTGGCTGCCGTCAAATCTCGCTAAAGTTGAAACTTGTGCACAGCTCAAGGTGAATTTTAGTGAAAAATATAATTATAATTCATGCAGATTTCTCGCGGTGTAAGTGTGTCTGTGTCTGTGTTTGCAAAGTTTGACAAAGTTTATATTATTATTATTGCTGTGAGCAGTGGCGGCTGTTGTTGTTGCTGTCGTGTTATTTGCTCTTGTTGTCTGTGGGAATTAAAATGTAATTATGTCGTAAAGCAACCAAAAAAAAAAGCATAGCACACTTTTCCGGACAAGGTGTCAAGTGTAGAAAATTACAGTTAGAACGAGGTAGAGTGAGAAAGATAGTGAGAGCAAGAGCATTTGGGAGTTTTCATAAACCTGACAACAGTTCATTGTTGTCGTGTTGCAGTTAATCCACACTAATTAAAATGATTATTAAAACAAAGTTTGTACTGAAATAGCTGGCTAATTGGAAAGCTTCAATTCTAGATTTTCCAAATTGAACAGATTTCGTTAAAGCCTAGTTTACAATACAGGTAAGGCTAATTTAAAAGTTTTAATCACAGTTTATAAAAAGCTTTATAAATTGAATACCATCTGAAGCGGTGATTTTTTGTACTATGTGAAGAAAGTTGAATATTGAAAAAGTAGAAAAAGTGTTTCAAGCTCTCAGCTTGACTCTCTTGCGCTCTCACACCGAAATCATCGATCATTTCGTTTATATGTGGAATTTAACGGTATTTTGGGCCGTAATGGGTATAAAAAAAAAGTATGCTGATTATTCTCTACCTCCTTTTACCACACATTTTACCCCTTTACCTTTCACCCAGTCCCTTAACATTCCATGCTAAGCAACAAACGTAATTCAATCACCCAACTAAATTTCAACACAACTCTCACACACACACACACACACTATTAAAATATACTGAATATTTTACTGGCGCATCGCAAGCTAAATGTCAATTTGCAACAATAGATGGCAACACTGGCTGACAGCTAGCCTTGAGCTGTGGCATCTCACAGTCTAATTAGAAATGTAGCGCGAGAAAACCAAGTAAAAGCCAAAACAATAGAAAAATGTCAAGCACATAATTTTTGATTGACAAACGTCTATCAGCGAAATGAGAAAAGAGGGCAGAGAAGCGACACAGAGACAGACCACACAGCATAGAAGGCGAATTGCAGACAATGACAGCCAGTGAAATGACAGCTGAACATCAACATGCATGAAATTCCTATGCACTCAGCAGCAGTCCCTTTTCACACCCCACTCCTCTCAAAAGAGTATTAAAAGGTGAATGCATTTGTTCCAAACAAAGGCTGAAAAACATAAAGTGGTGCCATTTGGTGTGAAAGGTGTGATTTCATCAAAAGAGTGCTAGAAAATTAGAAAAGTTCAAATACTTGAGCAGTTGTAAAAGTCCTATGAAAGAGGTATGTGTATATTAACGGTAAGCACTGTTAACTTGCTAAGCTTTGTTGATTTTTTAAGTTACTTTGGAAGCTAATACACTAACTATGTAGATTTTGGTCAAATTTTGACATATTGTATAAAACCAAGTACGTCATCTGTATACAAATTTTATAAACCCGCTTTTTATTCTTCCCCATAGCCCACGTGTGCAGGGTATTCTGAATAGCCGCATGCAGCCAGTTAATGAGCGCTCATTGTGTGAAATGTATAGCCTAAAAGCAGGCAGCACAAATGTTTGACGCGGCAGGCTAAAGAGTTAATAGGGGAATGGCGGAGAGCTTTGTCCTCCTTAATAATGAGATGCATAAAGCGCAGCTGAAAAGATGACTCATATTGCATCTAATTCCCAACTTATACACCACACACACAATTCTGCGGCTGCCATTTTGAATCGTGTAAATTAGCAAAGCCGTCTCTTAAATGCTCTTTGATACCCCCCACACCCCGCCTCACCACACAAAAGACTAGGCGCAGCTAATGATGATTATTCTCTGTTAATACAAGCTGGCAATAAGTGGAGCGTAGGCCGCAAGTGGCTCTAAAGACAAAAGCCCAAGCCCCACAAACCAAAAGCTGGCCAAAGGCTGAATTAATTGCAAAGCCTTGAAAATTGTCCAAACTTGACAGGTTTTTAGCCTTTGGGCGCAAAACCGCATTTTTAATTAACGCTTATGTAAACTGACAACAAAAAATAAGTAAGAACGGTTACACCCGACTGCGCAATACTCGTTCACAGTATAATTACAATTACAATTATAATATGTCCAAGATATATGGATTTGATCGATTTGCCACGCCCCAATTAGGCGTTATAAGGCAAAAAAAAAGTTTTAACACATTATATGACGCGGGTACATACGAGTAAATATTCTAAATTTCAAGTCAAATTGACAGTCGGACATTGCACAAACCCAATATACTCTTTTCACTTTGTGAACATGTATAAAAAAACAAAGGAAAACTCTGATTACAAGTTGCATTACGTGTGGCGGCCAGTCCGAGAGTGTTTCGATTATGTTGATTATGCAAGCGCATTGGCCAATTTACGGCCATTGCGCCAGCTTTTCACGCCTCAATGGAGCGCAACGTGTTCATAAACAGCAACAAATCGAATAGAAACAAATAGGAAAACTACTAGGCAACAATAGTATAGTAAACTGCCTAAGCAAAACAGAAAATCAAAGAAAACTAAAGAGGAAAATAAAATATAAATAAACTCAATTTAAACTACTCTATTATATAATAAATTGTTATGACTTGTGAATGTAAGTTGTTGAGTATTTAGTATACCTACGTAGTGTTTTTTAAATTTGGTAATAAATATGTAACGAAGGTTACGATCACACATCAATATGGGACTACTAAATTATATTGCTCTTATAAAAACATTCGTTCAACAAATTAATTATGTATATATATATTAGTCAAATATAATTATTCTATCATTTTTTATTTTACTCTAATCGCTGACAAATTCACAAACTTAGTGCTCATACCCCACCCCATCCAGGGTATTTACATAATACAACAATTAACAACAGCTAGCAAATTGCATTACAAAGTGTTCTTTGCAATCAATGCCAATGTTCAGCAAGGTTGAGCCTCAACTATTGACTTGGAATACAAAAGAGTTTTAGCATAAATAAAAAATAGAATAGAATAAACAAAACTCCGATTTCCAATTTGTTTAGCGTGTGCTACTATCATACTAAAGTCTATAGCTCCATCAATCGTTTAGATTATCAACATTAATAGCTGTTATTGTTGTTGTTCTGTATACCTACCAAATTTGACTTCTTCGCATGACAGCAATAAAAAACCATTAAATATCACTTTTCATAGCGCAGAATTTTTATTATTTTATAGACGGAAAACTCTTTCATTCGATTCAGACGGTGCCGGGAAAAACTATCTGGCTAAATGTAGCGTAAATATAAAACGCCGTGAAAACAGACACTGAAGAGGCGAAAGGGAGCAAGTTGAGGCAAAATGATAGCGATATGGAGTGTGCCCACAAATTTGGCGATAGTTGATTGCGTGTCACATGCAAGAAGAGGGGCAGCAAGAGAGGAGGGGAGAAGTAGGATCAGGAGCAGTAGCAACAGCAGCAGACGGGCGGGCTTTAGTATAAAAGCAAAGGAAATGTATATTTAAAAGGGGTTGCCAGCCAGTGCACCGGTGCATTGAAGAATATGGCAACGCTATTAAAATGCACTGAGCTGGAATACAGGCAAAGAGGGGAGGGCGCGCATGCAGGCACTCAAAGAAATATAAAAGACTTCTATATTTATCTTAACAATAACAAAACAATTTTTTAATAATTAAATCAAATACTGTACTCAAACTAAGAAACATTAACTTAACGTTAAGTACATATAAGTACTTTAAATTGTTAGAGGTTTTACATATGCAACATTAACAATAAAAAAAAAGATTTATTTATTATGCAAGAGTATTTTTGACATTCTGGTATTTAGAACTAGATTTTTCTCCGAGTGTAAGTGTGCTGCCAAATGTAGCTGAACCATCAGCCTGTGATATGTAGTGCCTACACTCATCCCCCCTGGACGCCATTGAAATCTATGACTGCCTGTCGCCAGTTTTTATGGGCAACGCCACGCCCAGTTGAACATGAAGTAGAGAGCGACACACATAAAAAAATACAACAAAAACAAAGAAAAAAAATACCAAGCAAATGAAGTCGCTTGACAACTGACTGCAACGGACGTTGATTGCCTGGCGCCGGCATTAATTATTTACAATATGACGGGTGGGTATATGGTGCGGATATGGCAACACTGGCCGCGCACAAAAGTATGCAATTAGTATTTGGCGTGATTGTTTTTTTTTTTATGTATACACACTTTTTGTCCGGTCGCATGTTGATTAGGGTGTGCATTTCGCAGCAAAACTGGGCCAATTGTTGTTCACATTAAAAGACTTTTGTGCGAGTAATTGACGCCATTTGTCAGCAAAAAAAAAATAATAACAAAAAAAATAAAAAATAAAAAAAAACTTCAAAAAATGTCACATCAATAATTAACAATCTGGTCTGAGTTCAATTAGTGCTGTGAGAAATTTGTAAATTATTCTATGATATGTATTTACTTTAAAGAAAACTCCCAAAAACCACATTCAAAATACCACTTACAAACCAATTCCCAGGTAACCACACTTTTTGAATTTGTTAAAATTTGTCTGTTAAGTCATGAAAATTAAATAACAACGCAATCAAATAAAATTCAGCACAAGGTATGTGAAATAAAGCTTATGCAGGCGCCACAATGCATTCCCATTTAAAGAGCTTGGCAGAACTTTAACAACCATCAAAGGGCAGTTATTTGCAGTGTTTTGTATTGGAAGTTTTAGTAGTTTCGAGTGCATATTTCAAATAAATACAATTAGGATCTATTCACACTCAAGTCCAAGTATTGATTTCCCGCCTTAACAAATGTCAACTTTTGCAACGCTTTTAACTTTTGCCTTTGCCAACTTTCAAGTAGCATCTCCTACTCCTAACCTAACCTCACTTCACGCAGCACCCCAACACAACTCACCCAAAACTGTCAACATTTTATCAACTGTCTAGTGTGGGTGGGAGTGTGTGTGTGGTTATGCAATCTTTGCTTGGGTTGCTTCTATCTAAAATTCAATGAAAAACTTTGGCACACACATTTAAAGTAACCATGTAAGCACTTTCCACACACACGGACACACAGATGGTCCATCATATATGTACATACTATATATATATATATATGCATGAAGCGGGAATCCCCCAAGCCAAGTCCTGTGGCTTTTTTCCGACAGTGCTTTACATGCTTTTAGTTTCAGTTAAGCTTTCTGACCAACAAATGAGCTGCACACACAGCATTCAGTTCACCACAGCTGGATGCGGGGGGCGTATACCACGCCCCGTTCCATAAGAAAAGCAACAAATTTGTTAAGCTAGCACAAGGCGTGATTCTGGGGTGCTACAATCTTCTTGGCTTGTTGTGGTTAACCGTTTGCTAATGAGCCAATTTAAATTTACGACTCAGTGGCGCCATCTAGCGTTGCGAAGCGGCAGTTCTAACTAAGTATTAAAGGATTCGCTTTACTTTTTTTCTGCAAGTTTTAGTTTGACAATGGAATATTATTTTTTTATTATTCCAAGATTTATTTCGCGGCAAATCTGTCGCAACTTATCAAAGTGAAATGCAAGTTCCGCACCAAGTGGCCTGGAAAATGAGCAACAACTGCGGCCGAGTCTGCAGCTGAAAGGTGAGGCGTGCTTTGAACTGCTTAAGAAATCTCAAGACAGCCGCGCAACACCGCCCAAAGTGGCCCAAACAAACAAACAAATGGCTAACAAGAACTGAGCCAAGTCATTGACAGACTGAGAACACACAAACTACTTTATAAGCATATAGAACGCGACTGCAGTGCGAGCGGGACAGCAACAGCAAAAAAGTTGGCAAGAAATTGCCAAGGGATAAGCAACACGCAAAAAGTAGGAGAGCTTAAAGAGTAGAGAAAGTCGACAGATGAGAAGAAAAAAACCCAAGCAAGTTCTTGCGTCTGGGCGCTTAATTATGAAGCTTGTTAACTATTAATGAAAAAGTTGTTGTAAACCAGAGGCAAAAATAACTAAAAACAAAAAAGACAAAAGTTGACAGCACCCGAACCCAAAGGACTCGTAAGAACTAAGTTCTTAACTCTAGATTTTGGGGTATGACTAAGAAGAATTTGGAAAAGGGAAAGAGAGAGAGAAAAAAAGAAAATATTGCGTTTTGGGCAAACATTTCATAAACAACAGATCAACAATGAAATAAATCAGATTAGTCCAGCCAAAGTTTACTTAAAAGTGGGGGAATGGGATCGTGCAAAAATTATTAAGAAGTTTTAAAATGTAGACTAAAAAGACAAATTAATGCTTTTTAAGTTTATGATTTTAGGATTAGTAGAGTAATTAACGGAGAATAATTTATTAGGGAAAAATTATTACCTTCTGAAAAATATATCCCTGATATACAAGCATAATTAAAGAAATGCAGAAGTCAAAATAATATAAAGGGTAATAAAATTTTTCAACTTCAAGCTGATTTGTTTTAAACTGTTTTTATGAACACTTTTTGACAAATATTCCAGCTTAGAAGCTTCGCAACATTTTTATATGCAAAATAATCTTTTAGTATAAGCAGAAAAAATAACCAAATGAATAAGAGAAAATAATATATGATAAAATAGAATTCCCTAATATAAACAGAAATATCAGATTTCAGCTAAGTATTTTTCCAACACCAAAATACAATGAATATTATTTCAAATCAAAAATTAAACTTTAAAGTATAAAGAAAATGGCAAAGATATCATTTTAATAGCATTTAAAGAGTTATTCTATTTCAAGAAACAATTCAAATTCCAAAACAAGTTTCTACTTAACCTTCTTCAACTCTCAACCGAGTTTAACCTCCTCACATGCAATTCGAATGGAAAGTCAAACTTTTAATATGGCCAACACTTACGAACTTTTAAAGGCCAAGAGCATTTAGGGCAAATACAGTTAAACACCTCGTCAGGAACTTAGAGAGACAAAGGGAGAGAGAGAGAGAGAGAGATAGAGAGAGAGATAGAGAGAGATGGGTCAGCTGGCCTTTTTCCATGCCTGTTGGGTAACTTTAGTAAATAATTTGGCTTTAATTAACATGCTGACATCATTAAGCGCTGGCAAGCAAATGGCAACAGTTTGTCAGACAGTCGAACCATTTGTCTCGACGCCCAGAAAAGCGTACGAAAATAAGAACGGGGGAACAACCCTCAATAGCCGTCCAAAGTTCTACCATATTGACAGGATATTTCTCCAACCAAGCCCCCCACAAAGAAGCTTCTTTTGCAGCTCTCTCTCTCTCGCATTGTGTGTGCTAATTAAATAGAAAAATTAGAAAAAACTACGTCGTAAATTCCATGGTCAGGCGTCGTCATGTAATACAACACCCTGGGCGCACTTATCACACTCCAGGGGAGGGCTGCTCGTGTTTCCAGACATGCCAGGGGAACAGGGGCACAGGGGACGACGGGAGGGGGCGTTCGGCAATGTGGCCCCATGGTGTGAAATCATTTGACGACGTTGCTCCGCATGACGCAATTAATCAAATTAAGCTGCCGGGTTTCTTTCTTATTCGTTGCGGGCCGAGACGCCGCTTGATTAGCTCATAAGTAGGCAATGGCCATAAGAGACTGAACACACTCCAGCAGGTTGGCAGCGCCATTTGTTGTTTGCCATCAATGTACATGTTTTATGGAAAGAGTAAAATATGTTTACAGCTGTTTACTGAATTGGTGCTGTCAACTTATCTGTTGGAAATACTCCAAACCTAATTAATATATATATTAGCTGGTTCATTGTGAAAAGTGTGATATGATGCTGCCCATTTGCTGTCGCAGACATGCTAACTTATATCAAATCGGAGTTGACAATTTGTTAGCTGTGTTATTTATATGCCAAATAAGTCAGGATTACACTTTTAGCACTTTTTAAATACTAAAGAGCTGCCAACTTGCTTTTAGAAAGACTTTGAATATATCCTATCAAATGTAGGGCTGCCAACTTGTTAGCGAGATACCTATTAAAGGTATTTATACATTTTACTTTAAGGTGGTGCTGCCAACTCGATTAATAAATGATGTATTATCTTTAAAAGTCCACTCAAAAAACAAATTTAAAGCTCGCCTCGTTTTCAGCGCGTGTTTAAATCATCGATTAAGAATTTCAAGCACTTTCGCTGCATCATAAATTAGAAAATGTGGGCAGCTTTGTAGGCGTTCAAGTGCAGTCAAGCCAGAAAAATTAAA
This sequence comes from Drosophila colorata, assembly GCA_035041545.1. NCBI lineage: Eukaryota > Metazoa > Arthropoda > Insecta > Diptera > Drosophilidae > Drosophila > Drosophila colorata. The sequence goes on from JAWNLD010000077.1 coordinate 1,171,210, forward strand.
TGGCAAACTTTTGGGCAACCACAAAACTCTTGAGAAAAAAATAAAAAATGTATATATATATATATATATATATATATATATTATATATATATATATATTTATATCTATGTGTGTCACAAATTGCATTTTGGGGCAACGCTTGGCTGCCCACACGCGAATGCCACAAAGAAGACGACGATGTTGCCAGAGAGATTGTGGGGAATGCGGCGGAGGCGCCTTGGCAACGACAAATGTTTCTGTTATCAGTGAACCATAATCAAAAGTGGTGTCAGAGGGGCTGGCGAGGGATGTTAAGCGCCACTCGCTTCACTTGACATTTGCCACCAATAAAGCCCAATTAGTGACGGCCTTTTCGCGCCTTCCCTCTCTCTCTATATTCCCCCAAAAATACAGTTATTCGTTCAACTGCTTTTGGGACCTGTCATCTCTCAAGTTTGCGAGCACGCAAATGCTAATTAGTAAGTGGCAAATAGTTGCCGGCTGGAAAAGGCGTCTCTATTAATTAGACGACCACTTGCCGAAACTTGCCAACCTTTTGTGTGAATTCCGTGAATAATTGTTGGCCCGCATTCGGGGGAAGGGCTGTCACCTTATCGAGCTTCTTGTGCATTGTGTATATACAAAAGTTATTCATTGTGTTTTTAATGTTATGATTGGACAGGTAGAAATTAGAGTTTTAATTGACAGTGCTGACAACTTGTTGGAATTGTTAGGCACTGCCAACATGGTAAATTAGTAAAGTACCACGCTAAAAGCTAGTTCATGTCGTACCATAGGATTTTTACCCTATTTTTAATCAAGAGCGCTGCCAACTCATGCAGAATTTATTTAAATCAATTGAGATTTAGCAGTAGTTTGTGACTGTCAAACGGCTACTCTATTTTACAGCTGCAATTGAATTTGCCCAAGCGGCATTATAAAGTGGCAAGTGGCAAGTGGCAAGTGCACGTGCCGCAGAACATGCATAATTAATTACGCACACATTTGCATGCTAATTAACGCTTAATTAATTGCAAATTTATATGGCAAAAGACAATGCAGCAGCAGATGTTTGCATTTTGTCATAAACTTCGTTTCATTGATTTAAATGCAATTTTATGCAAATTTTTGCCCAGCATTACAACAAAAAAAATAAAATATAGTAAATAAATTAAACAATATTTTCGAGTGTTGAAAAATCAGATTTGGCAATTTGTAGTCGAAAACTATGCAATAAAATTTCGTGTGCGCCAGAAAGCAGATTTGCATAAATAAAACATTTGCATATAAAGTGGGTACAAGCAACCCCCTCTCCCCTTGCCACACCCTGCTGCTACTTATGCCCCAGCCAATTGCAGCTGTTGAATGTGGAAATATTATAAATAATATATCTTTGCATTTGCATTTGATTAATGTTGAAGCTAGCTTTCTTTAGCTAATTTTAGTTGGCCAAATTGAATACAAGTGAACATAGAGAACTTCTCAGCTCTGGAACTCTGGAATTTATTTCCATTAAACTGTCAAAATTCCTGCTAATCCGCCCAAAACAAGCATCAAGTTAGCTCATCTATTAACCAACTTAAGCTAAAGCCCCGCTCAACAACAGCTCACAGGAAAACAAGTTAAGCTAAAGTAGAAAAAACAATCCACAACACAAAATCAATTAGGCCCACTTTCAGATCAAAGCAAATCCGCCAACAGACAACTTCACGTTAAAGTGTGGAGCTCTCTCTCAATTCGCACTCGAGTAAATCCCCATTGACTGATTAACACACAAACGCAACCAAATGAAGCGAATCAAAAGGAAAAGCAAAAGCAACAGCAAAAGCAAAAGGCAAACACTCAAATTAGAGCTAAACACAGAGAAATGAGTAGTAAAAGTAATCGCATATGCCAAAAGTAAGTTCCGCCTCAAAACTCCTCGGCCACATTTATAATTACTTTTATTGAGTGAAAACTTGTCTCGCTAGATTTTCACACTTTGCCACATCGCACCGCGAAATGAGCAAAGTTTTTCCCGGCAACTCAGGGGAGGTGGGGAGAAAGCGAGGGGGAGGAACTTGTCTAAAGCTGTCATGTTTATTTATATAAAAACTTTGCAACGATTAGTTGATAGTTAGGCGTAGTTAGGATCAGTTCTAAAAGCAAACAGCCATGAAAATCACACCATAAAAGTTTTATCCTCATTATGAAAAGTTGTTGCAAGCAGCTGAAACTAATTTAAATATTATATTGGGCTTGGTAAACAATTTCAGTTTGATTATGCCAGCGAAACTCGAGGGAAATTTGGAAATAATTGATTTTTTATCAGATAAATGTACTCTAAATAGTTCTTTTTTTTATTTTTATATAGACCATTAAGATTTCTTGCTTGATGATTTTTTTATATATATAAATTTTGATAAAAATAAGTCTATAGATTTTTTTTTATTTATTTATCTTTCTATATATATATATATATATACATTTATAACGCCTGCACAAAACTTTATTTATAAAGGCTTTACCCTCTGTAACAAACATAAGAAAGTTGTCCATTTCCTTCCGCCTTTGCAGTTTAATCGCGCGCTTTTAATGTCAGCGAAATATGAATCATTATTATATACTATATCATTATTATATTTATTATTATGCACATATCACGCACACTATCAGCATAAGAGAAGAGAAAAGGAGAAATGAGAGGCAGGCAAAGGGGCGAGCAGCATAAAGCACTGAGCCATAAATAAAACACGTATGAAGAGGAGAATGCAAAAAATACAAAAAATACGAAAAATATGTGTATATAAAAAAAGAAAGAAAACGTAGTTGGAAATTGGTTGCACAAGACGACGATAGGCGGCAATATGTTGCCGATAATGGATAATGCACCTCGATTTAACAGCTACCCCAACAGACCCTGCCCCCGCACTTTTGTCCACAAATAGCTTTTTTTTAATGCGAAATGTAGGGGGGGTTTTTTTTTACTCATATTTTCTTCTTTGGCGAATTTCGTGCATATTTCTTATTAAATGTCGTTGATATTAACACCCCACAAAAGCTGACGAATTGCACGCAAAGTGGGTTGGGGAGTGGCTAGTGGGGAGTGAGGGTGGCACGTGAGGCATTGTATGCAGCACAATGAAACGATTTCGACATGAATATGCAATATATACTATACACATTTATAAATATATTGAGCTGCACGAAGAAAGCCTTTGTTATATGGAAATTTAAGATAAAAATACATTTTTAATATAAAATAAAACTGCGATAAGCTAAATATAAATAGCTTTAGTTCTGAACATCATTAATACAACATTATTTAATTTTAAATATATTAAAATTAAAATATTTTTCTGGCTTTAAAATAAGTTTGAGTTGATTAGGATATTAAAGTTGCGTTGTACGTACATAAAAATATATATTTTTATATATACGTATAGATGCACATTTTATATATATGTATATATCAAGTTCCGTTTGCAGCGCAGTCCCTATGACCAATGCCATTACATATGCATTTGCGGGAAGACCCGCATGTGCAGCTAGACGGAGAGTCGCACTTTTGGCCAATGCTGCATGCGGAGCCAGCTGCTCAAATGGCAAAGAAATCATTATTTATAGGCAACGGGAGGAATACACAGAACCACAGATCAACTGGCAGGCAAACATAAAGAGAGCGAGAGAGGGGGAAAAGTGAGGTTGGCCGAGGACCATTCGAAATGAATGCAAACTGTTGCCAAGACAGACGACATTCAAGGACCATCAATATAAATTTCAATATGACCAAAAACATATTTGCCATTACCAAACGAAGAAAAATGCTGGCAGACCACACAATCAAAGGGCAGCAGAGAGAAAGAGAGAGAGCGAGAGGTGGAAATATATGCAGCTAGTATCAAAGCTTATATACAAACTTAAATATATAAATCAATTAAATGACAGATAAATGTTAAAGCCAACCGTAACTAAGAGCAATAATTGCCAAATTTCATCATTAAGACCGATGAAATTAGTGCGTAATTTATCAGATATTTTTAGAAAGCTTTTAAAAAGAAACTCTTTATCAAATATAAAATAATGTGCAATAAACTATCTTAGCACTCATACAATACTTTTACAACATAAAAAACTTATCTTAAAAAAACAAACAAAATCATGAAAAAAATACAAACCTATTTAAATTGAATTTAGCACAGAAATGTAAGGAAAGCGCAGAATTTTAGATAAAATATTAGACATCGATTTTGCATGTTGCATTGCTATGAAATGCTGGCATATTATGCCGCACAGCTTGCAACACACGAAAAGCGCATCAAGCGTGCCCCAGAGGCGACTCCACATCCGCCTTCTTCTTCTGCTGCCACATGCCACTCGAAAAGTCAAACTTCAACCTTAAACGTAATGACATCAGCTGGCGCCTGTGTCCTGTTGCCGACTCTCTTTGTTGCATACACTCGGGCGCAAGTGGCAAGTGGCACGAGTAGCCAAGGAGCGAACCACAGGCCAGGCCAAAAGGCAAAAAGTGCAACGATAAAGTTGCAGCTAGCAACTTGCAACTTGCAACTTGCAAGTTAAAAGACAAAAGCGACGCAAAATTACAGCAACAGGGGGAGGCGGTGAGGGGCAGGGGAAGGGGGCAGCATGTTGTGTGTTTGCGATAAAAACGGAAGTGCAGATTGCCCAAGCCTGAGCAGAGGCAGCAGCAAAGGCAACGACTAAAGTGTGGAAATGTCAATTTGCTTGCGCCAAGGCTCAGCAGGGATAGGGGGCGGCGGCAGGGCAAGGGGCGTGGCCACACCGGAAGATAGCAACAGTAAGTGAAACGACAACAACAACAAGTAACAAGTGCATTCGGGTGTAGCCGACGGCTAAATACTCGTTCACAGTATAATAACAGTTGAAAACAGTCGAAAAATGTTTTCTTTATTATTGATATTTTTGGAAAATATCGATGTTGGCGATTTGCCACTCCCCCAGTGGGCGTAGCGGACGGACAGCAAAAACGGACATTGCGCAAAGCCAATATACTCTTTTCACATCGTGAACGAGGATAACAACAAACAGCAGCTGCAACAACGCATATTGATTTTCAATTTGACGCCGTAAGATAAAAAGCCAAAGCGACAGAGAAATGACATTACACAGAGAGAAAGAGTGGGGTAGAGAGTGGGTGAGAGCGAGGGAGCTAGGTGTTGCAGGGCCATTTGGTCTGAGAGCCACTGCACAAATGAATGGCTAAAGCTTAAAAGCAATTTTGCGGCTAATAAATCCGATTTCCGTTTTGTTTCGAAATAAATTGCAAGCGAGAACTTGTTGTTGTTCCCGTTGTTGTTGTTGTTGTTGGGTTTTCTCTTTTTCGGGGATTTTGTGTACCGGAAATGGCTCTTGGGGGACATCAACGAGCAGCGGCAGCAGCTGCTTTCAGCCGGATGTGGTAAATTAGCAGCTGCATTGGGCACTCCAAATGCGCAGCACAAGCCACAACAACAGCACACACACACACACAACAACAACAACAACAACGGAACACACAAAACACATGACCTCATTTTGCAAATGCAGCCAAGAGAGCTGCACTCAAGTGGTTAAATGATACCCTGTAAATAAGTGCACAGCAGCTGCTGCCTAAAAGTGGGCAATATAAAGCTAATTTAAGAAATAAGATTGCTCTGCCCGACTAGGAGATATCCTGAGCCCAGACGAATATGGATCTTTTTATTATTATTATTCGGCATAGTATTTTTGCAAAGAAATATTACCGATATAGACATTTCTGATATTACCGAAAAAAATTTGTAAATATAACTATATTATTTTCGTTGTTTTTATAAGAGAGCAATAATAAATGGGACATTTTAAATTGAAATAATGTTTGAAAAAAGAAAATGCATTTTCAATACAAACATGTTTTTAGATATGCAAATCTCTTTCATAAGGCGCAAGAATATAAATACTTTACGGGGTCGGAGATGCCTCCTTCTGCCTGTTACATACATTTGCACAAACCATTATAACCTTTTTACCCATTTGTAATGGGTTCAGAATATAAAAACAAAAATTTAATAAAATAGAGAAGACTAATTACGCATTCATATGGCATAAAACCCTGACAGATGACAGATGGCATTTAATCTCTCGTTGTTATCGCCTACATCAAATCGCATTAATTCAGCACTTACCTGTACATCAAAATTTTGCTGTTGTTGCTGCTGCTGCTGCAGAAGATTGCCTGGAGATTCCATATGATTGGGGCCGCCTGCCTGTGCGCCCTGATGATTCAACATGGGTGACTGAGAGACGGAGAGAAACGTTTTCAATCCAATGCTTGTCAAACTGTGAGGGAAAAACGCCACTTACCTGTGCGGCCATTGGCATTCCGGCACCAACTCCATTCAACATCGGCGGCTGCAATTGACTCATCTGCGCCGCCATCTGCTGATGCGCATAGGCGGCGGCACCACCGCCACCGCCCCCGCCCCCCGAATTGTTGCTGCCCAGGCCGTGACCCTGGCCGTGATCCATGAGCATGTGATTGAAGTGCGGCATTTGCGGGAAGCCGCCGTGATGTGAGGGATCCAGCAGTGTGGGTTGGCGTGGCAGTGACTCTTCAGCGGGTGACGGCTGACGGGAGCCGGGAGTGCGACTGAAAGATAATACAAAACATAATTTAGAAGAAACTCAAATTAAATAAACACAATTTTAATTTAATATGCACCTAACACTCTTTTTACACGAATTGTTTTGTTTCACCACGATTTTAAATACTCGATAAATTCCTTTTATGGAAAATAGAGATAATAGATAAATAATTTCCCAAAATGATGAACAACAAAATTCTAGTGATGATCTTATATTTTTCCATTTAGACAAAATCTTAGTTTACAATACTATCTACCGTGTATAAAAAGAGAATTACGTGTATATCAAGTTTGAAAGTCCTTGTAGTAGCCCCATAAAACCCATGAACATTTGCGAATGCATTGGAAACCTCTTTCATTTGAACAGTTTTACACGAACTACAGTTTTACATTCGCCCCACAACAGTTTTATGCCACTGTGCAGCTGCCAACAGTTTAGAATGCCTTCAAAGGTGGTTTTACAATTATTGTTTCAACTTAGCAAAGACATGCACCACTTACATGTGACACGCGGTGTTCTAAAAACACTTTTAGCTCATGCATCCCAAACTGCACGCAAATGTTTAACAAATTGTTGTAACAATTAAAAACAAATTTATCAAAACTAACTGACAATTAAAAAGGAATTTGCCAAAGATTTAATCACAATTTCACTGTGCGTTTTACAGTTTGCCAGTCACTGTTGTTAACAGATGATTTGCCAACTGTTGACGCAAACAAAAGACTTAAGCAGCAAACTTGTTAAGACGGAAGAGGGGGCAATTGTGTCTATGACGTCAGCAAAAAAGTCGGTGACCAAACGGCAGCTGGCCAAAGCCATAAATTAAATCAAATAAACAACAACAATAAATTCAGTCAATGTTTTTTTTTTTTTAACGAACGGCGCTTTAAATGCAAATTTTAATAATAAAGAAGCAAAAACGGAACAAATTTATTTTTCTGTGTGTGTGTTAATTAATGGATTTATCTTATTTTTTCAAGCACGCCAACAAAATACGTTTCATTCATAGCTGGCGCTGCTCGTGCTTGACCAACTGCATATGACTGTGCAACCCAGCAGTGGCTCTGCAACTGTATGCGAGAGTTGTTGACTCACATGTCTGGTTTGCCGTCTCGTTCTGGCGTGCAGTCAACGCAAATTGGCCACAATTTAACTGTGGGGGTCATTAACACCAAACACATCAGCAGCAACAACACTTGCAGTGCATGTGCAACTGTAATGAGTGTGACTAATGGCAATGAGATCAGTTGCTACTCAAACTGTAACGTGGCTGCCAAACTGAGCGACACGTGCTCAAAATTTGATCAAAACTAAACCGATTGAAGTAATCAACACCGTTCTAATCATGATTTGCCATCTCAATTGATTTTAATATTAGTTTTGAATGCTCTTTTCAATCTAAAGCGGTTAATTGCTTGTTCAAAAGTCATGCCAAATGCTACAAACAATTTAACATGTTCACAAATTCATAGGGTACCACAAACTAGACTTGAAACTCCCATAAATTCGTCAAAACTGAACTGATATTTATGATTCAACCCACTGTTTGACCTCAAATTGAATCTGCATCTAACTTGATTTAATTTTTGACAGTACATTTTTTTTGGCTGTTTTGGGAAAAAAAATTTCAAAATATACAATCTTGAATTTTCGTTTTTAATCGATTGCGATTGTCAAAATTAGTATAAAACGAGACTTTAAAAGTTATTCTGGTAAGGCGATCCAAAACCAAAAATGAAAACCAAATTATAAAGTTCCCAAAACCTGCTTTCCCCTGATTTCAAACTCCCATTACTTGACAAAACTAAACCGATTTTTATGGTTTTAACCATGTTAAACAAAATTTGACCTGCATTATATTTATATTATATTTTTTACTAAAATTAGATTCTGTTGTATGAAATAAATCATTTTATTGACATTTCCGTACTGCTAGCTAGTATATTTGGCATAAGCCACAACACTTAAGCTGCACACCTATATTATAAAACCTCACACTGACTCTCAAAATGTGTGACATACATCTTTGCATTTTTTCACGCACCGTTGCATAAGACTCAAAATAGCCACAGCATTTGAGCGCGGTCAGTTCCATTGGCAGCATTCCCAATTTTATTCCCATTGCCAGGCCAAGAATCTAATATTCTAATCTCTAACGCTTATGCAATAGACCCAAAAAAAAAAGGCGAAAAAAGAAAAAGAGTAACAAAAATAAATTTCACTTTCAACTGGCAGCAAAAAGAAAGTGCGCAGCCAAAAGTAGATAAAAAGGTCAGCAGAGAAGTTGACCAAGTTAGCGGGCAGATAGACGGACAGAGGTGGCAGACAATAACAACAACTGCTGCTGGCTGAGACTAGGTCGGTCGACAGGTGCTCACAGGTGTAGTAACTGAAACCACAAACAACAACAAGCAACAACAACTCGAAAACTCGAACTCGAACCCCCTGCCCAAAGTTGGCCATGTTGGCTGTGTTGCCACAATTGAAGCGGCCGTTTGAATTTTCGCAACTAAATTTCATTACGCGGCTCACAAAACGTGCGCAAAAAAATATAAAACACAACAAAAAAATGTTGTAAAAAAATATTAACAAAAGAAAAAAAACAAATAAACCTGCCGCAACAACAAAAAAAAAGCAACATAAACGCAAACTAATCGAATAAAATGCTATAGTAAAATGCTCAATAGAGCTCGATGGTGTTGTTGTTGTTGTTGTTGTTGTTGTTGATAACTTACATCATAACCGTTATTACGTTTGGCATTGAAACACGTTTTGGCTGCGCCGCCGACACCGGCAATGAAATTGCAGCAACAACAATTGAAAGAGAAAACCGGCAAAGCAGAGCAACAATAAGAATAACAACAACAACAACCTGAAGACCAAACCACGACTGGTTTTTATTTAATTTTTTTTTTGTTGTCTCTGTAATTGCCCCGAAAATGTTTAAGGCCCGTCATTTTTTGGCCAGTGCGTGTTGTAAGCGACTATAAAAAATACGTTTTAAGTTAAAAGCAATTGGGTTATGCTCCAGAATCGATAAATGGATAACAAATGAAGAGAGAGACAGAGAGAGAGAGAGATACAAAAAAAAAGAAGTATTAGAGGAGACTAAGGGTACAATTTAAAGAACAAGCAAAAGTAAAGCCGTTAAGGAGACTAACTTTTATTTTAAATCAGCTAAAAATCATACTCCAGAATAGCTCAACAAAAGTTCCATTTGCTGCAAAGCAGAAATAGAAAGTGCTGTCAAAAATTTCAAAAACATAAAACTCTTAACCAACTGAATCATCTTGCAATGTGGGCACACACACATACACAACAAAGAAAATACAGCAAAAGCAAGCGAGAGAGAAACTAAAATTCACAAAGAAAATATGTGGGCCAAGTGGGCAGCTTTTTTGACCAAGTGGGTGTCAACGGATCTTAGCTGACAGTTTGATAAAAATTAAAAAAAAAATTAACTCTACCAATTGCTGAATCTAGACAGTTGACAGTTGTGGGCAGAGCTAACGAAAATCTCCGCATTATATATTATATATAACAAATTATATATAGAAAAAGTGCATGAATAAATAAATAGAGATACATTTTGGGATTAAAACACAAAAATAGAGTAATAAAATCCTTAGTTTGGTTTGGAAAATTCTAATAATAGAAATTTATATTAACGAATATAAATTCTATTAAAGATAGGTGCGCAGGAATTAACATAATAATAAAATGTCCTCTTTGATATACAGAGGAATATAATTTTGAAGGAAATTTGGCATAAGTATGGGAAAAAAATATGAAGAGATATGTTTTTAAATTTTAAAACACAAATAAAATAAATGGTTTTTTAAATAGACTAGATAAAAGCTAGTAGTAAATATTTTTATATAGTAATAAATATTTTATATTTTAGAAATATCTCCACTTGCTGTGCGCCTGTCATAAATCAAAGCAATAAACTGACGCAACTCCAGAACTCAATGTAGCCCCCGCCCCATAAACGAACCGCCCGCCCCTTACTCAAATACAAAGAACGTGTCGTGGGGACCTTGAAGAAACCAGTTTTACACCATGGTACAGGCCTAGGCCTAAGCATAGGCATTCTAATGTCAATGCCATTGCCCAGACTTGAACTAGACACCGCGACAGACAGAGGAGCAGTGGAAAAGTTGATCAGTCATCTGGTTAAACATGGACTGAGGCTGAACTAGACTCGCCACGACTCGCCTCGACGCGACTACTTACTTGAATCCCTTGTCATCGTCAATGCCATTGACGACTCCGTTTGTGTTTGTGACTTGGTCGTCCTTCTTTAAGCCGTTTGTGTCAAACGGAGAATTTGCCTTTTCCTTATCGTCGTGTGACTGCAATGAGAGGGAAAATATGAGCATATATACAACTATAAAGAACTAAATATAACTTATGATCAGTTGCGATCAGCACCTTATCATTATCGTCAAACTTCAAGTTACGCATACGCGGCTCCAAGCTGGACAAGGGACTCTCCTTGGTGGTGGGTGAGCCGCCCAGAACGTATTCAACCATCTTAACGCATGTCGAATCGCGGGGGCTGTTGCAGAGAAGGAGAAAAGGAACGATAAAAACAAGATTTTTTTTTAAATAATTTATAATAATTAATTTATAATCATGAAATGTAATTGCCGACGTAACGTCATGTAGAATAACAAGTAAACTAACGTAATGTGACAAAAACTTGCCTTACGTAACGCAACGTAACTGAACTTTACCTCTTTATAACAATTGATAACGTTACGTAACGTAGCAACATAACTTCTGACATTACGTAACATAATTTCTTGTATAACTTTATTTCTAAAAACTTGTCTGATTAAATAAAGCAATTTTTTATGTACTCCTTCAACATATTCTACTTCTACAACATATAGTTGATCATTTTATACGATTTTTAAGTTTCTGCGTAATGTAAAGCAGCCCTACATATGTTTTATGTAAGATTTAAATCTTCGAACAGCAAATGTTTTTCGTTTTTATACATAACGAAACCTTGACGTTACTCTGAACAAAAACTCACCTCAAGATGCCCGCATTGCCGCTGTTCAAAGTATCAGAGGCGCCGCTATGCGGATAACCGTGTGGCCTGGGCGGCACCAATATATTGTCGCCCTGTGTGGACCATGTCTGATCCTTCCAAACGGACGAGTGATCACCGACGCCGGGTATCTGCAGGGGATTCAATGGTCCGCCCGGAGTGTTCGAGGCGCCGCTTTTGCCATCAGATTTCTCCCAAAGCTTCTTGGCAGTCGATGTGGTAATCTGCAACAGAGGAAATGAGAGGGAGAGAGAGAGAGAGAGAGAGAGAATGAGTAACCGCAAGTGCAAGTGCAAGTTTTTCTGAATCAGAAGCTGCGGAGGCAACAAAGTTTTCCATTGGACTGTAGCAATTGAATTATTAACATCAATAATTTACCATAGTCCCGCCCTGACGCCACCCCCCCTGCTAAACTAAAGCTAAATCTAAAGCTGTCGCCCAGTCAGCTTCCTGTTGGGGCATCTACTTTGCTTCCGGTGGCTGCTGTGTCCTGTCCTGTCCTGTCCCGTCGTGTCCTGCTGGCTGAGCTGATAACTTTTGCTCGGCTTTCGCTGCAAATCCTACACTGTGTCGAGTCGTGTCCGGCATTGCAAAGTTTTTATAATCCTCAGCTTTAAGCCACCCCCTTTGGTCCTCTGGCAATCCTGCTGCAGAGCGCATAGCTAATGAAATCAAATTAGCTGCAGTTGGGCGTTTAATGAAAACTACGTGACAATTGCATCGCCTTTTGAATTGCAGTTCATTGCGAAACTATTCGAGCAGCTAATAAGACAATACGAGAGCCCCTTGGCTATGGGACTGAATATCTCCATAAAGCAGAAAAACATATTTATAATACGGTACGTGTTACTGTATCAGGATGTGTATCACATTAGGAGGTAATGAAACATTACGTTTTATGAAAAAAAGCTATTGGCATTATTTCTGGTATAATTTTGATAATTTAAGAAAACGTAGTGATAGTAACATGTTACGTAAGTAATAAGTTACGTTAGTATTAGATTGCAATATGAAAATAACGATATGTAAAACATTACGTTAGATAAGTAAAGTCAGTTAAGGTATAGCTAACTGGTTACGTAACATAACTTTAAAATGAACAGCGGACTTTTTCCTAAGCTACGTAAATTGTATATGGTATAAAGCCCAACAGCAAAATTAGAATACGTAACGTAAGGTTAATGTCCTATTTATAACTGCTCACGTAACGTAAGCTTTTATAAAGATTTATAAAATGCGAAGGTTTTTGAATTACCTTACACATTAACAAATTTGTAAGGAAGAATTTTGTGCTTTTAATATAATTACGTAACATCTTCGGTCAATTAAAACAGGATAATTAGTATGATGACATTAGAACACATTCTAAGGCAACTTTTTAGAGAAAAATTTAATGTTGTAAGCAAACGTAACGTAATTTATACATTGTTAATTATCTATAAATGCACTTAATTAGTGGCCGGCATTAACGCACAGCAGTTACGCAACGTTTTATATAACAGCCCCATCTATTGTAGGTTTCTTCCAGCGTTTGGGCCACTGACCTTTCGGGAAAGAACACAGGGCGTCATTTGCTATAGAGAAATAAATCATATGGGGGCCATTGGGGGGGCGATTGGGCGGGCTGTGTCACAGGGGGCAGAGAGAGGTAGGGGGGGGGGTGCAGTAAATCAGAAGCACATCAAAGACAGTTGCCAGACAGCAGTTAGTTACATTTCTCAGCTGTAAATCAAGCAACAACTTATGCGAAGCTTTGCACGGGCTTTGCCGTTGACAAACTGCCACTGCACATAGAGAGGGGGAGGAGGAAGAGAGAGAGTCAGATAGTGAGAGAGAGCCAGCTAGACGGCTGACGGGTTGCTTCATCAGTCAAGCAGCTGCTGCCGCAACTCGAAGCCATTTGTAGCTAGTTTGGCTTTTGGCTGCGACGATATTTAACGCAGGGCAAACACTGGAGAGAGAGCGAGGGGAGTGGCTGAGGGCCAGATAGAGCAAGAGTTGAAGCTGGCAACTGCAATGTTTCACATGCAACATAATGTATGTTCATGCTCAGTTGGCTTCTGACCAAAATCATATCACGGCATTAATACCTAAACAAACACACACACACACACACCCCACTTTCCCCTCGTCCCCACCCGCTGTCCCGATCTGCAGCCTCGCTCTTGCCACCCTAGAGACCCACTAAAATTTGCCTAATTAACTTTATGCCACACGAGTTTTTATTATATCTTCGTTTTTGGTTTTTTTTTTCAGTTCCTGTTCCCAAGGCGTTTGCATTGTCATAATGCGTCAACGCGACACGTGCCACAAACAGTTGCCACAGTTGCCACAGTTGCCAGTGTTGCCACATTTCTAAATATTTAATATGCCCATGACTCGGATATATACGTATGTTTGCGAGGCAACAGTTGAGCCAAGTCGCGAGTTCCATGAATTATGCTGCATGAGGCCAACACCCACACACACACACACCCTTCCCCCGAACTCGTACCACATCAGTGCATAAAATCCTTGAAAAGTGCTTCACTTCAGTTTTCATTGGCCGCATCAAAAAAAGAAACTTATGTTGATTGGAATTGAATTTCAAATGTGAAACAAAAATCGGTTGGGTGAGGAAATATTTAAAAGTAAATTGATTAACTCAAGAAATTAAACTCTATTTTATTTATATTAATATGAGTTTTTAGTTAATAACTACTGCCCATATCTTTTAACGATGGCCTTCGGCTAAGACAGCACTTATATACTGGTTCTAGTTCCAGTTCAAGTTCTTGTTCTAGTTCTATTATTAAAGGTTCGAGCCTTGTCTACATAATTAAAAGCCTGAATAACAAGTTCACTTAGACAACACACGCGAGTACAGAGTACAGCAGAAATTAAACCTCTTAAATTTTGTATTATTTAAAATATATATTTATCTATTCTCGCTTTTTAGGAAATACTCCAATATTTTTATCAACTTGATACAGTGAATATCTATAAGATTTAAAATTCTTTAATTTCCTTATTGCTCTTCTTGGATTTATTTTATTATTCCCTGACAGAACAGTTTAATTTCATATATAATTAATCTCTTTCTCTTACTTATTCTTCAGTTATCACCATTATTAATCTTTTTTTTTTCTTTTTTATATATATTTATACTATGCTCTATTTTTAAGCCTATCCAATTTCACATCAAATGATATCTTTTGGCATTGCTAGCCATTTCAGGGTTGCCTTACAATGTTTTCTACAACTCTGTCGACCTTTTTCCAACAACAACCTTGCGCCATAAATTTTCAACGGGCCAAACCGAAAAGTGGTAAAGAAAAACGCATCCGACACAAAACGCAGAACTTGTTTGTTAGCCAATATTTGTGCAGTGCAAAACTGAAACTCAAGCAATACAAAAATGGCCCAAAGGCATAATAAATAGCAAAGACAACGAAACAAAGATACCCTTTAGGCATAAAAAAATAAAGGTATCAAGAAGAAGATGAAGAACTGATAATTTTAATCAAAATAAATTACTTTATATCAATTATATTCACAATTTTCTTGTGGGATCATATATTAGACAAAACAATATACCCGCTACTCATGTCTACACGTTTTAGGGCACAAAAACTTAGCTGAAAGTGTGAAAGCGTCAACAAACAATTTTTTGTTGCCAACTGGGCCTGTCGCACAAACAATAATAAAGCCAGCAAATGTGTTAATAAACAATAACAATAATAATAACAACAACAATTTAAACTAGTTTAACGAAACTGACGTGACATTTCATAATGAAAAAACGTTTTTTAAAATGTGTTTACGGTGCGTATGCGTAATGTGGGTCGCCTTTATAAAGAGAACTGCCCTGCCAAACACGCCCACGCAAATGTGCAAAAATTGAATGAATATTGAACATTAATAAACAAAATTACAAAAAAAAAAAAAAAAAAAAAAAAAAAAAAAAACCATTTAAAAACCAATAAAAATAAATGTGCAAAATTGTTCTTTTTTTTAGTATTGTCAGAAAATAGAACAAATAAAAATGCGTCGCTAGGCGAAAACAAAATAAAGGAAAAAAAGTGAAAAGCCTCAAAATAGCAAAACAACAGAAACGCAAAAAAAAAAAATGAAAGAACTAAGTAAATAAATAAAACTAAAGCAAAACATTGCAGACAAAAACCTCAAACGGTGAGATATCCTTTTCGCAGTTTA
Organism: Drosophila colorata; assembly: GCA_035041545.1. Classification (NCBI taxonomy): domain Eukaryota; kingdom Metazoa; phylum Arthropoda; class Insecta; order Diptera; family Drosophilidae; genus Drosophila; species Drosophila colorata. The sequence goes on from JAWNLD010000077.1 coordinate 1,187,069, forward strand.
GATAACACCGCAAAATCATGTAACAGCTTAAAAGATGCCCTATAAACTGAACATATTTTCTAAATTTGATGCTAACCAATAGTTAAAAATTATGTTTTGCCTATAGTTTACAAAAATTTAATGCAGTACACCCCGCTAACCCTAATTTTACAGGGTAAACACAATAATAAATGTGCTGCTTTTGCACTTTTGGCGCATTTCATTCAACACGCGTGAAAAGCCAAAAATTAATGAAAATAATTTGCATAAATGCGGCAAGAACAATAAAAAATTTAGTGTTTTTAGTGAATAAGCAGCAGAAAAGCAAGAGCAACAAATTGAAATGAGTCAACAGAATGTGTGGAGAAAAATTCGAAAAGTGCCGCACACACAAACAACACACCCCGCCAGGCTGCACGACTAAAACAGTTGAGAAGAAAAACAGCTCGAAAGAATTACACAAAAAAAAAACCAAATCGTTCATTAACTTGTCCTTGACTGTGAAGAGACAACTACAACAACAACCACACGGAGAGCGAGAGTGAGAGAGAGTGGAAGCGGGAGCGCGAGCGTCCGTCTAACCGGCCCGAAATACATGCGTGAGAGCCAATAAGACAACAAAACGGACGACGAAGAACGCGCACAAAGCAAACGTCAAGAACAAGCGACGAACGATGCGGCGCACAAACAAAAAGAAACGAAGAAAAACACAGCAAAAAGAACGCAAAAAGAGTGTGAGCTAAGCGAGAGAGAGCGCGACAGACAGACAAGACAGTGGCAAGAGGGGGTGGCATAGGCTCGTCAGCAGCAGCAACAACAACAACAACAAAAATGGGAATAAGAAAAACTAAAACAAAAAATAAGCAGCATAAAATTGTGCAAAACCAGTCGAAAATAATAGCAGAAAATTGTTTATTGTTTTCGGTTTTTGTATTTTGTTAAATTAAATTAGGAATTTTGGTTTGGTTTGTTGTTGTTTTTTCTGTTCCGGTTCTCGACAGTTGCTTGTAAATATTTTTGATTGTTCTTTAGAAAGGAATGTGCATAAATGGTTAATGTAGTGAAATAAATAGTGAAAAGGTAGTAAAAATTAATGGTCAGTCAAGAAAATTATGTAGAGCGCTACGATTTATCAACTGATAATTGTTTGTTAAATATTGTTATTTCATGTGGGTCTACTTTTCGATAAAAAGTTCAAATATCCATGAATATAATTTGAATGTATTAATTAAACTGTTCGAAGTTTTACTTCGGCAAGTTATAATTTCCGATGGATCACAGTAGAGCAATATAATGCAATTAATTATTATATATGGATATGTAGGAGATCCAAAATCCTGGTAGACTATATAAAGAAACTGCTCTTAAAATAAATCCGATTTATTTATATTACAAAAACAATTTTTAATACGATTTGAATTAATTTTTCTGATCAATACCTTGGAAAAACATATAAAGAAGTTATTAAATTAAGAGATACCAATACACTTATAGTACAAGAAGAAAAAGATTCCTGAACAGATTTCTTTATTCTTTGTCGCAAAAGCTTAAATACTGGATTTAAAAACAACTAGATATATAAAATACAAGGACTATATTGACAATTTTTTTCTGAACTTCTCATATAATATACTTTAACATACATATATTTTATATACAGCTATAATTAGTCAACTTTAACTCAGTTTTGCAACCAATTTTGTTTTTTAATTGACAGACGTTGGGCTAAGAGAAGTAAATACTATGATTACGGCCTTCATGCTAGTTTCATACAACATTTTGATATCTGACAAAAACAATGAGATCTTTAAATCGGACAACCTTTCAAAAAAAACCCCTCCGGACTTTAATTGCGTTTAGTTAATAAGCAGAAATAAAAACCCAAGAAGAATGCAGCGCGAAACTGAAGAGGCGTCACAATAAACATAAATAAACTAATGTCTAACAGCTAAGCAAACAATGCACTTGACATATATATTAAACAAAGCAAAAAATAAAACAAAATATGTACAATAGATGAACAGAAAACAAGACTGACCAAAAACATTAAAATGTGGCCATATTTTGTGCACGCAAAGCTGTTGACTTTGAATTGTTTTTGGGAATATAACAAATGATATTCAGACCAAGGAATTCTCATGAAATAACAGCTTTGATATACCCTGTAAAAAGTTGATATCTAGATGAAATTAATAATAAATGCCCTGTAAAATATTGGCATTTAAAAATATACATTTCAAAAAGATTTAGATTTAGATTTCTAAAATATTATCAATGAAATACACTGTAAAAACATATATATCCAGATGAATCAATAAAAGATTTAGCAATGATTTACCCTATATGACAATACTTATATATGCAGTAGGAATAAATCATTTAACGTTTTGCCTATAAAAATACCCTATAAATTGTAAGTAACTAAATAAACATATTATTTTGTTTCTATGTTTCAATCCGTGTTTTCGCTTAAACAGAAGACCAAGTGTTAATCAACATCCTTTTCGCTGCTTTACAGGGTGTTCAAAACCAAGATTTTTATTATATTCGAAGACCTAACAGAGTAACAATTTCGCAAAAAATATAAATTCGCATAAACCTCATGGCAAAAAGCATTAAAACTCGGCCAAGAGTTGTTTAAGGCACATTCAAAGAGCCTGAGGGGCCCTCAAATAGTTTTTTTTTATATACTTTTTGGTGCGATTCAGAATTTGTTGCCACCTCTCGTCGTCGTCGTCGTCGTCGACATCAGGTGCAAAGACCTTTTGCGTGTCATACGGCGGAAAGAAAACAACAAAAATTAAAGCAATAAAGCAAAGCAAACAGCACAAGCAATGAAAATTCCCTTAGTTGGCAGGAAAATATAAAGGAGAGAAAAAAGTAAGTTTGGTCGGAACAACACAAATATATGAGTGTGTATACATATATATTTATATATATATATATATGTGTCCATGTGTCCAATGTGGGCGTGGCATGCTTTACCATAATCATGATAATGTTCAATTCTTACGTGTAACACAAAACAACGAGACCAACAACTTCGTGTTTATTTTGCAAAGAACAAGAAATTAAATTTATGAATGATAACTGATGTTGCAGACACAGGCAATGGGGCGGGGGTGTGTGGGTGGCTGAGGGGGCGGAGAGTTAAGCAATTTCATAATACAGTGAATATTGGTAATATTTTCAATATGACTGTTAAACTAGGTAAGGGATTTGTTTAAGTTTAAAATTATTATTATTAACAAACTACATAACTTTTGATCCTTCCCAATGCTATACCATTCCACCCAGTACTGGAGACTATCTCTTTGTTCTCAAACATTTGTTAATTAACAGTCCATTTCAGCGATAAATCACTGTGCTAGTTTGAAATTGTTTTTGTTTTTGTTTTTGGGATGGGTTCTCAATCGATTTTCATCGCTCATGTGTGTGTTCTTGGCCAAAAAGGCAACAAAAGTAAGCGCTGATAAATGCGTTTATTGCGCTTTTCAATCGATGCCGTCGTGCATATTTATTTGTGTTGGTAGAAGGTAGAAGTGGGCAGGGGGGATTCGTAATGCCACTTTTGCATGCGCAGCTTTTAGTGGAAACATTTTGGAATTGAAAAGGTTTCATTTGCCAAATGATTCGCATTGAAAAGGCGATTTGCAGCTCATTGTGAGATTTATTTGCTATTTTAAGCTACTTGAAAATTGAATATTTCAAAGCTTTTATAAACTTAGTGGATGAACTAGTTCTAGCAATTGAACTAGTAGCTCAGTTCACTTTGTAGGCTTCTTTTTAAAAGAGTATGTTGTACTATTGCTTTATGTATTTTCTTAATTTTCCTAATTTTCGCACTAGTTCTTTTGAACTATTCTTGATTTACAAATGACTTCACCACAGCCAATCAATTTGACATTACTTTTCAATATGACTTTAGCTGCAATTCAAAACACTCGACAAAGTTTCAGTGCCAAAAGTTGGAAGTCAACTTCGGATAGCTTCTGCCTTCAGCTGCATTGTGGCATCTACAAAATGTGGCAACCCTGCATTGCCACAAAAGTTCTAAATGTTCAACACAGACACGTGACAGAACTACACAAGTAGAAAGAGAGAGGATGAGATATAGAGGGAGTGAGTGATAAGCCGCTCAACAATTTCCACAACCTCTGTCCCCCCTTCCACTCTCTCTCTTTCTCTCTTCTCTGAAGCAATGTCAACTCTGCGATTCCTTGCTCCGAACCTATCGCCACATTTGCAATTCTGTTGTGGTGTTTATTGGATTTGCAGCACGCCCCCATTGCACCGCCGACAAGTTAACTGCCAGTTCTTCCGTCGACGTCTTTTGGTCTGCGCGATTTATTCTTCCCTTTTTGCTTGTTGGCTTTTGTTAGCCCTGCAACGAACATTTCCAGGGAGGCGCCCTCGGCCTGCTGTCTGTTCTGCGTCCTAAATCAACTCGTTGCGTCAAGGTGTTCTCTTTGTCAATAGCTACAAGTTGGTTGCATAATTGAGCTGTGTTCGTTGTGATTGCCAATTTGATGATTTTGGCGAGTAGTTAGTAACGAGTAGATATAAGCGAGAGAAGATAAGTAGTCAGAACGAGCAGTTAATAACAAGTAGTTTTTATTGAAACTTGCTATAAATAGTTTGCAACGTAGATAGCGAGTAGTTGGAAACGAGAAGTTGGTAACGAGTAGATGGTAACGAGTAGTTGATAACGAGAAATTTGAAACAAGAAGTTGGAAACGAGTAGATGGTAACGAGAAGTTTTAAAAGAGAATTTAATAACGAGTAATGTAACGAGTAGTTATAAACGAGTCACGGAGCAAAGAGTTTGCAACCAATTCCAATTTTTATATAATTTTTTATAAACAAAACACTACACAATCAAATAACCAGAAATAGACGAGTATAAATTGACAATATAGTTCTGTTACAAAGTAAGATGAATGATATAAAAGCTATTTATATCAAACCAAATGCCCATAAAAGGCACAGCAAATATATTGCAAATAATTTTGTAAAAGGTATTCCAATTGAGCGATTAGTCAATTAATTGTAAGCGAGCTATTTTGGACTGCCATAAAGTTGAAATGATTGAATTGTTTTTAGCTTTTAGAAATTGTCATCAGCATTAGTTCTGGCCACGCCCATCTGCGAGGCATTCAGGCTAATCAGGCAGCGAGTAAACTACGACAACGACGTAATCAACCGTGAAATAGACTAGACAAATGCAAGAGAGACCCCGATAGACACACACACAATCACACTCGCGCGCGCACACACACACACACACACACACACACGCACACACACTTAAATGTGTACACATTGCATATAATTGAAACCGGAAAATATATATTTTCATGTAAATTCCTTCAAAAAAAAGATAGGAAAAGACCAAACCGGTGCCAGGCAAAGGGGCACAAAAAAGGCAAACAGCATAAAATGTTGTACAATATACAACCCCTCTCACTCGCTCCCTCTCACACGCTCCCTCCCTCTCAGTGTGGTACCCTCATTGGATTTATATTTTTTTGAGTTAGGGTTAAACTACGTGAAATGCATATACAAAAACAATTGCTCGGGCATGGAAAGAACCGCAAAATGCTTTTTTATCTATGAAACTCAGGCCAGACACCGACGCTGCCAAGAACCGAAACCACGGACTGTGGCAGCAGCCGGTTGGGGTCGTAGTTGGGTTCCGAGTGAGCTCTACGCTATTATCTAATAGCAGTAGCAAACACAAATATAAAGAGAGAAAAAAGATACAAAATTCTGACTATTAACGAATATGTTTTATAGCTTTTTTTTCGGTTTTATATGCATTACCAACTCGAGTATTATTTAGCAGCAAAAAATATATGTATATAAACAACAAATGAACAAATGAAAAAGTATCTCAAAGGCAGATAATTTAATGAAAGGAATTATTCAGCGAGTAGTTTGAGCTGTAGCTTAAAGCTAAATTAAATGTGAAAAATTAGGAAAGATGAATTAGTTCTTTGTTTGAAGCGTAACAAGAACAAAATCAAAACAAAAATATAAATATTTTCATATATTTACAAACAATTTCCTGTTATGAACGAGTAAATTAATAGTAAACGAGAGTTAAATAAGAAAAACGAGCGGGTAAAACAAATAAACGAAGTCAAAAGATAAATATTTCCTTTTATTTATGAGGTGCTTTTTTGTCATTAGCGTGTAGTTTTATAGCTAAAGAGTGACGGCTGAGAACTAACGGGAGATAACTAAAATAAATAAATAACTAATAAGATAATTGTTACCCTATATTTATTAGCCTTATTTTTTCACAAAAGTCAGTGCCTAAAAACTAACGAGAGCTTGAAGAGTAACGAGAACATATTATTTATTTAATATAAATTTGTTTTCCTGTTTATCAAAAACTAAACAAATCAATTGTCATGTCCACAGATTATGATTAATAAATCAAGTGCACAATTTAACGGGAATTATTACAGCTGTTGTTAACATGCAAATGCACAAGAAACTGTCAGATAACAAATTTCTAAGCAGGTGCAATGCGATTTGGAACTCGAGCGAACAGAAGCAATTAACAAATAGTGTGTAAGAGACAACGATAAAAGCCACAACAAAAAATTAAAAAACAAAAAACTCCGACAAGGGCTCCCAACTGGAATATTAATTTATCATAATCTACTTAACTCAAATGATCAAAAGCCAATACACAAAAGCAACAACAGCAAATTCGCATACACTTGCTCTTCTAATCAATCAAAGGAGAAACGCACACACGCAACGGGTTGAAGAGAGCAGAAGAGTTGCAAAGTGTTCTTGTATATGTGTCGCTTTACCATTTCCTGTGTGAGTGCAATATCCTCGGCAGAGCGCGCATCCAACATGAAGTCGTGCAGTAGTTTCATCATGAGTAGGCAGGCGAACGATCCAGAGAGAAATGCCCAAAGAGAACACGCCAAGGTAATGGAGCAAACACACATACACACACTAACACAAAACACGTTACACAGGCTGCGGCGTCTTTTTCAGTTGTTGTTGGTGCTAAATTTATACAGCCTTATTATTTATGATTTATATATGAATTTCGATATTGATTTCGACTTTTCAACAGCTGCAATTATAGACGAGAGCATCAGCTGCGCTTTTCACACACAAAAAACCACACACAATACATGTATATAGACAAAACGTTACATTTACAACATTTACTTGTTTTTTTTTTTTACGCAAAACGCTTGAGGTAATTTTTCACGCGCTCGATTGTTTGTTTGCGCTCGCTCTTCCAGCCCCGCAGCCGGCGTGTAAGCATATGTATATGTATATAAAAGCACACACGCACAATAAAAAAACGTGCTTAACGATCGCAGACGAGAACTCCACAAACACACACACACAAATAGGAAAGACGGACGGATGATGGGGGGCCTGGCGAATATTATACAGCATGCAGACAAGTCAACTGTTGCGGCCAAACTAAAAAAAAAATTCTACGTGACTCTGCCTGCTGCTGGCGGCAAAAGCGAAACATGGCAAATCGCGAACAGCTAGAGAGAGTAAGCGAACAGAGTGCGAGAGCGGCGTAGCAGCTGTTGCTCGCGGCTCGTAACGATAATACATAACATACACAAACATACACATGCATATTTACATACATAATCAGCGGCAATTTATGTTGCCCAGGCGACGCTAATAAGAGCAGACCTCCAAAAGCTACAAGCCGGCTCTCCACACCCAACACACGTGTGCAGCACTTTTTATATTTTGTTTGTATGTAACATTTGTGTGCGTGTGTGCGTTAAGCCTCATTTGGCATAGTTTTACGTAATTTGAGAGGAAAGAGAACCAACTTTTGAGCGCGGCTTAGCAGACGCTTTCGCTGTGTGGGTAGAGCGCGCCTCTCACACCTATTGGACTTTACTGCGTATGCGTGTGTGTGTGTGTGGGCTGTGATCATTTACAGCTGTTTGCTATTTACAGCAAAAGAAGAAATTGAAGAAAAAGGAGAAGAAAGCAAACCCAGCTGTCGGAGCACCAAAAGCTTTTAGCTATACATTAAGAACTTTGTGTACATTTTGCCCATTGATTTCAATACAAACTGCATCAGTTAGCTAATGTGCAAGACTTTTTCGAGGGTACAATCATTTGACTCACGAGTCAGCGGGCGGCAAAAGTAATAACAAATTAATTTGTCAAGCAATTTGATGCTGCATTTAAAACGTTTATTTAATTAATGCAGATAATTGGACACAGTTAGCGAGAGCGAGACACAGATAGAGAGCTGTGCTTAGAATGAGTGCACTTAATCAAAAGCTTATGCACGGGCAGCTCTCGATATTTAAGAGTGAGCACATAGAGAGCATAGAGAGAGAGTAACTAAATCAGCCGGCAATGCAAATTAGTTAAACGCAGGCAGCGACGGCGACTGCGACTGCAGCGCTTTTCGCACGCTCCTCAAATGCAGCAACAACAAACAATAATCAATGCAGCTGCGTTATAATAAGTTGAATGTTTTGTATACCCTGTAACTATTAAAAAGTGTTAGATGGGTAGCAAAACAACTAGAATGCGTTTGAAAAAAACAGAATGTAAAAATATTTGTAAACGTTTTATTTTCAATTTTTTATTTTTTTAGGGATAGACCCGTTAACTAAGAATTAGAAATATTTCTAGAATATACTTTCTATACTAGAATATAGTTTGTATTCTCTCTGCCTGAGAGGGGGATAATAAACTATATAATAATATAAAACTGAGGTTTTCTTGCACAACCAGATACTCTGTATTTTATAAAAAAAGAGCTCTAGATGGGTTTTCATTTAATTTACCAATTTGTTGGTAGAGTTCGAATTTTTGAGTCATTTAAAAATTTGTCAAATGTAAAGTTCGTGTTTTATTCTAATAAATTCTCGTGTTATTTGAGCTGGCTGGTAAAGAAGAGGTTCATGGCCTAAAGAGGATCTCTTGAGGGGTCAACATGGAAGACGAAGAAGAACCCAGATCGTTCTTCAGCTCGCTGCACAGCTTTGCCAGTAATCTGCTTAGCCAAGTGCTCGAGTTGCATCCCGGCAAGAATCTTATATGCTCTCCACTCTCCATACACACCTGCTTGGGTATGCTGCGCTTGGGCGCTGAGCTTGGCACCACGACCGCCAAGGAGCTGGACGAGGGCGTCGGGTTTACGTCCAGCGATGACACGGAAATTGCCGAGGGCTTTCACAATGCCCTTAGCTTTTATCGGGAGTGCAGCGTGATGCACATGGCCTACAAGATGTACCTGTGCCAGGACTACGAGACACGCCAGGAATTCCAGGAAATCCTAGCTGAGAAGTATTACTCGCAACCGGAGAATATTGATTTCGCCGAGAAGGAGAGTGCGGCCGACACGATCAACGATTGGGTGGCGAACCAAACGAATCAGCTAATCAAGGACATGGTCAGCCCGGAGATCCTCGACGAGGCCACACGCATGGTGATCATCAATGCGTCCCACTTCAAGGGCGAGTGGAGCATCAAGTTTGATGAGAGGGCGACGCGCAGGGAGTTCTTCTACATGGACGAGCGCAATAAGGTAAAGGTACTCATGATGAATATCCACCAGGAATACTACTATGCCGATCTAAAGGCCTTCGATGCGAAAGTATTGCGCATGTCCTACAACGACACCGAACTGCAAATGCTCATAATTTTGCCCAATAAGCAGACGGGTCTAAAGAATCTTCTGGAAATTTTGCAGACAACCTCCCTAGAGGATATAATTAAGCTGCTCGTCCCGAAACGGGTTAACCTGAAGCTGCCAAGATTCACGGCTGAATTTGAGCAGGAATTGACGCCCATTTTTATAGAGTTGGGCGTAAAGCGAATATTCGTTGACAAGGCCGAGTTGAGTAGGATTTTGGATACAAATCAGGTGATCAAAGTTTCCAAAATTCTGCACAAATCCTTTATCGAGATCAACGAAGAGGGCACTGAGGTGGACCCACTGCCCCCACAGGAAGTGCGCATAGTGAGGGGTAAGCCGCGAAAACCACCCCCGCCCGTCGACTTCAAGGCCGATCATCCCTTCTACTTTGCCATCTACGATCCCATTCATGGGCCACTGCTCGTAGGCAGCCTCCTGGCACCAACGCCCGCCGGCTGTATCAATAATCCCAGTAAGCCTTGCTATTGCGAGAGATAAAACCAAAGATCCCTTGGGGCCCATAACACATCTGATGTAATAGCTAAAGGTTAAAGGCATGTGCCCTTGATTTTAACAGCTGACAAATTTTGTTCAAATTTTATGTTAAATAAATGCAAATTTTTATAAAAACTTTGAAAGATACCCTCTAAATTTACACGAAACTAGGTTGAGGCTGTTTATTCAGTCAACCACTGTCCCAAAAAGAGCATAGGGTATCGTCTAGTTCATCAGTCTTTCGATGAAATGTTTCTTACTGGGCACAGATTAACTTTCCGTCTGGTATAACCTATACTTTGTGGATAGCGCTTTTAAGAAAAAAGCTTTTATTTGAAATATAGGGTATCTTATAGGCTATCGGTAATACAATGTACAGATTTTGTACCGAGTAAATGAATTTTTGTGAGGGAACCTTTATTAGTTAGTAGATGCTAACTTCTAGTCTGCAACTACCTCAATTAACGCTGTTTTATTACAGGATATGTGTTAGTCCATCAATAACGCAACTAGAGCTTTCTTAGCATTTATTCGCTTGTCCCGTGCTGTGGTTGGAAAATTGCAGGCAACAGGCAAACATTTTCGCTAATTGGCGAACGCGGCAAGCCAAAGAAACGGCAACAGTCGCGCTGCCAACGCGACTGCGACGGCGACTGCGGCGTTTGTTCAATTAGAAGCGAAACACGAGCAAAAGGGGGAGGAGAATGGGGATCGGGAAGCATAGCAAAAGACTCCACTGCGTGCAGAGTGTGTGAAATTAGAGACATGGCTAGTGCAACAAAAAGGGGTGGAGGGTAACAGAGGGAAAAAGTAGAAGACGAAGAAGAAGAAGAAGCAGCATTAGAGCAAGCTAATTGTTTTACTCAAGCACAGAAGTGATAAAGTTAACAAGTGTAATGATGATAATTATCAAACAAAACAACTAAGCAATAGGAGTCGGGAGGGGGGTAGCGAAGAAAGCAAGAAAACGCTGCACAAGTTTCTGGCAAGTTGGCAGCCCCTAAGGCAATCAGGCAACTAGTTTAACCAGAATTAAAGCCATTTATTAGGAAAAACTAAAAACCAACCCACTGTTAAGCCAATTCAAGCGCAATTCATACAAATAAATGGAAACTGGGTTACCATTAACATTACAATGAGGGTTAATTTTCCTATACGCACACACACACACATGCACACATCTCTCAATCACAGCAGAGAGCGGCGCACAAATTTACAAAGTTTGCGTGGTGAATTTAAAGCTTCTAAAGACGCCCCAAATCGACGTCCATTAGCCAGCCAAAGCGCAGCGGGCAGGCAGGCAACAACAACAAAAGAAACGAGCAAGACAATGACAACGACAACAACATCTGCAATGAAAAGCTGCGCTCAAAATCAGACACCACACAGACACACATTTAAATCATTACAGCACACGCAGAATGAAGCATAGCGTGCAAAAAGAAAACGACAATTACAGCAGCAGCGGCAGCAGCAAAAACAACAACAGAAGCAGCGCGGCGGCAGACAGCATGCAAGAAGAAGTAATAAGAACACATGCAGAAGAGAACCAGAAACACAGAGCGTCGAATGCGCCACATGCAACGATACAACAAAAAAAAAACCTGTACGAAAAAAAAAACTTGAACAAAGGGCTGCGAATAGGAGTGTGGGGTGCGGGGGACGCCCATGGATGAGGCTGCTGCCGGCAGCACAGCGCAGTTAAGCGCAAATCAATGACCTACGACATCAACAACAATGAGAGTAAACGCAGCGGCGGCAGCGAGAGAGAGCGAGAGTAAGAGCAAGAGCGCAGCATAGTGTTGAAAAGATGGCAAATGTTGGGGACTGCTGCTGCTAACTGGGGCCTGCCTCTGTCATACACATACACACACACACGCACACACACACAAACACGTGCATGCACAAAGCGAACGCGCTAAAAAGTGGAGTAACAGCGACAGCAGCAAAACAAAAGCTCTTGCACACAAACACACACACAGTTACAAATTTTTGTCTGTGTTTTATGTGCGCTCTGCTCCTGCGGCTGCTGTCCTGGCATAATTGCAATAAATTTGTTTTGTATTTCGCACGGCGCTGCCAAAGAGATTGCGAAATAAGCGCAAAAGGAAGTTGTTGCGCGAAAAAAAGGTAGCGCAACGCAGACAACAATAACGACTAAAAGGGACGCGAATTAAAAGCGAGTAACCACAAGGGGACGAGTGAATACTCTTACGTACATAAAAGATTATGAACTAAAATTAAAATGAATAAATTAAGAGGCAATGACAGCTCGTGAACAATCTTACGAACAAACTTAAACGTCTGAGGGCTAATTTAAATTCTTACTAGAAAAAAGAGGACGAATTAAGAGAAGGGCATTTAAATTTGTTTACAATAATTTCAATTATTGTTATTCCTATTTCAATATACATACATATCTTAAATTCGTACGCGTAATTCACTGGCCTGTATAATATATAATGAGCTATATTAAGAGTTAAAAACGAAGTCGACAAAGTTTAAAAGCCACAAACTTAATGTGGATTTAATTCATGAATTTGCTGTTCCCAAATGAATTCCAAAAATTTCAACTATTTCAGCGCTTAAAATATTGATCGTACACATAGAATGTGCAAAATCACCCGTGCAGGACCAAAAACCACTGGCCACCATTTCCATTTCCTCGCCATCTTCTTCTTGTTGTTGTTGTGCCACCTGGTCGCATGCCACACTGGCCACAAATGTAAAGCAGAAACAGCAACGAGTGAAATTCTTTAATTAAAATTGCTTTTCCTACAAACATTTGTGACACAACAACAGAGCCGAAGAAAGAGGAAAAGAATCAGAGGAGGCGGAAAGGTAGAAAGACTGCAAGTGGAGCTAGCTAAGAGCTCATTAAGTCCAAGTCCAAGTATTAAATTCTTTTTATTTATAAATGCGCGTGGTTTCTGGGTACAACAAGCGAATGCCTGAACAGAAGTGTGTGTGTGCGAGTGTGTGTGTGTGTGCGAGTGTGTATGTGTGTTTGTGCAACGCTTATAAGGCAGAAAATTGCAACCGGAATGCATTTGTTAGCGGAACAGAACAGAGAACTTAGCCAGACCGACGGAGGGACGGTCGGCGAGCGACCAAAGAAGTGTGAGGCAATCAGAAGCCATCGCCAAAGCAAAGAGACAAAGCTCTCAAATGTGTCTCAAATCTAAAAAAAAAAATAATAGTAATAATAATAATAAAAATAAACAAAGCAGCTGGCTAAGAAAAAGCAAAAGAAACAACCAATACGTCACATAGTTGCAAAAATCAAAGCCAAGTTGATAAACTACAACAAATTTAACAATGGGAGTTAGAAAACAAAACTTAAGAAAAAGTTAAAAACTAACTTACAACCCTTTTCTTAGTATTATAAAAACTATCTTATATTAAAAAAAAAAAAAAAAAACCGTTAAGAATTTCGCAATTTTCGGTAAAAAAAAATAGAATAGTTGCCAGCTTCTTTATATCATTCTATTATATTAACCTTAGTAGCCAGGGCTAGTTTGAAAGCAAGGTTTATTTTTAGTCCCTATATTAAAAATAAAAATAATACTAAACAACATAGTTCAAAAACCAATATACTCCTTTTTGCTATAGGAACAGAGCATACGAAATCTTAAAAACAAAAACTTTTCATTAGTCAACATAAACGTTATAATAAAAAGTTATCCACTTTTGTTATAAGGCTCTTCAAGTTAAAGCTAATAACAAAAGCTAATCAATTTCGATTTTATTAACACATGTATGTACATACATGCACACATGGGAAATACTCTCCCAACTCTGCCAAAATAGCCCAACAAGTTTTGCGCATTAAACTGAAGAAATTTCCTGCCCAAAGACAATAAATTCGGAAATATGAAAAACATTTCATGCGCCACACACATCCAAAAAAAAATACTATTTCACACATCAATGTGTACAGGCGAAAAGTGGAAAATGTAAAGAAAATAGAAAAACCAAGCAATAACAATCATCAATTTTATGATATGTCTATGAGGAAAAACTTGAAAGGGCAGCAAAAGAAGCAAACAAAAATTGAGAAATGGAAAAACAGGCAAGACAAAAAACTTTGCAATTTACAGCTACAACATTTTTGGGGGTGCAAGGGGGAGGGTACACTAGCTAGCTGTAAAAGCCGAAAAACAACAATGAAATTATTGATTAACCAAAAGCTCATAAGCCAATTTTACGATACGAGCACAAATTGGCCAAAACTATAAGTGCAACTAACATAAAAACTAACTGTGGAAAACCCTTAAGTATCTAATAGGCCAAGACGCAAAAAGAAGTTTGCCAAAAGCCTGAATGAAAAGGAGAAACAAAAATTGGAAAAAGTTTTCATGAATTGATATAACAAATTTTCATTGGATAAAAATATTTTGGTCAAGACGCTAAGCTAAGCAGTTAGCCAATTAGCTGGTTCGAAGCGCAGGGAAAACGACCATTATCTAATAATATATAGTATATAAATAAATTGAGTGATTAACTTGTCAGTAAAAACTGAGCGTACGACAATTGTTGAAAGGGGGCGCCCTATGTAAACAAACAGGTAAATGGGGGAGATTTACGAAAAGATAAGTATTATCTCAAACAATTTTAAGCAAAAAAGAAAAATACTCTTATCGCAATTATATTTAAGCAATTAACAATTTTTATCCATTAAGTCAAATTTCAGCACAAACTCTTTGGCGCTTTAGTTCGCGGTTCGAACCAATGTTGCAAACCGGCTTTGAACCGAACCGATTTGTATTTGTAATACAAAGAGGAAAAAATGTTTTTTTAAAAAGATTTTCTCCTTTGCAGGTAATGTTTGTAAATGTCTATGCACATATTTGGGCACATGTATAGCTTTTAACCTCATAAATGGCTCAGATAAAACTACACCCAATCGTAGTATCCATTGGTTTGATCATCACCAATCAATTGATGATATCAGCAGAAAGCGAAACCGCAACCGAAACACAAATCAAATAATTGATTAGCCCGAATTGGCAGCTTATCTAATCGCAGATATATACACGAATCTACACATACAAAACTGAACTGATTTGTGGTCATGATTTGACCCTTAGATTGATTCTGCATTTAAAATATATGCATCATTGAAAATAAAATTAAAAAAAAAAACATTTACTGCCCCCTCAAATTAAGAATTGCAAATTAGTAAATTTAAAACTGATTCTCAGGGTCAAATTTGTTGTCAAAAATCATGCAAAAATGTACCAACATTTTTACATATTTTTAATTTTTCTTTTTATATATAGGCACTACTTACCGCTGCATTCCGATTGGCGGCAGCGACTGCAGCTGCGGCCGAGTTGTTCATGTATTGATTCTGCGGCGGCATCAGACCCGCACCCATGGCCGCAGCGGCGGCGGCGCCCATGTATACGTAGTCCTGCGGTCCGCCCGGCGGTCCCAACGGTGGCGGCGGCTTCTGCATGCCGCCGTTCATGCCCGGATGCAGTGCACCGCCGTGGTGATCATAGATGCTGCCCGTGGCCCCGGATTGAGCATAGGGCGGCATATGGCCTAAAGCGGCGCCGGCGGCAACGGCAGCGGCTACCTGGTTGTTCATCACGTGGCTCAGCAGATTCGAGCTATACTGATGCTGGCCGGGATGTGCCTGGCCAGGATTTTGACCCTGCTGCTGTTGCTGCTGCTGTTGTTGTTGCTGCTGCTGCTGTTGCTGCTGCTGCTGGGTGGGATGTTGCTGACCCAAGCCGCCCAAGCCGTTGCCATTGCCCAGCCCATTGCCGCCGCCCATGAGATGTTGTTGTTGTGGATGCTGCTGCTGCTGCTGGGCAGCGACTGCGGCGGCCGCCTGCGACATCATGTGATTGTGCTTGGCGACGGCGGCCGCCTGCTGCATGGCCGCCATGTTGGCCGCCGCCATCGAGGGATGATGAAGACCCCCGTTGGTGCCGCTAGCATTGCCCATGCCGCCCAGGCCGCTGCCGGCGCCCATGCCGATGGTGCCGATGGCGCCGGGGCCGCTATTGCTGCCCCCGTTGCCGGGCGGGCCGCCAGGCGCGGCATTCGCCGGATTCATGGGTGGATTGTATTTCCATTTGTCCGGATTCTGTGAGAGCGAAGAAAGATATATAGAGATATAGATAAAGATACAGATATTGTTATAGATACATCTTTTTATATTTTATGTATAATATATTTTCGCAGTTAGCCCGTATCCAAGACATATGGATTTGATCGATTTGCCAAGGCCACAACAATAAACATTAAATAAAATTGATAATATTTGAACCAAAAGTTATTTCACAGAAGAAAGTTAGATCACGAAAAAAAACAAGCCAATCTATTATTTTCCATTACTGTATCTATTGATATTTAATGTATATATCTATTGATATTTTATGTATTTATATCTATACAAACACTAGCTTTATCCTTGAAAACCAACCAAAAATTTTCCCCCCAGTGCCAAATTTTCTGCTGTTTATGCAACCTTTTTTTTTGGCAACGCCTGGAAGTATGCAAGCCCCCCCCCCCCCCCCCCCTCACAAGTTATCCATAATAAAAAGAAATAAACCCTAGATAGAAAAATAAATTCAAAGCTCTTTTGCCTTGGCCGCACGGTGAAATAGAACAGGAAAAAACGTAACGAAAAAAAAGAATTATCAAAATGGAAATAATGGCTTGAAGATACCCTACAAATGTAGTCATTTTCAATATAAACAAATTATATCCATTTTCATGCATACTACCAAGTTAGTATACTAACTTATACACTCATTTTAAGTATAAAAGGTGGAAGTTCGTAATGGAATTGATTTTGATCATTATTATTATTACTATTATAGTTAATTTTAAAATTTTGTTATGAATATCGGATAAAGATTATAAACTATCAAACGAACTTTTTAAATACTGGCTTCTATGGCCCTCGGATTACACATTCTGACATCCATAAACTAGCCTGTTTAATAGTTGACTCGAAATATTGTTCACAAAAACCATATAAATAAGCCAAAATCACATATTAGCCAAAATTATATTTAAGACTTGTGAAATCTTATAACTTAATTGTATACACCCCTTTTATGCCTTTCGCTACAGGGTATCATAAGCAAAGTGACTGCAAGCAAAGCAAACAAAATCTAAAAAGAAAAGCCTGCAGGCAGCGGAAGTTCCGTGTAGAAAAATGTGACTAAGAATGGGCAGAGAAAGACAGGAAGCGAATAAAATTCCCTAAACTGAAAATTTTGAATAAAAATTGCATGAAAATGCTGAAAAATGCAGCTACTATTCAGCGTAGGCATAGTTCTTATAACTAGCAAGTTCCTGACAGCAAACTAGAGAGGAACTTTGCTTTTCGAACTTTTCGAAGCCCTCAGGGCGATACTCTAATTTCCAGAGTAAAAGAGCTCCCATAATTCAAACTCCCATAACTTTCTCACAACTAATCCAATTTTCATGTTTGATGACAATTTGGTCGTAATTTGACATCTAGATGGATTCTGCATCCAAGTTTATTTCGTTTAAAAAAAAATTATTTTGAATATTTTCAGAAAAAATAATCATGTACTCCCCCCTTACTTATTTTCAAAAAAAAATTTTTTTTCAAAATTTTGAATCTTGAATTTCAACTTTTAATCGACTGTGGTTGTCACAATTAGTATAAAAAACAACATTAAAACTGATTCTGAGGGGGTCAAATTTTTTGTCAAAAATCATGCCAAAATTGAGAAAATTTTTGACATGTAAAGCCCTTGGATCCATAGCTCTCATATTTTAAACTCCCATAACTTTGTCAAAACTGAACCGATTTTCATGTTTGATGGCATTTTGGTCATGATTTGTCATCTTAAATCATTCTGCATTTAAAATTTGTGCATTATTGAAAATAAAATATTTTTGAATTTTTTGGTCAAAAAATCATGTACTCCCCCCTTACTCTTTTTCGAACAATTTTTTTTTCTAAATTTAGAATTGCAAATTTGTATTTTTAATCGATTGTGGTTGTCACAATTTGTATAAAAAACAACATTAAAACTGATTCTGAGTGGGTCAAAGTTTTTGTCAAAAATCATGCCAAAATTGCGAAAATTTTTGACAAGTAAAGCCCTCGGATCCATAGCTCTCATATTTTAAACTCCCATAACTTTGTCAAAACTCAACCGATTTTCATGTTTGATGGCATTTTGGTCATGATTTGTCCTTCCAAATCATTAAGCATTTAAAATTTGTGCATTATTGAAAATAAAATATTTTTGAATTTTTTGGTCAAAATATCATGTACCGCCCTTACACATTTTCGGAAATTTTTTTTTTGTTTAAAATTAGCATTTAAAATACACTCATTATTCAAAATTTAATTTTTTTGGTTGTTATTATACTGTGAACGAGTATGGCGCTGTCGGTTACGCCCGACTGCAACGTTCTTGTTTTCTTTTGGCAATTCTATTCACTCAAATTTATCGATTATGTTTGGTGCCTATGCAACACTGGCGACAGCATTAAATATATATGTAATTAAGACCTTTTAGTGGGAAAAACAAGAGAGAGAACTCCCTAGTCCCCAGCTCCTGCCCTTTGGCATTGGCACAAGGCCAAAGCTGACTGATATATACTACTTATATGTGTATAGATTATACATAAATCCCCCGTGATACTCACATCGATGCCGTGGTCGTCGCTGCTAGCCCAACGCGTCTGCTTCTGGGCAAAGTGCGCCGCGTATTCGGCGGCGGCGGCTTCGTGCAAATTGGAGCCAACGGGTCCGACGCCGACGCCAGCATTGCCGACGCCGCTACCGACGCCCCCGCCGGGCGAGGGGCGTTGCTGGAAAACGAAACCGACGGCAGCGGCTGCTGCTGCGGCGCTCGCCGCATCGACATCCTGCGAGATGTGGCCGCGGCTGCCGACGCCGTCGCGTCCGTTGCGATCATCGTTGCCGCCCAGAAACTTCATGTGTTGCAACTGTTGTTGTTGTTGCTGCTGCTGCTGCTGTTGTTGTTGCTGCTGCTGCTGCTGTTGTTGCTGTTGTTGTTGCTGTTGTTGTTGTTGCTGTAGATGTTGAAAGTATGGTGAGGGCGGCGGTGGCAGCTGGGGCGGCCCGTAATGCTGTTGCTGCTGCTGCTGGTGATAGGACGCCTGCTGCTGCTGCTGATGCGGCTGCTGCTGCAGATGATGCTGCGGCGATGGCGACGTGGTGGGCGCTACCG
The DNA here is from genome assembly GCA_035041545.1 of Drosophila colorata. Taxonomy (NCBI): domain Eukaryota; kingdom Metazoa; phylum Arthropoda; class Insecta; order Diptera; family Drosophilidae; genus Drosophila; species Drosophila colorata. Next base: position 1,206,416 of record JAWNLD010000077.1, read on the forward strand.
TCGATATCGAGATCGTGGGCGCGCTTAACAGCTCAATTTTGGCGGCTGTTTGCTGCTCGCTCAGCTGGCGAAATTGGCGCGTATTGCAAAAACAACAACAAACCCAAAGAAAACCCAAAAAATATATAAATATACGTAAAAATTCAAAAACCCACAAATAGTTGAAATTCGAAACGGAACGAGAACGGCAACAGTTTAAAAGCAACTGGACGACGGTTACAGTTTAAAAATGCAAACGCGTCGCGTGCACAGTGAGGCGAGCGCTATGCGTATGACACATGCAGTTGGTTATGTTTATATTTGGGTTTTTCTCTTGTTTGCTGTAGTTGTTGTTGTTGTTGTTGTTTTAAACATGCATAGAAACCACACTTTGCTCTTGCTTAATATTTAATATTAATTTACAGTGATTTGAGAGATTTAATTACATTTGTCGTGTTTTGTTATATTTTTGTTGTTGTTGTTTTTTGCATACACTCGAAAAAAATTTGCACGTTTGGTTTGTTTGGTTTTTTTTTTTACAAAAATTTACACTATTTAACACAAATTATGATTAATACTTTACACAGTGGAACCAAACAAGTTAACTTTTTTCAATGCTTCAATTACGTAGGATAACTTGTTAAACAATTAAAATTGCATATATATATATTATTTTTTTACAGATCAATTGAAATTGGTTGTTGAGATTTAAAGATTTGATGTTTGCAGTTGTTGTTGTTGTTGTTATTGTTGATTTGAATTATAATTAGGATGATTTTTAATTTACACGACGTTTTAATGATGAAAATATACACAAACTGTAAAGAGAAAGAGAACATAGAGAATCAAATCAATAAAAATTATATTTCATATTTCATAATTAACATATCGATACGTTTTCAATATCATTGCGACCACTGTGCCTGCCTACTTTGAGCTGGTCATGGTAGAGAAACCAAGATAACGCAAGGGGCACACAGATAAGCAGCTGAAGACTATATTCTGTTTAACAAAAGCTTAAAATTAAAAGGGGTAAAAAAAATGAGCTAAATAAATGCGCCGCTCGTTACGAAAACAATAACAAAGCAGAAAACGTGCAACGACGACGACGAGGAAGAAGAAGAGGCCGAATATCGCCAGCAACGGCAAAGAACAACGCGACGCTGAATCATGCGCGAAAAGTACGAAAAGAAAACGACAGCAGCCGATGGGGACTAAACGAAAAACATATAAATTAACATATACACACCAACAACAACAACGACGAAGACGAAGTGAACGTCGCGCCGGCAGCAGCAGCAACGTTTTGAGGTTAAGTTACAAAATATGTAAGCAATCGTCCGTCGTCTGTTTCTCTGTTGTTTATATGCGCGCGAGCAGGCGGCAACCCCCCTCTGCTTATCCTAGCCAACAACGCCCCAGAGAGCGAGCGAGAGAAGGAGAGGCAAAAGACAAGTGCAGCGTGCGAAACCGCAGCGCCTAGCGGGGGCCTCACACACACACATATATACGCACTCACACTCATACGCATTCAATACAAAAACAAACATAAAGATAAACGCCAAAAAGAGACATGTGAAAAACAAAAGCACGAGAACAAACAGCATAAAAAAGGAGCGAACGATGCGCAAAGCAACCCAAAAAGGGGGGTGTGGCAAGCGCAGCCATAAATAAAAATATAATCAAATAAAATTTGTAAAAAATTCAAATGTAAATTTAAATTTAACAAATTTCGTAGTTAAGAACGGCAGTTTGTTTATTTATGCGGCGGCGCTCTTATTAGGAAAATTCTTGTATACAAATGCAAGGCACGCTGCGAGAGAGCGAGAGCGAGCGCACCGAACGAAGTGTGTGAGCGAAAAAAAGAATTTATATATAAGTATATATATATATATATTAAACACTGCCGTGCAAATGTAAAGAAGCAGCAAATGGCTGCCGCTGACAAGGAAGAAAAAGAAACAAGGCACAGGCGGATAATGGACAAACGGACAGACGATGACAAACGCACACACACACACGCACGCACAAGCATAAAAAAAAGTACTCTGGGCATTTTTGCGAGCCAATCGGAAAAATAATATTTTTTTAGCAAGCAGTTAAAAAAATCCAAAGGGAGACACACGCATAAAAGGGCGCATTTAATTGATTTTTACCTTTTTAATTTAAGGCCGCAAATAACGTACAATTATTTCGTGTTTTTTGCGACTATTTATATATGCATATACATGTGTGTATATATAGTAAATCAGCCGTGTGCGTTTGAATATGCCGCTACTCGTCTGGATTTACATACGCACATATATATAAGACACACACACATCAATATACACACATGTGTGTGTGTGTGTGTTTGTGTATATAACAAATTTTTGCAGCCGCCGCCGCAGTCGCAGCCAAAAAGGAAACGACGATGACAATGTAAAAAAAGAGGCAGCAGGCGAGCAAAAGTGTCTCGAAACGAAAAATTGAATATTTCTATATATGTTTGTGCAGTACAAGTATGTTTAAATTTATTTTTTGTTTTCGGCACTTACACATGCACTTAACTTGACTTGGGTAAACACGCGCGAAATGCTTTCAGCTTGCTTATCTTATTAGTTTTGCGTGGTTTTGTGTTTAATTTAAATTATTTAAATTACAATTATTTACACAGGATGAAGAAGAATACGGCTAAGAATTCTTCGTCGTCGTCGCGAGAACGATAATAAAGCGAATGCGAATGCAAAGACACAGCGCCAGCGTCGAAAACACAAAAACCAGCCGGAGATTGCGCTCAGAGCGACAGAGAGCGGGAGCGGGAGCCAACTCTTATAAGAGAGAGCATGTGCCGCCAATTTAGTGTGACCAAATTGGGTCAATGTTAAAATGGTCAAAACAACAGCCAAAACCAGAGTCTTAACAGCTGTTTAACAGCGGCTGCAACACTGATGCTGTTAATTAAATATAGAAAAAAACAATAGAATGCCGCTAATAAATATGAATTTTTCGTTAAAAGATACGATAAAATGAAAAATTTGAACATTAAACATGTGAATTATATTATATACATTACATTAAGCACAGTGCGGCTAACATAAGTCAATTGATTTAAATAATTTACACACTCACACATATACACTGGAGGCAACAACAACATTAACAGCAGCCGAACAGCTGCTCAAGTACAAGTGCACAATGCCGGCAGTGTTGCCACATTTTCGCAAATTGGCAAAATTCTCATAAATCAACTCACATTTATCAATAAAAATTGCCACAAAATGCTGTAAATTGTAATTGAAAATTGTTTAATTTAAGCAAGCGATATATTATATTATAAACATATCCATAAATCACTTATAAAAGTATATCAAACAAAGACACACACAGCAATGACTTACACACACGTGCACACACACACAAGCACGCATTTGCGTAGCTGCAAAATAATTTAATTCGCCATGCTTTGGCAATTTTAATAGTTTCATTAAAGCGTGTTTGCACGAAACAAACAAACATTTATCTCAATCGATTTTGTAGCCCGTATCAAATTTGATTGAGCGCAACTCACACTCACGCACACACACAAACACACCATTCTATCGAAACGCTGCAGCCGCCGTTTGCCTGTGTATTTGTTTTGTTTTTGTTAGCGGCATTTTTTTTTATCAATTTTGTAGCTTGTTCTTAACGCCTATTAGATTGTTTACTTGAAAAATTGTTCAAAATCATGGGAGTTTTTTTTCCTTCGTTCGGCTTGCTTGCAAATTTACCCAAAAACAAAAACTGAGAACTTTTAGACTTTAGCACGCGCACGATTGCAGCACACTGTGCTGGCTATTTGGTTATTTGAATATTCTACTATATTAATATCGATATATCACCTTAGCTTATTTGAAGAATTTACATATGTATGTATTACAAACACGCTGTTCTTACAAACGATTTACAATGACTGCTAGAGTTGCATCGCTTCGTTCTAGATTAGTTCAACGAACTACTCAATAGAGTTGCTTTGCATGGTTCTGATCTAGTTCAACTGAACGAACAGAGTAGGTCTCAGATAATAGTTCATTATTATTTTATATTTTATTATCATCATTAGTTATGAATTTATACAATTAAAGTTATCATCGTTGTTTCTTTTTGCTCTTTCGTTTTGTACATTCACCGTTTGATTCCATGTTTGAAATTGGTACATATATAAGGCAGTTGGTTAACAATTAAGAAAGGCCAAATACAAATTTTGTTAAGTATTATGCGATATATATTAGGCACTCTAAAACTTTATTTCATTTCAAAAATTAAGTTCCATTACATGAACTAAAACGAACTATGAACCAAGGGAAAAAATAACAAATTTAACAATTGAACAACGTTGTACAACTCTAATAACTACAAATGTGTTGTGTATCGATATCGATTTTTTTCAATGCGATAATTCTTTCAGCTGGAATTTTAAGCGGTTTTCTACAATAACTTATTTTCACTTGATTCTCTTGATAAGCCGCAGCTGCCTAGGCAAATTAAACATTGTATATGCAACAACCAGTTATATTTATGACAAGCGCAAATTACAGTCGTAGAACGTCGCAACTCTGTAAAGCACCACTGGCTTAAAACAAAGCGCGCTCTTAAAAAAATAATCACAATGGCGTCCCATACAAAAAAACTGCGCTTTACAACAGAAAAAATAAATGCGTCTTCCTTTCTATTCTTTATTTTTTTTGTATAGTTTGAATAAAATTAATGATTTGCATTCGTCTGCACAAAGTCACTACAATGATATTAAATGTATTTCTAATATGTATTTAAGCCAAAGTGAAATAATATTTTTAGACCAATTGCAATATAAAAATGGAATAAGATGACAGTTTTTTTTTGGAATTACATATAAGTGCGCGGGGATGTGTGCGTGGGGGGAGGTGGTTCAACATAAAATACAAACATATTACAATGTTCTCTTCTGCGATTTAGTCAAAATGTGATTTTTTCATTGGGTCAATTGATTGATTTTGATTGGAAACCAACTGTTTTCAGAGCCGGCTTCGTTCACGTTTAGATGGGGGTTGTTTTTTCTGGTTGTTGTTGCTTAAATACTACTAAAATTAGGCGCCCACCCAGGATGGTTCATCGGAGATGCACTCAACGGAATTGGCACGCGCGGCGACTCTATCGCCATTCTCCGGCGATTTGAGCTCCTTGCGCTCCGACTTCGAATCGCTGCTGCTCTGCTTCTTGGGGCCCGGCTCATCGGAGTCGTCGCCAGCTGCTCCTGCTCCTCCTCCGCCTCCTGCACCGCCGCCGGCGCTGCTATCCTCGTTGTCGTCGTCGTCGCCGCTCAAACTGTCGCCGCCATTGATATCCGTTGATTTTGTGGATTTGGGGCGTCCGCGCGAGTTGCCCGACAGCGGGGCTCGGCCACGCTTCTTGGGTACATTACCGTTGGACGACTCATCCGGCTCGCCGGCAGAGTCCTGATCGTCGCCATCGTCCTCCTGCTGATTATTGGGCGATTTGTGCAGCTTGGGTCGGCCGCGCGACTTGCCCGACGAGCTCTTGCTGCCGGCCATCGAAGGTCGGCCGCGTTTCTTGGGCGTGGTCGTGGCCGCCGCTGCCGTGGACTCCTCTGCGTCGCCCGACTCCGCACCCTCCACATCTGACTCCTCGTCCGGCTGCGGCTGCAGCTCCTCCTCATCATCCTCCTCCGTGGACGCGGCCTTGGCCACCGGTTGGTTGGCTTTCGGACGTCCACGCGGTCTTCCCGATGGCACATACGCGGCCGGCTTGTTGCCCAGCGCGGGGCGTCCGCGCTTCTTGGGTACTGTCGGTGCGTCGTCGCCATTCGATTCGGCATTGGGCGACGCGTACTTCACCTGATGCTTCTTGGGACGCCCTGGACCACGACCAGTGCGCACAATATTCAAGTTGACGGCGCCAGTGGACGGACGGCCCACGGGACGCGGCTCATCGTCGTCATCGTCATCGTATTCTGCAATAAATGGAGATATAGTTATATTCATACTAATTATTATTTATGGGCCAGTTTCACTGTACTGACCATCTTCGCCCTCGCTGGGCTGGTGCTTGCGTGGTCTGCCCAGCTTGCGGCGCTTGGCGGACGACGGCGACTTCTGTTGCTTCGCCGCCGGCTTGTCGTCGCCAGACGAGTCCCCGGCCTCGTCCTCGTCGTCGTCATCGTTGCCGCTGTGCTCCGGCAGCTGAACGATCGGCTTGCGCGGACGGCCGCGCCCCTTGACCTTGAGCGGCTGCATGGCCAGCTCGCCGTTGGCCTCGCCCAGCTCGTCCTGGTCGAGATCCTCGTTGTCGCTGTTCCGGCCGCTGGTGGCAGCGGGCGCCACGTATTTGGGCGGCCTGCCACGCCCACCCTTAGCCTTGGGCGGACGGCCGCGCTTTTTGGGTATGGTTGGAATGCTGTCGACGGGTCCGGGTCCGGGACTGCCGCCCGCTGCCGCGCCCGTTGGCAGCTTTGGCGGGCGTCCGCGCTTTTTGGCCACCGCAATGTCCTCCATTTTAAGTTTCTATATATTTGTCCTCGGTGTTCTTTTTATACGTTTGCTGTACTGCGCGCGCTTTCTGCGAGGGACGCGGCGTCGGCTGCAGTTTTACACACACAAACAAACAAACACACGCACACACACACGAAGCTCTGCTTGCAAATCAATTGCGGGCTCTCCTCGTTGCTCGCTGTTGCCTTCTCTTTTGCGCTCGTCTTCTTATTTTTGTGTGCAATTTGCGCTGCGTCGAAATAGAAGAAAAATATATGTAGGCAGAGATAAAAGTATATTTTAAATAATTGTCACAAATTTCCCGTTTTTCTACACAATTTTGCATTAATTATGCATTTTTCTTTGACTATTACTATATTTAATTACATTTTTGCAAATAGTAGGCACGCTTACTAAATCCCTCCGAAAATGAAATCGGCTTCGGCGTCTTTTTGCTTTTCGCTATCTCTACGTTTTTTCGGCGCAGCGTTGCGGCCAAGTCTATCGATATGCACACACTGAGCACTGCGCTGATATCGCTCCCAATTAGTTTGGGAAAATTTTAAATAAATTAAATACGTTGCTTCCACAACGCCGAATTTACTTATGTTCAAGTCCACAACTTTTTGTACAAAACGTAAGCCAGGCAAGGCAGCAATGATTTCGTTTTCATGCCGGCCGGCAAATCTAGAAGTGAACCCAGTTGGCGCTGCCAACTTGCTTGTTTGTGTTATCGATTGTTCGACTAAGCAGCGCGCAAATGAGGGATTATTTGAATTTGTTGAATCAATTAAATAAGTTTTGCATCGTATAAATTGTGTCTCCTTGGTAACTGACAACAACAAACACATCAAAACTGTCAAAGTTCAGCACTGTGTTATCTGAGTAAAAACTTGCCCTCTTTTTCTCATCTCATAAGAAAATAAACGATAAAAATGGTACAGTAAACCCTCTCCAGCAAGGGAAATTTAAAGACATTTGGATTTAGGTTTCACATAAAAATAAATTAATAGTTTATTCTAGAATTTGTTGCTAACTTAGGAATAGTTTACAAATCGGCTCTACTTAATAGTGTTTGGATTATTAAATTAGATAAATTATAAATTAAAAATAATCAAAAATCGGATTCAGTCTGTAGGACATAAAACTAGAGCTGGGAATGCGTTTAGTCCACCTCCTCGACAGTAGGTCCCTTGTAGCCGCCGGCGCCAGCGAAGCCACCCGCCTGCTGGCCACAGTTGGGAGCAGCCTGCTGGTGCATCCTGGTCATGATGGGCGAGCAGTGCTGGGTGAGCTCCTTCAGCTTGTGCTCGAGCTCCTCCTGGTCGGCTGTGGTGTTGGCGTCCAGCCACCTGACGGCCTCGTCGCACTTCTCCATCACGGAAGCCTTGTCGCTCGCGCTCAGCTTCTCGGGAGGGGCCTGCTCCACGGCCTGCTTGACGCCGAAGACGTAGCTCTCGAGGCCGTTGCGGGCCGAGATGCGCTGGCGCTGCTTCTCATCCTCGTCGGCGTAGCGCTCGGCCTCGTCCACCATGCGGTCGATCTCCGCCTGCGAGAGGCGGCCCTTGTCGTTCTTGATGGTGATGTTCTTGGCCTTGCCGGTGCTCATCTCCTTGGCCGCCACGTTCAGGATGCCGTTGGCGTCCATGTCGAAGGTGACCTCGATCTGGGGCACGCCGCGCGGCGCCGGCGGGATGCCCGACAAGTCGAAGGTGCCCAGCGCGTTGTTGTCCCGCGTGAGCGCGCGCTCGCCCTCGAACACCTGGATGGCGACGCCCGGCTGGTTGTCCGCGTACGTGGAGAAGGTCTTCGTCTGTTTGCACGGGATGCGGCAGTTGCGCTCGATCAGCTTGGTCATGACGCCGCCGGCGGTCTCGATGCCCAGGGAGAGGGGCGCCACGTCCACGAGCAGCACGTCCTGGATCTGGCCGCTCTGGTCGCCGCTGAGTATGGCTGCTTGGACGGCGGCGCCGTAGGCCACCGCCTCGTCGGGGTTGATGGACAGGTTGAGGCTCTTGCCGCCGAAGAACTGCTGCAGCAGGCTCTGCACCTTGGGAATGCGCGTCGAGCCGCCGACGAGCACGATGTCGTGGATCTGCTGCTTGTCCATCTTGGCGTCGTTGAGCGCCTTCTCCACGGGCGCCAGGGTGCCGCGGAACAGGTCGGCGCAAAGCTCCTCAAAGCGCGCCCGGCTCAGCCGCGTGTGAAAGTCGTGGCCCTCGAACAGCGCGTCCACCTCGATGGTCGCCTCCGTGCTCGAGGAGAGCGTGCGCTTGGCGCGCTCCGCCGCAGTGCGCAGGCGGCGCAGGGCGCGCGGATTGGAGCGCAGGTCGCGCTTGTACTTGCGCTGGAACTCCTCCGCCAGGTGGGTGACCAGCCGGTTGTCGAAGTCCTCGCCGCCCAGGTGCGTGTCCCCGGCCGTTGCCCGCACCTCGAACAGCGAGCCCTCGTCGATGGTCAGGATGGAGACGTCGAAGGTGCCGCCGCCCAGGTCGAAGATGAGCACGTTGCGCTCCCCCTTCAGGTTCTTGTCCAGGCCATAGGCCAGTGCCGCCGCCGTCGGCTCGTTGATGATCCTCAGCACGTTGAGGCCGGCTATGTGGCCGGCGTCCTTGGTGGCCTGGCGCTGCGAGTCGTTGAAGTAGGCGGGCACCGTGATCACCGCGTCCGTGACGCTCTGGCCCAGGTACGCCTCGGCCGTCTCCTTCATCTTCGCCAGCACCATCGAGCTGATCTCCTCGGGCGCAAAGCGCTTCTGCTCGCCCTTGAACTCGACGCCGATCTTGGGCTTGCCCCCGTCGCTGACCACCTTGAAGGGCCAGTGCCGGATGTCCTCCGCTATCTTGGGATCATCGTACCTGCGCCCGATCAGACGCTTCGCGTCGAACACCGAGTTCCTGGGGTTCATCGCCACCTGGTTCTTGGCGGCGTCCCCAATCAGACGCTCCGAGTCCGTGAAGGCCACGTAGCTGGGCGTCGTCCTGTTGCCCTGATCATTAGCGATGATCTCCACCTTGCCGTGCTGGTAGACGCCCACGCAGGAGTACGTGGTGCCCAGGTCGATTCCAATGGCTGGCATTCTGTGTTCTTTTTTTGGGGATGTGTGTGAAGGTGAATGGCTTCTTCTTGCCTTGGTCACTTTTGTTTAAACTGTTTGCTTTTCAATTTAGTTGAAAGTCTTTAAAACTGTTCACTTTGTTAGCTCTTTTGGCTAGTTTCTTGTTTTTCGCTTGTGCTTTGTGATGTTGTCACTTCGCTTGCTTGAATTCAATTGTGACCAAGAGCAAATTGCAGCCCTATTTATACTCGGCCGCTCTCTTTCCGAAATTTCTCGACGCGCTCTTCTCGACGTGCGTCGCACGTTCGATTCGTTTTCTGGTGAGCGCGAGCGAGATGGCAGCTGTGGTGGCTACGATTGAGAGAGCAGCCTATTGAATATGCCAGAACTTTCTCGAAGCTCTGGTTTGTTATTGTTTTGCTGCAGCTGAGAGAGAGCGTCTGAGAGTAACGGCGGCGTGTGTGGCTGACCTACCGCAACAATTGGTTTCCTTTCTAGAAAATTCATTTGGGCCTACAGATGGCTTGCAGAAATACATAAATATACTTTTTATTTTTTTTAAGTTTGCTATTAATAAACGTGTTTTATTTATGTGTTAATTTTAGAGCTGACTTGTTTGACTATTTTTGTATTTTACGATTTAAATAGTGAACTTATTCAGATACTCGCTGTATGCACGTGAATGCTAATCTGAATGTCATTCAACGTTTTTTTTATCTTAGCTTATCACTTTATTGAGTATTGAATTCATTAATCCAGCATCTATTGTAAATTGAATTGTATGTATGTATGCAAATTGATCCTGTGCACGTGTCCCTCTGTCCATATGGCAGTCAATGCTATTAAAGCTCGAAATTCAAAATTTTAATGTATATAGTCGTAACTATCTGAGTCAAATAAGATCTTAAGATTTTTTGGACACCATAAAGAGTATAAATAAATTATTTATCTCCCAAAGTTTTTAAACTGAAGTTAAAAACTGATGATTTTCTTTAAAATTCGAATACACACATACACAGATAGGTATTTTAATGGAAAACTAAATACACTGCAACTTATTTAAATTTTCATATATGTTGGGTTATTTCTATTTCTATTTCTAATACCCGCCTTTATTCGTTTTGCCATGGACAGAAGAAGTTTCTTTTTTTTTGTACGATTTATAATATATGGGCATAAAAGAGTTATGTTTTTAATATTCGGTAACACAAATTAAAATTTGTATAGCAATTGCACAACATTAAGTGCCCTCAGATATGTACAAATGTACATACATGTATGTTAATTAATTACGAACATAGAAAACTAATACATATTTTTACACACCCACATACATACATATGTACATACTTACATACATATATGTGGTCAACGAACTCAATCAAGTGATAAGCTTAGTAAACAAAACTTTAAATGACATGAAGTCGAATGAATCTGAAGATTAGCATTCACGTGCTTACAGCGAGTCTCTGAATAAATTCACTATTTAAATCGCAAAGTCCAAAAATAGTCAGCTCTAAAATTAACACATAAATAAAACACGTTTATTAATAGCAAACTTAAAAAAAATAAAAAGTATATTTATGTATTTCTGCGAGCCATCTGTAGGCCCAAATGAATTTTCTAGAAAGTAAACCAATTGTTGCGGTAGGTCAGCCACACACGCCGTCGTTACTCTCGACGCTCTCTCTCAGCTGCTACAAAACAATAACAAACCAGAGCTTCGAGAAAGTTCTGGCATATTCAATAGGCTGCTCTCTCAATCGTAGCCACCACAGCTGCCATCTCGCTCGCGCTCACCAGAAAACGAATCGAACGTGCGACGCACGTCGAGAAGAGCGCGTCGAGAAATTTCGGAAAGAGAGCGGCCGAGTATAAATAGGGCTGCAATTTGCTCTTGGTCACAATTGAATTCAAGCAAGCGAAGTGACAACATCACAAAGCACAAGCGAAAAACAAGAAACTAGCCAAAAGAGCTAACAAAGTGAACAGTTTTAAAGACTTTCAACTAAATTGAAAAGCAAACAGTTTAAACAAAAGTGACCAAGGCAAGAAGAAGCCATTCACCTTCACACACATCCCCAAAAAAAGAACACAGAATGCCAGCCATTGGAATCGACCTGGGCACCACGTTCTCCTGCGTGGGCGTCTACCAGCACGGCAAGGTGGAGATCATCGCTAATGATCAGGGCAACAGGACGACGCCCAGCTACGTGGCCTTCACGGACTCGGAGCGTCTGATTGGGGACGCCGCCAAGAACCAGGTGGCGATGAACCCCAGGAACTCGGTGTTCGACGCGAAGCGTCTGATCGGGCGCAGGTACGATGATCCCAAGATAGCGGAGGACATCCGGCACTGGCCCTTCAAGGTGGTCAGCGACGGGGGCAAGCCCAAGATCGGCGTCGAGTTCAAGGGCGAGCAGAAGCGCTTTGCGCCCGAGGAGATCAGCTCGATGGTGCTGGCGAAGATGAAGGAGACGGCCGAGGCGTACCTGGGCCAGAGCGTCACGGACGCGGTGATCACGGTGCCCGCCTACTTCAACGACTCGCAGCGCCAGGCCACCAAGGACGCCGGCCACATAGCCGGCCTCAACGTGCTGAGGATCATCAACGAGCCGACGGCGGCGGCACTGGCCTATGGCCTGGACAAGAACCTGAAGGGGGAGCGCAACGTGCTCATCTTCGACCTGGGCGGCGGCACCTTCGACGTCTCCATCCTGACCATCGACGAGGGCTCGCTGTTCGAGGTGCGGGCAACGGCCGGGGACACGCACCTGGGCGGCGAGGACTTCGACAACCGGCTGGTCACCCACCTGGCGGAGGAGTTCCAGCGCAAGTACAAGCGCGACCTGCGCTCCAATCCGCGCGCCCTGCGCCGCCTGCGCACTGCGGCGGAGCGCGCCAAGCGCACGCTCTCCTCGAGCACGGAGGCGACCATCGAGGTGGACGCGCTGTTCGAGGGCCACGACTTTCACACGCGGCTGAGCCGGGCGCGCTTTGAGGAGCTTTGCGCCGACCTGTTCCGCGGCACCCTGGCGCCCGTGGAGAAGGCGCTCAACGACGCCAAGATGGACAAGCAGCAGATCCACGACATCGTGCTCGTCGGCGGCTCGACGCGCATTCCCAAGGTGCAGAGCCTGCTGCAGCAGTTCTTCGGCGGCAAGAGCCTCAACCTGTCCATCAACCCCGACGAGGCGGTGGCCTACGGCGCCGCCGTCCAAGCAGCCATACTCAGCGGCGACCAGAGCGGCCAGATCCAGGACGTGCTGCTCGTGGACGTGGCGCCCCTCTCCCTGGGCATCGAGACCGCCGGCGGCGTCATGACCAAGCTGATCGAGCGCAACTGCCGCATCCCGTGCAAACAGACGAAGACCTTCTCCACGTACGCGGACAACCAGCCGGGCGTCGCCATCCAGGTGTTCGAGGGCGAGCGCGCGCTCACGCGGGACAACAACGCGCTGGGCACCTTCGACTTGTCGGGCATCCCGCCGGCGCCGCGCGGCGTGCCCCAGATCGAGGTCACCTTCGACATGGACGCCAACGGCATCCTGAACGTGGCGGCCAAGGAGATGAGCACCGGCAAGGCCAAGAACATCACCATCAAGAACGACAAGGGCCGCCTCTCGCAGGCGGAGATCGACCGCATGGTGGACGAGGCCGAGCGGTACGCCGACGAGGATGAGAAGCAGCGCCAGCGCATCTCGGCCCGCAACGGCCTCGAGAGCTACGTCTTCGGCGTCAAGCAGGCCGTGGAGCAGGCCCCTCCCGAGAAGCTGAGCGCGAGCGACAAGGCTTCCGTGATGGAGAAGTGCGACGAGGCCGTCAGGTGGCTGGACGCCAACACCACAGCCGACCAGGAGGAGCTCGAGCACAAGCTGAAGGAGCTCACCCAGCACTGCTCGCCCATCATGACCAGGATGCACCAGCAGGCTGCTCCCAACTGTGGCCAGCAGGCGGGTGGCTTCGCTGGCGCCGGCGGCTACAAGGGACCTACTGTCGAGGAGGTGGACTAAACGCATTCCCAGCTCTAGTTTTATGTCCTACAGACTGATTATGATTATTTTTGATTATTTTTAATTTATAATTTATCTTATTTAATAATCTTATGTCAGACACTCTTTATTAAGTAGAGCCAATTGTTAAAGTGTTCCTAAGTTAGCAACAAATTCTAGAATAAACTATTTATTTATTTTTATACAAAACCTAAATCCAAATGTCTTTGAATTTCCCTTGGTGGGAAGGGCTCAAAACTTCAAGCTTTACAGATTCTTAAACAGAAAACTTTTTATAGTTTATAAAAAATTCTCTCGCGATACGTTTTTCCTCTTTTATTTGTTAAACAAAATATAGCAATTTATTTAATATATTTTTGTTGTAAAATTATTGTTTAAACGAACAGTGTAATCATAATTTTAAAAGTATTCGTTTCAGCCAACGATGTATAGTTTATTTTTTTTCATTCTTTGTGAACTCATTTAAATATACATATATTGCAAGTTGTTTATCGATTATTAGGAGATATACAATTCTATATATATAAATATATAGTAGAAACTATCATTAATTGATGGCCTGCACGATCAGCATGACAAGATGTGGGTGCATTTTGTGAGGGATAGGACACATTTTGGGTGTAAAAAACAAGAACAAGAAGCTTAAGACTTAGTTTCGTTTTTTGTTTTTAAAATTTACACTTGTGCAAAAGAACACAATTAAAAGTTAAGTAAGAGTATGAAGTGTATGTGTGTGTATAAAAATATAATTTAAAAAAAATAATAAGAAATAAAAGTAAAAATAGATAATTTAAAAATAATTACAGTGAGTAAAGCAGCTTTAAACAGAGGCAGGGCAAAAGTTGATGTTGTTTTCGTATGAAATATATTGCAAAAATCTATTTAATTGTATATTGACTTTGACTTCAAAAAAAAATTAAAAAAATACAACAACAATTACGATACGGTAATTAGAGTGAGGTTGTGTGTGTGATTTATGAATCTCATAAGTTTTGCAAGAATGATAATAATTTCGTTTCGTAGTTCTTATTTGATTCCAAATTGCGCAACGAATGCCGCTCCTCGGGGAACAAATGCAGCGTATACGGTTTATTGGCCTTATTCAGAGCGCTAATCAGCCGTGAGGTGTGATTAAAGTGCACATTCTCATCGATCAGACCGTGAATGAGCAGCAAACGATTATCCCTGCGGAGGGTAGACAGAGTACGTAAGTAAAACAGACATTAATTCAATTTTTGCCAGCACTCACTCTTCGGGAAACGAATGCACATAGTTGAGCACCGAGCCGGCCATGTAGCCGGCCTCATTGAACTGCGGCAGATCCATATAACGTTCCGTGTAGCCCGTGTCGTAGTACTCCCAATTGGTAACCGGTGCGCCCGCAATTGCCACCTTGAATATTTCCGGATACTGCACCAAGCCCATTAAGCTCAAATAGCCACCTGCGGAGGAAAAGAAAAATTTATTTTTTTTAGAATAAATTTAATGAATTAAATTGTGAAAGCATGAAATACTCAAGCGAACTCTAGCGAGAATTATTTAATATTGTTTATTGTACTTTAAAGATGATCTGGAACCACTCTACTTATTTTGTTTATATTTAATAATGTTTTTTTACACGAATTTCTTGGGAACGTGTCTATTGTGCCAACAGATAATTATGTGTATATTAAATGGGAACTTTACCATAGGACCAGCCGTGGATGGCCACGCGTTCCATGTCTATGTAGCCCAGCTGATCGGAGAGTATGCGCAGCGCATCCACCTGATCGGTGAGCTCCACCTGGCCCATGCGACCGCGTATGTGACTCTCGAAGCGTATGCCACGATGCCGGGAGCCGCGCGAATCAATGCAGATCACACAATAGCCCTGGGCCGCCAGCATGTGCATGCGCAGCTGATGTTTGCCCTGGTTGTAAGACAGAAATAATCGCAAATGAGTTGATTTTTATTAAAATTAATTCAATTATGGACTCACCTTGAAGGTATTGTTGACGGTTTGCACCTCGGGTCCGCCGTAGACATTCAGCACCGTCGGATATTTGACGCCCAGCTGGAAATTGTGCGGCTTGAAGACCATCGCATAGACGATCTCGCCCGATGGCAGCTGAGGCCGAAAGATTTGCGGGCAATATTGCGGTTCCGGTTTGCCGCCCTCGTGCAGAAAGCCCAGCAGCGAGATCTGTATGCCATTCACGCCGCCGTTCTGACAGGTCTGCGTCACACGCATCACCTTGCAGCTGGGCAGGCGCTGAATATTGCAGTAGACGAGCAGCATCAGCTGACATTGCTGCAATGGAGTGGAGTTTATGTGGAGTAGCTCGGCTTTGTCCGGTCAACATACATTTACTTCAATTTGAAATTCGTTACTATTCCGTTTGTATGAACTAATTTTGTATGAACCTCTTTAAAAATGAGTTTGAAAACAATATAAGAAATTATTTCTCTTGCCCTTACTGTTTAAATTCATAATTTTCCACCCATGGGTTGAATTTTTCGAAGCGTAAAACATGTCTTCTAAGTATATATAAAAAGATCTTTAACAATGAGTTTGAAGTTGATCGAATAAAATAAGAAATTAGTTTCATACCATGACCTTTCGTTCATAGGTTCTTGGATTGGATTTTCGAAGAAAAGGTAGAGCACGTATCTATAAAAAAGCTTGAAACTTTCGCCTATAATTTAACTTAATTTATCGAAAAGTATTACTATTATTAAAAGTATGGGATATGGTTTAAACTAACAATCTAACTATTTAAAAATAGCACTGGCTGCTAGAGCCTTCGGCCAACACAAACCTGGGATTCCAAACCGGTTCCTCAAAAAGTAATCTAATCATTTTTTTACGCACATCTTTAAAAACCTGTTCAAAAAGCAACTTTTGAATGATAATAAAATATTCCCCCAATTTTGCACACTTGCAATTGGAATATTACAAAATCTCTACAGAAAATTCAGCTTTCCAGCTGTGACAATTTGAATTCTTCATCAGATCAAAGAGAGCTCACTTACATCATCGAACTCCACTATGTAGGAATAGCCCGGCTCGGTGAGCAGTCGTATGTGCTCGGGTCGCTGCAGGCTGACCACGTACAGATGCTTCTCCAGCGGCGTGTCGCGCAGTCCCACGAAGTAGACCAGCTGGTTGGCCTTGTCCACCCAGAGGTTGCGGGCCAGCACCTCCCACTCGCCGCTCGTCAGCGCCACCTTGTTGACGATGCGCGGCTGCAGCGCCGCCGGCTCCACGAAACTGGGCTGCTGTTGAGCAGCTGCAGCAGCAGACGCGGTCGCATCCGTTTGACAGCCATTGACATGGCTGAGGAGCAGACTGGACGTGACCAGATACAGATGCCGAAAGCCCGTCTCCTCGGAGGCCCAGACATAGGTGACGCTCATGTCGCTGAGCTCCAGAAAGTAGAGCATGTCGTGCACATTGATCCAGCTCTCCGATTGCTCCGTATAGATGACCTGCAGCGGGGTTATTGTTGTGCGGTTATATGGACTGCGCCAGCTGTGGTCGCCAATCGAGTCCGTCGGCGTGGACCTCTGGCTGCTGTACGACTCGCAGAAGTTGTCCAGCGGGATGAGCATGAGATCCAAGCGCTGCTGCTTGCGATTGAGGCCCTGCAGCCAAACACTGAAAGATAAAAAAAAAATCATTTAGACTGGATTTAAGGCGATCTTGGCTAGATTTATGGCTCACTAGTTGGAGTCCGGGGTCCAGCCCACGCGCACAATGTACTCCAGCCAGGGGAATACGGCCAGCAGGGAGTAGGGCACATCCTTGATGCTAATCTCGCTGATTTGCAGCGCCTCGTTGAGCACAAACTGAACGAGCTTCAGCTTGGATTTGGCGTTCGGGGTGCCGCTGCGTGGGAACCGATATTCATCCACCTCGCCCGGCACCGCCGTCGACGAGGGGAACGTGTAGAGGGAGACGTCCGTTTCGTCGACCTCCTCGTAGACGATGCGATAGATGCCATCTTCCGAGTGCGGCTGCCACCAGTAGCCCTGATACCGGCTGAACTCCTCCTGCATCACGTACGAGGGCACGCCCGCACTCAGAGCATCGTCCGCATAGGTGCGTCGGCCGCTCCGCGTGTACGTTAGACGCTTCTCGGAGCCGCTCAGCGTGTGCGTCACCCAGATATCACAGTCACTGATGAACGCAATCAGATCCGAGTTCTGCGGACAGATCTGCGGATCCAGCGCGGTCCACTCGGGCGGCGTGCGCAGCTGCGTGGGAAACAGCAGACCAGACTGCGAAGGGAATACGGAGAATATACGTTAAAAATGTGCATACACAGTGGGATCGAAAAATAACCGAACTCCATTTAAATTTAAATATTTATAGCTATTAAATGCTGGCACCTTTGGAAAGTAGTTTTTGTGTCTGTCGTAACGGCATTTTTTTATGTTTCAGCTCGTCTTTCGACTTTCATTTCCTAGTTTCAGGATCATATTATCACCAGCGTTGATCGAATCCATAAAATCTGGTTCGTATTCAGCTGTTGAAATTATATATATTTTTTATCTTCATTTTTATCACATCAGTTGATGTGGAACAAAGCGTCCACAGACCTTTCTTTTATTCAGACAATGATCACTATAAACGTTTTTTTCGAAAGGTGCCAACGTTTAATATAGACAAAGTTGGCACTCACATTGTAGCCGGTGTCCAGGCACTGATACAGATCGTTGAGGCAGGGAAAGACCAGCTTGCCGCTCGGCTTGTGCAGCTCGTAGGAGGTGATGCCCCACGTGGGCAAGCGCTTGCGCTCCTGCAGCAGCTGATACTCCCGGGGCACGTAGGGACAGGCGGCGCTGCCATTGCCGCCGCCCCCCGCGCCCACATTGTTGCTGGGTATGGGCTGCTGCAGCAGCGACTGCCAAGGCAGCCTGTTGGCGGGAGAAGACCATATGAAAACGGGCAAGAATGTCGAGTGCAGTCGGGTGTCGCCGTGGCACGAACCACGTTTGAGACAGCCAAAGGTTATGCAAGGAGTTCTGAGCTATTCAAATTGTGACGTCACAATATCGGAATTGTTTGTATACGAAATGACCGACAATTGCACTCTCAAAGTATTTTATATATTCAAATTGTCCCGATCGGACCACTATATCAAATAGTTCTCATAGAGATAATCGGATAAAATCTCAACTTGTTTGATTTCAAAAATGTTTTCTTCTATTTACTATTTAATTTCCGCAATGTTGTCCAAAAACTTTAAATCATCGGACTATAGCTTTATATAGATGCTAAACAAGCTAAAAATATAAAGACACCAAATTGAGACAATCGAAAAACGGGAAAAACGGAACGTGCCACAAACCCAATATGCTCTTTTCACTTGGTGAGCGAGTGTAAATACTGCTCTTGGCGTGCTCTCACCTGGGCCTGGACAGTGAGCCGTAGTGAAACGGGGGCAGGTTAATTGTGGGCGAACCGGCGCCGCTGGGACTGCCGATTGAGCCGGCTTCAATGTCGCCACCGACGCCGCCGATCTGCTGGAGCTGCTGTTCGTCGTGCTGGCGCAGATTGATGTCCACGAAGAGCAGCGTGGTCTCCCACGTGTGCGGCGGCGAGCTCAAGAAATAGCAGCGCACCCGGCCGTCGGAGAGCTGGCGGAACTGCACGCTGGTGGGCACCATGGTCGACAGATTGGACAGCTCCTTGCGTATGTCCTGCACAAAGCACTTGATTTCGGCCCACGACTTGGATGGCGTCGGTGCCGCAATATGACCATCATTATCGACCGCATCGTCCTCATCCTCCTCCTCGTCGTTGTCGTCGCAATCCTCATCGTTGCCGCCGAGGCCGTGTGGCGGAGTCCCGCTCGTGGGTGAACTCAAATGATTCGTGATCGCCGAGGCAGCAGCCACGACCACCTCCGTGGTGGTCGCCGTCGCCGCCGCTGCGGCGGCCGTTATCGGCGACGTTATCGAATTGAGGGCGCTGCCTATTGAGGAGTAAAATGCATTAGCCGTGGTACCCAGCGAGCCCATGCTCGTAAGACTAGCTATCGAACCGGCACCGATGCCGCCCGCGCCGAGCCCCGAATGCGTCGAGCTGGGCGTGCTCGCGGCGCTGTGACTGCGCTCCATGGCGGCGGCGGAGGCCGTGCTGCTGCTGCCCGCTACGCTTACGGCCGTGGAGACTCGCGCCGTGAAGCCGTCGAACAGGTTCACAAAGGAGGTGGCCGCCGCATTGGTGATGCTGTGGCTGCGCTGATGCCCGTTATTGTTGTTGTTGTTGTTGCTGCTGCTGCTTTTGCTCTTGCTGCTGCTGCGGCTGTCCGTGGCGGGGGCCTCCGTAGAGCTGTTCGCATTGGGGCCGCCCAGATTCACGACGAGCGGCGAACTGCGCGACGTCTGTTGTTGTTGCTGCTGCTGCTGTTGTTGTTGTTGCGTTGTTTGTGTTCTGCTGTCCATGTTTTCTGCTTTTTGTTTCCTTCTGGTTTTACGCTCTTTTAGCGCGCAATTGCAACGCAGTTTTCGTTTTCACTCACAATTTCAAATTGACCCAAATTTGTACTCCACGTACACGCACACACACGCAGACACATACACACGGACAGAGGGACCAGAAGACAGTCGGTTTTTATTTCTTTTCCCTTTGCATACTCGCACACACACATACTCAATCACTCACACACACACACACACAGCCATTGGTTTTGTTATTGTTGTTATCACTGCTGCTGCTGCATTTCTATTTGTTTATAAGCAGTTTTAAACAACAACAAAAAACAATGTCTAGTCTCGTTTCGTTTCCAGTGGGCTGTCTAGCTATGCGCTTGTCTGTCTGCTCGGCTTTTTCATCTTTTCGTTCGTGTCGTTTCTGCCAATTGTTGTTGTTTTAATTTTTTTATCGTCGCTTTGCAAAAAAAAGTGAAAGTCTTGCGCGTGTGTTGAAAGTAGCAGTCAGCTAGCTGACATGTGCTTCAGTTAGCGCACACACACACACACACACACACACACACCCAGCAATAGCTGTTTTGTCTAATGTATTTGGCCAATAAATGTTGAATGCAATTAGTTGATTTTATTGTTTGTCACACGGGCGCCACAGTGGGAGAGAGAATAATGTTCACTGCAATGCCGTTTGTTTTACTTGCTTGTGTACCACACAGCGTTGCACTTTAGCCAGTGTCACCCCTTCGAATTTGTCTGTGTAATTATTGTGAAACGGTCATACTGCGCGCTTACATATGGTTTTTGTTTTGTTTTTTATAAATTTATCTTGTATTATGTCTGGAGTATGGTAAAATCTTCGTAGGTATACTCCCTCAACTCCACGATTGTGCCAAAAACACATTTGTCTATACGGCTGGTCGGACTGCCAGTGTATTTTAACCAAATGCGCCTGTAGAGTAAATTTAAATCTCTTTTTTTTTGTCCCTTTTGTTTGACAGCTTACATGGCCTCGAAGCTTTTTGGAATGCCCTCAATTATGCCCTTAACTGTGCCGTTGCTTGAATACATGCACCAGCCACGAACGTCAAGTTTTTGAGCCCTGCGCAGCGTATACTAAATAAATGTGTAAAGCCTGAAATTAATTTAGCTATATAGAACAGTTGGACGCCTTACGTGTCGAAACGAAACGCCTGGAATGGAACAAAACTTTATTTCTGCTCTTCTACATTAGATAAATGTTATATATGACATACCCTGCACTATGCCAAATACCTCAAATTCACAGCTTTGAATAGGTCGTCTTGGGAACTCGATTGGCTTCACTCTCTCCTTTTTTAAGTCCTGCTTCTTGAGACGCTTACATTGTACCTGAGTTGATTTATCAGTAGCTGTGCTAAATTGCGATTTAACCGTTTGGGTGCCCGCATTTTCAGACATCATTTAATATACAAAAAAAAAAAAAAAGAGAAATTTAAAATGTAACAACAAATAACAAGAATTTTTGAAATTTTTTTCGATATATCAGCTGTTGCGATTTGTCAATTGTCACGCTCAATGAGTGGAGCAACACTGGTCTATCGTCAATCGACAATCGCCTATCGTTATCGTTATCGCTACGCACTTTTCGAGACAAGGCAACGCAGTTGAAAACTAAATTAATTTCAAAACAAAGGCAGAAATACACAAAACATGACCACGAACAATACGGTATTCGCGGGCGTGCACGTTAAAAATAAACTGAGCGACTTCTATCCCGTCCACAACATCGACATGGAACAGAATGTGGCGTACTTGAAGAAGATAATCACACAGCAGCTGCAGCTGCAGTTCGATGCCAACGAACTTGGTGAGCAAATAAAATATATATACACATATATATATAGCATGTTTATAGTATAAGTATTAATGCCGAGTCATTGCGCAGATATATGCTACCTGGGCAAGCTGCTCAGCGACGACTCAAAGCTGTCCAGCACCATGAAACCCAACGCGATTGTTCATTGTTTCCGGAAAATGAAGTCCTATACGCCGTACGAGCCGCCCGCGCCCAGCGACATCAACACTAAGCATATTCAGGAGCTCTTCTCGCTGACATCGCATTTGCAGATCAGCGTCACGTCACGTTTTAATATTTTACAAAAAATCCTCGCTGAGTATCCCGAATTTCGGCGCAATTTGGGCGCCCAGGCGCTGATCCGCGACTCTGTGCTCTTCAATATGCTACACGAGCCGGAGGTGGTGCAGAATCTGGTGCGGGATTATCCGTTGATCTGCGAGGCGGCCTCCTTTATAGTGGACACCATACGCAAGGAGTTGGCGCGCAACAGTTCGGCCACGCAGTGTAAGTGTATATCCTGTAACTGGCTAAGGAAGGGGTTATATTGAGAGACGCGTCTATATGAATCTAAGCAAAAGAGGCGTTGACTGCTTATAGGGTTCTCTAAGTACAGGAGAAAATAGAGCTCTCCTAGACAAATAATAATATGTTGGGTGCAGGGTATCTGCTTGTCTCTCTTGTTTGCTTCATCGCTGACCCTATTTTCTGCTTGCAGTTCAGGAACAGGCTGCCTCGGAATCGACCACCTCCTCGGAGGAGGAGAACTCGCTGGGCGCCGGCAGCAGCAGCAGCGGCGGCAGCAGCAGCACGGCGGCCGCTAACCTGGCCGCCAATCGGCGCGACGAGCTGGCCAACATACGCCAGATCAGTCGCCAACAGCTGGCCAACGCGCTGGCGCGCGTCGACATGAGCTCGTTCAACTCGCTGTCGAACATCGCCCAGCGCAACGTGGACGAGGCCTTGAGTGATGAGCGACCGCGCAGCAGCACGGCTGCTGCCACCAGCAGCAGTGGCACTGCCTCGGCGGCTGCAACGGCCGCAACCGCTGGCTCTGCGGCCATCTCCTCGGAGCTGTTGCGCAATGAGCTCGCGCGGGCCTTTCAATCGCTGCAGCAACAGCCGCCGGAGAACATGGACGTGGTGGAGTCGTCCACTGGGGAGGCCGTTGTCGACGAGCCCGAGGATGAGGACGACGCTGTGGCTGGCGATGATAGCGATGTGCTGCCACGCTGCTATCGCCGGCATCGCTTCACCGAGCAGCTGCGCACCATGGCCGCCATGGGCTTCATCAATCACACCCAAAATGTTAACTACTTGACGCTGGCCGATGGCAACGTGGAGCACGCCATCAATCTGCTGATGCTGGGCATGAACTGAACTTGGGTTAAGCGTTTGGCTTTTTGTATTTATTCTGCTGCTGCTGCTGATGCTCTCATATATATATATATACATATATACTTGTGTACACTTAAGCGATTTAGCATTATGTTCTGTATCTCCAGTTACTCATACACTTCATAAAAAATAAAAAAATACACCGTTGTTCATAACGAGAGGCGCCTGTATTGGCTCCGCGCCGCTGGCAGCTTGGAGCGCCGGGCGGTCACATATCAAATTAATTGAATTGAACTACTTAATTAAATAGTCTAACGCTTTGTCCTTATTGTTATTAAATTTCAAAAGCGCCGCCGAGATTTTCGTTTCATCAAATCCGAGATCCATCAGCTCGCCCAGTGGAATGAGGTGCTCGATTATCTAAGGTTGGCATGGAAAAAAGAGTGAAAAATATATATTAGTTTATTATTATATTTTATTTAATTTAAAGCCAGTTTTTTTTTTTTCTATTTTGCGAAAAATATTTAAGTTTCAACATGGTGGGGAGCAAAAAATAAATGTTTCCAAAAATTAATTTTTTTTTGGAAAGTTTTTTTATATTCGAAAATTAGTGTTGACAAAGTATTTCTTTAATTTCATTTAAAGTTCGCTTTTGGCCTATTTATTTATTTAAAAATTGGCTTAAAATCAATTGATTGAAAACACAATAAATTTCATCCAAAGATTTTCCACCGATTTTTAAAACTTGAGAGAGTTATTCTCTAATTTTACATCATTCAGGGAGTCTTCGGAGATATATCTACTATATATATATATCTACTACAGTACACTTTAATACACCTAATTCTCTTTTAACAAGAACTTTTAAATAACACGCCCTATTTGTCTTTTATCTAACTACGTGTTATCTACTTGTACTTTTGAGGTCGACGCACCTTTTTATCGTCGATGCCGCAGAGGCTGACCACCTTGGCCACACGCTCCAGGGGAAAGCCCATGCTGCTGATGCGCTTCGCCAGCTTCTGTGCGGGCACGGCCAGCTCCTGGAATATGTTGTTTGACTGCTGCTGCTGCTGCAGCGGGTGTGGCTGCATCAATGCCAGCTGCAACTCGTTCTCGTTGTGGCTGTGCAGACGGGCGCGACGCTTTTCCGCCTGCTGCAGCTCCGTTTTCAGTTCGCGCAGGATATCCGGCACGCTCCTGGACTTGGCCTCCGCGTCCTGGGCGTTCGGTGTCAGCAGGCTGCTGCTGCTGGTGGGCGCTGGCAGTTGAGTGGGCGTGGCATAGCCGTGCTGCAAATAGTTGTGATTGTGATAAAGCTGCTGCAGGCCGGGGACCTGAGGATAATAGTGTTGATTGTAGACCATGTGTGGATAGACCGGCTGCTGCTGCTGCTGCTGGGCTATATTGTATGTGGGTGTTGTGTACAGGGTTGGAATGTCTTGGGCATCATCACAGTGTACTTGAAAATTGACGCTATCCAGCGTCGCTTTGGTTTCCGCCAGAGTCGTCAGCTCAGGCTGCTCCTGTTGCTGCTCTTGCTCCTGTTCCAGCTCCTGCTCCGCCTCCTGTTCCCGCTCCACCTCCTTGGTTGCCAGCTGCGTCTGGTGCAGCACCTGCGCCAGTATATCCAAATCGTTGATGGTTTTCAGCTCAATATTGTCGAAGGGCGTCGAATTCATATTGTACTCAAAGTCCGCATAGTTGAGGGAGCTGTTGCGCTTGTGGAGCGTCACCGTCGGCGCCGCCGCTGCACTCAAGATGGTCGGCTGCAATATATTGTGAAAATTGCACACATTTATCGACTTTGGTGCTGGCTTTTCACATGACTCAGCGTCGCTAATTGACGCCGTTGTTTCTGCTGCTGCTGCTGGCGGCGCTAACTGCGCCTCGTCGTCATCTTCGTCGGAGGACAGCTCCGCCGCACTGGGATACTCCACGGCACCGAGCATCTCCTTCTGCCTGGCCTCCAGCGCACGCTGGCGTTCCCGTTTGCGCTGCACCTGGCGGAGATGGCGCGCCTGTTGCTGCTGTTGGCGCATGCGACGCCACAGCTGGCACTGGTCGAGCACGCTGCGCTCCAGCTGGCCGTCGTAACGGTACGCCTGCTCCTCCACATAGTAATTGGGCCTATATTGGGCCAAACGGGACGCGATTGTGGGGGGCAGCTGGTAGACGGGCGGCGGGGGTTTGTAGCGTTCGACTATTTTGACGGGGACATTATCCATATTATGATGTGGCCAGCCCTAGAAATGCATGCATACACAGCGAATTTGTTTAATTACTAGCTACGCACTTTTTTTAAAGTTTTTTTTGTATGACTATCCGTGTTTTTGTTGTTTTTTCTTTCTCACACACACTTCTCTTTTGTTTTTGCGAAAACGATAATCAGCGAGCGAGCAGCAATCGATAAAAGGCTTCTTTGTTGAGTAAATTATAGCATATTGATGTAGGTGCACACTGTTTAAGCTGTTGTCGATAGGAGCCGTTACAAGTATCGTCTGGTGTTGCGGGCTTAATTTATTAAATCAGCATCGATTTTCAGCCATAATTTACTTTAAAATAAGCAGCAGCAAGCTATAAAAAGCACTTTTGTTCAGTAATTTAAAGCATAGATTCTTAAGCTTCATTTACTTTTATTCAAATGAGATTGAGAATAATGCATCCTATCGATATACATTGAAAGACAAGTCGATAGGTAAGTAAATCGCTGGATAGTGCCTAAAAAATGACAAGCGCGTTGCGTATTGTTATTGTATCGACTCTGAGCTTGCAAAATTTGTATATTTATTCGCATATTGTATGTTAATTCGCATATGCTGGCAACGGCCACAAAATGTGTGATGCGGACAACTTCGGCCAGACGCACCAGCAACTCCTGCAGGAAATAGGCGCGCTGCTGGCGACCAGCGCCGCGCCCAACGATGCGAACGCCCTCAAACTTAACCAGGAGCTGCAGCGTCGCCTGGAACAGGTGCGCGAGCGCGTCCTGGAGCTGCTGCAGCTGGTGCGGGAACGCTACAAGCGTAACACGCAGATCCTGACACGCCGGCAGCAGTCGCGCTCACACAGCGCTGCAGCGACAGGCGGCGAGGCGGTCGGGCAGAGCGGGGCGGTGCTGCGGGGCGGCACGTTTCGGTTCAAGGGTAATTTGTACTTTCGTGACGAGGACGGACGCAGCTGCCCCAACAATGCGGACTACGAGAGCCGCTGCGAGACGGAAATGTTTCCCACCGACTTTGATATGCGCTCCAAGCACGTCTGGACCGTGCTGGACAAGAAGAACGTGGTCATGGGCATCAAACAGCAGGTGAGCGGGCGCCGGGACCAGCCAGTGGATTAGCCTAAACTCTTGCCTCATTCTTGCAGCTGCTGGACCATGCCAGCTTCCTGGCCAGGGCGGCGAAGAGCGGCTCCAGCGAGCGCAAGCGCAAGGGCATCGATCTGCACGTGCTTTCGCTGGCCAGTTTGCTGGACGCCGCCGACGACAGCTTCAGCATTGACTGGCATCAGATTAGCACGCTGGATCTGGATCATCGGCATTCCTCCTACAGCTGCGAGGCCATGTGGCTGGTGTACCTGCAGCCGCAGCTGAAGCGCAGCGAGTGGACGGCCGAGGAGGATGAGGCTCTGCTGGCCGCGGCCAAGGCGCACAAGCTGCACAACTGGCAGGCCATTGCGGCTGCAGTGCATCAGCGCTCCGACTACCAGTGCTTTGTGCGCATGCAGACCACGCTGCGCTTTCACCTGGAGCCGAAGAGCGCCATCAGATGGATGCACGCGGACAACGAGCGCTTGTGCGCGGTTGTCCTGCGGAATACGGTCAACGGAGTTACCAACTGGTCCCAGGTGGTCGAGCACTTTCCGGGGAGATCGCGCTCCACTTTAATCGGACGTTATCTATACGCGCTGCATCCCAGCATCAGCCACGGTAGATCTCACACAAATCTATATCTATATTCGTTCAGAAAGTGCAAAGGATATATTGGGTTCGTGCAATGTCCGCCTTACTGATTGTCCGGCTAAAGACTTGAAGCTTGTTGTATTTACTCTTGTAAACCCACGTCAGATAGTGTTCATTTCGAGCAATTTGATAAAAATCTACTTACCCTCCTCAGTTTTAAAGCTAGATACATAAAAATTGTTCACACAGAATACTGAAGATCTCTTCTAAAGATCGCATACAATTTTTTTTATCTACGCCCACTAGGGGCGTGGCAAATCGATTTAACCTATAAAGCTAGATAGATCATATATTTCCATACACATTATTGATGACCAGCTCATGATTTAGTAATTTATATTTACATCCCTTCCAGCGCCCTTTACGCCGAGCGAGGATCTGATGCTGTTTGCCGCTGTCGAGGAGTACAACGGCAAGTTCAACTGCTTTCCGCGCACGCTCTTTCCGAATCGCTCGCTGGTCCAGCTGCGCACCCGCTACCACAACGTGCTGGCGCAGCGCAACAAAACCGACTCCTGGTCCATTGCGGACGACAACAAGCTGATGGGCTTCATTACCGAGCACGGCACCGCGGAGTGGGTGAAGTGTGCCAACCACCTGGGCAATCACACGCGCACCAGCTGCCGCACACGTTTTCTGGTCATCAAGCGCTTCCTCGAGCAGCATCCGGACGCAACGGTGGCGGATATACCGCGTCGCAAGACCAGCAAAAAGGCGCCCGTCACCGCCGACAATTGGGCGCAACGCTTGCAGGAATGGCAGGAGGATCCCGACTCGCTGCTCAGCAAGCCCAAGTCGCGGGCGAAGCGCGTCAAACGCGAGGCGCCCGTCAACGTCAGCGTCATGGAGCCCCTGCGCGGCATGGACCTGAACATCTACGAGTACTTCAAGTACGCCTACAATCTCAGCCTGCGGACGGCTGCGGCGCCCATGCCGCTGCCGCGCAACGAGCGCAATCTCTACGTGGTGGCCAATGCGCTGCGCTACAGGCCATCCGGAGCAGCTGCCGCGGAGCTGCCCGTCAAGCTCATCCAGAGCGTTTGCCTGTCCCGGCAGCTAAATCGCTGCTACAACAAAATGCTGCGTCAGCTGCCGGCGTCGCAGGAGACAGGCGAAGAGTCAGCTGCCACGCCCGCGATGCTGCTGCCGCCCAACTGGTCCACAATGATGGGCTTTCGTGCCATATGCATCCTGTCCGTGCACTGTCGCAACAATGCCAAACTGCCCACGGAGTCGAGGCCAGCCTTCAGCTACGATGAATCCCAGCCGGCGGTGCAGCTGCTCCGGCAACGTTTGCGCACGCTCTTCTACAGCACCACGCTGCTGAGCCGGCTGGAGCCGTCGGCCTTTGAGCAGCTTCCGGCGGCATTGATGCAGCTGCCGCGCCCAACGGTTAATTATGTGCAGACGGAGAAGGCGTCGAAGATGCCGGCACCGAAGCCAGTCAGAGAGCTGAACCTGAGCGGGCTGAGCGGGCTGAGCGCCGAGGAAGTGGCGCGTAGGCAAATCGACGAGGTGAACCGCATGACGCAGACGCGGCACAGCCTCAAATCCGAGGTCAAGGACGAGCCGGGCGTGAAACAAGAGCTGGCTTTCGAATAGAGAAGCTAATATTATTAGGAAAAAAAAAAACACACAGGACTTGGTTTAAATAGGTTTTTATAATAATATAACTTATATCGTTTTTTTTGTTGTTTATGTATATATATAATAATAACTAACAATATGCTGCATTCCCAACAAAAGCGATAATCGCGTGGGAGTACCCTTAATAATTTGTTTGTTAGGGTAGGGTAGGATTCTTTAGGTACTTATTACGCTGAAAGCAAAAAAAGCATCCTTGTTTAAGCTGTTTCTAATAAATCACGGCATTAGCAGGTTTATATATATGTATATATGTGGGTGTGTGTGTATTTTGTAGACCGTTAGTTTATTGGAAGTTGCTAAAGTCCGTTTTCAGCTTGATCGTCGGCTTCTGGGGCTTGGCCAGCAGGCCGTTGCGCTGCGCCTCGCTGGCCTTCTGGGCGAGATTAATTGACTGCTGCTGGCTGCGTATGGCCGCCTCCAGTTTCTGGCGCAGTTCCGGCTTTTGGCCCATCAGCGCCTTGAACTCCTGCGGATATTTGGGCCCGATCTTGAGCAGCCAGCTCAGCGATTGCTCGTGCAGCTGGCGCTGGTATTTGGGCAGCGTGCGCAGCCGGCTTGATTCCGCCAGGTAGCCAATGAGCACCGGCACCAGCAGCGTCAGCATTTGTATATCTGTGAAAAGGGTGCGACAAAAATATTTGATATAAGCAATCAAATTTCATAACAGTCATTTAAAGTGCGTTTTTGGTGGTGGTGTGTAAACACTGTTTGTGTTATCGATAACAGCAAGAGTAATCGCATGCAGTGTGTAACGACATTTAAAGCGCTATTTATGCATATTTGCAGCTACGGCTACAACTACAACGGCTACAACGAATTATGCATTTATAATATTATACAAATTATTTTTTGTGCTTAAACATTGAGAGTGCAAACAAGAAACAGGTGAATGTTGTTTTTTGGGCGCAGCTATTTACCTTGTAGCAAGTTTCCTAACGTATTTTTTAATTTACGTGTGATTAATGAATGAATTAAGCAAAAGAGAAAAGACGTAGAGAAAAAAAGAGCAGAATATATATTTATAAAGAAAACGGTACTATTTGACGACGCTTACGAATTGTGCGCCAAGTTGGCCGCGCTATACACTCTATTTCGAGAACGGACTGTGTGTTATGGGAAAGAGGAACGCACTAGTTGCGTATGCTACAGGTCTGTCCCGAATATTAGTCACAGTGAACGGTTTAATTGGAATTACTCTTTCTTTTTAAACTTAAAAATATTTGCTAAAAATCCTAAAATAAATCCATTTAATAATATGTAGTTGCAATGTTGTTAATTGAGCTTCTAGAACATAACAAATAATTTATAAACTCTTTTTGGAACGCCTGCAATGGAACAATACACCTAATATATCTCACTTTTAATACCCATACAATTCTGAATAAGAACCAACTATTAATTTCACGTCAAATTCTGTAGATAAACTTGCAAAACAAATTGTTTTCTTGGCTTTTCTGGGAACAACCGGAATGAAACATGTAACATAACCTCAAACTTTTTAGGTTTATCCTTTCTGCGTTAATTCGGAACATACCTGTTTGTGGGAAACACTTAATATGGCTTCTACTTACGATGCTGCGGCTCGGCGAGCTCGATGAGCTGCTCCACGGTGACGATGCTCTCGAGAGTCACCTGCAGCTCCAGTTCGCTGGCCGGCGTCTTGCTGGACTCGGCGTAGAGGGACTCGATGATGCGCGGCGCCAGCGCGTGTATGTAGGGCGTGGCCGTCTTCAGGTCCGCCTTGGTGAAAATGGACCGCGTCGTCTCGATGCACTTCAGCTTGACGGACATGTGCTCCGATTGCAGGCACTGCCGGAAGTGGTTGATGCACGGATACTGCAGCGACGGCGTCGCCACCACCGAGGCGGGCGTGTGCAGTATGAAGACCGCAATGGCCAGCAGCATGGTGACCTCATCCACCTTGCGCTCCTCATTGTCGCCGGCCGTTTTGGTCATATCGATGACGGTGGCCAGGGCGCTCTGGAGCAGCTGTTGCCAATCCTCCTGGGTGCTGGCCTGCTGTGCCCAGCGATGCACGCAGACCGTGCGCAGGCACTGGAGCGCCGCCTGCACGGCGCACGTGTTGGCCAGAATGCTGCTGTCGATGGCCGACTTGTTGGCTATCTCGCGTATGATGCTCGTCGTCATGTAGAGCATGGTGGGCAGGATGGTCAGCGCTCCGCTGGGCGTGCACAGCTCGAGCAGCTGTTCGACGCACTGCAGCCCGCTGGCCACGAGCCGGCCATTCTCATCGCCCAGCACGGAGAAGAAGGAGGCGTTCCGGGCGTACGCGTAGTCCAGCTGGAGGCTGGTCTGCTTGCTGGGATTCAGGCTGGGTATTTGGCGCACGAACAGGCACAGGCAGACCTCCAGCACGGCGTACACATGCGAGCTGCCCGGCTGCATGACGCTGCCCTCGCCCAGCTCCAGGTCTAGTTCCCGCTGAGTGGCCTGCTCATTCTCATTGGCATTGTCCAGGGGCAGCTGCTTCTCCTGCTGTGTGTCGCGTCTGCGCTGGAGATCCTCGCGTGCCGCCTGGATCGTCTGCTTGAGTATCTCCACGCATAGCAGCTGGACGAGCAGCTCGTCTCGGGTGAGTATCTGGCGATGGAGCACGTGGCACAGCTCGATGGTCAGCGCCCGATCCTTGATCAGCTGCCGCCGCGCCCAGTCCGAGTCGAAGATGCTGTGCAGTGCACGCAGGCAGCTGACAATGTTTCGCGGCTTGTCCGAGCTGCGCATGCTGCACAGCGCCTCCATGCAGATGCCAAAGATCATGTGGAAGCGATCCGCCGACAGCGAGCCATGCGTAATCTGATTGTTGTTCGACTCCGGCTCGGGTGAGCTGCCGGCCTCCGCCGGCGTTTGGGTGTCCAGGTGGCGGGCGAAGCCCTCGTCGCGCAGCCAGAGCGCGGATGCGTACAGAATGGGCGGCCAGCTGGTCATGTAGTGCGGCTTCGAGGAGTTGATGGTGTCCGTCGTGTAGAAGGAGCCGCCGTCCCGGGGCAGCTGTGACTGGAACTCGACGGGCAGCAGTAGAAGCGCATGATCCTTCATCGCGGCCAGCCAGTGATTGGACAGATTGTGCAGTTCCGGCTGCACCAGACCCAGCAGACTCTCGCCCCGATTGTCCGCGTCCAGTTCGAGGCCCGTGAGCAGCTCGGTGGCCGCGCCCGTGCCGTTGCCGGCGCCGGACATGCTGAGCAGCGAGGCGGGCGCCTTGCCGTTGCCCAGCATGGCCACAATGTAGACCTCCGCCCAGGCCTTGAGTATGCTGAGCTTCTCCAGCGTGGCCATCGACTCGTTGTACAGTTGGGTGCTGTTCGTCCGCGTGTACAGCTTGTTCAGCGAGCTGACCAGCAGCTGATGGACGCGCCGCAGATCGCTGATGTCACGGGCGACGCCCGAGCCAATCCAGGCGGAGCACACCTCGCAGGCGGCGGCGGTCACATGGGAGGGCGTGTCCGAAGCAAAGGCCGGTCGGAGGGCAGCGCCCACCTGTGCCTGATACTGCTCCAGCAGTAAATGTCCCGGAAACTCGGGCTCCGGCACGTTGGCAAAGCGATCGATGATCTCCTGGAGCGTGCGCAAACCCTCCAGCCGCAGCTGATCCGAGTCCGAGGTGGCGGCCATGAAGGACATGCGTATGAGCTCCGCCAGATGCAGGATCAGATAGTCGCCGCTGCGCGACTTGACCAGCTGCTGCTCCTTGGCCTGCAGCAGGTCGAAGTGGAGCGCATTGGCCGCCTCGCAGCTGGCGATGATGCGGCGCACGCACTGGGCGGCAAAGACGCGTGTGGGCCAGCGCGGCTGCACGGCCGGATGCGTGGAGGTGTTCTCCTCGGCACGGTACTCGGTCACATCGTCGGCATACTCCTCCTCCTCGTCGTCGTCGTCGTCCGTTTGCTGTGACTCCGATTTGCCGCCGGCATCCGCTGTGCCCGCCGCGCCCGTCTGATCCTCGCCGGAGCCGGCGCCGCTCTCGACGGCCACGGTGAGCACCTTCTTGCAGAGGCTGAGCCAGTTGCTCAGATTGTCCGCCGCCAGCATTTGCAGCATGGATGTCAACGTGTCGTGTATGTTCTTTAGCATCTCTGCGTCCGTTTCCGTGTCCAGCATGGAGAAGAGCAGCCCGGGCAGGCCGTATTCCGTGATGACCAGATCCGGACACTGCTCGGGTGTAATGGCCAGCGCCAGTTCGCAGACTTCGCGCGCCTCGCGATGCGCCAGCTGGCGCAGACAGGCGACGGCCGCTTTGCGCAGGATGAAATAATTGCTGGCCAGCATCTTGACCAGCGTCGGGACCAGCGTGTCCAGCTGCAGCGACTTGCAGGCGAACAGATGCAGCTGCTGCAGGCAGCCAATGGCCTCCGCCTGGACCAACGGATCCGCATGCGATTGCAGCAGAGCCGCCGCGCAGAGGAACGAGCTGCGCATGGCGCTTACGGCCGTATTGTTGCCCTGGAGTTCCGGGCCGACGGTGGTGATCAGCGCGTTGACCACGCGGCCCACACACTGATGCACATCGACGTGGGCGTGCGGCACGCTCAGCAGCAGCTTCAGCGACAGCGTCAACGTCGCCTCCACGTAGCCGCGGAACATGGGCCCACCGGAGTCGGCGATCTGGGCCAGGGCGTAGAGGGACCAGACCTGCACCACAGGGGAGGCGCTGTCCTGGCCGAGGGCCAGCAGAATCGATACGCTCGTGCTCAAATGCTGCGAGCTGCCCATGCCGCCCACATAGCGATGCAGGCAGCCCAAGGCGTGCGAGTGCCCCGTCCGGGTGACCACATCCCGCGCCGACTTCAGCTTGTCGAAGCTGTTCTGGGCCAGCTCGGCGGTGAAGTGCGAATCGGCGACGACCTGGGCCAGACGGCCGAGAGCTTCACCAGCGGCGCAGCGGATGGTGGAATTGGCGCTGGTCAGCGAGGCGACGATCAGGCTGGTGGCGCTCTTCTTAACGTCCTCCTGGCCGAGGCTCGTCTTGCTGTCCGTCAGCTGTTTCAATGCGTAGAGCAGCGCCGTGAAGATGTTCATCTGAACCGCCTCCTGGCGGTTGCTCTTGGCCTGCTTGATGCACTCGGCGAAGTGGTCCAGCATCTGCAGGCGATGCTTGTTGGCCACCTTGGGGAAGATGGTGCCGTAGAGCGTCACGGCCATGTCGATGACGGCCACGCCCAGTGGCAGCGGACCGGGGCATTGTTGCGCCTTGTTGATCAGCTGTATGTTGTTGTTGCTGCTGTTGCAGGCGTTGGAGTTGCTGCCGCTGTGCTGGGCGGACCAGTTGGGACGGTAGAGGCAGCAGGGATCGTGCTCCAGGGCGCCGGAACCAGCTGCGCTATTCGGCTGGAGCTGGGCATCGAAGAAAAGGCGGAAAACTTATTAGAAAATGGTTAAAAGTTTAATAAAATATGAGAAACCAAAGAGTAAGCTATAAAGTAGCGAGTAAAAATTTAGAAAACAACGAGTAACAAGCAACTAATGAATAATCGCGGCATTTGTAGCGAGTAAAAATTATAAGATACTCGCTCGTTAATAACGAGTAATAAATTAAATCAAAAACTGGCTAATCTCTATATGTAACGAGTAGGAATTTTCAGTGGTAGCAATAACAAGCGTGTATCAAATATAACAAATGAAAAACGGCGATATGCACGTTCAGCAACGAGTAGATAAAAACAACTCGTTACGCGTGTGAACGAGTAAATACGCATGCACACCGACATTGCCGATGAAAAGGTATAAACCGTATTTAAATCTAAAGAAAACTGAAAAAGTAACGAGTAAAACAATAAAATGAATAACGAGGAACAATCAGGCGTCTTATTTCTAGCAGCGAGTAACGAATAATCGTTAAATGCATAACGGGTAAATGTTATAGAAATATGGCAGCAGCTACTCGCTCACTTAGCAGCGAGTTAAAACAGTAACGAGTAATTCCACATGCAAATCGTAATCATTAATGAAAAATCTTAAAGAACGACCTTCTGGAGAGACTCGGGGGCAACACTTACATGCTCGCCATCGACTTTGCGATTGGGCTCCATCTGGTTAAACGCGTGTAATCGTTATCGATAATGCATATACAGAATTGTGGGGGGAATAGTTAGAGAAGTTAGAAGATAGTTTCATGGCAAAACTACAGAGACCACCCAGAGCTTAGCTTAAACAAGAGTTGGGTTCGAAACACACCTGATCCTCGATGGTGCGATGATTGGTTTCCTGCAGCCAAGTGCCCAAGATGATGGAGTCATCGCCATGGCACAGCGTGCGCAACAAAGAGTTCGTCGTATTGGCCGCGTTGTCCGACAAGGTGAACTCGGAGACAAGCATGCGCAGCAGGTGCGTATAGGAGGCCTCCAGGGCCGTGGGCGGCAGCAGGGTGAGGGTCTCAAAGAGACGCAGACGGACCATGGCAGCTGGAGCCTTCAGCTGGGTGCCATAGCTCTTGAGCACAGTGGCCAAGCTGCGGGCAGAAAAAAAGCAGTTTAGAACGGGTAAAAGGAGAGAGAGGAATAATGTGCTCGACTCACTTGACCAGCATGGCGAGGGCGCTCTCGATGGGCGTCAGCAGACGGCGTGTTATGTCCTCGCTGACCAGGTCGGGGCAGTTGAGCAGAAAGCTGTGCATGACCGATAGGGCGCCGGCGCGTCCCTCGAGCGTCACCTGCCAGGTGAAGGCGTCGCCGCGCGCCTTCTCCGACTCGAGCTCCTTGTTGGAGCGCGGAAAGGAGTTGCGCCAGAGCAGCAGCATGCGCGGCAGCAGGCCCTTGACCACCGGCGAGCCGAGGGTCATGATGGCGCCAATCAGTAGCCAGCCGGCCTGGGTGCGATGCAGCGACATGCGGCTATTCTGGGAAGCGGAGCGCAGCAGCTCCTCGGCACAGTTGAACACCACCTTGCCCTTGGTGTGCGGTATGCCCAGGGGCGAGTGGCGGGCGCTACCCAAAATGGCCGCCAAGGCGCAGCTGTAGCCGGCGACGGCCTCCGGCGAGGAGCGCATCTGCTCGATGGCCTCGATGAAGCGATCGATGAGCGGCGTAATCTGGCTGGGCACCGCAATGCAGCAGCTGCGCAGGCACCAGGCGGCGGCCAGGCGGGCGGCGGCGCACGGATGAACCAGCACCGCACAGGTGGCATCCACGGCATTGAGGGATTGATCGGTCAGCAGATTCTGGGCGGTCGTGCCCAGGCCAATGAAGAGGGAGCTGAGCTCCTGCAGGGCGCAAACCAGCAGATGCTGGCTGAAGAGCGTCTCCTGGTTGGAGTCCTTGGCGTTCTCCGGATTGAAGTCAATGGAGTTCATTTGCTTGGCCACCAGATGGATGAGCTCCTTGCAGGCGGCGCTCTGCGCCTTCTCGCCCAGCATCTTGCCAATGGTGGAGCGCAGTATGAAATTGATGCACTTGCGCGAGTAGACGGCATCGACGTGCGAGCAGGCCGCCTTCGGATTGGCCACCAGGTCCAGCACATGGGCCAGAAAGGTGGATAGCTGGCGCTCCAGCCAGACGCTGCCCATGAACTGGACGAAGACGACATAGGCGTGGGTAACGCCCACGCGCACCTCGCGATTGACGCCGGAGCTGCCCTTGATGATCTCGCCGGTGCCCTTCAAGAAGGAGGCGCCGCCGCGCAGAAAGCCGGACATGAGTATGCCCAGCGCCTCGTCCAGGGAGACCAGGCGCAGGACGCCGCCCTTCGCCGCTTGCAGAGCGGCTGCGGCCGGCGCCTGAGCGGATTTCTTGTTGCCCGCCGCCTCGGCCAGCTGCTGGGTGTAGGCGAGCAGCGTGCCCAGCAGCTGGGCGACGGCGCAGCGCACCTCGTAGTTGCTGCCGTCGAAGGCGCGAAAGCACAGCGTGCCCAGATTCTCCAGCTCCGTCTGGTAGAGGAACGGCGCACTGTAGATCATCTTCAGGATGCAGCGGGCGGCGGCGACGCGAACGGCCATTACGCGATCCAGCAGGCAGTGCTTGGCCGCCTTGTAGATGTCCTTGTGCACGTTGGCAATGGCCGTGCCCATGCCGGCGCTGACCTTCTCCAGCGTGTGCATGATCTCAATGCGCGCCTGGGACTCGGCGTTGCGCAGCGTGCGTATGAGGATCTGGACGGTGTCCTCGTAGGTGCGACCCATCATGCGGCCCAGTTTCTCGTACATGGAGCCCAGCACGCAAATGGCGGCGCTGCAAAGGACAATTGGGGTTAGTTCAAAACTAATTTGCCTGATTAATTTGGGACAATCAATTTCCCCATTAATTAGCTTTTGTAGGAAGAGTACACCAAGCATGGTTCTATGATCAGAAATAGGGGGAGAATTTATTAGTAAAAGTCTACAAAGGTAGATTCCAGTTTTAGCCCGGGTGGGCAAAGGGAAAAAATTGATTTTATTGATATACAATATCCATACTCAAGAATTGGATGAACAAGTGAAGTTTATAGAGTTTTAAAAACGTAGGGATCGTCATGGATTCCAGGACAGCAAAGCCTTGATTGGCAGCAGAGGAAAGCTCAGGATCTAAAGGGTTACCCAAATCATGAACCGATTCTATGCGATCTGGTGGATTACCATTAAGAAAATAACTATTCAACGCCTTTAAAAGGACATTATAAATAGCCTGGCCGGGCTGGGGACAACATCTCTACTTACAGCTTGGTGGGCAGATAGCTGGGCGAATCGTCCTTGTTCTTCAGAATATCGTTGCAGGCGTTCACCGTGTCGAAGAGCATGAAGGTGTCGCCCACCGAGAAGAGCGTGGCCAGGGCGCTGGCGATGAGCTTGCGCATGGGCGGACCCGGTGCGCCCTGTATGCGCTCCGAGAGCTGCTGCACCAGCTTCTTCTGGCCCGCCTTGATCTCGTGCTTGGGCAGCTGCGGCAGCGATTTCTCCAGATAGCGCAGCCATTCCAGCTCGAAAACGGCACGCTTGTGCTCCGGCAGCTGCTTCAGTGCCTCCTCGTTCAGTGTCAAGCTGTGCGCGAGCTCCATTTCGTCGCGTGGCACGGCTGTCGTCTCCTCTGTCCCCTTGGCGGCGGTGTCGTCACTGTGTATAAATGATCTGCAATGCGATTGGAATGCTTCCTATTAATTACAATAATTATATATATACATATATACATCATATATAGAACTGCGATCTCGTACAGATGGCGTGGAAATGAAGATAAACAGCCGTTGATCTCATTTCAAATGCGTGCGCATCTCTTCCCGCCAGAGACGCGACTGTGACTGAGTCACGGTGACTGATGAAAATCGTGTCACATGTGTGACTAAAGAGTATTAACAGTCCGTTGGCTTACTTGCAAGCTAGATATTAGTTTTAAAGATATTTCAGTAAAACTTTGCTATATAAGGAACATACGAGGGTGAATCAATAAGTACCCGTGCTAGACATGAAGCCAAAAAAACGCTGGAATTTTTTAAAAAAAATTTTCATTATTTTCCCTTTTGAGGTTGAAACATTTTGCCCGTGTCCCTTTTTTATTCGCTTTAAAAATATGACTTTCAAGTTAAGTTAACAGCTCTCAGATAATCGGAAACTAATCATACTTTTTAAGTAAGAATTTGAGCTCAAAAATAATTGCCCAAATATATATAAAATATAAATATGTAATATTTAATATAATACGTAATAAACATAAATAATGCTTTTCACGGTCAGCGATGTTCGTCACTGTTATTTCAAAGTGACACTCGCGATGTTGCGCATCTCTTCTTCCCACTCACTCACTCTCCCCCACACGCAACGGTTTCGACATCTGTGCGATCAATTTCCATTGGCTGTTTATCGATAAGCCGCAGCCTGCCATTGACCTTGGGCTTGCCAACTGGCAGCACGTATAGAAGCAACGCAAGCGAAGGTCACACTGTTCGCGCTAGGTTTTGTTTTTTGAATTGGAATAAAAAGTGATGCATCACAAGAGCTAAATAAATGCGATGACTCGAGCTGAATATTATAGCAACATAAGAGGAAGCTGTAGAGCTGCAAATACACAGCTATACTTGTGCATATACAATGATAAGTGCGCGCTAACGCCTTGAGCGCGATAAAAAGCAAATGTTGACATACATAGCGCACATCCTACACCACACACACACACACACACACGCAAAAGTCAAGAGGAGCCAAAGCCAAAGAGGGTGTCGGCCCAAAACAAAGACATGAAACGACAAGCTCTTTGTCCGCGCTGTGGGGCAATGATTATGGCTGCAACACAATGGGGGTAACGGGTTTAAGGACTGTACGTCGCTTTTGTTGCATATAGTATATGTATGTATGTTGCATATAGAAAATCAAAGCCAGGCAGCACAATGGACGTCGCCAGGCTCGGGTTACATAAGACGCCTTGCAACTGTTGGGAGCCGTGGCTGGGGGTCGTGTGGCACGAAAAGGAAACAAGTAAAACCTGTAAGGTGCAGCAGGAAAAACCACATAGAACTGCAGCAGCAGCAGCAGACAGAGAGACAGGCAGACAGACAATTAGAAGCTGCCACCAGCCCACCCCAAATTTATCCCGTGCCGTACAGTCTGTCGCCTTGCATTGTTGTTGTTGGTGGTTGTTTTTGTTGCCTGCTGCAAGTCGAATTTATTTACCTGCGCGCCTCGTTGATGACTTTGCGCAGAAATTGCGGCGTGCGTGCAAAGTTTAAGTTTTCCATTGTGCAATTCACAACTTTAATTTCAAAATGGGAAAAAACTTTCTTTCGTGCAGACGCCGCGTTGCCGCCGCTTGCAGCTTTCACACAAATCGATAACTTTTGTTCATGCCACAATTATTTGTATGCAACATTAAATTTGCCTTGCTTTTCTCTTTATTAAAGAATTTGCCAGTATTTTGGCTGCTAATTGTATTTTTATGGACTGCAAATTTAATTGCAAAATTTTTGTATTAGATGAAAATTAATTGGAGGCAACAACGCGAGCAGCGGCACTTGCTACGCACACGAAATACAAACGGCAACTGGAAGCAGGCCGCAGCAGCAGCAGCAGCAGAGAGCGGCAAAATCAACCGCAAAAGCGTCACAGTTCAGTGAGAGAGAGGGAGTGCGAGAGAGAGGCTTGCGGCAAGTTATGTGTTATTGCGAAAACACAGCCATGACGTCACACTGTTTATTTTGCATATGTCAAGTAAAGATGAATTATTTTTATAAATTCTCCAATTTTCTTGAAAATTTTCAATCAAATGTAAAATTAAAAGACAGAATATTAAGAAATTGGTACAGTGGTCGCTCGGTAATACAAACGCAAATGCAATTTTTAAATTCTTTTCCTAGCTATTTAAACCTCACAGGAAATATAATAGAAAATTTTCTTAATTTTTTAATACGTTTATTTTACTAATAATAAAACAAACATCATTTGCTTTGTTTTATTACACACTAACGCGCATATATTATAAATTCAAATTTCATTATTTCGAACAGATTTCATGTGAAACCTCTCAATTATTTTAAACTTGAGGCACAAGCGACGCGCTGACCACGATTGAGAGAGTCTGAAAAATAAATCTCTCATTCGCGCGCGCCGACTACTAGTAAAAAAAAGAAAACAAGAGAGCAAGTAAGAGAGAGAGAGAGCACGCTTGCCCATGTGTGTGTGACTGTTTTAATGATGACGTCGTCACAGCTGTTGATAACCGCCCGCAACAACTTGGCAGCTCGTTATCGATAACTCACACCACAAACTTATCGAAGTTGGTGGGCGGGTAAACAAACTGGACAATCTGTGTCAATGTGTCAATTGGCCGCTTGAATAGTTGAATAGTTTATGAGTTAAGAATTTATTATGTGCTTGATTAATAGACAAAATACTTAAGAACGAGAAGACGAATTAGGGCAGAAACTGCATGCTGGGTATATGGATGAGCGCCTTGGAGGTGGCGCTGTTCGGATTGCCCAGATCCCTGAGGATGCCCTGGACACGGGCGACGACATCGCTGCGCTGTATGTCGCCGCGGTCCAGCATGCGCCGGAAGAGCGTGTGCAGCTGCCGCGTCGCGGACGCATTCGACAGCTCGAACAGCTGCTGCAACAGCTCCTCCGCGTAGCCCTCGTACTTGCTGAGATTGGCCGCCTTGGCGTCGCGCTTGAGCAGATCGTAGACGAGCAGAAAGTCGACGTAGGGCTTCGTCGGCGGCACACGTTTCTTGCCCGCCGTCGATGCGCTGCTCCAGCGATCCATGGCGGACTCAAAATCGAAGGCGGCCCGCCCGTAATTGTCATCGTAGAGGCGCAAAAAGTTATCCAGCGATTCCACATCGTTGGTGAAGTCGTCGTGCAGCGGCTCCGTCTGTATGTCCCGGATCAGCGAGAGCGGTAGCTTGTCAAAGTCGCTCCCATCGTGGATCTCATTGAACAGCGCC
This sequence comes from Drosophila colorata, assembly GCA_035041545.1. NCBI lineage: Eukaryota > Metazoa > Arthropoda > Insecta > Diptera > Drosophilidae > Drosophila > Drosophila colorata. The sequence continues at coordinate 1,247,510 of JAWNLD010000077.1, forward strand.
TGGCCTTCGAGTGGAGCTGGTCTCCGCCTCGCAGCAGCGGGCGCATAGAGCGCCGGGCCATGTGGTGGCGTTGGCGCTGCCGTTGGTCGCGTGGTGCTTGTGGTGCGCTGCGGCGTCTCCCACCAGCTGGGCGGCTGCCACCAGCCGCCGGAGCTGGCCGCGGGTCGTCGCGTTGTGCTGCTGCCGGGTCGAGCTGTGGGCTTGGAGCTCGAGCTGACGCCGGAGGCAGGCGGCGCTGGCAGCGGTGTCGTGCTGCTCGCATCCAGCTGATCCTCGGCGCTGAAGGGCGGCTCGGCTGTGGTGCTGGACAGCGGCTCGTACTGCAGCAGATCGATGTAGTAGGCCAGCGCCTGCATCGAGGCGGGCAGATAACTGTTCAGCAGGTTGGCCGACTGGCCCGGCGACAGCAGCCCGAGGAGCAGCAGCAGCAGCAGCCACACAAATTTCCACCCAAAACAACTGCGCATTTTAAAGATTTATTTTTTTTTTTTTTGGAATTTTAGTCGTGAAGCGTTTTGCGCGGCAGAGAGACGGTTTGGTAACTGAAAGTTGGCAAGAATCTTCACGGACTGAAGCTGGTTTCACGAAATGGATGATCAAGCTTAAGTTATGTCAAATACCCTGTAGTTAAAGAGTTGAGGCTAAGGAGAGTTTCATACTTTCATCAAATGATGGCACTTTGGATGGAACTTTTAATAGTGGAACATTTATAAATATTTATTGATCTTTTGCACTCTCCACACAATTTACCACCTATATACATATGTATAAGGTGAATAATTGTTGCTGGCGACCTCGGTAGATGAGTTGTCGAAGTGTTTTGACATTTAGGCAACCGAACGACGAGGATCCAGGTTCGAACTCTAGGCTAGAGTATTATTATTATATTATTTTTATTATTATATTATTATTATTATTATATTATTATTATTATTAATAATTTTAAACATTTTTACAGGGTATCTTGTGGTCGATGACGCTGCACTTTTTTGCTTTATATCTTGCTTTGTTTTTTGTGGCAAACTTGTTAAACAGAGGCCAGCGACCGCATTTGTTGCGTCAAGAATGTTTTTTTTTTTTGGGTTTTTGGTAATCGCCGTTGTCCTCACGCTTTGTTCTTGGAAAGAGTGAAAGATTTTTGAGTGTGTGGCAGAAACCAGTTTTGGGCCGTTAAATATTCATAAGCCGCGAACATGTAAACCTGAATTTGGAATTTTTTTTTTGGCAAATGCGATTCAAAAATGACGATTACATCAAAATGCAGTTTGAGCTGCACAGCATGGTTGAGTGGCAACTGATAAAAGTGCATATGCATGCGTTATCGATCAATTTAATCGAGAGCAGCGGCAGCAGCAGCTGTTTGGAGAGAGCGCGTACCAGAGCGAGACAGAGCAAACCTGTTGAGGCAGACGTCGCACTCTCTCCTTGTGCTTGTTGTTGTTCTTGTTCGCGTCTAGGCTGTGTTTTCGCTTTCTCAAGCAACAACAAATATTGGGACAAGGTAAACAGCCCACCAGCAGAGTCAATAAACCGACTGGCGGCACATAATCATATACATATGCAGAGATTATTAGCACACATAATTGCCAAGGGTTAAAGTCGTTGAGCACCCGTGTAAACACACAGAAAACTATAATTATTGCTGTCGTGTCTCAAATGACAGCGAAGCTCCCACACCCACAATCACACACATGCACACACACATGCTTATGTCCAAATGTTTGCATTGCACTTATTTTATACGCTTTGCGGTGGCCACACTTACCGTTTCACAGCTTGCGTAAACTCCCGTACACTTAAAAAGCCACAATCACATGTTACACTTTTAATTGAAACAAATAAATACAGTTTTCAGTAAATTTTAAGCAGCCAGCACAACGCGTTGATGTGTGTTTGTATGTATGCGTCAAATCGATAACTGGCCCCAATAATCGGCAAATGTTGGCACGACATATCGCAGCGAACAGCTGTTTTTACATATATTAAATATCGATAACATTTGATTACACGTGTTGCAATGTTTGGTTTTGTTTAAGATTTTGCTTTAAAAGAAATTAAATATATATAACAAAATGGCACGCAGACCCGAGCACTCGGCGCCGCCGGAGATTGTGAGTGTAAAGCTAATGAAAAAAAAACGTTTTAATTGCGTAAATATTTAATTTTTGCAGTTCTACAACGACGATGAAGCCAAGAAATATTCTACAAAGTGAGTTTGTAACTTTGTTTATTAAGAACTTTGTTTATTTGTGTTGTTTTTTAGCACACGCATCATTGAAATCCAGGTGGAAATGGCGGAGCGCGCCTTGGAGCTGCTGGCCCTGCCCGACGACGATGAATCCCGTTTCATTTTGGACATTGGCTGCGGCTCCGGCCTCTCCGGCAGCGTGCTGGAGGACAGCGAGCACATGTGGATCGGCATAGATATATCCAAGTCCATGCTGGACATTGCCGTGGAGCGCGAGGTGGCCGGCGACGTTATATTGGGCGACATGGGCGAGGGCATGCCCTTCAAGCCGGGCACCTTCGATGGCGCCATCTCCATATCGGCGCTGCAGTGGCTCTGCAATGCCGACAAGTCCTACCACAATCCGCACAAGCGCCTGCTCAAGTTCTTTAGCACGCTGTTCTCCTGCCTGACGCGCACGGCACGCGCCGTCTTTCAGTTCTATCCGGAGAACTCGGATCAAATTGAGATGGTCACGGCGCAGGCCATGAAGGCGGGCTTCTACGGCGGCTTGGTCGTCGACTATCCCAACTCGGCCAAGGCCAAGAAGTACTATTTGGTGCTGATGACGGGCGGCGCAGCGGAACTGCCGCAGGCGCTAGGTAACTTGGAGCTACTTATTGAGAGCATCCTTAATTGATTTACTTTTTAATCCGGCAGGTTCGGCGGAGGAGGAGCGTCGCATCAACTACATAAAGAAGCGCGACGCTTGCCGCGATGCTCGTGGCAAGGCGCCCAAGAAGTCGCGCGATTGGATTTTGGCCAAGAAGGAGCGTCGCCGTCGCCAGGGCCTTGAAACCCGTCCGGACACCAAGTACACGGCGCGCAAGCGCAGCGGACGCTTCTGAGTGCCCAAATATACCTCTCTACTATACAATTTGCGTATTTATTTAAACAGTTAAGCTTAAACCTATGTTAAAGTGAACTAGCCCCGGCTCTCGACTACTCTTTACCTGTTGTTACCGGCTCCTGATCCTGTGTCTTGGGCTCCACCGCCCGGTGCTTGGGCGTGTCGTAGGAACTCTCGGCGACGAATATCAGGTACACGACCAGGCCTGCGAATATTATGACGAGCATGACAGCATCGTTTTGGCCCGATATACGGACATCCTCCTTCTGCCGGCGCAGGCGTTCGTATTTCTCCTGCGCCGCCTGGCGCCGGTCAAAGTTTTTCCCGTAGTGCGCACGGCTCCATTCGTCGAAATCGTAGATGGGCGTGCGTCCCTCGGCGTCGGCCACTTTCGACTTCTGGAAGCGCGACTTGTAGAACTTGGTCTGCGCATCGTCCTCCTGCACGTCCACGTCCGGCTCCACGTCGTGTATGTCCTGCGCATATTGCGGCCCGGCCGTGTGCACAATGCCTTTGTCGTAAAGACGGCGTAGACGATAGTTACCCAGCACCTCGTACGCCTGGTTGATCTCGCGAAACTTCTTGGCCGCACTCTCGCTGCCCTTGTTCCGATCCGGATGGTAGACCATCGAGAGCTTGTAATACGCCGCCTTGATCTCGACCTGCGTGGAGCGCTTGCCAATGCCCAGTGCATCGTAATGGCTGAGCTGCCGCTGGGTTGACTGGAGATAGCGCGCTAGCTGGCGGCACAGCAGCTGGCCCTGATGCTGCAGCATGGCTGCTAAATACTCTTTAACTTGTTTTTATTGTTATATCACATCTGGCGAGCCAAACAAACACACAGCTGTTTGAGCTATTGCCTATCGATAGTTCGCGCAAAACAGCTGTTGTGTCGGCGCTAACAGGCGAATGGCAAATTTGACTGTTGCTGCCGCTATCTTTTGTTGTTGCTTTTGGTTTTTCCTTTTGGACTTTATTTATATATAGAACGTCGCAGCGCTTGCTTGAAAATTTTCAACACAGCGTGCTTGTTTTTCACGTGTGTGCGAGTGTGTGTGTGTGTGTGATCGAGAAGTTTCGGCAGCTATTGATTGGAGGCCAAACGGTATAAAAGAAGCACAATTTAGCCTAAATCGTGAGTCATCCGCATTTTCAGTGAAGCATCTGCACCGGGCACAGCTAAAATAATTGCTTTTCATTTAGAAAATTGTATAATCATGACCACAGACGACGCCGCCGCCGCTGCCGATGCCAGCAGCCACAAGGATAAGGGCAACGAGGCGTTCAAGGCCGCCAAATGGGCGGAGGCCGTGCAGGAATACAGCGCAGCCATCAAGCTAGGCGCCAAGCACAAGGAGCTGCCCGTGTTCTATAAGAATCGTGCGGCCGCCCAGCTCAAACTCGAGCAGTACGCGGAAGCGGCGGAGGATTGCACAGAGTCGCTGCGGCTGGCGCCCAACGATCCCAAGGCGTTGTTCCGGCGCGCCCAGGCGTACGAGGCGCTGGGCAAGCCGGAGGAGGCGTACAAGGATGCCACGGCACTGTTCAAGGCCGATCCGGGCAACAAGTCGGTGCAGCCCATGCTGCAGCGCCTGCATCTCATTGTCCAGGAGAATGTGGCGCGCAATGCGAAAACCTCGACGAAGGTGAAGCAAATGATGGAGCTGACCTTTGACATTGGCGCGCCCATCGAGAAGCGACGTTCGGGTGCCAACAATCTGGTCGTGCTGGCCAAGGAGCCCGCCGGCGCCGAACTGCTGTACAAGGAGCAGTGTGTGCCCAAAATCGCGACGCTAGCCAAAGTGGAGAAGGATCCGGAGATCTATTTGAACATGGTGCGCGTGGTGGCCTCGCTGTGCGAGAACAACGTGGAGCGTACCAAGGGCGTGCTCACCGAACTGGGCATACCCTGGTTCATGCGCGTTCTGGACCAGAAGCACGAGGATTGCGTGAGCACCGCCCAGTTCTGCCTGCAGACGATCATCAATGCGCTGTCCGGGCTGAAGAACAAGGCAGACGCCAAGCCCAGCAAGGAGCTGTGCCAGCGCCACAGCCGGGAGATCGACACGCTGCTCACGTGCCTGGTGTACAGCATTACGGATCGCACCATTTCTGGCAAGGCGCGCGATGCGGTCGTGGAGCTGCTCACACGGAACGTGCACTACACGGCGCTGGAGTGGGCCGAGCGCTTGGTGGAAATACGCGGCCTGTGCCGCCTGCTGGAGGTGTGCTCCGAGCTGCAGGACTACAAATACGAAAGCGCCATGGACATCACGGCCTCCTCGAGCACCATTGCCTCGGTCTGCCTGGCCCGCATCTACGAGAACATGTACTACGACGAGCTCAAGCTGCGCTTCACCGACCAAATCGACGAGTTCGTCAAGGACAAGCTGCTCTCGCCCGACATGGAGTCCAAGGTGCGCGTCACGGTGGCGATCACCGCGCTCCTCAACGGCCCCCTCGAGGTGGGCAATCAAATTGTGGCCAGAGAGGGTAGGTAAACAGTCCTTATATACCCTGAATCCATTACCAAGTAAAGGGTAAAGAGGCTCTTATGGAATTGTGCATAGTTAGATTCGATTTTGTTATTAATGAATTGACCTTTTCAGGCATTCTGCAAATGATCTTGGCCATGGCCACCACGGACGATCTGCTGCAGCAGCGCGTGGCCTGCGAGTGCCTCATCGCGGCCTCCTCGAAGAAGGACAAGGCCAAGGCGCTGTGCGAACAGGGCGTGGACATACTCAAGGGCCTCTATCACTCCAAGAACGATGCGATACGCGTGCGCGCCCTGGTCGGGCTGTGCAAGCTGGGCAGCTATGGTGGCCAGGATGCGGCCATTCGGCCGTTTGGCGATGGCGCCGCCCTGAAGCTGGCCGAGGCCTGTCGTCGCTTTCTGATCAAGCCCGGCAAGGACAGGGACATCCGGCGCTGGGCGGCCGATGGTCTGGCGTATCTCACGCTGGATGCGGAGTGCAAGGAGAAGCTCATCGAGGACACGGACTCGATACATGCACTCATGGACTTGGCGCGTGCTGGGGACCAATCCTGTTTGTATGGCGTTGTGACGACCTTCGTTAATCTGTGCAACGCGTACGAGAAGCAGGAGCTGGTGCCCGAAATGGTGGAGCTGGCCAAGTTCGCCAAGCACCACATACCCGAGGAGCACGAGCTGGACGACATCGATTTCGTGAACAAGCGCATCACGATGCTGGCCAACGAGGGCATCACGACGGCGCTGTGCGCGCTCTCCAAAACGGAGAGTCACAATTCGCAGGAGCTGATTGCGCGTGTCCTGAACTCCGTGTGCGGGCTGCAGGAGCTGCGCGGCAAGGTGGTGCAGGACGGCGGCGTCAAGGCGCTGCTGCGCATGGCGCTCGAGGGCACCGAGAAGGGTCGGCGGCATGCCAGCCAAGCGCTGGCCCGCATCGGCATCACCATCAATCCGGAGGTGGCGTTCAGCGGGCAGCGTTCGCTGGACGTCATCCGGCCGCTGTTGAATCTGCTGCTGCAGGATTGCACCGCGCTGGAGAACTTTGAGGCGCTGATGGCGCTGACCAATTTGGCCAGCATGAACGAGCACGTGCGCCAGCGCATCATCAAGGAGCAGGGCGTGTCCAAGATCGAGTTTTATCTGATGGAGGATCATTTGTATTTGACACGCGCGGCCGCCCAGTGCCTGTGCAATCTGGTCATGTCCGAGGATGTGGTGAAAATGTTCGAGGGCGAGAACGATCGCGTCAAGTTCCTCGCTTTGCTCTGCGAGGATGAGGACGAGGAAACGGCCATGGCCTGCGCCGGCGCCCTGGCCATGCTCACCTCCGTGTCCGGCAAGTGCTGCAGCAAGGTCCTGGACATCGAGAGCTGGCTGAACATTCTGCACACGCTCATCGCCAATCCCAGTCCCGCCGTGCAGCATCGCGGCATCGTTGTCATACTCAACATGATCAATGCGGGCGCCGAGATTGCCGCCAAACTCTTCGGCACGGACATCATGGAGCTGCTCAGCGGGCTCAGCCAGCTGCCCGATGAGGCACGCGCCAAGGCCCGCGAGGTGGCCATCCAGTGCCTGGTGGCCGCCGAGCGACATCGCATCATCGAGCGTTCCGACGACGCCGAAATACCCGACGTCTTCGCCGAGAGTGCCAAAATCACCGAAATCGTGGACGACGATTGATATATATATATACATATATTACTTTGATCATCTACTCCTTCATCGCACTTTTTATCAGCGCGTTTTTCACTTAATTTATTTTCAAATCACTCAAAGCGTACTTAAGCATAAAATGTTTTTTATTTAACCCCTACGAATTTATAATAAATTCAAGAAAATGTTTCGTTTAAAGAGAAACTTGTTTGCTACTCCTAAGTAGTGCAGACTATTTCACTGTATCATATAGCTGCCATAGGAACGATCGGTAAAAAATGTATTTTTTGTATGAAAAACTTTTTGGTTTTTCAAGATATTCCGACCATACTTGGCAATTAAAAGTGTTTTCTCTGCTACTAAGCTATCAACAAAATTTAAGATACATCGGAACACTCTATAATATAGCTGCCATATGAACAATCGATAAAAAACGTATCTTTTTGAGTGAAAAAAATATTTGTCCTATAAAATATTCCGAGCAAACTAGGCAATTTAGAGAACTACTAACGTATCAGCAAAATCTTGTCAACGTCGGACCACATAGAGCTGTCATAGAAACAATCAATCAAAAATACAGTTTTTATATAAAAACCTTTTATTTCTAGATATGATCAAGCTTTGAAATTCAGAGTGTAGTTGAATAGGAATAATCATAGAAAAAAAACTCTCTTGCTTTTAAATATAAACTCATAAATTTGCGAGTTTTGTATGCTCACATCAAGCTATGTCAACTATATCATATCATAGGAACAATCAGACCAAAAATGAAATTCCTGTTTGCAGCTGTCAACCGAATGGAAATTGTCATTTAATATGCCTCACTTTAAGAAACCTTTGTGTTTTTTCAGTATTCAATCAAATCAGTTAAGTAGAACCTATATAGTCTATGTCACACAGCTCTTTAAGTATACGTGCACCTGGCTGTTGCTGTTGTTGTTGCAAGCAATTTGTGGCTTCTGCCTGCACTTTCATTTGCATTGTGCGGCTTGGTAATAGGACCATGTCCAAGTCCATCAATTGTCGCGAGGCGAGCCAAACAAAGGGCCCAATTGGGTTAAAGCGGCAGCTGTCTGCCAATCTCTTTTGACGCGGGCGCATCCCATTGACAGCCACTGTGTGGCCAAGTGCCAAGTCATAAGGGGCCCATATACACATATGTATACATATATATATATATATATATATATATAGACAATGGCTGAGTGCCGTTAAGCCCAAGTTGAGCTAACAACTTAATGCCCAGATTGGGGATTGGGGATTGGGGTTCGAGGATGAGCCGTTGCAGCTGCTGCATCACAGCAGGCAGCTAGATCTACAGCTATTTTCTTTTGAAAAGCAAAATGAATTAACGCTACATTAATTTATTTAATAATATTTCATTGAAATTGAGCAATTTGAACAAAGAACCCAGACTTGCCAGAACTGAGCGCTTGCACACAATGTACTGAGGATGCGGCTACTGGCGGCAGCTACTGCAATTATTTCTGCATTAGAACTTCTTCCGAGTCGCTTGGCTAATGTCAGTTTAAGTGTTGGAATGAATACGGCCAAGTGCCAGAGCCAGCCAGTCCGTCAATCCGTCAGTATGTCAGCCAGTTGCAGTTGCAATGTGGGAAAATACCTGACGAGCTCTCAACTCAATTCCAACTGAACTCACTTGGATCGCAGCCCCATTAACAATGCATGAAATGCGCGCCAAGTCCTTAACTTCATCTAATATATGTATGCTTAGGAGGGGGAGTGCTCGGCCGCTTTGGCGAAATTAAATCAAATTAAAACAGTCGCCTGCCCCAAAATGGCAGCCCACGCAGCTGCAGTTGCAGTTGCTCAACGTGGCCAAAACAAGCATATCAAAATCTGTGGAGCAGGTGCTCTGCGGGTGGCGGTTGGCGGGTGGCGGGGCCCATTACAGTATTTATTAAGTGCGTGCCCAAAAAAAAAATGATTTTGTCAGCTCTCAAACTAAATTGTGATTTACATTTATGGGAAGTACATTAAATGGCAATTTGGAGTATTGGGAAAAATTAAAAAATTATAGAAAAATTCAAATTTAGTTTATGTAGAAAATTTAAAAAATTAATTATAATCTTTTAGTTAAAATTATTGCGCTTGGAGTGTTTACTGTACATGTTTATATATATAGATAAAACTATATACAAATTTTGCTGTCGCCAGCTCTTATAGTCTCTGAGATCGTTGAGACCAGCAGGCTCTATAGCAGCTATATAGCTGGAAAGAATGCTTAAATTTTTTGAATATACTAGAAATGCGCTGGTCGAAATATTTTAAAGAACAAAAAAGTTATTCAAACTTGACCGATCGTTCCTATGGCAGCTATATGATATAGTGGTTCGATATTGATAAGATTTTTTTTGATATGTTAGGAGCATATTGACACTTTAAATTTTCAAACTGGATCAGAATATGTTAAAAAACAAAAAAGTTGTTTATACAATAATTACATTTTTCATAAATCATTTCTATGGCAGCTAAACGATATAGTTGTCAAATCCAGCCGATTTCAATATACGTACTACCTTAGTGAGTACGCACATGTTTGTGATGTTTTTGTGATTCCTTTCAGATCCTTCTTTCTGCTCCCATTTCAGACAGCATTTAGATCGTGTCGCCGTATCTCTTACTCCTGATCTTCTGTTCTCGCGCGAGTGTCAGTGCACTCATTACCATTCCATTCTGGGCGAAAACTGGGTGTCAGCGGACCGCATTCCGCGGTAATCAGCATGTGCAGCAAAAAAAAGTGAAACCAATCAAGTCGAGCATTTTTCTGCTAGGTGCTGCTGCCATAATGATCTTACATCAATTTGAACGTTCCGGCGATCGATAGCCGGGCCACTTGCACTTTCAGCTTTTCGCGCGGGAAATGCATATTCTACTCGGACAACTTTCATCTGGTCTGGGTCCAATTGGCCCGCGGCGAGCCTCGCCAGACGTGGCTTTGGCTTTGGCTTTGCAATTTGCATATTTTCCGCATCGCGCAGACGCCTCAACTGGCCGGATTGGGGCGCTGTTGGGTGGGGGAGGGGCTGCAGTTTATTAAACAAAATATTGACATGAAAATCGGCTTTCGATTTTTCATGCGGAGCGTGCGACAAATTGTGCGTCGCCGCGCTTGCTCCACAAAACGAGATTAAATGGAAAGTGAAGTTGCGCATGCGTCGCCAATCTAGCGCAGCATCGGGCTGCCCATCTCTCACTCGCTCAATCGGACAATCTCTCAATAGCCAGCATCGACCTGTCTCGGTTTGTCCGCGTAATTAGGACAAAATGTCTAATGTTGACCAAGCCAAAAAGCAAATACTCGTCCGTCGTCTGGTTTCGTTTATTATACTCGTTCACGAAGTGAACTGGGTATATTGGGTTGGTGCAATGACCAACTTGCTGTCCGTCCCCAATTTTTTTTACGTCTTTAAATTTGAATTATATACTTGTGTACACTCGCATCAAATAAAGAAATACGATTTTTTGGGCACGCCCACTGGGGGCTTGGCAATTTAATAAAATCTATTTATCTCTCTAATTTTATTAAAATTTTTTATTTATTTTTTTTGGATATCGTTATAATAATCTATCAGTTTTCATGAGCTGGAATCACCAAATTTGGCAGATAGCATTCGGATATTACAAAAATCTATATTTTTCCATAATAACAATAATAATTAAGACCATTTTTGACTGTCTTTAGCTGTTGTTATGCTGTGAACGAGTATTGTGCAGTCGGTTAAACCCGTCCGCTACGTTCTTGCTTGTTTAGGCTTACGCACTTAATGATCATTAACAGCTAAATGCAACTGGCTCAAGATATTTGCTGTTGTTGCTGGACTTAAGCCGATCCATTCGCCGAGTCGAGCTTTAACGCAACTTTTACTCAGGTGGAAAGTTCTTCTGTCAACGCTTTGATTTGATTAGCGGCAGATGCGCAAGCACTGCATATGCCAAGGGGCGGCAAGGGGGAGCTGGCAATAGAGGGGAGCTGCGTGTTGCAGCTCGTTTTGGCCCGGCCGCGTGCAGTATTCAATCAGCTTTTTGGGAAAGTCGCAAACACTTGGCTGAAACTGAAAGTTGAGCCAACTTATGGGGCTTATTTGGAGCCGAGTCAATTGAACATTTGTCATCTTTGAGCGAAACAGATGCAAGTGAAAAACGTGGAAATGGGGAAATGGAAACCCCACCGAATGCGGCGAAATTAATTGATTGACAATTTTGTTGGACTTAAAAGCCGCTTGCGACAGTTTCCATTTTGTCTTGTGGGTGTTGTCAATTACTTAATGAAGATGCTTTGGATTGGCTTTCATTTTGAGCGGTGAAAATATAGCAGGAAATTTAAATAGAGTAGTTTTCGACTTGAAGATACCCTGTAGTAGAAGCTTAAGTATTCGAGTATTTCAGTAAGTGATATATAAGAAAATTTATCTGCGGTAATTATTGACAGTGGGCGACTAAAAAATACCCTGTTAAAATATTAAAAAGTAGCCTAAGAAACATTCGCAGTCACTTTAAAATTAAATAAATAAAATAGTAACAAATAATATAAATAAAATCTAAATTCAAATTAATTTTTTTATCCGTATAATTTACTACTTTAACTAACTATATAACTATATTTTTTAAATGTGTTTTGAAATATCCCTTTTACAATCTAACGGCTAAAGGACATACGAATTGTAATATTTCACACCAATACAGCAGCTTACTGCTATGAAACGTGCTAAATTTAAAAGATTAATTGCTAGAACTTCTCTTTACACTGCTGACGCCAGCTGCCTGCTGCGAAACACAGACAAGTGAAAGCCGAAAGCTATAAATTCCATGCACCAGGCGATTGGAAAAAGGGATTTCATGCTTATCTCTCAATTATAAAACATCTTTTCGCACACCGATTTTCACTGTGAAAAATGCGGCTGTAGAAAGTTTTGCAATAAAAAACAATTAAGGCAAAAGCTAAAAAAAAAAATATTAATAAATAAATAAAACTGCAAGCTAAGCTGGCGCAATGAAAGCTAAAAATGTTGGACACCGATCTTATGCCTTAGCCTTAATGAGTGCGGGATGAGTTCACAGTTTTGTTGCGGCTTGCTTGCGGTTTGAAAGTGACTGGATGAAAAAAAAACAAAAGGTTTGTTGCCTGTGTGGTCATCGGCCTGAAATCGCTTGACAAATGCCCGGCAATTGGCATAAACTTGGCCAGCCTGAGTGCTAAGGCCTAATTATGGGTGCGATTTCGATCGGCTGCTCTTCCTCTTGCCACTTCACACAATGATCATCTACGCCCCATTTGCTGCCTTTGCAGCATTTGCTCCATTTGCCGCGATTCAAATGGCCGGCAATCTTTTCAATTATTGCTTATCATTGCGAATGTGGCATGGCCAATGCCCAATGCCCAATGCCCAATGGCCAATGGCCACTGGTCGATGGTCGATGGGCAGACAAATGTCATTAGTGCAGGGCTCCAAATGCAGCTTGCAACATTGTTGCCAGCGTCTGGGTAATGGGCACATTGCCACGTTATTGTTGCACGCTCGCCATGCTTAGCATATTTTGCATCGATGCTCCGTCGGCTATCTTAACAGCCCCGCGACCAATTGACGATATAAATTCCAAATTTTTACCTATCTGCCGCATGCTACAATTTCAATTTCAGCTATACATTTCGCTTGGCTTTGTTGTGCGGCCTTTTCGCCGACGACATTGCAGCGCGTCGCATGTGGCAGCAACATGTGGCCAATTTTCGGCTTTCAGCTTTCAGTGGCTTTTTCTTTGCCACTTGGCAGTTGTTTGATTAATTGCCAGCGCCAACGGAAAACGTTTTACAAATTGATTAGGCGAGGGTTAGGTGAGTGAAGGGGGCGCTGGGGGAGTGGTCTGGAGGGAAGTTATGCACCTAGTTCCGGCGCAAACTTGTTGACAAATTTTCGCAAATTAATGGCTAAAATTTAAAGCTGATCTGAACAGCAGGCGAAAAATGCTACAAAACCATTATGCAAATACTAAAATATTCTTAACTTTTATCTAATTATACGAAGTATTCAAATATTTTGTATACTCAAATAAAATACTTAAATAATCCATATGTAATACCTTAACTAATAAAAACAACTTCTAAAGTACTTAAATATGTGTAAAAAATCTAAATCAATTTAATATTTACATTTATTCTTTCCCATTTAGTATTTTATCCACCTCGTCCCCCATTTTCGCTTGAAAGCAACAGCTATTTCATAGATTAAATTCGAATGCTGATCTTAAAGATTAAGAGTATAACTTAGGCAACATTTTTAAATAATTAAGAGAGGTCTCTCAGCAAACGAATGCGTATATTGTTTTTTATTCTTTCCACACTTTTTTCCTATAGTAAGTAAAGAGAAAAGAATTTCATAATTATCGCATTCCAGCGGCGCAGCGTGTGCTACCTGGTTCAAAGAAAAAGAAGGGGGAAAAAATATATTTACTGCCGCCTGGTTTTGCACTTTAATTATGCCGTTGAAGAACCCTTTTTTTTTTTAGTGGATGTGCAAACTTTGGCGCATTTTATGGGCCGCTCATTAGATGCGGCCACAGATTGCGCTAGGGAGTTTGGGCCGCTCCTTTATGAGTTGGAATAATATCAACAGACGTTAACAACGCGCACGGCTCATTATAATGGGCGGCACTTTATTTAAATGCGCGCACGGCACATCATTAACAAGGCAAACGGCCTGGGCCGCTGTGCCACAGGAAGGATGGAGGATGCGTCTCTATTAGCGGACGACCGCACGCACCGACAGCGACCAAAACGATTTCATAATATCTCAATTGAGGCTTGCAGCGGGCAGCGGCCCGTACTTTGGCCGCATTGGCCATCGCCCAACAAAACATTGTTCGGCGCACAGTGGTGCCAGACTATGGAAAACTGCAATATTATTTTAGCAGGCATGTTAAAGAATATTTAAAAAAAATTCTTTAAACGTGTCTAATAGAGATTTTCGTCGGAAAATCTGCATTGTGGTGCAAGTATATAGAAAGTTGCGTTGAAATTTTAACACGCATGTCAAGGAAAAGTTAAAAAGCTTTAGCCAACTTTCAATGGAAAATTCTAAATTGAGATTTTTGTTGGAAAATTAAAGCTACTGCTGTTCTGTACACAGTGTTTCAAGATTATAAATAACTGAGAAATGCAACAAAAGTTTACAAAATTCGTTTGTTATTTAATAAGAAATTCTAAATAGATCTTCAATTTCTAATAAGAATTTATCTATGTGTTTTCACAATCAGATTGCCACAGTGTGCAAAGGCTGGCGCCTTAATTGGTTTCTAAGAACTGGCAGCTAGCCCTTCCTCTGGTCTTTGGTACCGTTCTGGTTCTGGTTCGCGCTCTGCATCTGGCTTTGGCTCTGGCTCTGGCACTGGTTCTGGCTGCGCATCTACGTGCTGTTCTATGTGCGTTTGCCTATTACGAGTCGGTTTCTTCCCGCTAATTAAGGTCGTCAGCGGCCTGCGCTTTTGTGCGTTTGCAAATTACCCCGCAATTGGCTAAAGGCAGCCACCAAGTGGCCACAACTAGAGAGGGGCGGGGGGCAAGGAGGTGGGTTAGTGTTTTGCCTCACTTGGTAATTGCGTGCAATGCCTGCTGGGCACAACAGTGCCTGCTAAACTGTGATTCAAATGATTGGCTTCGGTGCCAATGTCGCTTTCTGGCGTCGTTTTCATTTTCAATGCGGAATTGCAAAATCTTTTGCAGTAATATTATATTTATAAATATGAATATTAATAATCTTTTGCAGTAATATTATATTTATAAATATGAATATTAATATTTACCCAGGTTTAAACTTTCATTTCTTTGTCAACTCTGAAGCTATTTTCATGACTGCTTTCATTTTAGTTGATTTGATCTCTAAATAGATTTTTTGAGAAAATTTTTGACATGTAAAGCCCTCGGATCCATAGCTCTCATATTTTAAACCATAACTTTGTCAAAACTGTACCGATTTTCATGCTTGAAGGCATTTTGGTCATAATTTGTCATCTTAAATCATTCTGCATTTAAAATTTATTATTGAAAATAAAAAATTTGAATTTTTGGTCAAAAAATCATGTACTCCCCCCTTACTCTTTTTCAAAAAATTTTTTTTTTAAAATTTAGAATTGCAAATTTTTATTTTTAATCGATTGTGGTTGTCACAATTAGTATAAAAAACAACATTAAAACTGATTCTGAGGGGGTCAAATTTTTTGTCAAATATCATGCCAAAATTCAGAAAATTTTTGACATGTAAAGCCCTCGGATCCATAGTTCTCATATTTTAAACTCCCATAAGTTTGTCAAAACTGAACCGATTTTCATGCCTGAAGGCATTTTGGTTATGATTTGATCTCCTTAATCATTCTGCATTTAAAATTTGTGCATTGTTGAAAATAAAATATTTTGTAATTTTTTGGTCAAAAAATCATGTACTCCCCCCTTACTCTTTTTCGAAAATTTTTTTTTTCAAAATTTAGAATTGCAAATTTTTATTTTTAATCGATTGTGGTTGTCACAATTAGTATAAAAAACAACATTAAAACTGATTGCAAGTTTTTATTTTTAATCGATTGTGGTTGTCATAATTAGTATAAAAAACAACATTAAAACTGATTCTGAGGGGGTCAAATTTTTTGTCAAAAATCATGCCAAAAGTAAGACAATTTTTGACATGTAAAACCTTTGGATCCATAGCTCTCATATTTTAAGCTCCCATAACTTTGTCAAAACTGAACCGATTTACATGTTTGATGGCATTTTGGTCATGATTTGTCCTTCCAAATCATTCTGCATTTAAAATTTGTGCATTGTTGAAAAATATTTTGTAATTTTTTGGTCAAAAAATCATGTACTCCCCCCTTACTCTTTTTCGAAAATTTTTTTTTTCAAAATTTAGAATTGCAAATTTTTATTTTTAATCGATTGTGGTTGTCACAATTAGTATAAAAAACAACATTAAAACTGATTCTGAGGGGGTCAAATTTTTTGTCAAAAATCATGCCAAAAGTAAGACAATTTTTGACATGTAAAACCTTTGGATCCATAGCTCTCATATTTTAAGCTCCCATAACTTTGTCAAAACTGAACCGATTTTCGTGTTTGACGGCATTTTGGTTATGATTTGACCTCCTAAATCATTCTGCATTTAAAATTTGTGCATTGTTGAAAATAAAATATTTTTGAATTTTTTGGTCAACAAATCATGTACTCCCCTTACTCTTTTTCGAAAATTTTTTTTTTTTAAATTTAGAATTGCAAATTTTTATTTTTAATCGATTGTGGTTATCACAGTTAGTATAAAAAACGACATTAAAACTGATTCTGAGGGGGTCAAATTTTTTGTCAAAAATCATGCCAAAATTGAAGAAATTTTTGACATGTAAAGCCTCGGATCCATAGCTCTCATATTTTAAACTCCCATAACTTTGTCAAAACTGAACCGATTTTCATGTTTGATGGCATTTTGGTCATGATTTGTCACCTTAAATCATTCTGCATTTAAAATTTGTGCATTATTGAAAATAAAATATTTTTGAATTTTTTGGTCTAAAAATCATGTACTCCCTTACTATTTTTCGAAATTTTTTTTTTCCAAATTTAGAATTGCAAATTCTTATTTTTAATCGATTGTGGTTGTCACAATTAGTATAAAAAACAACATTAAAACTGATTCTGAGAGGGTCAAATTTTTTGTCAAAAATCATGCCAAATTCAGAAAATTTTTGACATGTAAAGCCTCGGATCCATACCTCTCATATTTTAAGCTCCCATAACTTTGTCAAAACTGAACCGATTTTCATGTTTGATGGCATTTTGGTCATGATTTGTCATCTTAAATCATTCTGCATTTAAAATTTGTGCATTATTGAAAATAAAATATTTTGAATTTTTTGGTCAAAAAATCATGTACTCCCCTCAAAAGGGTATTTGCTGGTCAAGCTTATAAATAAGATGCTACTGGATATTTGATTGAATCGACAAATTAAAAATTGAGAAAGAAGCGCATGAATGTTGCTTGCAATTAAACGCCCATTAAGACATCATTGGATAAATCAATCAATCAATTTGACGCGTGGATCATCGAACAGCCTGGTTAACTACTGAAACAATGATTTTGGCAGCATTTCCGCTCATCCTTGACACAAATATGAAAATATTTATGCGTAATTATCACACAGCAAATGGGCATCAGTCGAAAGTCATAATAAATGCCAAAAAAACATTAAAGATGTTGTATATTGTAAATTAATAAGAAGAAATATGAATAAAAAAAACCAAAAACAACCTCACAACGGTTTGTTTATTGTTACAAATTATTCGCTATTATTTTCGGGTTGTTGTTATTGTTTACTTTGTGTTTTGTTTTTGGCTCACTTTATGTGATTAATCTGTCAGCCTTCGCCCACAAGAGCAACAGCAACGGATCGCTTGCATCGACCTGTAGATGTGTGTATCTATGTATGGCCAAAGTAGTTAATTACACGCGTGTATCTGTCAGATACATGCGCCAATCTTTGCCAGCGCTAGCGGCCACAGTGCCACGAACAAAGCTAATCAACTGCCTGGCAAATTGTGCGCCCAAAACGAAATGATATCAAAAGACGAAAAACCAAGAAAATCAACGAAAACAACAACAAAAATCAAAATGAAAAAAAAACTAAATTTAAATGCAAATCGTTTAGAGCAAAAACGTAAAGCTTGTGTTAGCTTTGGGGCTAGGAGCTGACTCGTCGCTGGAACTAGCCCCATGGGTTTATTGATAGGCCCCTCGGCCATAATGTTATGCCGAAATTATTAGCACTTTGTTATTTTTGGCTGCCACGCCTCTTTCTTGTACGCATTAGCACTAAATTCCAACACACACACACATAGAGAGACTTTCAGCTGAGTTCAGTTTGTGCGCTTGAGCTTGCCTGGTTTATCATGAGTAACATTTGGTTTTGTGTGCCTCGATAATGGTTGATTGCTTATCTCATCCTCCATGGTCACTTTTGTGCGTTACTCACTTTTAGTTGATGCTTTTAATTTGTATAAAAATATATTTTTAATAGTATGTGACAAAATTATATATGTTCGTTTTTTCCTTGGGTTTTAATTGGTTTTTATTATATAAGGTTTCGTTATCTTCTTATCTTTCTTGAGTTATAAGAAATTCGATTTTTAAACTTTTATTTAATTTTTATTTTACATTAATTTTGTTGTGTATTTTCCAGGGCTACTTATTTTTTTTGTGAATTGCACTTTCAGGAGCTCTTATGATCTTTTTAATTATCTGATTATACCAGAAATACTTTGGCTCTTAGCTACAAAATTTATAAGACCATTATATAATTGGATATCTCCAATGCCAGCCAAATATTTAAAGCTTTTTTAAACTGTTGCCATTTTCCCGACACTTGGCTCATCACTTGGCCGAGCGACGCAATTGAGGAAGTTGCTGTGGCCAATAGACGCATCAAAACTTGCGCAATTTGTTGTCAGTTGTCAGCTGTGTTTCCAGGTGTCGCTTGACGTCTTCTCACATGCTGACCATAAAATATGCGGCTGACAATTGCTGACCGCTGTGAACCGCGCGAACCCTGAGCCAGCCTGAGGCCAGGCCGGGCCAGCCAGGCTAGGCCAGGCTAGATGGGCTGGCATCTTCACCTTTGCTTTATTGTTGTTGTTGTTGTTGTTATTGTTGGTGTAGCTGTTGTCGACTTTCCACGATGCGCTTTTCACTTTCTTTGCACGACGAAACTTGCCACATGACAGGCGAATTTTCGTGGCTAAAAAAAAGTACAAAAAACTGAAAAGAAAATGGATATAGGAAAACTAAGAAATAAATGCAAATTGCCAGCGTGTGTCGCGACTTCCTTGCAGCATCACGTAATTAACATTAAAAATGTCTTTTGTTGCTGCTGCTGCTGCTTCTACTGCTGGTGAAATTGTGCGCAGCGCTTTCGTAATGAGGAAATAAATGTGGCCAAATGCGTTGGCGTCGGCTGCGTCTGCGGTTGCGGCTGCGGCAACAACTGCCAGCCTGCTGGCTGATAAGCCACTAGCGAAGACGGTTCGTAGCTGGTGGATGTCAATGCACCCATCTTGCCGCTTGCGGTTGCACATGCAACACTTATCGCGCAGCTGATTAAACTGCGCTGGCAAGTTCGTGTCCTAAGTCTTTTGTTTTGTGTCAATGGGAAATCTCTTAAATCTCTTATCGTTATTTGCTTGGCGGTTTTTTTTTCTTGCATTGCACTCTAAGCAAACTTTTATGCTTTATAATCATAGTTTAGTGCCCACAGCTTAAGGTTAGAACTGTGTTGCATTAGAACCCATGATTTACGTCCACACGCCCCGCTAGCATAAACGCCCCATCATATTGCAAATGTCAATTGCTCAGCTCATTCAGCTAAATGGATGCTACGTGTTGCAATTTTAATGCTCGAGATACCGCAAGTAAAAGTCAAGGCTTCCCCCGTCCCTCCCTCGCTCCCTCTCTCTCTCACTTTTAGTTGATGTGGTTCCCATGTGAGCTGTTGTTGTTTTAGCCAAGCGTTGTGCGGCTGTCGTTCCCATAGTATTTTGAGGCAGATTCAGATTAGAAATACTATAAAAACGCAGCATAATTAAAAAAGTAAGTGCAACTATTATTATCTATGAAGGTTCACGATAGTAAAAAATGTTATCTATCACGGTTTAATTAATACATTTTTTGTCTATCGTTTTATTTAGCCTTCATTGAAGCTGCTCTCTGCCTATTGATTAATGTATCCAAAGATATATTTTTAATCAACCAAGGTTTACCATAACTAATTATTTAAATATTTATTGAAAATAAATATTTTTGTTTATTCCACCCTCATAAGGTCATGTATTAATTATGTTTATAAACAAAAAAAATCGAAGAAGAATTTTCAAAATACCTTTATACCATTCTTAGGTTAACAGAAAATACTAAAATAAATTTCCTTAAATTTTTAAATTGTTTGACATATGTAAATAACACAAACAATCTATTTGAAACGTTTGAAAATAATCCCTCAAAGCCGGAAGTGTCAGCCACAATGGAAAATACAAGAGAGACACAAAGAAAACCCATAATACTCCCATGTGCATGTTCGAGTTTTGCCACTGAGCTGGGCTCGTGTTCGAGGCTGTTGGCTAATTTGTTGGTTTCTTGGAAGCGCTAATCAAAAGTTTAATGCCCAGCAAAGGGTGAAGGGAGTGCCAGAGAGAGGGAGAGAGGGGGTTACAGTGGCATGCAAAAGTAAAGCAAAGCAAACAAATATCGACAGCAGACACAAGTGCGCAGCCAGCCAAAGGCAAAGTCCGTGGAGTCCGTTCAACAATTATGCAGAAAAAAATCCACTCGAGGCGTTACCCGAACCGGCGCTGCCAAGTGATTCTAATGATGCTTCTAATGATATAGTCAAAAGCGAAGCGCGCGCCCGCTCCCGGCCAGCGTCAGAGGAGTTGCTGCGCAGACAGGCGACGGTAGCAATTGCAGCTTGCGACGAGGAGAGCTAACCGAAGGCGAAGTCAAAGCCCACTGCGCCACGCGGCGGCCAGCCAGCTTGCATGTGCTTAAACTTAGACCTTGGCTGGGCACATGGAATCGATTGTGCCCGTTATATGTAGATGAGCTTCTTGATCTTTAAGAGCTATGGAGTTAAATATAAAATTAACGCTGCTAAAAATTAAACTAACTTTCAGTTAAGATTAAAAAGATTTAAGCAAATATAAATAAAAAATAACATCATTCTCTTAGATTTTCTATTTATTTTTAGTTTCACTTAACAAAAATAAACCTTAAATTTTATTTTTATTTAATACTTAAGTAATAAAAAATTCTAAGTCAATGCTCAAATGTATTATATGATATGATAAATGGCAAATAATGGTGAGGTTACTTTTTGCATGTTATATTAATGTTCTTTTAACGGAATTGAGCGTTAAATAAAATAAATCTTGGCTCTATATGATATATCTATAAACACAAAATAGAGCCGTAAAATATCAGACATATCAGTTTCTAATACAAAATCTTTAAAAATATTGCCAATAGTAGGTCCACATTTACTTATTTTTTTCAAATTGTGTATTAAATACTAAGTAAATAAATAATAAAAAAATGCTTCGGCCCTTTCAACCCTATGAGTATAACAACTGATAACAGATTACCCACTCTCTGCTTTTTCCCAATATCAAACCCACCCAATGCCCACACCCACATAAGGGTTAACTAAATGTTCTAGCTTTGCAGCCTATTGCAATTCAGTGCCACAGACGCTGCCTCTTGGCTGGCAACGTCAGTTTTTCCGCTTTGATTTTGCGTTAATCTTGGCTTGCACCTGTTGGTGGCTCTGGTGGTTGTCCGTTTGGTGGTGCCCGCTGCCGCCGCCGCCGCCGCCGCTGTTGCTGGCGGTTCCTTCTGGTTCCCGTCGATGCCGTTGTTCAATTTTGCGTGCCGTTGCCGCCTCTGTTATTTTAACAATCTGCCATTTAAGCGTAAAAAATGTTGCCTCGTTTCGTGCCGCAGCGTTTTGGGCTATTTGATTTGGCAATCATGGCCAGCGATGGCGCTTTGCCCACTTGGCGGACCGCGCTGCGTTCTGCGTTGATTTTGCCTCACTTTGATTCGGTTTGCTTTGCTTTGGTTTGGTTTGGTTTGCGGCTGGGCGGTGGCGTCGGCATTGCGTTTGTCTTTTGGGCCGCCTTTTTGGGCAAACATTTCAGTTTGAGCCACATTCGCTGTGGCAAGTTGTGTGTGCAATGCGGCGCTAAATCGAAAAGAATTAACTATGTGGATTAGCCAAGAGTTGGCGGTGGTGCGTGGTTTGAGCGGAGATTTAATAGAAAAGCATTATTGAATATCAACTTGTTTACTACAGGGTATATTTACTTTTTAATAGATCTATTACCACTTATTCCCAATTAAATCTGATTGTAAGCTCTTAATCAATATTTCGAAATTATTTTTTTAATAAACAACACAGTCATTTTTTTTAACCAACCTTTGCTCCTTTTACAGGGTATATTTATTTTAAAATATATATATCTCTAAAATTGTTTTAATCTATATTTAGAAAATATTTGTCAAATACACTAAATTTCTTTTGTAATTCAGACCGACTACTAAATGACCTTTGCCCGAAAAATATAAAAATATTAACTATCTGAACTTCCAATACGTTAACGGAGCACAATAACAATAACAGCGAGCTTAACTGCAACATACAACATTTACAGGGTGTTTGATACGAGCGTCGATATGCAGATATCATAAACGAGAAACCTGGGCGTTATGGGCCATTACTTAAGCCATTACTCTTAATGCCAATTCCTGACTAATGTCCATGGCCAACGGCAAGGTTGTTCGGCAGCAGCCCACAGTGATCTTCAGGCACATACGACAAGTATCATGCCATTGATCATCCCCATACCCATACCCATACCCATATCTATGCTCCTTGTCCATTTCCATTCGCATCTTTGTAGTGAATTTGATAACTGCCTTGGCTCTATTTCTGCTTCTCTTTTTATCGTGCGATCGTTAGTCGATATAAATTTTTAAACGGCAGCAAGGAAATCAGCTTAAACTTGCAACAATCAGCTACCAGATTACAGCACAAA
Source organism: Drosophila colorata (assembly GCA_035041545.1). Classification (NCBI taxonomy): domain Eukaryota; kingdom Metazoa; phylum Arthropoda; class Insecta; order Diptera; family Drosophilidae; genus Drosophila; species Drosophila colorata. Next base: position 1,270,374 of record JAWNLD010000077.1, read on the forward strand.
CAGCAACAGCAGCAGCAATAACAAAAACAACTGCAAACTGTGGCAATTGCGTAAATGATGTTCTAATACAACATCAATTACAATGGCAAGCGGCCCATGGCCAAACGGTAATGATGTTACAGCCTCCAAGATGCGTCTGCACAGTGGTACGATATGCGTGAAAAATTTATAAGTATTGAATAAGCTAAACAAGATATTTTCTTGGGGTATTTTTTGATTAAATAACTAAAAATTATATAAAAAAATAAATTAATAATAAATTTACAAAGAAATAAAAAATAATAAATAAATAAATAATAAAATGAAGAAAAGCTCAACAAGAAATTACACAATTTTCGACAAACGACAGCAAGAAATTGAATGAATTTTATTTGCCTGTTCTTAATTACAGTACGTTTTGTAACATATTCAGCGTTAACATTATGTTGGCTTCATAATAAACCCCCTTCAATTAACTGTAAAATTCCTGCATAATCAAGCAAAATGCCTTTAGGGCAAATGAAAAGTGTTTAGTATTTTTTTCCAGATCGCATTTACACTTTTCCTTTTACTCCGCTCACAGCGCACTGTGCGTCTGCGTTGTGGTCTACGAGTGGAGCTCTGAGTGGGGCTTACGGCATTCACGCCTTGTTGCTGGCTGGCTGGCTGGTCGTGTAGCTGTTATCGTTGTCGCTGGCAACGCGGCAACTGGGCAACTGGCAGAACATGTCCCCGGCTCTCTGGGTCTTGCGTTGTGCGTTTCTTGTCTGCGCCAGGCAAACAATTTCATGCATGTTGCTGCCGTTGCAGCAGCAGCAACAACAGCAATATCAACAAGAAAGAACGTCCAATCGGGTGTAACTGACTGCGTAATACTCGTTCATAGTATTATAATATATAATATTAACTTATAACAGTCGAAAACGGTTTTTTTTTTAATTTGTGGGCGTGAAAATTTTGTATCTAGCTTTCAAAATAAATAAACACGCGTATATATTTCAAATTTCAACTGCAAGACAGACAGTGGACAAACCTAATATACTCTTTTCACTTCGTGACGAGTCTAACAACTAACAACCGTTTTACGCATGCGTGTGCCACAGCCTCTCGCAGCCGCAGCCGCAGCCTGTTGCACCTGTTGCCAAAGTGTGTGCCCCCTCCCTCTCCACGATTCCCGCTTCTCGCCCTGCTGCCTTGCTTCAGTTTATGCTTTAATTGTGGAAATTATGTGACATTTGTTGTTGCTGCTGTTGTTGCCCGCGTCTGTCATAACTAGTAAAGTTGTAATTAAACTGGTGCTGCCACTGCCAGCCATTCTCTAACCCCCCCTTCCCGCCCCCTGCTCATCTGCTGCATTTGTTGCCTCGTGGCGTTGTTGTTGCCGCCCATGTTGGCCAACGTCGGAGACAGTTTTGTGGGTTTTACGCTGGCTGTAAACATTTTACGGTTGTTTATTGCCAGCAATTGATGCATGGGTGCCTGTGGATGATATAGAGGAAGGCAGCGCAGCAGATAGCTGCTGCAAGAGCAGCAACAACAGCAGTAGAGCAAACAAAATAGAAAACATTTGAAAGAAAAACAAGATTTTAGCTTTATTTGTTTTGTTAGTTGCAGCTGTTGTTGAGGGTAGATCGGATATTGTAGTCTAGTGTATAGGATTTTTAAAGAAAAAACTACTTCTGCATATTAAAAAAAAATATATACAAGATTCTTATTTATTTTTCTTAATATTTATATTAATATTTTATTATTACTATATTTTCTATTAAATGCATTCGGAAATTCCGCTTACACTTGTGCACATCAAAATAAATTACTTTGTTGGCTTTTAAAGCGCTTAATACCTGAAGCATCTTTAAGATACTTTAATCTTTACCAAATTAAAATACTTTGATCTGCTGCTAAATGTCAAATTGAAGAACGCGGCTTTGATATAATGCCGAACAACTCTAACTGCACTTTGATTGATTTATTGCCTGTTGCTGTTGTTGTTGTTGCTGGCTGCTCATCAACAGACAAGTTTTGTGGCTGCGCTTGAGTCTTGAACCCCGTTGAACTTGGGCCGCCAACCGCAAACGAAACAACAACAGCCATAAAACACCCACAGCCATCATAAAGCATTATAAGACCATCTAACTTCCAGTCGCTATCTCGCTCTAGCCCCTCTCTCACTCCCTCGCTCACTTTGTAATGTAATCTGTGCTCTCCTATGGAGTGTTGGTTGCATTACGCGTGAGTTGAACTTTATGGGGTGTTTGTAATTGGAATTGTTGCCTAACTGCTAACGGTAAGCATTGGGGCCCGAGTCCAGCTAGCCGCAGATCCAATTCCGAGCTCCGATTCGATGTGCAGGTCAGCACATTTAGTGGGTCGGCCTGTCGTTAAAATCGCAATACCGGCACGTAATCCCATAACAAGCAACAGCCCCGAAACACAATTAAGATCTACATTTTTATGGTGTTCAAACTATAAAATTTATATTATTAAATTGCTGTTATAACAACAGCAGCAGCAACAACAACATTTCAACAACTGTTGTTGCCTGTCAAAACACAAAGGGGAGAAAAACTAAAACAAAAAAATACGGCAGCTTTATTATAATTTACTTATAAATGCGCGCATAAAAGAAAAGCGAAAATCAATGCAGCAACAACAACGAAAACAACAACAACAACAACAAAACAGTGGGAATGCAGCTACAGCCATAGTTATGATTATCGTTATCGGAAGCCAGAGCAAAAGAAAACAAGAGCAACTGGAAAGGAAGACAAATAAAAGCAGGCACAACAACGAAAATATGTATACACTATAGTGAAAATACTTGAATCAAAATTGCAAGTGGTTCGGTTTGCGTCTTAAAGCAATGTCTAGGCTTTGGATTCGGTTTGTGAACCTGGCTTTAAAATTTCAATTCATATTAATTTAGTTTATATTTTTTTTATATTAAAATATCTCCTTGCAATTTCTTATTAATGCGATCTCTACACTGAGATACATTTTTAATCCTGATTTTTTGGTCATGATTTGAACAATTTATCCCATAACATACCCAATTAAATGTATCATTTATTGATTACTCACACATATAATTAACGTTGGGCTTTTGTCAGTGTAATTCCCCGAAAGAGCTTTACAGCTGCGCATAATTTAATAAGTGGAGCTCGCCTTTACAAACATCTCCACATAATCATAATACCCACTGCCAGGCGACAACAGCTTTAGCTGCTGTTATGGCCAATTGCAATTTCTCCATTGTCTCGGTCACTTTTTCTTTTGCGCTGGCGAAAAATGAAACCGCTGTCGCCGCCGCTGCCGCCGCCGTCAACATCAACGTCGCAGCACCCGGAAATCAATCAAAGTAAGGGCATTCCACTTCAACATCGATTGCTTGTCGGCATCAAATTGCAATGCCCGACTGCAGTTGTTGTTGTTGTTTTAGGCCGCAAGCGCAGCGGCCACTTAGAGCACAAAAAGAAAATAAAATCAAAACAACGGCAAAACGGGAGATGAAACGGCAGCGACAGCAGCAGCAGCAGTAACAACAACAATAAACTCGAGCGCCAGCGTAGGCAGCCCCAAAATTGGCCACTCTCTCGCTCTCTGAAGCTCGCTCTCCTCTTGCAGCTGTGCAGCAGGTGCCAAAAGCTTTGCGAAGCTGTTTTGCTCGAGCTTTCAGCTGTTTGTTTGCTTGCGGTTTTTTGTGCCGGTCGTTGTTGCTGTAGCGTCTGGTTTTCATTGATGAAAATTTTATGGCGCGAATGAGCATAGTTGGCAGCGAGAGCGTGTGTGTAAGAGAGTGAGAGCGCAAAGCGTGGCTCAGCACACTAGCGGCTAGAAAAGTTGGCATGTTGTGGCATTTAAGTTTTAATTGTACGTTTTTTGTTGCTTGTTAAGCTAAGTTAAAAGTTACACATCCTAGTTTTAAGTCTTTTATAAATGCCTTAAAGCTAAAGCTGAACTTTAACAATTTTAATTACATTACATTAAATTGTAGTTAACATTTCTACAACGTTCATTAGCATTAATTTTTCTTTTATAACTTTTTACAGCAGCGTAATAAGCTGTAAAATGTCAGCAACATAATTTTAAATGTCGCCAGAAAGTCAAGGCTTGAGCGCTGCCCTGTTTAACTGTTTCCACTCCCGATCCCGTTGCATGCCTGGGCAACCTTCGCTCAGAAATTTCGCGAATACCTCAGCAACAACAAGAGTAACAGCCAACAGCTGTTTTACAGCGCGCTCTCACTCACTCACTCTCTCTCACAACACACAAACTCCCTCGCTCTTGCGATCTGGCGCTCTCCCGCTACGAACGAGCGCAGCAGGTGCAGCAACAATAATAATAACAACAACAACGACTCGTAACAAGTGCCGAACGAAGCTTTCGTCTGTCGCTGGCTCGACGACACTTTGCGCCGTCGCCGCTGAAACAGTTTGTGAACGACTTTCGTGCGAGGCAGACGTGAGCGGCAACTGATTGTAAAAGAAATATAAAACTTTGGCGCGAAGTGAAAAAGGCCAAGAAACCAAATAAAACCAAATAAATGAAAATTGTTCAGTGCATGGCAAATTAAAAGAAAGAGTGGCAACAACTGCAGCAAGTGCAACATTGTGTCTAGTTTTTTGTTTAACCAAAGTGTTGCCAAGTGTAACACACACAACACACACACACACACAAAAAGTACGACATGTCTGCGTCTACTAAACTGGAGCAGCACTCCAAGCCCATACTGAGTCCAACACGATCCCTTGACGAAGGTTTCGAAAGTGATCCGGATCGGGTTTCCACCGATTCAGAGCATCAAACAAGTGCAACAGCCAGCAGCAACAACAACAACAACAATGCCAGCAAGCTAGCGCAGCTCAGCTCGGCGGCAACGGGCGGTGCCAGCAGCAGCAACAACAACAACAACAGCAGCAACAACAATTTGACAGAGAAGCCAGCAGCGCGCTCTGGCGGCGCTCTGAGCTTGGCTGCGCCGCAGCTGCAGCGACGCGACTACTACAAGGAGCAGCTGCAACACCAGCAACAACAACAACATCAACAACAACATCAGCAACAGCAACAACAACAACAGCAGCAGCATCTCAAGCAGCAGCAACAACAACAGCGCCTGCAGTATCAAAAACAACGCCAACCGCTCGTGGCCAGCGCCGCCGCCAGCATTCATAATCATCGTTTGACCAGCGGCCTGAGCGTTGGCGCCGGCGCCGCTGCTGCTGCCGCGGCTGGCTATCGACGCGGTCGGCGGCTGCACGTGACGCCGGCGGCGCGGCCCGCGCTGCGCTCGCATTCGGTGGACGCCATTGGGCGGCAGCGACATGGCTACGATCCGAGCAGCCTCATCCTCAAGCACGACGGCAACGGCAACGTGAGCAGCAGCAGCACCGCCGCGGGCGGCGTCGGCGGCGGCGCCAACAGTCGCATGCTCAACTACAAGAGCAGCGCAGCGGGCGCAAACTCGGCGGCGGCAGCGGCGGCGGTTGCAGCGGCTGGGCAGGCGGCGCTGCTGGTGCAGCCCATCTCGAGCGCCACGCTGTCGCCGCTGGTGGGCGGCGTCGGGCTGGACGGCGTCGGGGTGGAGGGCGGCGGCTCGTCGCCCGTGATTGCATCCGCGACGCACAGTTTGTACACCTTCTACCCCGCCGAGGGCAACCTGCAAGTGTGGCAAACGGAGTGCGGGGATCTGACCTACAAATCGTCGAGGAACATGCACCAGCTGCACAAGGCGCCCGTGTGCTGGACACAGTCCATACCCAGGCAGGCAAGACGGTGAGTCCTTGAGAAAACCTTTTCCCGATACCTTTAAGAATAAGGAATAAGCTAAGTCAAAGTCACTTAAGTATTTATACTTTATATGTCAATAGAATAGAAGAAAATAAATTTGTGTAGAAAGAAATTCTGTAATTTAATTTACTAGAAATTTCTGTATTCAGAATTTTGGAAATTTCTAGTAAATTATAGACTCTGCTCTGAATACAATGAAGAGTGTCCTTAAAATACCTTTTGGATTTACCGAATTTAAACTATGCTTAGTGCCAGCTAAATGAGTTAAATGATATATTAGTTAATAATAAAATAAAGGAAATTTAATTTAAATAAATTAAATTCATGAGTTTATGCAAATTCCGCCTACACAAGTCGCATAAAATTGATATTTACTACAGTTTAAAAATTATTGCCTTTTGGCATCACCAAACCAAAATCAAGTAGAGTATTTATTAGTCGGTGCAGCGTTCTTAATTTTTTTTATATATTTTAAATTCGTGTTTAGTAATTTTTTCCACTATAATCAAAAAAATTTCTAGTTAAATTTGGCAAATTGTTGTGCTCTGGTTTTTTCTTACTTATTTTTTTTTTTTTTTTGAGCTTTTTCAAGTTGTGTACGCTAATGGGTTAATTGGTTCGGTTTTATTTTTGGCCAAAGAGTCAATAGCCATTTCATCTCTGTGCGGCAAAGTGAAAGTCTTCAACAGCAGCAGCAGCAGCAACAACAGCAACAACAACAATAACAACAAAGTGGCCGCAGCCAAGTTGAGCGCTGGCTTTGGCCAAGCGCATGTGTCATTTAACTTGGCCGCGGGGGCTGCAATTAAAATGCCTTCAAAACTGTAACAGCCAAAAACAGAAGACAATAATTGCTTTACAGCGTCCTTTAACAGCGCCTTGGCTGTGCGCTGTTAAATCTTTGTTCTCTTTTTTTTGTTTTTTGCATAACATGGCGCTGTTAAGTGTGTGACCCCAAATTAAACGCAAAATTTGCAATTTTTCGCTGCGCACATAAAATTTGGCAATTTCTGCGCACTTTTTTATTACCTGTTTCAACTGGCTTTTGGCTTGGTTTTGGTTTCGGTTTCGGTTTGGTTTTTTTCTTTATTTTTTCTGCTACAATTCGCTTAAAGCGCAAAGAGCTGCTGAAATGTGTTTGAAATTTGAAATTTGCTTCGCATTTGGCTAATTTTTATGACTCTGCGCATTTTGTGTGCAACATTGGACGTGTGATGCAAAACGTTCGGGGGCGTGGTCACAGGCTGAAGGGCGCCACGCCAATAAACTACAAGATGCTTAAAAAAAAACCGAAAAAGGGGAAAGCAAAGAAATAGTTCAGATAAAGTTAGTAAAAGTTGACATATTACAACAAAAACATGAGATTTAAAGAGTTTGTTTAATATTATGGTATAATGGAATTTTTCTATAATTTGCTATATCTTGAATATTGGTATAATACAAATCAGGCGCAGGATCATACGATTTTAAGACTTTGACGACTAAAGAAGTAATCGGGAAAATAGAAGAACAAATTATTAGTAGAGTTTAAAGGTTGCTATAGAATATCAATATATTATAACAGAATATTGGATATATTAATAAGTAAGCTAAAGATTTTGTTGGGAAAATAGCAACAAATTGATAGGATAAAATAAATAACAAGCTTTCAACAGAGTGGGTCCGTTCAAATATAATTTTATCTAAATTACTTTCATGTATTTAAAAGAATTTCTTTCTTTCTTTTGAAGCACTTTTACACTTAACAGCAAATTCCACATTTGCATATCAAAGCATATTCAAATTCCTCGCACTTGTGCAATAAAAATGCAAATCAACAGAAATTTACTTTCAATTTTGGCGGCTCTTTGAGCTGTTTACCCCAGAGTATTGGCCCAAGTAGGCGGCGTCGTTTTAGCCATTGCATAAGGCAGCGCAGCGCATGCTCACATTGTTTTTAATGTTATTTAAAAGCCTTTTACTTTGTACAAGCGGGCATAAACACCCACGCTCCACCCATAAGCCGAGCAAAAATATTCAATCAAATTGTAAAAAACCGAAACGACCAAAATGCATTTTTGATGCGCAAAAATCAATCAAAAGACTTAGGCAACAAACTTGATTAGTTCAACACACTCTTGAGCTGATATTGTTGCAAGTGCTTTTGTCTGCTGTGGTTTGTTGTTGTTGTTACTGTTTATTGAAACGCACTCAAAAACTCATCTTGTGTGTTACGACTTTTGCCTGCAAATCAAATTGCATGATGCGCAAAAATATGTTTTTATGCTCATTTTTTTTTTTTTTCGAAAAGTAAAAGTTTTTTATTTTGCCTGCAAATTTATTTACATTGTGTGTGATTTTTTCTCTGCCTTTTTATCATCTTCTCTCTCGCAGCGCGCTTATGTGTCATATGTTTATACACACTTTTGCTTTTCATGAGTTTGCTTTTGCGCCTGACACTAATTTGTTTGTATATGGCCATGTCGGAGGCTACGTCTGCGACGGCGACTCCGACCGAGGCGTAGGCGTCCAATTCGCTTGTCGCCTGTCAGTTTGAGGCGCCTCGAAAACATTTGAAAGTGTTGCCCAGTTCTTTTTTTCTGTGTGTGAGCTGGATTGATGCACAGATCGTTTTGTCGAAAGTTTAATATTATTATTTTTTTGATTATTGCCGCGCTGCCGTTTAATGAGGGGCGTGAGCAGGAGGCGTGGCACTTAAGTGCGTCTTTGTTGGGCGTATTTAAATTTGCACTTAAAGAAATTTATAAATATTTGTTATGAATAATTGTTTTCTCTGAGCAGGTGAAATTATGTAAGGCATCAGTTTAATTATGCAATTATTTTAAGTGCTTAAAAATGGGCGAGCCGTCAATGTGAAGAGTGTGATATTTTTTTATGGTCATGCTAATAGTGGTAAGAAGTCAACTTGGTAAGAAAACATTTTTTCGCAGCTCGGCTATTAGCCGAGTTTTTTAATTGACCTAATCTTTCGGGTTAGTGCACAGCGAGCATCCGGGCTTGTGTTTGAGGCCAGTATTTCTATGTAATGATATCTTGGCTAAAAGCTGTGGTAGACAGTGATATTTAAAGATTAGTTTATTGGCTTACAACTTTAGCCTATACCAATAATATTAATGTCTAAAATCATATTGATAATTATAGTTATGTTATCCAGATTATACAGGGTATTTGCCTTGGACATAGCTATAAAACAAACCGAAAGTTCCCTTACTCTCATAATTTTTTATTTATATTTCATTTGAACTCTTCAGAGCCAGCCTAATAACTTCCTTCCTTTTAATAATTAACGGCCGTCCTGACATTCCCATGCTTGAGTTGACGAACTGAGTCACCACGGACTTTAACCCCTACCCCCTCCAGCAAATTTGCATGCCATACACACACACACACACACACATATACATGCATAATTACCATAACATGCAGACGCACAAAAGCCGCAGACATAAAACGAAAATTTCATTACATTTGCTGGCCTTTTGGCTTATGAGCTGAGGGCTGGTTCAGTCTCCTCTTTCGCACCTCACCGCGCCCCGCACCGCTTCACATGTGAGTTCACATTTTTGGCCCGTGACCCAAGCGGGTGCGCAGGTGTCGACATCCGAGCCCGGCGACAACAACTGACGCTGAGTCAGAGGCGCACGGTCAAAGGGTGCGCGGTTAGCGAGGGGGGGGCTCACATTGTGTCTGTTTTCATTTTCGCATAATTACAATGAAAAAATACTCGAAATGCTGACGAAAAATGTAACAAAAGTTTGTGTGACAGACCGGCGCATGGAAACCCTAAACGACAGAGCCGACAGGCGGGTAGAAAGGGTTGGGGGCAGGGCGAGCTGCACTGTGAGAGTTTTTATGGTATTTGTAGTTGCTGCATTTCCGGCTGGTTCTTTGTTTGCTCCGCTTCGCACTTAGCGGCCTCTGATGTCATTGACAACTCAATTATGGTGGGGCAGACCCGGGCCCGAGTCCACTCTAGTTGCGGCCGCGAGCGTTTAGAATGAGACCCACAAAGTGCTGTGGAGCCCGCATATAATTCTTTTGTTTCATGACTTGCCGAAAAAGGTGTTAAAACAGACGTCACACGAGACAAACGAAGAAGCAAATCGACCAAATTTGAAATGCGTGGATGAAAATGCGAACGAAGTGCGCTTGCTCTTACAAATATGATATATGAGTTATGGGAGATGTAGGGCAGATAGCTTTTAAAATTATATGACTGAAAAATTGTATAATTTTTTTTAAGAAATATGTAATATCATATAATAATTTATTAAAACTCAATTTCCTTTTTTTATTTGTGTATTACATTAATGTGTAACATTTAAAATATATATTTTATTATAAATAATTCATATATTTATTTATAAATAATTTCCTCAGACTCTAAGCCTTTAAATATTTAATTGTAATACTTTGTTTACTTTTGTGGACACTCGTCGTCTGTTCAGACTAAATACAAAATTTCATATAGTATAATATAATACTTAAAACTGACATGCCGATATTGACTAAGCTATTAATGTTTATCAGGTTTTTATATATATCTTTTACGATAAGGGATGTTCCCTCTATGCGTTACATATTTCATGGCAATATTAAATACCCTCCACAAGGGCATTAAAATAAACTATTTATACTCTTAAATACTTTCAAGTGCCACAACTCTTGAGATTATTAATATGCCTTACTTCAATTGCAAAATAAAACTAAGCCAAAAATGTGTCTGTTTTATGACTGTTGTTTTTGACGGTTTAAAGCTGATTTATAAATGCTGCGTTGAATTGTGGGTGCACTCCACACAAAAAACAAAGGAAAACAAAAACATGAAAATAAATCGAAAAATTAGTCTCTTTTTTTTGTGAAAAGCAATTACAGCTTTGACATTGAAATAGCTATTGTCATGTGTTACACACACACACACACACAGCCACAGACTGGTGTATGTGTGCGTCATAATACAATGCACAAACAAATGAGCTAAATGAAACAAATGATTCATTTTTTTTCTGTTATTTTTCGGTCTGGGCTTTGGGCAAATATTGCATTCGAAAACAAAATCGCAGACAAGTCGCGAGTTCGTTGCTTAAGTCATCTGTTTGCGCGTGTGACAACAACAACAAGAGCAACAGTCGCAGCAACTGTAATGTCAACAGCAATTTTAGCAGGCGTATTTACGCTCGTGTGCGCTCGCCGAGGGTATTATGTAAAAGAAGTTTGTTGCCTCAGTCATTTGTTGTTCGGTCTACACTTCCACTTCCTTTCGCGCATATGTTCCATCTGAGCCAACAAACTGACAACAAACTGACCAAATATTGACACCAAAGATTGCTCATAAAACAGCCATAATGAATGCTCTTTTGTGGTTTTTCTCTTTTTTGGTTTTGCCAAAAATAAAATCAAATTAACAATAAATAAAAAAAATTCATTTTGATTTGAAAACAAATGCGGAAGATTCAACTTGTTTCTTGATTCTTTCGGTGGCTCTTGTTGTTGTCTGTTGCAAATAAGGTGCCTAATTAAAAATATGAAGAAGCAACAGCAACAACAAGAAATCCTCTTTTTTTTGTTTGGCTGATGAGCAATCAGAGCTCTCTAAAACGTTCGAAACATGTTCATCAAGCGGAGCTGGGTTATTTCATAGCTTCTTTTTGGCATTTTCATCAAGCGGCTTAAAGTGATTGGCAAATACTCACGCCGCAATCAGAAATCTTAAACCAGCCTAGCATATTTTTGTTGTTGTTGTTCCTATTTTTATTATTATTTTTTTTTTGCTTAAATAATTTTTCTTGGCTTTTTTGGGCGCTTATAAATAGTCAAACAATTATGGCCATAAACTGGACACAAGCGTAGCAGGGGCGTCGCGGAGGGGGCACAGCAATTAGCGGCTTTGTTTACAAACTTAAGTGACAAATTTATGGGGATTCTTAATGGTAATCGCATTGCTGTGCCAGTTGGCATAGCCTTGAGGCCACTTTGATAGCTCACAAAGCCATCAAGCAAAACAAAAGATTATAAAAATAGTTTTTCAATTTGAATATTCAATCTTTCAATTTGTTATGTATGTGTTTGACTAACATGTATGTCTATCTATTGTTTTTGTGTTGATAAAAATGTAGTTATATATTGTAAGATAACTTTTTGTTAGTCTTCTGACAGATCAGGGATTTGTGTACTTCATGTCAAATCAATTTACACAATTTACATATCTATTAAGATTGTATAGTAGCACTTTTAGGAATATATATTCTATTATATATGTTAAATATGAATATATTATTTTATAATAGTTTATTAATATGTCTTATTTGGACGTAAATCATCATTCTATAGATTTTTATCTCAATTCATATGCTATTCAATACTTTCGAGCTCTGCGTGACCCCAAATAACACGCTCATTAGCGAATGACCGATTCGTTTAGATATTCTAATTTTAACTAATCTTCCGCTTTTACTTTTGCTGCCCACATCGCAAGAGCTTCTCTAAGCTACACAATTTCCCTTCGACTGATAACCATAAATTGCCGCGTGTGTCTAACTAATTAACATATATCGTATTTTGTTTTTCGCATTTCGTGAATTTCTGTAATTAAAAACGCGCAAATCTTTTGCATTTTGTCCAAGAATTTCGTGTCGTATATCAAAGGCCAACAGAAATGAAAGTTTTAGTTTTTTTTGCGTTGTTTTATATTTCTGTAATTTGTTGTGCGGCGCTCTTCTAATATTTAATTATATTTTACGAAATTGTTTTTCACGGGGTCTTTCGAGATATATTTTTATGGCTTGGGGCAGGCTGCCTGGGAGCCACAGTTTGGCTATGGCTTATTAATTTTTTTATGTGCCTTTTATCGTTTATCTTTAGTGCATTGCATAATTTTTATAGGCGCTGTATTAAAGTTCATTATTTTTATGTGCGCTTTTTTACATATTTATGGCATGTTTTTTTTTATATTTTTATTGAAAGCGAAAATTTGTTTTGTCAGTTGGAAATATTCCGGTTTACAATTCGCTAAATGTAAAACAACTGAATTCTTTTGTCATGCAAATTATGAAATTTGAAATGCAAATCTATTGATGATAGAAATTCTAAAAAAAAAAACCTAAAACCTGCTTGTTGGTCTATGAGGGCAGCAGCAGCAGCGGGGGCTTGACAACAAATTTGTAAACACGCTTCGGACTGTTATTTTTTGTTCGCGCTGTCGTCGCCTTTTTGCCAATTACTGAGCAAACAAAACTTTTCTCTAATTTGCTGACACGGACACGTTAACCACACAGTTTCAGTTTTGATTTTTTTTTGAGCCCGGAGTTTCGGCCTCGCATGTCATGGCCAAGTTCTAATCAAAATCCCACAGCCACAGCTGCAGCTAGCCAAGTGCTGGACGTGGTCCATAGATGCACAGGCTGCGATAAACGTCAGGCGATGTTTGACTGGCCTTTTTTGTTGTTGTTGTTCGTTTTTTTTTTTGGGCGCACAACAAATATTTTTTCTAATTAATAATAATAACAATTGAAGCGCAGTTGCAGTTCCGCATCAGCTAACGGCACTTCAATACCCACAACACCAAAAAACACCAACAAAAAAAGAAGGTATGTGGAGCAAAAGGTGTTAAAATGTATTTCACTCGTTGCCTCTGCTTCTTCTTTGTGGTTTTTCTTTGCTTTGGCTTTGCTCTTTTCGGCCCAAATCAAAGCGGTTCATCAAAATTGCTCACAAGCTTGGCTAAATTGCATTTGTTTTAATTAAAACTGAGGCTTGCGGTTTACAGTGAAGCGTTTCCCAGCAGCTGACTTAATGGAGTTTTTTAAATGAAAAGTTTAAGTTTCAAGGGTTAATGTTTGTTTGATTTCATTTATGTCTAAATAATAGTTTCGTGAAAAATAATGTGCAATAATTTTTTTTCAGCAACTGACTTGGAGTTAACAAAAAAAAATAAAAAATGAATAAATAACTCTAAAATACATGCGCAGATTTTGTATACTTATTATTAGAAATTTTTCTAGAAATTATATCCCATTGTAATATTTATATTAAAATATCATACCAAACATTTCGATTCCCACTAAATTTTCAAGTGCGTCTTCAATTCGTATTGCTTCCTCTTCTTGGCAAATTAACAAATATTTTAAATGCCCGCCAAGCGAGTAGCTCTCAAATTCTACACGCCCACACAATTTGCCGGGGATTTGCCTGTCACTTTGGCGCTCAGCGCCTCATTTGCATGGAGTCAAGTCAGCTGGGTGGGAGGGGGTGATGGGAACACAGGCAGAGGCAGATACAGAGTTGGAGCCGGTGCAGACGCCCACCAGATACGAGACGAATCTGTGTATGTGTGTGTTAAATTGCTACTTAGTGCCAGGGCAAGAGCCCAAATGTATCCATCAAGCAGGCAGCCAGCGAGCAGGCGAGTAAACAAAACATGAAAATTAAAATTAATCAGCGGGCAAAAGACAAACAAACAACTTTATAGCAAAGCATGTGGAACAGTTCAGATTTGAATTTGGTTTTTTTTTCGACTACTTTTTCGGCGTGGGCTACCAAAAAAAAAGAATTTGTTTTTATAATGTTTTTTTTTATTATTTAGTTGGCAGCGTGTGAAAAACAAATTTGTTGAGATTTATATAAACAATTAAGCGAATGGAATGGTAGAAGCAAAGCATAAGATGAGTTCTGGGCATGGGTAAAACATCTAGTCGGGATAGTTATTCCCGTGGGGACCAAAGTCAAAGAACTTTCGGTTACTTTCAAATTAAGAGCCACTTCTTGTTAGGGCTGCTGGAATTTTCGGGCATTGTTCTTATGGCATTTCCGTTTTCATCAATTTTGTTGGCCCTTTCCCAACAGCATTGCGTAATCGGCGCTATAAATGTCATCTTGATTGTAACCGATCCAAGACATTCACTTGGCTCGGAGTTCTGTTTCTTCCTATTGCGTTGGCCATTTAAGCGCTAATTTATTTTTGTTGTTGCGCTCGAAATGTTTTAACTTTACGACCGTCTTTTGTTTTTGCGTTCGTGTTTTTCTTTCTGCTTGGCACGCACGCCACTCAATAAAATGAATTTGTATAGCAATTTATTTAATTCGCGTTGCGTTCTTCGATTTTGTTGTTTTCTCTAATTACGTCGTTTCGTTTTCGGCTGTGTAATTAATTTAAATCGCTTTAGATTGCCGCAGGCGTTAGAATCGAATCTGAAACTCAACCATGTTTATCTCTGGGTATTCAATGTGAAAGATAAACTAAGCTAAAGTCACTTAAGTGACTTTGAGATAGCGCCGTTTTTACGTCTGCTCGGCTCTGGTAATTGTCTAGTTAATAGAACTAATCGTTAATCGAACTGAATATTGCTGTTTAAGTGGGTAATCAAATTGTAAGCAGCTTTAAGTAAATGGAATAGGTTTTTCTTAAAACACTTTGACCGATTTTGAACCTTTCAAGAAATATTTATATATTAAATAAATAAATATATTAAAATAAAATAATATTTAAATAAAATATATTTTATTTTGTTTTCTGCTTGGGTTACATCTATGTAGAATATGCGAACTCCCCTCGCTAACCGACTAACCCAAAAGCCTCATTTGCTGTAGCAGTTGCTGCTGCTGTTGATGCTGCTGCTGATGCTGCTGTTGATGCACTTTGCTGCTGCTGCTGCTGTTGCTGCTCTGAAGAGACACCCTAACAAATTTTAGCTGACGTCGGCATATTTTCAACACCTGCCTCGCTGTCGCTAGAGCTGGCAGCCTGGCAGGCAGACAGACGGGCAACCTTTGTGCCACTTTGCCAGTTCCCAAAACTCACTTTTGTGTCATTTGCAGCAAGCGGGACAGCAGCAGAGAATGCGCGCGAGATAAGGCAACAAATTGTTGTCGCTGCAACAGCAGCTGCAGTAGGTGCAGTAGGTGCAGCAGGAGGCGGCAGGTTGCAGACAATGCGGCTGTTGCATGCATTAGAGCAAGCTCGAGGCAGGCAGCAAATTAACTTGGCCAAGACGCAGGCAGAGGGTAAGGCAGCAACAGACGCATCTCGGCTGTCGCGAGCTACGAACTGCGCATCTTATTAAGAAAGAAAGTACTTTCAGTCAGGCAGCAGCTGCTGCTGCTGTTGTTGTTGTTGTTATTGTTGTTGTTTTTGTTGCTGTTGTCGCTGCATTTCTTTAGCTATTTTCCACCCATACAATATGTTATTTATTTTTATTTTTTGCTTCTGCTGCTTCTTGTCGTCTCTCTTTTTTTGCATTTTGCAAGTGCCGTGCGAACTTCAACTTGAGCTGTTGAAGCCAAGCCACACAAGATGACTCCACTTGAAGTCTGCAGCCGCAGCCGCAGCCACAGCTTCGGCTCTGGCTCTGGAGTGCAACAGGCAGGGAGAGAGAAATACCAACGGCAACTGGTTCCACTAGTTTCAGT
Source organism: Drosophila colorata (assembly GCA_035041545.1). NCBI lineage: Eukaryota > Metazoa > Arthropoda > Insecta > Diptera > Drosophilidae > Drosophila > Drosophila colorata. The sequence continues at coordinate 1,286,544 of JAWNLD010000077.1, forward strand.
TGTAGCTTTTTGAATTTGGTTTTTAGTTGTATTTTATTTTTCTAATCATTTCAAATGCGTTTCAAATGCCTGCAAATTGCCTGGTCGCAAGCCAAAAAAAAACACCTATTTGGGCCTGGTCAAGTGGCTTGGCCAAGTTTTTAGTGCCTCGCGACTAACAAGCCTGATTTTTTTAATTGCTGCCCATAATGCAATTAAACACAAATATTTCTAGCTTGTATTTAATTTGTGTGCAAATGTTTGCTTTTAGTTTTTGTCTTTTGAGTTTGTTGCCTAAGTCTTTTGTTTTTTTTCTTCTTTTTCGGACATTAGACAAATGTAATTGCAATAATTGTTCGGTTATTGCAAAAATGTAAATGCAATTAGGCTAAATAAATAAAAAGCAAAAAACTTAATTATAATAATTGTAACAAAACTGTTGGTAACCTTTTTGTTATTAAACTTTAAAGAGAAATTCAAGCTATTTTTAGTTTTAGCTGGCAAGTTTGTTGCTTAAGTCTGTTGTGTTAGGATATTTGACAAATATAAATACAATAATTGCTAAGTTGCTAAAATTTTAATGCAATTTGGCTAAATAAATAAGCAAAATTAATTAATAATTGCAACAAAATTTATGGGTATTTTTTTTTTGAGTAAACTATTTTTATTTTTTTTTGAGCAAGTTTTCAATAGAAATTATAGTTATTTCTAAGCTCTATAATGACCCACCAGACTTTCTGATATGTCTTTGTAAATTATTAGATAAGTTAAGCGCTTCTAAGTCTGTTTAACTTAAATCAAGCAGATTCGGCTATGCGCCTCAGTGCACTAGAATCGCTTCACATAGTGTATAAGTCGAGCGGTTAAGACTTCCCTCTTAGCATTTCCGCATTCAGATTTTCGATAGCTAATTAAGTTATATAAGAGGAATGAGGAATCATAAAGCCAGCCAGCCAGCACATATGCGAGCACTCACTCACTCGCCCAACGGGCGTGTCAACATTCGCCAGATCCACACATAATTCCATTTGGAAGTTCCAGTGGCATGCACAAGAAGAAGAAGAAGAAGAAGAAGCAGCAGAGGCAGAAGACAAGCTGAATATGATGGGATAGAAGAGCTGTTGATCTTTTGACAGCGCCACTTTCCTATGATGTAATATCGTTTTTAATTAAGTCACGCAAAATTTGCGCTAATTTGCACGAATTCTATTTTCTATTTCTGCTTCTAATTGGCCAAGCGACCAGCTCAGAGTCCATTACCCCTAAGGGCCATATAATTATGTAAACAAGGAAGCCGCAAATGCGAACTTGAAGTTTTATGTTTGGGGCATGAGGTGCGTAATTGCCTAGAGACCCCTTGCGGATACTTTTACTTGTTGGGCCGTTTCCTACGGAAATTGCCAGTCCAATCCACCAGCAGCAGCAGCAGGTGGGGCGAGGGGTGTGGCAATCACATGGCAGCCTTAACATTCAAAACAGGCAACTGGCCGACGTGATTATTTCCATTTGCATTGCCACAACAACAAAAACTGCAAATGCAACTGCAACTGCAAGCAAGTTTGTTGCTTAAGTCTTTTGATTTTCTTTTTATTTTTTTGGTCACTTGTCGCGCCGCTGTGTTAATTGAAAATGAAAGTGCAAACACCCCGACTAAAGAAAAAGAGACTGCAATGAAAATGTTTAGACAGTCGCAATCGATAATCAAATGACAAAACGCCCCTTCGAAAACTTTCTTTGCTCTCTTTTGGTTATCGCTTCTTATTCGCTTCCCTTTTTTTTCGATTCGCTTTGCATGCCACACTTTTGATTTCCGCATCGTCGCATCGCTCGCTGTGTGTGCATTGAAGCGTTCGGGGCGGCCGCCTAAATTGGCTGCTGTAAACCGAAGGTCTGGTCCATTTCGTGTTGGCCACGTTCAATTAACATGGAAAGTGACTGCAAATGAAACTGAAAGCGATGGCTAATAGAGAAGTGCAACTAGACGGCAACGGTTTGATGGAACTGCGGGCGTATTGAGTAGTTTTGTCTTAAGTTTTGCTGGGTGAAAAGATGAAAATAATGATATAATGATCTGCAAACCGAATTAAAAAAGTCCGCTGTAAATAATAATACAAAACTAATTGAATTATGTGTTAAGTGAATTAAAATGTAGAGTTGTTTATTGATCTTTTAACTTTTGAGGGCACGTTTTTATGGTATTATTTGATTTGAGAAGAACTCTAATTAATGATCTTCCAAAACGATCTACCTCATTGTCAAATGTCATTTATATTATTTATGGCTTCAAAAATTAACACGGCTTTCGATTTTGATGAACTTAAATCAAGATATATCAGCTTAAAGAAATCTTTCAAATAGATCAACATAAATAAATAAAAGATCGCTATTTAAAAGTTCTTATTAATGATCTTCAAGTCGCATCAACTACAATTTACATATTTATAGATAAGAATATTAAGTCACAGATCAGAGAGATTTTCATATTAATGATCATTAGCTTAGCAAGATCATATTTTCAAAGAGCTTTCAACTTATACGTACCATAAATCAGCAGCTCTTCAACTTGTCAATTCACTTTCAAAGCTCATAATACCTAGACTGCGGGTCTGCAGTCTTTTCTTCGTTCGTTTTGGCCCCTTCTCCTTTCCTCTATCTGTGTGGAAAATGTAAATGCGGCAACTTGAGTTGCTGTTGCTTCGATTTCTGTCGCTGCTTTGCCAATCGCCGATCGCCTTGGCAATAACAATAATTTCCTGCTGGAGAAAAATTGCAAGTTGGCTAATTTGCCGCAAATAAACGACGCGCAAATAATATACAATTAATTGCCAGACGCAGTTGGAGTCGTCGCCGCTGCCAATGTTGCACTCAAAGTCGTTTGGCGGTCAAATGCATTTGGCCAGCATTTAATGCAACATTGCACATACACACACATACACACACACACACACCAAAACTCTCCGTTTCTGCTTTGGTATCTGCCGTGTTGCATCTACAGCTCTCCGGGCAGCCGGACATCTAGGCATGTAGGCAACTGGGCGCTGGGCAACGCCCACACGCAGATTTTTGATGCTGCTGCTGGGCAAATTGCAATTTGGCGCTGTGATCGGCAAATTATGAAGTGCCAGCAAAGCCATTTAAACGATTTAATGGCACGCTGCAAAAACCTAGAGCTCGTAAATAAACAGAGCACAGTTGCAGAGCACACACAGACTGTTACATTTATAAAGAAACCTCTTGGTGGTCCAAGAAAAGAAAAAAAAATATATACATAAGTACAAATATTCACACTGGTTAGGAAACTTATCATAAATGTATAGTAATAGTATTTTAAGAATTTTGTAAGAGATATTTTAAAATGTTTAATGTAAGTTATTTCCGGTTATAAACAAAAAAATATATATATATAAAAATCGTATAAAAATTTTTAAAAATAAAAAAAGGTAAACAAATTATTAATTTAATTTTATGTATGCATTTTGTATAATAATTGTTCAATATATGTTTTGACGTAATTATTATCTGTGCTTAAAATAATAATATGTAGAGCACTTTTCACATATTTTGAGTTTTTATCAGCCCTTAAGCCACTGTGCAATCTACCAAACGTTGTTGATCCCCACATTGGATCAGAGATTTGCAACAATGTTGCCAACTTGCTTGTTGTATTTTGTTATTTTTATGCTGTAGCGGAAGTTGTTGGCGGCATGTTGTATTGTTGTTGCTGCTGTTGTCAGCAGCTGCCTGAGCAGCAAGATGAACTTGAAGATCAGCTGTGATCGCTGCGGTGCTGGGTCGTCATCACCATCGTCGCCGTCACCGTCACCGTCACCGTCATCATTTGATTAATTTGTTTCGTTGGAAAGTTTTGTTGCAAAGTGAAATCAGTTGGGTTTGTTTCACCGACTTGCCTTGTGGCCCAGGCCCAGGCACAGGCACAGGCCGAGGCTAAAGCTTAGAGCGAGACTGAGGCAATTCCAATTCCAATTCCAATTCCATTTTCCACGTCGCGTTCGCATTCTATTATTATCGGAACTCTGTGTGGGTATAGGGTAGCTAATGCAAAAGGTCTTTTTGGCGCCCCGACTGCATGCCAAATCAATTGTGTCTGTTGTCGCTGCGCTTGTCGCTCAATAATAATAATAATATATCTCTTGGTTTTTCTGTCATCTTTCTGTATTTTCTCCTTCTTCGTTTCGTTCGTTTTCTTTGGATGCCACCTCCAATGTTTGTCAAGTGCTTCGAATGGCAGGCGGCACGTATGAAAACACATTTTGACTGCTTTCTTTTCAAAACATCGACGGCTGCTGAGTGTTAAAAATCAGTTTTCAGCTTCGACTTTGAAACTCTTTGGAACTGTGCTGCCCGCCCCCTTTTGCTACACTTTTTCTTTGTGCGCCCCCCGGGCGCTAATTACGCAAGCACATAGTTGGAAGAAATGAAAGCCCATCCATCAGAAGTGGGCTCAGATGCCCAATGGCCAGTGTCTGGTTTCAGTTAGGCGATTTTCATTTAGCGCTCCATATTGTTTTCCTATGCTAATTAGTTGTTAAGCGCATCTTAATTGAATTAACACCATTTGTAGACCGCCAGAGAGTCTCTCGCGCGCTCTCTCTCTTGATATTAATTTTGTGGCACGGCTCGCCAGCTGTGACGTTGGCCAGACAAGTGCTAAAAAGTTGGCAAAAAGCAAAGAAAGAAAATAAAAATGAATTAACAGCGGAATGGAATACTTGAGTACCAGAATTTGTAACTTTCAGACTTAAACGGTGCTTGGCACGAAATTCGTTGAATATTTAATTATATATTTTATATTCCAAAAGATTTATTTATTTTTGAATATGCATATATATCTATTGATGGTTATTTTACTCAACAAGCAGATTTTGAATTTTTTTTAAAACTTTTTTTTTTTATTACTTTAAATAGTTTTTATTTGATATATTTTATATTTATTTTAGAATATACTAAAAAATGGTTTGGATAAGAGAGAATAAGAAACACTAACAAACAGAGTATAATAATATTTCTTAAATTTAATTTAATAAGTGCCTAACATGATCAGCTCAACTTTAACAGTCGTCTCTTTAAGCAACATCTAAACTAAAGGTGCTAATTTAAAAGAATACTAGAGGTATATTTATAGAGATGAGATGATTATATACAAGAAATGCCTATTGACAATAGAAAATCGTAGATACTTTTATCTAAATATCGGCATAGATATAGATAAGAATATAAAGATATAGATTAAGTTATCAATTTGAAAACAATATTTCAACATTTATTTCTTTATAAATTCTGTTTTATTAAATTACTGTTGTAATATAGCCATATACATTTTCTTAGACTATATACAAGTTTAAATATCATTATAATATTTGTAATCATTGTATATTATGCTGTTATTACTGTATTAAGCCATCAGTTGAGCTTCTTCAGGCGCATGAAATATAATGCAATAAATTCCATGAAAAATACTCGCCGCAAGTGTATGTGACTCGCGCACACACACATACATACACACACGCCTAACATAAAGTAGAGGCAAGCTGATTACTCATACGCCACGTTGTTGCATGACAGCACCAAACAACGTCGACGTCGACGTCGACGCCGCATTTCAATTACATTTTCAATTTTGTTGCTCATTAAACCGCCTGCAACTGGCTACAAATGTTGATAAACATTTTACGGCTTAGCTCTTGTTGTAATTGTTGTTGCCGTTGTTGTGTGTGCCTTTGTATGTGTGTGTGTGATTGTGTGTGTTATGCAAGCGGCACGCGTTCAAGTCCGAAAAGCGTTTCGCAGTTGTTTTAGCCATTATGTTTGAAATACTTTAGTTTTCTAAGTATTGTTTTAAGCGGCTGTCAGTTGCATTTCCTCGTGTTATGCATAAAAGTCTTGAAGCAGACACATATTTCAACTGTATTCAGCTCTTCCCGCTTTATGATCCCATGGGCCCTTTTCGTTGTATAATAGAGTAAAAGTTGCCCACGCGACTCTTCCGCTTGCGCCGGGCGGGCAGCATCCTCCAGCGTTTTTTTGTTGTGTTTCTCACGCACTTTAACACCATTTAGTTGATAACAATCGCCAATGTTTTTTGTAGTTATATTTTTTGTTGTTGTTTTTTTTGGGGTCCGATTCGTGCAATGCCACTTGCCGCAGCCGTTAAGCAAGTTGTGTAGTTGAAGATGCAGTTGAAGCTGCCGCTGCCGCTTTCCCAATACTTAAGATAAGCAAAGTCCAAAAGCGAGCGGTGAAGGTGGCTCTGACGCTGGAGCTGGCGTTGGCGCTGGCGCTGGACCTGCACCCAACCAGTTGCCGACTTGTAATAAAAATGCAGGAAAAAGTACACATCGAAGGAGAAAGTAAACGTTAACGTTAACGTTTCGGCTTGCTGCAATGTTGAAATGTTGTTGCAAAGAAAGCAGCGAGCCGGCAAAAGACAAAAAGGCAACAAAATTTAAGCAACAAAAACATTGCCAAGATAAAGGGGGGTTAGAGCGGGTTGGCGCTGGCAGGTAGGTGTAACGGAGGTTATGGGTCCAGCGGTTTGGCAAGTGAATGCGTCTGGAAATAATACGTACTTATATGTAATAACACGAATAACAACCCCTGAGAACTGGTAATTCCCATATGAAATGAGCTTTAATGGGCTGAGATTTTGCAGTCGATATATATTTATAAAAAGTATATATAGAGTTTATTTTTGGACATGTATTTAAAATTTGCAAAGTATATATATATGTATTAAGAATGAGATAATTTATTTTAAATTATGTTAGTTTGCATTTTCTAATTATTTGCAGAATAAAGTTTTAATTAAATTACAGGTCAGTTTTTTGGGGACTTATAAAATTTAATCATAAATATACAAATATAAATTATATTCATAAAAAATACAAAAACTTTCATGTTTGACAATTTTTAAAAAAGCGGCAGCTTATCTTATTTTTAAATTAAAAAAAATCCCTAAAAATGTTAATTATTTTTATAGCTGCTGCTTTTGCTGCCCTTTGGGGGGTCGTTAAACCTGCCACATGCCAACAATTTGTAGCTGTATTTGTTGCGAGTCTGTTAGAGACTTGCCTCACCAATTGCCAGCACACACACACACACACAGACACACACACATTCCAGGCAAATGTGGTATGAAATCAATAAAGCATTGAAATGCATTTGCAGCAGCTGCTGCTGCTGCTGCAGTTGCTTGCAGCTTTTCGCTCGCATCTGCATGCACTTCGGCACTTTGGCTGCCACTTGTTGCACCTTTCTCCTGCCGCTGCCGCAATTCGTTGCGCACGGCGTCAGAGACACACAGATACACTTGCCACGTTGATAAATTTGTGCAGCCATAACGGCCACATATGCCGTTGCCAACGCCCCGCCCCCCGCCCGCTTAGCTGACCAAACTTATGCGCATAATTTTGCCTTGATTTCATTTTTCTCGCTGCGCGTATTTTTCAATTTCAAATCCAGCCAAGAGATTGCAACCGAGAGCGTACGATCGATGGGCTTTGGCCAGCTGGCTATTTATTACCTCACCGCCAATGCAAATTTGCAAAGTTTAATATTTAGATTTAGTTGTTGTTGCTGTGGCATTTGCTTTGCCTGATTATGCGGCTTCTTACCAGCATTTGGCAATTGAAAGTTTTTTTTTCTGTTTTATTTTGGTTCCGGAATAGCAAAAATGATGCTTACGTGAAAAGTTCAATGCACCCACTAGGCTAGCAGGTCGCCACAGAAACCGTTAAATGAGGAGAGCGCGTGCCAAGCCAAAGCACAAAAAACCAGTTAACAACTTTTTTTGTAGACAGTTGCCAATCCATGGACAAGGTCACTTCCGTCACAGCGTTGTGGGTGTTATTCACCTTATTTTATCTTTTCTTCTCTTTTTTCTCAATTTTGTGACTTAATTGTTTGTCAAGGCGCCGCGTCGCCTGTCACAATTTGCAAATTTCCAGCGCACACTCTGACTAACTGGGTCAACTTGTTCTTCAAGCCTAATGGGCCGCCGTCACTCCGCTTGGCTCTGACCCAAACACAGAGACGTGGCGGCGACGTTTCAAGTTTGGCCAAGCTGCAAATTTGCTTGCCTTGGGCCATTTAACCGAGCACTGACAGACGCCTTGAATGGAGCTGTTGTAGTTGTTGTCGTTGTTGCGGCTGAAGATGACACTGGCAATGAAATTGGAGTCACTTAGGATCTTGGTGACATGTATATATAAAGTTTTTACCCATATTAATGAGCCATGCAGCCGGGCTGAGCACATATTGACACCGTACTAACTGTAACTTTAGCGGATGTGTGTGGATATATGTTAGAGCTGGGATAATGCTAAAGCTGTGCAAGAGCGTTAGCAAGACAATTGGCCCATTAGAGTTGGCCAAGAATTGACCTAAAAGTTAATGAAACAAATTTAAAACTAACTGAAAATCACAGCACAATTATATCTTTTTTTGCTGGGGCAGTTTTGATCTGAAAATTACAAATTTCTTATATTTTTGTTGTTTTTGTTTTAAGCCCAAACTATTTTCCCAAAAGCTTCTTCCATCAGAGATATGTATATCATTTAACATATATTTTTTTATTTAAAAATATATAAAATAATGAAACACAAAACCTAAATAACTTTATTTTAAATTTCAAAAAATAATTAATCTTATTCTTCTTCACTTACAGGTATGTACTGATATTTTATCTGGCATTGCATTATTATATATAAGCAAAAAAAAAAGTTAAAGCACAACTCTACTTGAAATTTATTTGGGTAAGTCCAAAGCTATAAAAATTTCACTTTGAGTGCACGACTCACTCATATCTCTGCCAAGTATTCGAGGGAGATATATAATATCAGATATCAACAAACTATTGTTGTTGCTGTCAGCGAGTCTCTCACTGTTCTAATGATGCGCTTGGGCTTATCAGCTAAGCGGCATCGGCAATTAACAAGAAAGAAGAGAAGTCTAAGGGGGACAGAGAGAGGATCCGCGACAAAGGGCAGTTTAATTATGCGCAATTAGTGGGCACTCGCAAAAAGAAAAGAAGCAGCCAAAGACACAATTGTATCTGGCAGTTGCGGTCTGGCCGAGTTCATGACTTCATTTGTAAACGAAAGCGAAAACAAAACAGAAAAAAATATAAAAAAGGAAAAAATAAAAATAAGTAGCATTTCCATTAGGTTTTTCTATTACCTTCACTTTTGTTTTTTCTACTACTTTTTTTTGGGCGTGCGAAATATTTTTACTTTTACTTGTTGATTCTACGGCCAAAAGAAATTTATAATTAAAGCAAAGAGTTGTAAATACTATTTGAAGTTGGCTTTAATTACACTTTTTTTTTGTCAGGCTGCAATTAAAATTGGCGAATTGTAATTTGCAAATGTGGTTTGGTAAATAATTTTTTGTTATACATTCAAATATATTTTTTTTTAATAAATTTGAAGCATTTTATCAATTACAAAACAATCGCATCGTTGCCTTAAAAACTTTCTCAAGTGTTTGGCACTCGATCAATTGAAGCGTTTTAACAAAAGATACGCCGAAGCAATTACAAAAGGCAGCCACAAGATCATGAAATACAAACCTGAATATATAACCCCATCAACAGAGTACCCTTACTTATATGTATAACCCACAATTATTGTCAAGTAATTTGAATTTTGGAAAGTAAAAGTCAGAAGTGTGTGTGTCGAGTGTAACGTGTGTGTTGCACTGTCAACTGTTTGGGCCAACCTCCTAGCCGTTACTCTCAGCTGACTTTGACTCCGCGTATGCTTATTAAGTTTTTGTCGAGACTTGTTTGTCATGTAATCAAAATCACTCGCATGCATCAATTGTTCAATTAGTCGGTTCAATCATGCAATCAAGTGAGACCGACGCATGCGATTGTGTCCCCCTACCAATCGCCCCGCCCGCCCCGCTGGCAGCAGCCGTTGGAAATGGAACACAATTGTGGCTTATAGCGGTTTCTTCTAGTCTATGGACTTGTTTAATTATAGTGTGTGCGCTGTTCTTAGAGTGTTGACAATTCATTTAAAAAGTTGTTTTTATGCTATTAAACAAAGTATTTATTAATTGAATACTTTATTTAATTATTATACATTTATAATAATTTCTTATTGACTTTTATCATTTATGACTTGGGTATATTTTATTTCAATTATATGTCATAAGCTTGTCGTTTTAATTAATTATCTAATATTTTTAATTATAATTATCGCATATAACCAATATGACTAAGCAAAATTAATGCATATTCACATAAATATATTTTTATGTGTATAAAGTTAGGTGGCCATTATATTTATTAGCTAATTTGTTTACTAATCGTTAGCAAACTTTTGAATATTTACAAAATTGGAACATAAAGTTTTAAAAATTAACTTTGATTAATACCAAATTTATAATATATTTTTTTATATACATTACAATTATTTTAAATTAATCTTGTGTTTATATATTATATATTTTCGATTTCAAGTCTGATTCTCTCCGCTAATTGAATAATTTTCCCAGCCTAAACTTTTGATTTCAATCTAAATTATCCACAAATCACAAAATAATTGTCTTTGCATGCACATTGTTATCCAAGCTATATGTTATCCAATTAAACCTCAGTCTCTCGGCAAATCGCCGCCTCAATCAACCCAACTCAACTCATCTTAATCTCATCTCAATCCAACTGTATTTCCATGCCGAATTTGCCTGGCTACATTTCCTGGCTGCGGCTTATTAAAGGCCGCCGGCTGCACCCGCACCATGCATGTCTCCCTACCCACACCCCCCACACCCCTTCACAAAAGAAAAACAAAATCAATGGAACTGTCCATTGGCTGGTAAAATATGCAACGGGTTTTTGGCCATCCAATAAACGAGGCAACAGCCACAAACGACAGTATGCCATAATTTCTGTCGAGGCTCTGGCTAAAATACTTGCCAGAGTATTTTGTATTTTATGAAAGTGAAATTTCTCGTCTCTGGCCGTTGCCTATGGCCGCGGGGCCAGCATCAGTTAACCAAGCCAACAACCAGCCAGGCAGCCAGGCCAGTCAAGCATCCAACTATCCAGCTATCCAACTGGATGCTGTGCTTGATGCTGATGCTGACGCTGACGCTGATGATGACGTTGATGAATAAACAAACAAAGCAAGCAACATGTGAGTTCCAATCCCCCTCCAATCCCCCTCTCTCCTCTCCTCCGCTGGCTGGCAGTCTGCTAGGCCACTTGACGACGATGTCTGTCAACGGCAAATGAAAGTGTTTGCTGTTTGGGCGATGAAAAGGGGCGCGATGTGGCGCGGTGATTGCGGGTGCCACTCATAAGTTTTATTACCACACACAAAAGCTCATGATTTTTCATATTTCTTCAAAAGAAGAAAGTACACTGAGCTCAGAGCCCAGCCACTGCGCCGACACGGACCTAACTTCGGCACATGGCTGGAACTGTCTACTCGAGTGGCATTTTTATTTTATTTTTTTGAAGACTGTCGCTTGAACCCACGCTCCGATATGGAGCGGCAAGCAAATTATTTGCCAATTAAACGGCTTGGTAATCACATTCGATTTGCCTTTTGTCAAGCAACATGTGCAAATAAACAAGAAACTAAAAATTTTAAATTTGAATTTAGTAAATTTAATTGCAAAATCTATCTAGAATCAATTGTTTTGGGCTGAAAATTAGTTTTTATATATTTTGGCATATTTTTGACATGCAAAGACAACAAGACATGCTCAGAAACACTTTCAACATTGCATCAAATTTTGACACCAACAATCAATTATACAAAAATAAAAATTTAATTTCCAAATTTTCTAAATATTTTTAAATGATGCATGTAGTAATATAAAATATTTATATATATTAAAACCAATTTTTACCATAAACTAAAATTCAGAATCCATTAATCAATGAGATCAAACTGAACCAAAGTAACAGCTATATAAGTACTTGGTATCTATATAGCTAGCACCCGTCGAGCTCACCCCCTGGCAGCAGCTGTCAATCCTCAAGCAACAGCTGCTTCCACTTTCCTTTCGGCACTCGCTAAACAATTTCACAGCTTTTGCTTTTGTGACCCTTTCAGCGCGCAAAACTGGTGCAAAAACAAAAACAAAAACAAAAACCGTAGCCAATCCGCATGAATGACAGCGAAAAGACAAAAGACGCGGCGGCGAGGACGCCGGGCAAATTACATACTCGCAGTGCTGCACTGCAGTATTCAAGTGAAACAAATAGAACAAAACTTTTGCTTTCACCTTTGCAGTATTCAAGGCGGTCGGCGTTGCCTCCCCCAGCGTACTCCACGCTCCCCGCCCCGAAGGGGGCGACTGTTAGGCAGATGCCAAGAGCCACTCAACGACAGTTCCGGGCAAACGTTTTGCATGTTTTTTGTATGCCAAAAAGGCAGCGCATGTGCGGCGTGGGAGGGGGAGGGGGGTCTTGGGGCAACCTAGCACAACAATAGATGAAACCCGGCTTTCCGGGCAAAGCTGCTGTTGTTGTTGCTGCTCGTTTGGTTGGTGTTGCTGTTGTTGTTGCGTTGGCGTCTGGCGCGCAATTTGCATGCCAAAAGCGGCAGCGAAGCGAGGTGAACTGTCGCTGTTGTTGTTGTAGCTGTTCTTGTTGCTGCTGTTGTTGTTTTTGTTGTCGGCCTAGGCAATTTGTTATTTGCCTTTTGAGGCGCACGCGCTGCCTTTTCAATTTGCGGTCGGGCCTGCCCTACACGAACTGCACTTGGCTGAGAGACAGAGGGAGAGAGAGACTGGAACCTAGACTCGGGCAACTGCGGCGGCTGCCCCAGTGACCAAATGAACCACATTTTCTTGTTACACATTGGCCAAAAGAGATTCAGCTATTTAGATATTCTAAACATGAGGCAGACACAAAAATTGCGCATCCAAAAGATTAACAAAATGCTCAACGCATGCAAATGCGCTGCAAGAAAGTTTTGTTGTCAACTTTCTATGGCTCCACGGCTAGAAAATGTTTCTGGCTACATTTGCGAGAGTTACGATCCGCTGACAGGTAGTTGGAAAGTTTTACAGGGAGCCCTATCTATGCGGAATCTTAACACTTGCCAAAAACCAAATCAAAGTCAACACGACAACAAAAGACTTAGGCAACAAACTAGACATGTTGGTCAAAATATTAAAAAAAAATGCACTTTCAGTTATTCCTTTAACTAAGCATATGTCAAGGCTTTTCGAGCTTTAAATTGAGTTTTATCAGCCAGCTTATTTCAATAGATTAGCCCAGTTAGCTAATAAAGTTAACTAGGCGACATGCGTGCGACTTATGCATATATCTCTTATTATTTTCGATTTTATCTTCATCAAAATAATTTGATGGCTCATTCATGCCAGCGCAATCTGCAAGCGCTCTGTGTAAATGTGAAGGTTAGGCCATTTTAGCCAATTTTTAATTTACGTATTTATATCAAAAGTTTAAATTTACAACAGTTTTTCTCTCTTTTTGGACTTTGCGTGCTATAAAATTATTATTATTATTTTTTTTTTTACATTTTTTTTTCTTGCATATATTTACTTAATGCAAACACGTTTAAGTTCGTATCGAATGGAAACTAGTTTCATATATGATCTATACGCATTTTTGTTGCTGTTGTTGTTGTCTCGTTAGCTGCTCCCCTGGGCAATTTAAAGCCTGATAAGTTTAGCCGGTTTTTGGCCATTTTTGACGTCGGCCAGACGCATAGACGACACCAACGATGATTTATAAATATTTATGAAACAATTTTTATGGCTGTAGATTTTTTTCTATTTTTATTTTTTTTATAAACATTTATGTGCTAATCAAATGATTTGTGCATAGATAAAATTAAGTTTGGTTTTTTATGGGATTTTATTGGTTTCTGCTGACTTCAAGTGTCTTAAATTTGAACTGAGCTTTAAATAAGAGCAGGTTGTTTCTGTTTTAACTTAAGTGCAGGAAGTGATATAAATCACTTGAGCAATGTTATAATGCAAGATTTATGTGTGCGGCCATAAATTCTATTTAAATATACGCCATATATTTTTTGTCGAAATATTCAGCAAATATTCTGTTGCGCTTATATATAAACTATGCATTTTACAACTTTCTCTCCCACCCTGGGTAATGCGCTTAAATAAATCACTTTTGCTTAGATAATTGCCGCCGTCTTTTGCTTTTGATGAGCTGTCAAAATTTGCAATTACCATTATATAATTAAAGACGTCAGGAAAACGTTTTTTGTCAAATGTGAAAAAAACAAACTACAAAAAAATGCACAAAAATATTTCGATGACTGTGGCTTTAAGTTAAAGCCATAAATTTGCTGCTCATTACATTTTGTTAATGTTATTTAGCACGCCGCGTGTCACGTAATCGTAAATGGAGCCCCAAAAAGCCCCCGTCAAAGCGAGTTGTCAAGCTGGAAGCTGCGCTAATGACGAAGACAAAAAAAAAAAAAAAAAAAAAAACAGTTGCAGTTGTTACAGCAATAATAATGATAACTAAAAGACTTTGGCTTTAATATGTAATTTATAGTCATTGGTAAGCGTTACGAATCGAGTTAAGGCTAATGTCAAAAGTTTTGCGCAAGCGCGCCAGAGCGAGACTTTTAATTTTAATGACCTCAACACTCTCACTTTTCCTGCTCTCGAGGGCCTGTAATTAAAATTTACACACTTGTGTATATATAGTATGCCTTTATATAGTGCGTGCTGTTGATTACTTAATTAAACTGAAGCGCATCGGCTTATATAAGAGCTGAACGAATATATAAAAGCTATCGATGCGTTGTTGTTGCTGTTGACTTTTCTTTAACCTACAAAGAAAATATATATTTAATTAAAGTGCACGCCTCGTTCCAGCACAAGCATACACACAGACACACACACTAACACACCCACATTTCACTAACTAAACCAATTGGTCAGGCTTCGGTTTTGGGTTGGTCCTGACCGCAAACGAGAACGCCTCACAGTTATAATAATATTGCGCATACGCCACCTACAACGTCAGTCAGCTAGCCCTGGGCCGGGCCCGGTCAGGCTGGCCAGCAACTCCTCTTTGCTGTTGCCTGCGCCAGCAACAACAGCCACGACAACAACAACAACAACAACAAAAACAAAATATAATAACAATATTTTTCAAACAACAAAAGAAATCAACTAGAAGCGCCCTGAGCCGAAGTCAAACCAAAAACCAAACCCATTTTAACCGTTAAGCACATTTGACTAAATCTGCTACACATGGCAGCCCATAGGCGCAGGTTCAGGTGAATGGAATTGCAGCACGGCTGCCCGGCTCCGCTAGGCAGCAGTTAAGGGGGAGGGGGAGTGGGGTGGGGCGGTGCAGATGCAACGACTGCATTTGCTGCAGGAAATGCGCAGAACATGCGCGAGCTTCAACTGGAATGGTCCAAAGTTTTTTTTGTTTTGTTTTATTTTTTTCGGCTAGATAGCAGATCGCTATACTAACAACAATAGATAACAAGAATTAGTGAGAATGGACGGGCTGAAATCGAAGTGGGAATACACTAACAGTTGCCAGGTGGCTGTCGATAATAAGGGTATTCCATGCTGTCAAAAGAATATGTTATATATAATAAATATACATTTAAAATGTAATATGAATTGAAAAAACTAATTTTGCTAGTCTAAAATTCTTTATAGAAAATTTACTTTGTGTATTATATGTGGTGCGAAATTCTGAAAATGAAATTTTAGTCTACAAAACATTTAGAAAGATAGTAAATTTTATACTTATATTTTTTTTCATTATTAAATTTTATTATTGAAAAAATTTAAACAAAAATGCATACTCACAAAAATTAATTTTTTGGTATAATTTTTCATTAGTTTTAAGAGTTTTCTAAACTAATAAGCTAATAGTTAATATAAAAACAATAAAATACTGTATACAAAGAGAATTCTGGCTACTAAACCCATTCAGTTCTCTTAGCTTTTAAGAGACTCTGCCAATTGCCAACTCCTTGCCATAGTTAATATGCCCTACTTGTGAGCGCATTGAAAAGGTAGCACGAACGCAGGTCACTTGTTGCTGCAGGAAGCCAACAGCAGAGCTGCGGCAAAGTTGGCAGCGGGGCGCGGTGGCGGCAGAAGCTGACAAGAGGAAGAGTAACAGAAAACAGCCCACATGCTGCACACACGAGGCGAGTGAAAACAGTTAAGACAACAACAACAACGACAACAACAATAACAGCAACAACTGCAAACTGCCAACTGGCAACAGGAAGACCTTAAACTTGGCCTCAACGGCAGCAGCAGCAGCAACGACGACGGCAGCAACATCGTGAACAGCAACAACAACAACGAAAGCAACAACTGCTGCACAGTCAAACACACAATTCAATTTTATTTCATTTACGTTGTGGTTGCTGTGGCTGCTGTTGTTGTTATTGTTGTTGTTGCCATTCGCTGGCTCGTTTGGCTGCCTGGCTGGCAGTTTGTGTGTGGGCCGCTGCCCGCCTGCCCGCCTGGCTGCTCCTCAGCTCCTCAGTTCGTCGGTTCGTCGGTTCGTTTGGATTGCACAGCTCCTCGAGCGCCAGCCTCATGAATGGGAGCCGCTGCTTCTAACTCATTTCTACTCTTTGTTGTTGTTGTTGTTGTCTTCGGTTTGCTTTTTTGTGAATTGGCGTAAAAATGTTGTGAGAACAAATGGTTGTTAACTTTTGCACATTTTTTTCGCTCGCAACTTGGTTTTTATTTTTATTTTATTTTTTTTTCTCTCTATATTAGTTTTTGTGTTGATTTTGTCTTTGCAGCAGTTCTTGTTGCTGTTGTTGTCGGCGTTAGATTGCGTTTAACTGTTAAACGAATGAGCAGCAAGTTCGTTGCCTAAATCTTTCGTTTATTATTAGCTATTTTTTTTGTTTTTTGTTTCGGCGCGTGATTTTATTGCTTGTTGTTGTTGCGGCTGCTGTAATAATAATAATCACAGTTTATCCGTTCAATGCAGTCCAGTGATTGAAGCGGCTGCGCCTGCGCCGTTAGGGTTACCTAATTTTTTATGTTTTCTTTATTCTGTTTATTATTACTTTTTGGGTAGGGCGCAGGAGGTTATGGATTAGTGGGACACACAGGTGGGCAATGCGAGTGTAGCTCATAAATTGAAATCATAAAGTGTGGGCGTCCACGTAGTTAGCAGTGACAGCTGGAGGGGGCCTGCTGTGCGCAAGGGTGGGAAGATAGATGAGCGAGGCAGGGATTGAGATAGTAAATTACCCGAGGATAGCTTAAGATTGAAGAATGAATGGAATGTTGCGATAGAGGCTGAAAAAAGGTATGGAGCAAAAAAAAGGAAGACAAAATAATGAAGAGGAAAACAAGGAATAGGAGTAAGAGGGACGGAAACAGAGCGGGAGAAAGAGAGGGAGAGCTTTTGCACGTCTTGAAGCTCTTGTATCAAAAAAAATTCTTTAATTTGCTATCTCTTAATAATTACATATTCAAATATGTCACGAAAGTGAAACAAAATATTAAGTGATTGGAAAATCAGATTAAAAGATAAATCAAAATTAGTTGGACTGCTGCTACGAAAGACTTTGCTTAAAAAATTATTGCATTTTTAGAGCTTATATAGAGGAGAAAATTTAAAAATTATATGGCATTCCTTATGTACTATAAAAGATATTTGTTTCTATAAAAGAGAAGTTAGTGTTGGGGGTATTTAGCTGCAAAGCGCTATTATAGTTGGAATTGTGCTTAAAGAGCGTTTACCTTGTTCCTTTGCTCCGTTGTATTTTATTGAATATTTGAACAACATGTAAATATCTTACCGAAGGTGGAACTAATTCCTAAGTTTAAGTACTATAGAGCCCAAGTTGTCATTGTCAAGTTGTCACCAATGTCTTTCTTCTTATAGCAGCCATATGGGAGCTCTTTTTTCAAGCTCACCTTAAACGATTCATAACAGAAGCATTCAAACCAAACGAACAACCTTGAAACGTCGACACCAAATTCATCACAGATGGGCGCCATTAGTTGAGAAAGATAAAACATTTACATATATTATGACATCAAAGATAAAGATTGCTTATTGTGCAGAACAAACAAAGCGGAGACAAAAAGTTAAATCGTAAAAAAGACACTGATTGTAGAATATTTAAGACAGCCATAAAACATCACATTGTAAGCAACAGGAGACACACGAACTAAAGATCAAAAAAACTTTGTAAATCACACAAAAAGTTGCCTTTCATATGCAAAAAAAAAGAGAGAGAGAGAGAAAAACAAACGTATATGAAAAATTCATTTTGTCTTTTGATGGCTGTGTGACAAAAAACCAAAAGGCAGCCGAGACGAGCGACAACTATAGTTTTTACTGAATTTTATTTTTGTGTTCGGTCTGGCTAAACCAGATTTGTGAAGGTCAGCTCGTTTAACACCTTTGCCTGTTAGGGGGAAGCATTTTAGTTGACTTCCTATGCCAGCGGCTCTCTCCGCCTCTGACTCCTTCTCTCTCTTACTGCAGCCTAAACGTCAACTTTAATTGCGTGTCAAGTGCTCATTTGGCCAATAAATCAGACGGCCAACTTTGAATGCAAATACCACGTTGGGTCACATCGCAGTCGAGCTGCAGAGTCTGAGGATTGGGCCTGGCCTGGCAATTAGCGCAGCTCATGAGCAGCGTTGGATTTATATTATTAGATACGTTTACAGTTATGCCAACTGATTTGTGACTGTCGCTGCCTTTCCTTTCTTACAGCATTTAGTCAAAGTCACACCAAAAAAAAAAAAAAGAGCTCACAGCCCAGACACAGTCGCTGCCTCTGTCTCCGCTCCTCGGTCGCAGCCTCCGTCAGCGTCAGCGTCATCGTCATCGTCATCATTCTCATCTCGTGGTGTTGCGGAGTAGGTTAATAGTGCCAAAACGTTGCGACGAGTCATTGCAGCAGCAGCAGCAATAACAGCAACAACAACAGCAGCAACTGCAACACTAAAGCAACAACAACATTTGTTGCCATGTCTCTAAGAACAAACGTTGCGCCATTTCTTTTGTGGCACAGCAGTTGCACCCTTTCATTCGTTTAGACACTTTTCCCAAGTACCTCACCTTACCTTACACCCCCCCCCCCCTCACTCCACCCCTGCTCTATTGGCAAATATCATTATTATGCGCCCAGGCTCGAATCGAAGCGAGTGCAGCATATTTATGCAGCATTATTATTTATTTTATTGACAGCTTTTCTCTTTGTATACTCTAACAGCTGATTGAGAGTCCTTTGCATGTGTCGAGCAGCTCAAGCATTTGATCAATAGAGCTTGTACTTTTGGAGACTATGTTTGAAAGCAAATAATGCCTTGAACACATAAATGATCTTCGAAAGCAGATGTCTTGAACTACGCTAGTAAGCTTTGTTTATCCAGTTCATGCTGAGAATTCTTAAGCAGAAGACTAAGGGCGGGTAGGAAGCTTTTCCCTCTAGAGCATGAATAGAATCAAGGAATAGAAATCATATTTGAAGTCCAACTTTGTTCTGAAATATTCTTCAAGTATTCTAAAGTTTTGTTTAGGATGGGAATTCATGGATAAAGTAGAAAGTACCTTTTATAAAAATTAATATAATTTAAATAATATACATTTTCTGAAAGGAATATTGTATTTGAAATAATTTGTACCTAGGAATTTTTGAGTGTAATAAAAAGTTCGTGAAACAAATATTACGCTCCCAAATTATAAAGATTTGAGAACAACATTTTTAATTGTAATCTCTGTAATCTGTAATCTCACTCTGTCGGAACTGCTTCATGTGATGGTCTATCTCAGAGTTTATCCAACAAATTCTAAAGAAGAGTGAAGATGCTATTTTCCAAGAAAATGAGTAGAATTTAATAAAATATTCTCACAAAACTTAGTATACTCTCACTATAGAGCATTCGAGCATCATAATAACCACTCGGCGCTGGCAACCCATGCCCTGTTGTCTTACTTAATGCCTTGTGATCGACACAAGCTCAAACTGAATGCCCCAATCGAAGGCAACATGAAGTTGCAAGCAACAGCAGCAGCCCAAACTGCAGTCAGTCCAAATCTGCAAAGACTGTTGCTGCTGCAGTCCAAGTGCCAATAATTTTTAGCTGTCCAGAACGAACCTTTTACTTTGCGCTAATAAATTGCCACTAAACGACTTTGTTTTTTTTTTGAGTCTGCGCCGTGCGGCATGCGCTACAATTGTTGCGCCATAATTTCCCATCAAATTTTTCACACTCGCTGCGGCTGTTTGGCGATAATCAAATATTTGACCTCTGCAGCAAATAAATTTCAATGCAATCGCAACGGCTAAAACCGCAAAAAACTAAAGGAAAAGAAAAAAAGTTAAAAAAAATTGTGCCCGGCAAACGTGAAAGCGCAGCGCTGACGTCGCCGTCGCCGTCGCTGTCGACGTTGCGTGTTAAACACAATTCAAAGTCTATAATTATTGTAGAATTGCCAGCAGAACCAACACGGGACCAACACGGGACAGCCGCGCACAGAGAACTCTGAGCACGTTTCCCGAGCCCGAACCCAGCCAAGAGGCTGGCAGCTGCGAGCGGCTGCGACTGCACATGGAACATGAAAATTGTAGCGTGTTGCTGCCGCTGCCGCTGCCGCTGCACAAGAAAATTCCAAACACACATTCTAATTCCACATTCGCCCAGACTTGACACACTGCTGGCGGAGGGGGCTGAGGCAACAGCAACTGCAACTGCGACTGAGGCTTCGGATCGCTATCTCTACTCAGCTGGTTGTGATTCAGTTGGGGCGCCTGTGAGAATCGCTAGCTTAACTGTTCACAGATCTACGCCAGCTGCCGCTGCTGCTGCTGCTGCTGCCGATGCTGTGTGTGTGTTTGTGTGTGCAATTAATGCCCAGAACTGTGAGTTGCCATTTGTGTTTGCCTTTTTCGGGGAAGCGGAAGCATTGTACACGCCCACTTGTCGCTCGCTAACTGGCATTGCAGTTGGCAGCGTCTGTTATTGTTGTTGTTGTTGTTGGGACGTGCCATATCCGCAGCAGCAGCAGCAGGACCTGGGCACCGCCCACACACACACACTCATACACACATTTGAGCTTTTGCCGCGGCCAGTTGAAAGTTCTTCTGCCGACTAAACTAATTGTAAACTGTTGTTAGCCAGTTGCTTAACCGTTTGCTTGTTAGCCGCTTGTTTATTAACAATTTAACGCTCCACACGAAAGAGATTCGTAACAGACGCGCGTATGTGTGTGCGCGTGTGTGTTTGTGTGTGTGGGTTGCGGGAGAGGGGCTGGCAGGGGGCGTTACTTATCAACCGGCCAGTCCACTAACAAATTTATGCACTGTAAACTGTTTTGGCAGCACATAAACTCCTCCGTTTTATGCGCTGACCGTTTGACCTTTTCCATGTGTTAAGTTCTTCACGCTTGTTGTGTTCCTCATGTTGTTGTTGTTGTTGTTGTTGCCTTCGTGTTGGCTGTGTGTTCATAACTGTCACAGGACTGCAAATGGGGCGTGCTGGGTGGCTAGGCAACTGGTGGGCGTTTAAACGTTCACAGTTAAAGCTTTGGGGCGCTTTTGAGCTGTGCAAAAACAAAAGACTTAGGCAACGAACCTGGCTGGTATTAGCCTTATTCTTATTCTGGGAAAAATATGCAAAAGAGCACTTGATAAACACGAATCGAATTTAAAACGATCAAATAAACTAGTTCTTACAACCAGATATTGAAATTTTTATAGAGGGGAGTATGCCGTTAAACACTCACAATTTATGAGATCCTATTAATAAAACTTATGTTGTATTTGCAGTTGTAATGAAGATGAAAATCCAAATGGCATAGCTTATGAAAATGTATTCAATTTGACAAAGTTATGGGAGTTTGACATCTGGGGAGAGCAGAATTTGGAAATTTTATACAAAAATGTTACCCCCTCAGAATCAATTTTAATGTTGCGTTTTTTTACTAATTATTACAATCGATTAAAAAAAAAATGTAATATTTTAAGTTTTTGAAAAAGAATTTTTTTTGAAAATAAGTAAATGGGGACATGATATTTTTCCAGTAACTATCTAAGTTTTTAGATATGTAAACTAAAGAAAATAATAGCATGAGAGTGTTTATTAGCAAACTAAGCATAAGTTATTTTCTGCCATTGTCATAGCCCTTAAACTAACTATTGTTATTTTTTTCATTGTACTTACAGGTAAGTTGTTCACATCGAACAATCGGAATACGATCTCGGGCTAGTCTAACCAGGCGTTATGTAAGTAAGCAACAGCTAATGCAAATAATTGGCCAGTTAGTGGAATGAGGCAGACCAACGCCCTGGTGGGCAGCAGCAGTGAAAAGCAAACAAAACCCAAGCGAAATTGTAACAAAGCCAAAACCAATTTTAATTTCAAATGTTAGCGATTTTCGTGTAAACAAAATGCGAGTGTGTGTGTTGTTGTGCGAGTTGCATAAGTTGCAATTTGAGCTAAATAGAAGCCAGAGACAGCGATATAATAACGGGCCAGCCGAGCTAATGATGCGACATGTAAGCCGCATGTGCAGTCGAGGCGCGCTTGGGGCATGCAACGGGCGGTGGCTGATTTGAAAAAAGAGTAAAAATGCGTCACGCTTACCGTTAGAGCACGCACGCAGCATGCAAGCTGCGCCACATGGGAGTGCTGTGCCGCATCCCAAAAGTTCGAAAACCAAATGCGAAAACCCATTGCTGGCTGCCCCCAAAACCGCGCCGCCTGCCCAGCATGTGGCGAGCTCCCTTTTTGGCAAATTTGGTGCAGCGGCAGCATCGTCGCAGCGCCTTTCACAAAATCTAATCAGCAAACGGGCGGCCGGGCGGCCGGCCGGCCATTCCGATTCCGATTCCAACTCGGTTTCGGATTCGGATTGGATCGCAGCAATTTACTCAAGCGCAAAATTAGCAACTAACTTGGCGCACAGTTTGAGCTGAGCTGCTTGATTTACAGCAGCCGACAACAGAGTGGGTGAGCCGCGGGGGGTGCGGCTGCGAGTGCGGGGGATGTTGCCTCAAATAGTTAACTTTTAGCCGTGCACACGATACGTGCCAAATCTCAACATGGAAATCTTGTTAGCCTCGCCGACAGCCTGCAGCCGGCATCCTGCGGGGCAGGCGATTCTAATTGAAATTCCGGGCGATGCCGACGCCGCCAAAAGATGACGCACGGGTAGGAGTGGGCCACCGGGCAATTTAGGCGCTACTCGCATGCGGCAATGATGCAAATTTGATGGCATCTGTGCACAATTAGCTGTCAATATTGCGCATACGACATGTATGCAAACCAAAAAACAAAAAAAAGCGACACAGAAAAGAGACGAATACGCCGAAAGAGCAACAAACGAATGGCAAACACAGCACACAACAGCTAAGCAAACAAAAAACTGAATGACTGACTCATTTGCCAGCGTTTTGCAACACGCAACAAAAATCAACACACGCAACTGACCAATCGCACAGTGGGGCAAGTCTTGAAGTGTAAAAAAATATCAAATATTCAAAAATAAAATAGTGGAGATTAGATTAGTTAATAAAATAGTAGGAGGAACAATTCAGACTGATAAATCAAGACAGATATATATAAATATAATATCATATATAATTTTTGCAATGGTGCAGAAAATTATTTGCAATAATTATAAAAATAAGAAATTCAGATAAAATATAAAAAAACAATTCACAATTCTATAGCTTAAAAGAGAGAAAAATATATGAAAAAATAATTTTGCTTTGCTCAGTTTGTTTGACAGTAGCTTGTGCCACTGTGCGACCACAAGTGGCGTCCAGTCGATCGTAGCTAGGCAACAGCGTGACTGGCATCGACACCTCTTTGGCTTTGGCTTACCATATTTATGCCTATGGACGCACTAGGCCCATCAAGAGCAGCGACCATTTGCATAAAGACGCCAAACCCACTAAATAAGAAAAAACTAAACAAAAACCCGCCCCATTTTAAGGCGCAGCCACTTTAAACGTTTATCGTTAGACGCCTGCTCTCAATTTGGTGCGTTGGGCAACGCTCGACAGTCGTCGATAAAGGCCCCAACACAAAGTCCGCTGCAATTTCCATGTGTGACACATATATTTTTTCGTGTGTGTGTGTGTGTGGAACGGTAACAGGTGAAACATGGCCCACGGCACAGCGCGTAAGTGAGTCAGACTCCAACACTGAATAGTATATGCATATATACATCTAATATGTATGCAGATCGGGGCGTTCCGTTGAGCTGCGACTTTTGCAGCCTCCAAATTGCTCTCAGAATTTATGTTATGCTTATGCCATGGCACGCTCCGGGCCAGTCTCGAATGGTGAATGCAGCCCAAGGAGCGTGCACCTTGCGGCCATTTCAACAGCACTCGCATAGGTAAATCAATGTAAAGTGTGTCAGCCATAAGGCTTAAAGACGTTAACTACTCCCTGGTTTGGGTCACATTTTTATGTGGCCAAGAGAAGTAGCATGCCCCGCAGCTATGGGATAGTAATTAGTAGAGAACTTTTAACGAGCTTGCGAGTTTGTGGAATACAGCAAATCGGAAGTTGGGAAGTGATTTTTTTTTATTTAATATTTAATTTTAAATATTAAGTTATTTCACAAATTAAAAGAGGTTTATTTATATTATCATTTTTGTATTTATTGCATATTTGAGTGATATTATGATTTTTTTTTATATTCTTTTATATTTTTGGTGCATTTGTAAATATTTTTAGAGATTAATTTATAGATTATTTTTAATGGCGATCGAAATAATTGAAGTCTATTTAGCTGCCAATGGAAGGATATTGCTCTTTAATCTGATTCCTATTTACGTAATTCTTATTGTTAAATTTGACACTTAAATTATTTTTTGTACAAATACCATTTAAAGTTGATTACAAACTCAGTTCTTGTATTCGATTTCCTATATTGTTCATGGTCAGATTCTAAATCGCTTTAGCAATATTTCAACAATTTTTTTTTATGTTTGAAAAATGTAGCATAATTAAAAACATTTTAGCGGCAGCCTGCCATCAGAAGCTGTAAAAATAATTATCGTAGAGCCCATTTACCAAAAGTTCTTTCTCTATAAATCAAAGTCGCCTTCTGCTGCTGCTTCTAGAATTCCACAGCAGCTTTGGAGTTTAATAGCCTACGAAATTACCGGGTGGTCCATAAGCATTAAGTACCCAGAGCACAATGCACATAACACACACACACACATACACACACACACACACACACACACTCACGCACATACTGTACACATAACTGCTCATAAGCGATCATAACTCAATAGCCGAGGCTCATTAGCAGCACACGCAGCCAACAAATACCGCAGCTATTAGGGCATAAGGAGGGTGTGGAAGGGGTCTATATAGCGGGTGCTGCAGGTCTGCGCACTCAGCTTAAGTGGTAACTTTAGCCTGGAACCTGGAGCCTCCAAACATTGTGTGCTACAGTAGCCTCAATTTGTACAAGTTTTGTTCCAGCAAGCAGAAGCATTCTAACTAATAGCCAGAAGAGTGGGCGGAAGAGAGGGGCGGGATGGAGCAAGGGGTGGCACGGCAAAGGGGCAGATTGCCATAAAAAGTGGAGCTCAATTTCCTAGCTGCCCACGAAGTCGTCGCCGTCGTCATCGTCGTCGTCGTCGTCGTCGTCTTCATCGTCGCCGCTGGTCACGTCAAGCCGTGCGCGTAATGAGCGTTAAATTTGTGGCCCGCTTTTGTTGGCATTTCTTTTGACTTTTTTTTTTGGTTTTTGGGCAAGTTCTAATCACCGCAGAACACGCTTCGTTATTAGTTAAATTAGTCACAAAACGGTTTCCAAAAACATTTTCAGCCCAGGCAACTTTAATTGCAAATTTTTCAGCTGCTTTTTCGTTGTGGTTGTTGTTGCCTCTAATGAAAACTCATTAAACGCTTTGGCGTTGTTTTTTTATAGCCTTTTATAGCTTTGGTTCTTTGATGGGCTGATCGCCAAATGTGGGTCAGCATAAATTATGAAAGATATAAATTATGTTTGGGCACAAGACAAGTACAAAGTACGCCATGCAGCATCCAGTTCTCGGTTCTCAGTAAGTCAGTTTCTCAGCTCTCAGTTACTCCGTTTGTCCGCCTTTTGTCTGCCTTTCACTGCTATCAATAAATATTTTCGTTTCGCTCAGTGCGATGTGCCTGCGATAAAGACAAACGGCCTGCCAATATGAATTAGCTAAGCGAATTGGCCATTTGGCCAGTTGGTAAACAGGAACAAAAACAACTGCAGCTACAACTGGCTGCTGCCTCTTTGCCTGTTGCCTGTTGTCTGTTGTCTGTTGCCAGTTACCAGTTGGCAACGTGCTACGCCAATATCATCATTATCATTAGCACAGGCTTGCGCCCAGCGAGCAGCCAGCAAAACTGTAGCAGTTGATAAATGTTAATGTTGATAGCCAGCGAAAACCATAAAAAAGAAGAAACACAAGCACAAGGCTCTCGAATATAATTTATTTCAAGCTTTAGATGCCCTTCTAAAATTTTGGGCTGGTTTTGCTTTGGATGAAAAATTAACTAACAAATCTAATTAAAAGTATATTTATGATATTGTGTAGATTCTATAAAAAATACGAAATGCTAAAAGAATATTATATAATATATATTTATTAAAATAATAATTAAATTAATAATAGTAGGTTTTTTGTATTACATTTTATCGCTTACTTCACTACAGAAATCAAGCATAAAATAGAGAGTTTTGAAGAGGTTCCATAAGAATTGCAACAGCCAAATAAATAACTACCCCATAATATTTAAATACAGTCGCAGTTATCGTGGCTTAACTAATGCACTTGTCAAATGGTGTTATACCCTTGTGGGTAAGTGTATAAAATGTGCATTAGCTTCCTGCGAGCCGAAGGTTAACAAAGTTCAGCCACAAATTCCATTCATTCGGCTGCAACTGAAGCTGCACTCATTGACGACGACAACGTCGTTGGTTGTTGTTATTTGTTGTTTGTTGCTTTTGTTGTTGTTGTTGTTGTTGTTAGCTTTCAACACGCTCTGCCAATAAATTTGCAGCACTTGTTACTCTTTTAACGGTCCCGTGGCCGCTCACCAAACATTCCTTGGCATTGGCATTACCGCCAGAGATCTATTTTTGCTTAACAACAAATATTTTCCTGTACATTTCTTGTTGTTGTTTTTTTGTCTGTTTTTTTTTTAGCCATGCAGGAAACTGAAATTGCGCTCCATTAAAGGCTGGGCAGCCGAAAAACTTGTTGAAATTTCGCCTGGCCAACTGCGAGATGCGGCTCATTCGATTAGAGCTGATTTAGCCAAAAGGTTAAGCAGCCGCCCAAAAAGTTTTTCCATGGAATTTCCGTTCGTGATGCTTTCCGCTTTGATTTTTTTCAACAGATTTCTTTCATTTTTTTTGTGCTGTTGTGGAACGTTTATTTGATTGCATCGCTTTGTCATGGCTTAATATATGGGCTACTGTGCCCGAAGTGGGCACATGGTATATATATACTATATATATTTTTTTGTGTGTCTTTTACTTAATTTGTCAAATCACCTTCGGCATTTTGTAGTGGACTCGAGTTTGAGTCCATGCCCAATGATTTGCATAAACAATAATATGGCCAAGACTAGGGGCCCACAGGCAACCTGTGCTATTAGCCTAGAAAGCACGTATACAAGCACATATACACACTTTACATTCGTTTGGCCATTCTTCAAAGTCTATCTAAGCGCCTGATAATAATGATAATGACAATAATGATAATGATGTTAATCTTTTTGGCAGCTTTTTGTTTGTATAATTGCCCAGGTTCAGGTGCCTCGTTGTCTTGTGTTTGTTGTTGTTGGTTTTGCTGTATCTTCAACATTTTGTGCTAATCACTTTAACATTTGCAGCCGCTTTTTGACCCGCTTTTTCATTCAGAATTGTTGTTGTTGTAATTATATATATTGCCAAGTAAGCATTTACAGTTTGAGAGGCGTTGCGTGTCTCTAATGATGTCTGATCTATGCGAATGCTGACTGAACGCAGAAGATGTCTTCGATTGGGCAACAGTCACGTCACGTCACGTCACGCATAGATCATGCAAATGTTGAAATCTTTACGACCAGAATGATAGATTTTTGCTATTATTATTATTGGGCACAGCGTCTCTAGGCTGGCCAAAATTTGCATATAAGGAAAGTTTGCGAATAGTTTGGCAGAAGGTTTGCCAGAATTGTATTTGAAATGCGTTAAATGATGAATGAATATCTAAATAAGCAGTGCTCTTTGATATGCCTATAGATTAAGAGTTCGTCGCTTTGAACATGCTTTTCCCATAAATAACACCTAAATTGAATGTATCTATTTAAAAGAGATAGCATTTGATTAATTAGTTACTTATTATTGTAGAGTTATGAATGAAGTAACAAAGTTTTAAATAATAGTTTTATAATACTTAATAATTTATTTCGAATTCAGCGTATTTAAATTATTTAATATTTGCTATTTCCCAATATATTTAATGAATTAATATGTTTAATCAAAAGTCATAAAATTCTACACTTATTTATTTTTTGCAGTCGCACAACAGTTTGAATATATACACTCACAAAAAATAAATAAAAAGGAAACCTATTCAGAGATCAGATTTCAGGGAATGTCTTAAATTTCTCAAGTAGTTGGCATCGCTTTTCAATTGTTTGTTAAGCTTTACATAATTTCGCAGACGCCTTTGCATTTAATTTTGACTAGCTTATCTAATTTACTAACTGATACTTGTATACACATACATATATATATTTGCTCAACTTTTCCGCCTTTATTTATATTGTTGTTGCGCACTATTCCAGCTGCACGCCTGTCCATGCAGCTGAGAGGGGGGGTTGGCAAACATTTGGTTCGGCGAGATCACGACACTATCAATTAGAGGCGGCCAAACGAGAGACAATTGTTTAGGACTCTCAAGACTGTAGTGGGACTCGTTAGCGGGGCGTGTCAGCCGTTTATCATTTCTGCAAGTTTCGTAATGGAAAACAAAACTAAAACCAAACAATAAAAAACGTTTCGTGAGCTGATTTTTTTTTTTTTTTGGGCGGTATAATATCACAATTGCTCTGCATTTGTTTGGGAACTTTCGGAACAGCGCCTAATTATGCAAGTGGTCAACACCCATAGAAAAAAGAAGCAGAAGCGGTAGAAAAAAAAACACACCAAAACATTTCTTAAGCTAATTTGCATGAAATTAGTTTCAAGCTGGCGTCTTAAAGTGCAGTTTATACAAAATCTGCGATTTTAGACCTTGAAGCTGCCTCTTTAAAATGTTTTTGTTTTGATTATATTTAAATTTTGAAACTGCATTTTATGGCCGTCTTTTTTTTGTGCCAATTAAGGCCAAAGTCCAAAAACCCTTTTGATGCGTTTCGCTAATGAATGCAGCAGCTCAGCTTTATTATTGTGTGTACATTTTTTTTATAGGGTTTCAGTTTCGCCAGCGCCGCTTGAAGGCCCTTAAAAGGAAATGTTGTTTGTCACACTGACTTATTTTTCCACTGCCACTTGACCAACTGAGACGACGACGACGACAACGACGACAACGACAACAGACAGACAGTCCGACACTCTGCTCTTGTGGTCAGCGTTCAGTCTGCGTTGTCATCTTCTGCGTCTTTTGAAGCTGCCCTCAAAACGAACTGTGGAAGTGAGTGTGTGTTTGTGTGTGCGGTTTCTTGGTTGGTTGCGACTGTGTCTAGCTTATAGATCAAACTGTTAGTAGGTGCAACCAGGCAGACAGGCGGATAGACAGACAGAAAGAGGGACGCTTAGACGACACTTGACGCTGACTCGTCGTGGCCGTTGCTTGGCTTCCTGCTCAGAAAGTCTAAACATGTCGCTGACTCTGCCTGCCCCAGCCGGAGCCTTTCCCAAAGAGTTTGCGGTTTCTGTTTGGCGTAAAGACGGAAAGTGTTTCTTATTTATTTTTTTTTTTTTTGCAGCAGGTATGGCGTAAATTAAATGGGTAAAGCACACGTTGAGCAAGCTTAGATGTTAAATTTATTATCTAAAACTTCTGCTATATTGAGATCTTCATTTCTTTGTATCATAAATATATTTTGTATCTATATATTAATTATATCACTTCAATATCACTTCACTTCTGTTTTAGTTAAATCTTTATTTAAGAAAAGTTGTTCTTATTTAAAATTTTATTGATTTTAACCATCCCAAATTTAATTTGTGCTTTTAGCCTAATCTAAGTCAAATCTGACTGTCTAATTTTATTTGAATTTTCTATCTAGTTGAAGTTGTTGTTGTGCCCTTCGGTTTATAGGATATCTCTTGGTTCAGAAGCTCTTTTATAGCCCACTTGCCGCTGTTGCTTTTGACATGCTGCAGCAGCAAGAACAGCAACAATAACAGCAACAACATCGTCGACGACATCGAAACATGTCAGGGCGACACTTTGACCACGTTGCAATTGCCGCTTGGCTCCAGGCCGCGGCGAAAAGCAACAACGGCAACAGCAATAACAACGACAACAACTCAATGTCAAAAGTGCATTGAAGACTAAAGTCAGGGTTAGCAGGTAGTCAAGCGCAGCCAGGAGGCAGTCCGCCAAAGAGACAGACAGACAAAAGACAGTTTGTTGGCCAGCAAAGTCAGTAAGTCAGACAGTTTGCACAGTTTTTCAGCTGCCTGTTTGTTGTTGTAGTTGTT
The DNA here is from genome assembly GCA_035041545.1 of Drosophila colorata. Lineage (NCBI taxonomy): Eukaryota > Metazoa > Arthropoda > Insecta > Diptera > Drosophilidae > Drosophila > Drosophila colorata. The sequence continues at coordinate 1,317,181 of JAWNLD010000077.1, forward strand.
GTTGTAGTTGTTGTTGTAGTTGTTGTTGTTGTTGTTGCCGCTGGTTGTGTTTGTGTTGCTTGCTGTGATATTGTGTGCAAAAGTTCAAGTTGGCTGGCCCACAGCAGACAACAAACAAAGTGGGCGTGACAGCAGCAGCTGAGTCAATAGTTCGGCTGCATTTTAACGGATGTTTCGTACCCACTAAACTTGGCCAACAAATGCGCTTAACACGAAAATGCAATTAATGAAATGCGCTTTAAACAAAAATACAATTAATGTGAAATTTATCAAATTATTCATTCGAGTTTTAATTGAACTGAGAATATTGACGCGATGAGCGCATGGAAGTTTTCAAAATTACCTGGAAATCAATTTAAAATAAATTCTTTCATTTATATAAATAAAACAGCATAGTAATAAACAGCTTTTTTAAGACGTATGGATATATCAAATTTATTAGTTTTACATACAACATTATCTTCATAATTTCGTTTAACTTTGAGTTTGATTTTCTGTTCTGCTCTTTTGCTCATTTGCATTGCAAAAGATGTTCAACACTTATATGACATCAACGGTGAGAATCAGTTCCTGAGTCACTTGTGCATGTTTTCTGAAACAAGATTGTCACATAAGTCACTCCGATAATATAATATACGCATATATCGATTTATACTAATCAAAAGCTGACATCATTGATGAGTTTTGCAAGCATGGCGAAATTTAATAAAAATAAATTTAAAAAAAAATATGTATTTATATACTGTCTGGTAGTCAATATTAGATAAATAAAAATAAAATCTAAGGTCAGTTCGACGTTTCAGTGTTTTTTAACGAATAATGTTGTACTTACCTTAGCTATAAAATCTCTTTAATTGCCAACACTCCTCCATATATTTTATCTTTATTTCTAATGCACTGCAGCATGAAAAAGCTAAAAAATAATAAACCCGATTGGCACATCTAAAAGAAAAGCGAAAACGAAACTGAAAACAACAAACAAGCAAACAAGTCAAGTTGTTTGAAATTATGGCGCATTTAAGATGTCATATTTATATGCCATTTGCAATGACAGAGTCGGTGTCAGGTCTCGAGCTCTCGGCTCTCAGCTCCCCCACTCGTAAACTATAGAAACTGTCTTGATTGCGTAGCGAAACTGTCGCCGCGCATAAATGTTAATTGTGTTTTATGGCCTTTTCGATTTTTCATCAGCATTTCTTACAAGCGTCTCATGCATTTTCATTAGACAGCTAAATGAAAAACATAAAGCATAAAATAAGCAGACATCGCTTCCTTATGCCACATTTGCGAGGGGCTTCCGCCTGGCCATAAAACTAATCGACGAGCTGCAATCGAAGCGATCCATCGATATGCTTGACCGTTTCTGTCTCAACGCTTGATTTGTATTGACTTTCAATTTCTCTGCATACACACAGAAACACACACAGACACACACACACACGCACACTGCAATTGTCAGCGTTGATTTATAATTATGGAAAATGTTTAACAACTTTTACTTCTTCCGCTTGTCTGCACCTTTGTCAGCTCTTTGGATATACCATATTTATAGTTAAGAGTACGTAGCACAGAATAAACATTTGAGAGCTTTGCAAGTGCACTTTGTTGTTGTTGTTGTCGTTGTTGTTGCACACTTTGGTAATTTGAAAGTGCTAAACGTTGTCTGCTGTGGCATCCACACGTGACAAGTGCGGAAGTTGTTTGGATTTGGGCTGCCTGATAGTAGCGTAAAAGAAGAGAAATGTCGGAAATGTTCAGACTGGACAGCATTTAGCTTGGTCTAACCGCATTCTTATATCATATGATAGTCTTTCAGTAAAATTATTTCTAATTGCTTTTAATAGCTGCAATTTTCTATAAATAGCAGACCTATTTAAAGAACTGTTATACTATTCTATAAAGCTGTTATATAATTATAATTGGTATAATGATATTACAGTGTTTGGTTGATGCGCTAGCTAAGTGACCCAGCCTTTAGGCAACTGAATAATGAGTATCCGGCCTCGAATCTATATATTTATATTTCTTAAGGTTACATCAGAAAATGACGCAAGTAAACTCAGCCTTAAATAAAGTAGACTTTCCAATGTAAATATTTATTACATTTACCAATATTTGCCGGTTAAAAATATAACTATTTAGCACCATTTAATTTCAAAAGTAAATGCGACAGCTCTATAAATAGCAAAGGCTTTATAAAGCAAATAAGAATAGCTACACTGCAATTTATTACATATATCCATATTACGTAAATCTATATTATTTAATCTATATACTGATTCTATGTTAGAATTCGCTTAGTTTTTGCAATCATCTTTTCGTTACATCAGTTTAGATCAATTTACTGCCAAGCATCAAAATTAGTCATGTTTCTGTTTTCGCCTGCCAGTTGGAAGGTTTATAAGGTGCTTTGGCCCCCGGCGTGATGTTCATCGGGTTGGCTTATCTATGCATCTTTCGGCACGGTAGCCGCAAATGCAGTCAAATTGCAGCCTTTTAACGGCAACTGGCAGCTGGCAGCTAACATTGGCGGGTTATCCAGCGCTTTGGGTCAGTAATTAATTCACATCATGGGCGCATGACTACCAGCCCAATTGCTTTGGGCTCTGGCACTTTTGGCTTGGCTGGACAATTGGCCAATTCATGCGCTTTAATTACTTCATAAAAGCCAAGACATGCCATGGCCCTTAGCCAACTATGTTGGCCTAACTGTTCTTTGATTTTTGCGCGCTTTTTCATTGTGCCTGTTGTTGTTTTCATTTTTGTTGTTGCTGCCTTTTGTTGTTGTTTAATGATAGACCTTAAAGTTGTTTTGTTTTGTTGCTGTTCTTTCTTTCTTCCTCTCTCTCTCTCTCTCTCTCTGTCTTCCCATTAGTACTTTTTTTATGGTCATCAATTGTTTAAACATTTTCAAGGTTCGATCAACTTTTAGAGCTGCAAAGATGCTGCCGCACGTCTTTTGGACTTTCATTGATGGTAACTAGACTGTAAAGCTTATGGTATATTGTGATGAGTGTGTGTGTGTGGCACGCTTCAATGACTTTCCTGGGCGGCCATTTCACACCATTAAACGCGTGCATCTGTGTAAACTAGTTGCCAGTGCAGCTCATTAGCGGGCAGTGTTAATCACTCGCTTATCAAAACAACGCCCGCTTTTATACTAACTGTACAGCGCCCAATGGGAAGCACCCACAGCTGAGTGCAGCTTTCTCTGTCCATTGGAATGCTTTTGTTTATTGTTACACATTTTCTACGTATTTTTCGTAATATTTTTCACTTTAAATTTCGGTTTTTTTTTATGATTTAATTAAGTTGTCACGCAGTTTGGGAGGCACTGAAAACAAAAGACTTAGTCAACGAACTGCAGAATGTTTGCTTCTGAAGAGAAGTTCATGACATTCAGGCCTTACAGCTTTGGAAGTACACAAAACAAAAGACTTAGGCAACGAACTTGCAATTTTACGTAGTCTTTCTATGGTAATAGGAGAGCAATAAATTTACAACAGTTTTACGTTAATTGGAGCTTAGACTTGAGCAAAACTCGCCGCGATGAAAAGTAAAAAGCGTAGAAATAGCGAAAAGACAAGAGAAAGAGAGAGCGACATAAAGAGAGAGAGAGAGAGAGAGAGAAAAGTGCTCAATAGAAATTGCGCAGAAAGCTGAAACATAAAGCATAAAACGCCGACTGCCTAGAAAAACAATTTGTAAATTGCTTCCGACAGCAAATTCAATAATAACAACAGCAGCAGCCGAGCCAACAACAACAGCAGCAGCTACAACAAGAGCAACAACAACAACGCCGGCAACTAATAGTTACTTTCAATCATTCATCATCGATTTCAATAAACAATTTCAATGGGTAGCTGGCCAGACTTTACGAAAGGCAGACGACGCACAATGGCTCTGGCACTTGCTACACGTCGAGAGAATGATCCCCGCTCCCCCTTTCAGCTCACTCCATCACCCTATCAATAGACTGCGCCTCAGTCTGGCGCATTTTGAACGTGTGAAAGATTTGTTTTTCATTTGCCAGCCTGTTGTTGTTGTATGCGTCGCTTGTTGTGCTGTGTTGTGTTGTGTTGTGTGTGTGGGGCAGTTGAACTTTCAGTCAAATCTGTGCATGACTAGCCAGACAGACAGTCAGCCAGCCAGTCCGCCAGTCAGTTATTTGGCTTTAGGCTTATTTTCAATTATAATTCGAAATTCTGTTAAGTTTGTTGCAAATTGCGTTTGCTGCTGGTTGGTGTTGTTGTTGTTGTTGCTGTTGTTGTCTTGTCCAGAACCTTGACATTTTATTGCCAAAGGAACGCCGTGGCAAACGCCCATGCAAAATAGCAACAAATTATTGTCATATCAATTTGGCCAAATCGCAAACCCGTTTACAAAACCGCGCGTCGCATTTATTTATTTTGTTTTATTTTGTATTTGTATTGTATCTCATTTTCGGCCTGGCTAAAAGCCGCTCTGGATGGCAAATGTCAAGAGTTAAGCATGCCTAATGATAATAAGTATATATTTTATATGGCTCTAATAAGGCGGCGACAACAATAAGCACTCAAAACAAAAACAACAACAACAACAAGCATAACAAGTTTCCTGTTGCACGATGCCAATAAAAATCATTTGGCAACAACAGCTTAAACAGATTAATGCCAACTGGCACAGTGGCTGTCAAACCTCTACGAATTTATGAGGGGGGTGTGTGTAAAACTTGACAGATTGTATGGGAAGTGAAATTCTATGGATTATAAAAAAATACTTAAATTGTGCTGTAAGCCAATCCCAGTGCTCACCAAACTGTTGATCGCAATGCTTGTCAAACTAGTCAAGGCCTAAGCAGCACTGTTATTAAGGCATGTTATTAAGGAGCAGCTGCTCCTGCAATCTTTGACACTGGCTGCCAACATTTTTGTCATATGCAAAACAAAAGACTCAAGCAACGAACTTGGTACGCTCCACACGACAGGCTGGCACACACATAATTGCTGCATCAAAATTGCTTTTCATTTGCTCTAAAATGAAGCAATTGTTGGACAGCATGGGGCATGCAGCGAGCAGCAAGCAGCAGGTAGCTGGCAGCAGCAGCAACTACAACAGCAGCAGCAGCAGTCAACAGTCCGCGATGCGGATGTGAAACTGCGCATGTGCGGCGCTTCTTTTGTTTTGCCTTTTTGCCACTTTGCGGGCCCAGCTGCTTAACATGCCACACAGCCAGCAACTGCGACTGCATGTTAGCAGAAAAATATGTAATTATGTTAGAAGCAAGTGCAACGGCTGCCGGCACTCGGAGCTGCGTCTGCATCTGCGCTCATGTTGCTGCCACTTGTTTATTGCAATGCTTTGCTTTTTATTCGTATTTATTATGCAAGTTTTTAGTTGGCTTAGCCCCAGCTAACCCTCCCCCCCCCCTCACAGCCTACAGTTGGGGCTATTGATATTGTCGCTGGCCGCATTGATGGATTTATGTCAGGCGCGTATTGACAAATTGCTGCGATGCTGTGCTTTGCTTTGCCATTTGCTTGCGCTTGGCTTGCTTTTTAGCATCTGCAATTGCCAATAGGCAAATAGGCAAATAGGCAAACAAAAGACTTGGGCAACAAACTGGCTGGGACAATACGGCACTTGTAAAGCAATTTGTCAAAATTTTCGTTGACGACTTAATAAGCCAAACAAACAAGTTCGTGACACAATGCACATACACATATTTATATACAGCATTTCGACACACTGCAAATTTACAAACAAAAACCAACAATAACAAATATTTACAACACAAGCATTATTTATTAATTTCCTTGATTAACTGCCTGTTGGGGAGAAAAAAGAGTTGAACAGCTTCAAAAATAAGTCAATTTCGCGCGGGGTCAATTTCAAATTTATGAACTTGAAAAGCGACAGCAACAACAACAAAAGACTTAGGCAACGAACGCGACTATGATTTATAACCAAAGGCAAACAAGACGTTTATGGACAGAGGAAACAATCTGTGACAGCCGCTGAGAATTGGGTCGAAATTAGCAAGCGTTTTAAATTAAGTTAAAGATGATATGCTATAATTTGGAGTGCTAGCAAACTAGACTATAAAAGGAGGGCAGGCAGCTAAAAGGAAATAGAATAAGTTGAGCTTAAAATATATAAACACTTATGAATATAATAGAAACACAATAAATTAAATTTGTGCTTTTAAACATTCGTGGTCAATTTGATATCAAATTAATTGTACCCTGCTAAAATTTTCACACACTTGAATACTCTATACTCTATATAGATTATAGAGATCAAACTTTCGCTGCCATTGCCATAAATAAACGCTCTAAATATCAACTGAAAAGCGTAAATTGTGTGAAAAATGAACAAAATGAATTTTCTCACACATGCATGCGCCAAACAATATGAAGATGTTTATAATATTTTAATTAATTACGATTTCTTGAACACTTTCAAAGACTCAAATGCTCAAGACTCAAAGTCAAAGCAAAGTTCAATGCCAAAAACAAACATAAGAGAAAAACAAAAAAAAACACACAAAAGCAAAAAGGCATTTATATTGTATGCAGCTCAAAGGTATGCTCCCATCTTCCATCTGTTTTCCATTCGCTGCTGATAATGCTTAATTATATATACATAAACCGCAACAAGACAATGCAACAATACAACAATAACAACAACAGCAACAGCAACAATGAAGCGTACAAATCTGACTGCCTGATAATGTAAAACGAATTCACACGGCTTGGCATTCATGGAAATAAAAAAAAAACCGAAATAATAAAATTAAAATGAGCATTGAAGGTACTCGTACGAATCACCGAGACTCATAGAAAACATTACGATTAAGTGGCCGGCGCACTAGTTCGATTTAATTGAAGTTAGAGTTTTGAATGATGCGTCTAGCTGAGTTTTTGACTATATAGATGAGCTACAAAGCCAACGCAGTGCAACATTGGCTTAATTAATGTTCGCCCCGAAATGAATTGTGCGATAAATTAAATCAAAACTCAAAATCAAGTGCCACATTTTGAAGTTCAGCAACAATTCACAAAAAAAAAAACACATTAAAAAATATAAATGAAAATAAAAACTCATTCAACACGGTTTATTTTTAATTTATTTATGCATTAACCGCCTGTCGCTCAAGTGTGCGACTGACGCTCGGTGAATGTCAATTGACTGGACACAACAACAACAGCAGCAACATTAACGATATATATAAATGAATTTTACATTCAATTGTTGACATCATGAGGAAGTAAAACACGAGGCGGCTTATGCTAATTATGCTTTGCGACAAGGCTGCCAAAAAATTGCACTGCAATTGCAATGCGTATTACAAAATCAACAAAAATAAAACAGACACAACAACAACAACCACAAAAAATGAACAACTTTTTAAAATTCGAATGCAGCTTAATAAGGGCAAGCAAATTAATGCGGAAATTATATAACCATATAGAATTTAGCCAATTTTGTAAAATTATTTAAATAAAAAAATATATGTAAATATATATTAATAAGGGAAGGGAAATAACATGATTATAGTTTATAATTATTTTTTGTTAATTATACTTAATTATTCTATAATTACAAACGATCAGTTGAACATATTCTAGGTGTTTCCTGGAATTAAAATCTAGTAGATCAGCTGCTTAAAAATCCAAGAACTTAGAAATAAATAACATTAAATAAATAATAAAAAAAACGTACAACAACAACAAAAAATATTTCAATAACAATCAGAATTGGGCACTAACACAAACAACTACCAATTTTACCAATATGATGATAACTATATTTTTTCTTTAATCATAATAACTTTTTTACGTTTTCAAAATTGAAAAGTACAACTGCCAACATATTTTTATTTTTATTTTACCTTAAATCGTCTGCTTAGACCCAGCTGACAAGCCTAGTTGTCGCTTCACGCTTATCACAGCATCTGATTTTACAGTTTTTTCTTTGCCAAACAATTTGAGATGCGAATAAACAATTAACTTTGAAGCTGGCGTTGCGCATCCCTTCAACTTGAACTCGTTTGCATATTTTATTGTTGTATTGCGTGAGTTCATAAACAAAATTAAGCAAATAAAAGAGAAAAACACTGCACAAAACAGCCTTAAATATATTTAAAAAATATATGTTTGTAGATATTGGTTAATGGTCGGCCAAAAGTAGCGCAGCAGCAGCTCGAAGATCGCATAAACAAATTAATTAGCATCTATAAGGTCGACACAACATTGAAAATTGCAGCAGTGTATGAAAATAAACAGCACGCTTCGTGGAAGCTGAATAAATTAGTTGAATAAGAAAAAAATATATTTATATATATACATTCAATAGCCAATATCGAAGATCTATTAACAAGCCAGCTTTAAAGCTGATCTGAATGCAAGATATTAGGCTTGTTGCTGGGCGGGCATTGGTGTGTGGAAACCAACCCACTTTATAAAGTGTTGCCACATGTCCGTTTGTTGGCCAGTTCGCAGTTGTGTGCGACTCATCTCCGAGCCGTCGATCGATTATCGATATGATTATTTGTGAACGCTGTTCACACCCCAACTTTTTGGGCAAATAAAAAATAAATCAATTAGCGCACCGACTGACTAATCCAATTTTCCACTGTCTTCTCTTTGTTTTTTTCTTCTTCTTGTTTTGCAGCTACATCACGCCAGCGGCAGCGGCCACAACAACAACAACAGCTGTGGGCACAAATGGCGCCTCCGCGGGCGGCACTAGTCTGGCGGTTTATCCCACGGCCACCGCCCAGGTCTATCGCTCCAACAACGGACTCGATGTCCTCGACTGTGCCGGCCTGGAGCACCACAATCCAACAACAACGGCAACGGCAACGGGCAGCAATTCCAGCGGCAGCGGTTTCTCCCAGCGACTACGCGAATTGGCCGCCTCCGCCGGACTCCTGTCGCTGAAGCCACGCCAGCCGCTGAAGCCCGTGATCAAGACGCGCGGCTCGCCGGGTCCCGAGTTCCCCAAGAAGGTCACATTCAGCGCCTTTGCCACGGTGCAGGTGGTGTGATCGTCCGAATGGGCGTGCCAGCTGAATGGGCGCAGGCACTATGGCAAGGTAAATATGAGCTTTTAAATGAGTATTATATTTTACAAATTTTTTTCTAATTTTTGTTTTTTTGTCCATCGTTGCAGTTACCCCGTGTCTTGCATTGTTAACCGTTATTGTTGTTTTGTTGCTGTTGTTAAATGTTTAGCATTACTATGGATCGGCATCTGGCAGACTTGGAAACATTTCCTTAAGTTAAAATTTATATTTGTGCCATGTCTTTGGCTTGAATCTGTTATGAAATATGTACCAATATATGTATGCTCCATAGCTGAAAATACCTCAAAGACCCTAAACGCTACTAAAGCACTGCAATCTGAATTTCCAGCACAATTCTAAATCTGTTTTCATCAACTGCACCACCCTAATGCTTTGCCTGGAAGACTGACATTTTCAATCTCACAGTTCCTTTCACTATGTATTTCACTATTTCACGCAACTCTCCCAAACAGTATTTTTCACATCTTTCTAATATTTCTGGCAATTCTAATTTTTATGATCACAACCCAAATTGAAGACTACAAACAAAAATTCTAATATTTTCTATCAAATTGTAAATATGTATGAATTTTTGCATAGTCATAAATATATATATCTGGCGTATATATGTGTAATATTTAAGTCTGCTTGAGTGTATATGTATATACCAGAACTTTTACATATGTATTGTAAAAATACGATATAAGAGTAAAATGAAAGATAATTATATGTATGTAACTGCCTTCTAAAAACACAAAATATAAACGCAATCGCTGTATATTGTATTTTAAATATATTATTAAAAATATAACGTTAAGCCTAATATTATGCATGATCAAATAAAATATAAAAACGAGAAAAACAACAAAACGAGTTTTAGTTTTTAAATGTTTGATTTCAAATTTAGCGCGCTTAGTTGTTATGCTAAATGCTTGCATGTGAGTAAATGTGTGGAGTAATTCTGTTAAATGTTGTGTTAGAAGGGGCTCTGTTAGCAGGGAGTCAATCTGTAAGCTCGGAAATAATGCTGTTAAATAACTGGCCACTTGCACGTGAAGAGCACATTTGCTCCGTGAGGAGTATTTCGCTGCTGGAAATTAAGCAACCAGAGGAGTAACTATGTTAACTATATCATCTTTTAACAGTTTGAGTAACAAATAATAGGCAAAATACAGCTGTTGATATGAATGTATGGTTTTAACATGCATACTCAACTTTAACGACTGTTGTTTTCATAGTGAGAGTAGTCTGTTAACAGGGTAAAGTAACTTTTACAGTGAGCAGATTTGCGTGTGCGGTCTGTTAACTTGAGGAGTAGTTCTGTTAACTGAGAGTATTTAGCAAGTGGGCAACGCCAACAGCCGCTTATTTTTGTTTAGTGCTTCGATGTGTACACACTTAGAATTTCCCGCCATTTCTGAATAAATCTCAGGCTGCGTAAAATTTAATTCAATAAATTTGTGGCGTCTCAAATGGCAGATTCACCTTGTAAGTAGCTTGACTGTAGTGCATAGCAAGTATTTAATGGAGTTCCTCGCACAGCTGGTCCGCGTGTCAAACGCCAGCGCATCGACAAAACGGGTCGCTTCGCGGCGCTGGAGCGCCTGAAAGGTCTGAAGGGCACCAAAAACAAATGCGAGGTGGAGCAGGCGGTGGACGATGTCTACGAGGTGGTGGATGAGCGCGAATATGCCAAACGGGCGAACGAGAAATACGGCGGTGATTGGATCGAAGATGGTAAGTCTCCATATACACCTACTCCTGGAGCTGATTGACTTGCGTCCACAGATGGCACTGGGTACGCCGAGGATGGGCGCGACTTCTTCGAGGATGAGGACGAGTACTCGGACGGCGGGCAGGGCCAGAGCGAGGGCAAGCAAAAGAAGGCGGCGGGCAATGCAAAGAAACGGCCGCGTGACGGCGATAAACCCGCCAAGGGCAAAGCGTCCATACGCAATCTCTTCAGCAATGCGGTGCCCAGGAGGACGGACGTCAAGAACAGCGTGAAGGATGACGACATCCTGGCCGACATACTGGGCGAAATGAAGCAAGAGCCGGCTGGCGAGGCGCCGCACAAGGTAATTGCGCCCGCCAAAATTGTGGCCGCCACGCGAAAAGCGGACGCAGCCGCCGCCAAGGAGTACGTGAACAGCTTCCTGAGCAACATCAAGGCGCAGGAGCAGCAACGTAAAAGGAGCGAAGCGGCCAGCGACGATGAGATGCTGGAGCGCATCCTGCAGCCAAAGGCGACAATGCCGCCCAACAAGAAGGCAACGCCAGCCTCACCTCCAGCGGCAGCCAAAGTGAAGCAGGAGCAGATCGAGGCAACTGTGGCTGAGCCTGCGCTCGGCGACAATGACTTGGACTTCAGTTGCCTGGATGACGACGAGAATCAGTTCGAGCTGGCGGCTTCCAAGGCCAAGCCGGAGCCCCAAGTGACGGCAGCTGCCAAGCCGGAGGCCGACGACATGAGCAAGCTGCTCAGCAACTGGGAGTCCATATGCCAAATGGACGACGAGTTCGAGAAATCCGTCCTGGCCAGCGAAGCGGATGCGGCCATCGCCAGCGAGCCCGTGGACGTGGAGCAGCTGCGCTTCTGGTACTGGGAGGCCTGGGAGGATGCGTTCAAGCTGCCCGGCGAGGTGTTTCTCTTCGGCCGCACGCCCGACGCCAAGTCCATATGCGTGCGCGTCCAGAACATCAATCGGGTGCTGTATCTCCTGCCCAGACAGTATGTAAGTATGCCTAAAGATCGGATTGCAGAGCTGAAGATTAACTTGCGCCGCCTCTAGCTGCTGGATCCCATCACGAAGGAGCCCACCAAGCAGAAGGTGACCGCCGCCGACATGTACAACGAGTTCGACACGTGCATCGCCACCGAGCTGAAGCTGGAAACGTTTCGGTCGCGCAAGGTGAGCAAGTGCTTCGCCAACCACGCCGTTGGCATCGATGTGCCGCAGACCTGCGACTACCTGGAGGTGCACTACGATGGCAAGAAGCCGGCGCCGAATGTGCTCAACAAGAAATACGATTCCATAGCGCACATCTTTGGCGTCAACACCAATGCCTTGGAGCGCTTCCTGCTGGAGCGCAAGATCAAGGGTCCCTGCTGGCTGCAGATCAGCGACTTCAGCCTGAATCCCGCGCCCATCAGCTGGTGCAAGACGGACGTCACCATTACCGAGCCCAAGAACGTGGAAGTGGTGCTGGAGCCGGGCAAGCCCACGCCGCCTCCGGCGATCACGCTGCTGACGCTCAACGTGCGCACCTCGATGAACCCGAAGACACTGAAGAACGAGATCTGCATGATCTCGCTGCTCACCCACAATCGCTTCCACATCGACAAGCCGGCGCCGCAGCCGGCGTTCAATCGGCACATGTGCGCGCTGACCCGGCCCGCCGTGTCCAGCTGGCCCTTCGACCTGAACCTGCAGCTGGCCAAGTACAAGTCCACGAAGATCTACAAGCACGACTCGGAGCGGGCGCTGCTCAGCTGGTTCCTGGCGCAGTACCAGCAGATCGACGCCGATCTCATAGTCACCTTCGACGCCATGGACTGCCAGCTGAACGTGATCACGGATCAGATTGTGGCCCTCAAGATACCGCAGTGGTCGCGCATGGGTCGCCTGCGCTTCTCGCAGTCCTTCGGCAAGCGGCTGCTCGATCACTTTGTGGGTCGCATGGTCTGCGACGTGAAGCGCTCGGCGGAGGAGTGCATTAGGGCCAGATCCTACGACCTGCAGACGCTCTGCCAGCAGGTGCTCAAGCTGCAGGAGTCGGAGCGCATGGACGTCAATGCGGACGACCTGCTCGAGATGTACGAGAAGGGTGAGTGTATCCCTGCGCCGGCTGTTAAGGCTGCCATTATTATACCCTGTAATTGTTATACTCTTTACTGTCCGTTCGTATGAACGCTATTTTTGTCGTCGCTGTTGAAGTTAGAAACTTGAACTTGGGAATATATATTCGTGTATACCCGCGTCAGATTAAGTATTAAGATTTTTTGGCTACGCCCACAGGGGGCGTGGCAATTCGATTAAATCGATATATCTACCTCAGTTTTAAAGCTAGCTACATCAGACTCTTTCAGATAGATTACAGATGAACTACTCTAAAGATCGCATAATAATTATTTGTATACGCCCGCTGAGGGCGTGGCGGTTCGATAAAATCAAGATATCTTCCTCAGTTTTAAAGCTAGCTACATCAAACTCTTTCAGATAGATTACTGATGAACTACTCTAAAGATCGCTTAATAATTATTTGTACACGCCCACTGGGGGCGTGGCATTAAATCGACATATCTTCCTCAGTTTTAAAGCTAGCTACATCAAACTCTTTCAGAAAGATTACAGATGAACTAGTCTAAAGATCGCATAATAATTATTTGTATACGCCCAATGAGGGCGTGGCAGTTCGATAAAATCAAGATATCTTCCTCAGTTTTAAAGCTAGCTACATCAAACTCTTTCAGATAGATTACTGATGAACTACTCTAAAGATCGCATAATAATTATTTGTATACGCCCAATGAGGGCGTGGCAGTTCGATAAAATCAAGATATCTTCCTCAGTTTTAAAGCTAGCTACATCAAACTCTTTCAGATAGATTACTGATGATCTGTATGACATTGTTGCTCTCTGTTGCAGGCGAGAACATCACCAAGCTCATCTCGCTGACCATGCAGGACGCCTCCTACATGCTGCGCCTCATGTGCGAGCTGAACATCATGCCGCTGGCGCTGCAGATAACCAACATCTGCGGCAACACGATGACGCGCACCCTGCAGGGCGGTCGCTCCGAGCGCAACGAGTTCCTCCTGCTGCACGCCTTCCACGAGAAGAACTACATTGTGCCCGACAAGCTGCCACAGCGACGCGGCGCAGCTGCTGCTGCTGTTGCTGCTGCTGGAGCCGATCCCGATGCCACCGGCAATGAGACAACAGTCTCAACTGCAGCTCGCAAGAAGGCTGCCTATGCGGGCGGCTTGGTGCTGGAGCCGATGCGCGGTCTGTACGAGAAGTACGTGCTGCTCATGGACTTCAACTCGCTTTATCCGAGCATCATTCAGGAGTACAACATATGCTTCACCACGGTGCCGCAGCCCGTCGATGCGGAGCAGCTGGCCGTGCTGCCCGATTCCAGTGCGGAGCCGGGCATTTTGCCGCTGCAGCTGCGCCGGCTGGTGGAGTCGCGTCGCGAGGTCAAGAAGCTGATGGCTGTGCCGGATCTGTCGCCGGAGCTGCACATGCAGTACCACATCCGGCAGATGGCCCTCAAGCTGACCGCGAACTCCATGTACGGCTGTCTGGGATTCGCGCACTCGCGCTTCTTTGCCCAGCACCTGGCGGCGCTGGTGACGCACAAGGGTCGCGAGATTCTGGTGAGCACGCAGCAGCTGGTGCAGAAGCTCAACTACGACGTGGTCTACGGCGACACGGACTCGCTGATGATCAACACGAACATCACGGACTACGACCAGGTCTACAAGATCGGCCACACCATCAAGCAGAGCGTGAACAAGCTGTACAAGCAGCTGGAGCTGGACATCGACGGCGTCTTTGCCTGCCTCCTGCTGCTCAAGAAGAAGAAATACGCCGCCGTCAAGCTGAGCAAGAGCGCCAAGGGCGTGCTGCGCCGCGAACAGGAGCACAAGGGCCTGGACATCGTGCGTCGCGACTGGTCCCAGCTGGCCGTCATGGTGGGCAAGACCGTGCTGGACGAAGTGCTCGCCGAGAAGCCGCTCGAGGACAAACTGGACGCGGTGCACGCGCAGCTGGTCCGCATCAAGGATCAGGTCGCCGACTCGGCTGTGCCACTGCCCCTGTACGTGATCACCAAGCAGCTGACGCGTGCGCCGCAGGAGTACGCCAACAGCGCCTCGCTGCCCCACGTCCAGGTCGCGTTGCGCATGAATCGCGAGCGCAATCGACGCTACAAGAAGGGCGACATGGTCGACTATGTGATCTGCCTGGATGGCAGCAGCCACGCGGCCATGCAGCGCGCCTACCACCTGGACGAGCTGAAGGCAAGCGAGTCGCTCCAGCTGGACGCCAACTACTACCTGGGCCACCAGATCCACCCGGTGGTCACGCGCATGGTGGAGGTGCTCGAGGGCACCGATGCCAGTCGCATCGCCGAGTGCCTCGGCATGGATGGCAGCAAGTTCAGGCAGAACGCGCAGCGGTGAGTAGAAGCACTATACCCTGCACCCATTGCAAATGGATCGAAGGGTATACTGGTTATTTAAGAACGTGTGCAACAGGCACAAGGAGGCATCTCCGAACCCATGTCCGTCTGTCTGTATAAGCGTCGATCTATAACTATAACTATAAGAGCTAGAGAGAAATCCCCGAATATAGGCTCCTTATTGGCTTGTTGGCAGATCAAGTTTATAGCTCTCGAAACCAAAGGTTCCATATAACAAACTCCCATAACTTTGTCAAAACTGAACCGATTTTCATGTTTGATGGCATTTTGGTTATGATTTGACCTCTTAAATTATTCTGCATTTAAAATTTGTGCATTGTTGAAAATAAAATATTTTTGAATTTTTTGCTCAAAAAATCATGTACTCCCCCCTTACTCTTTTTCAAAAAATTTTTTTTTTCAAAATTTAGAATTGCAAATTTTCAGTTTTAATCGATTGTGCGTCACAATTAGTACAAAAAACAACATTAAAACTGATTCTGAGGGGGTCAAATTTTTTGTCAAAAATCATGCAAAAATTCAGAAAATTTTTGACATGTAAAGCCTCGGATTCATAGCTCTCATATTTTAAACTCCCATAACTTTGTCAAAACTAAACCGATTTTCATGTTTGATACATTTTGGTTATTTTTGACCTCTTAAATCATTCTGCATTTAAAATTTGTGCATTTTGAAAATAAAATATTTTGAATTTTTTGGTCAAAAAATCATGTACTCCCCCACTTTTCAAAAATTTTTTAAATTTAGAATTAAATTTTCAGTTTTAATCGATTGTGGTCGTCACAATTAGTATAAAAAACAACATTAAAACTGATTCGAGAGGTCAATTTTTTGTCAAAAATCACAAAATTCAGAAAATTTTTGACAGAAAGCCCGGATCCCGTTCATATTTTAAACTCCCATAACTTTTCAAAACTGAACGATTCTCATGTTTTTCTGAGAGGGTCAAAATTTTTGTCAAAAATCATGCCAAAATTCAGAAAAAAATTTTTGACATACTGTAAAGCCCTCGAGATCCTGAGTTCTCATATTTTAAACTCCCATAACTTTGTCAAAACTGAACCGATTTTCATGTTTGATGGCATTTTGGTCATGGTTTGTCCTTTAGATTTATTCATCATTTAAAAATATGTATTGATAATATTTTTTTTTTATATTTTGGGAAAAATACTATTATTTTCAACAAAAATAGATAGATTTTGGTTGCCATTACACTGTGCACGAGTATTGCGCAGTCGGTGACACCCGACTGCAACGATCTTGTTTCATTATGATTCAGCTAATTTGAATGATCTGATCTCTGATCTCTCACAGCGCTCAGCGGGAGCGCACGGAGGAGGGCGAGGGTGAATCGCTGCAAAAGTCGACGCTGCAGCTTTACCGCCTCTGCGAGCCCTTCCGCTTCAGGTGCGTGGCCTGCAAGACGGAGCAGCTGATGGCCAGCGCCTACCGGCCGGGCCCGAACAGCAGCCACGTGCCCGTGCTGCAGCAGTGCGTCAATCCGGAGTGCCAGACGACGCCGCTGCAGTATCTGGTCAGCGTGCGCAACCAGCTGCAGCTGAGCGTGCGCGGCTACGTGCAGCGCTTCTACCGCAACTGGCTGGTGTGCGACCATCCCGACTGCAACTACAACACCAGGAGCTACTCCGTCCGGCTCGAGCTGCGACGCCCGCTCTGCCTCAAGTGCAACAGCGGCGCCCTGCTGCGCCAGTACTCCGAGCGCGATCTCTACAACCAGCTGTCCTACCTGCGCTTCATGTTCGACCTCAACAAGCAGCAGCCCCACCAGAAACGTACGTAACCCGCTCGCGACTGAGCGAGCCGCCGGCCGTGATCAATTCTGAGCTCTTGCAACTGTGACGTCACTGTATCGGAAGTTCGCTCTTAATATGACTGAAACTGAAACATTATGATCAGCATATATATCAAAACTGTTCCGATCGGCCCACTTTATCATTTAGCGCCCATAGGAATAATCGGCTAAAATCTAAACATTTTTGTTTTTATACTCTGAACATTTTGAAAATAGGTAAAATGGTTTTGTGCAGAAGAAGCCTTCTCAGATCCCATAAAGCATATATATATAATTCGATTTCAGAGACTATAAGAGCTAGAGAATCGAAGTTTGGGCTTACAAGTCTGTATATGCCATAAGCAGATCAAGTTTATTTGAAATTGTCGATAACCCTCCTTTATCAGTTTCTTTGAGCACATCTCAGAAACTCTAAGAACTAGAGCCGCCAAATGTGGTTCAATATGTTCTCGTTAAAGTAAACGCAGATCAAGCATATTTCATTTTCAAGTACTACAGCCTTCATTATTTAAAAGCTAAAAATGTAACGCACTCTTAGCCAAGCTCAAACCGATATTGTGACGTCACACTCTCCTAAGTTCGCAGCCTTCATTCCGCTCAGTCGTGTAAACTTCCGCCAAATTCAAATACTAACTGCACATTTTGCCCGCTTTAGCTGCCCTAACGCCCGAGCTGGAGCAGGCCTATCAGCTGCTCTACGACACGGTGGAGCAGCAGTTCCAGAGCTCCGGCTACGTGGTCATCTCGCTGGGCAACATCTTCGCGCGCAACCTGGCGCTGACCGCGCTGCAGCCGCCGCGGGTCGAGGTCGCCAGCAGCCTGGCCGATGTTTAGTTTACGCACAAACTGCACTTTTATTAGAGCTACGCACACACTTATGGTTACACACATATAAAGTCTTTGATAAACTAGCCGAGGAACTTGTCCAGCGGAAAGTGGCGAAAGGACTCGTTGAATATGTCCGTGAAGGCCGTGCTCACCAGCTCGTTGATCATCGGCCGCACGAAGGGCAGCCCCAGCTGCCACATGCTGTTGATGACGCCGTCGGCCAGCTGGTTCAGCGGCTGGCCCTGCAGCAGGTTGCCAATGTGCAGCTCCATGCCGCCAATGCGATCCACCTCGACGTGCACCTTGAGCAGCGAGCCCGGCGCGCCCACGCGTCGCACGCTCGTCGTTTGGCTGGAGCGCGAGCACGCGCAATTAAATATGTTAATACAGCCCCAAGTCCATCAAGATGGCACCCACCTGTAGTCGTAGAGCGTCAGATTCCAGTGGCCCTGGCGGCGCAGCTCGGTGCCGAGGATCTTGGCCACGAACTCGTATTCGCCCTCCAAGCTCTTCTCGGGAAAGTATTGCGCGTAGACGATGCGCTGATCTTCGGCATCGCTGTGGAACTTGGTCACCTCGGAGCGCGACCAGCCGTACTCCGACACGTTACGCAAGATCAGCTGCAAGCTGCCCGGGCCATGCGGATCGCCGCGACGCAGCTCCACGAACGACGCCTGATGCGGATCGAAGGGCTTGATGTTGTAGCCGGGCACACCTGGGCAAAGAGAGTGAGAGGGAGAGAGAGCGAGAGAGCGAGAGAGCGCGCTGTTCGGTCTTGGCTCCGCCACTTGAGCCCGCCCGACCCCATCGAGTTGCTCGCTCACCTGTCGTGAAGTAGGCGCGCAGATCGTTGAACACCTGCCGCATGCACTCGTTGTACTCGTCGGGATGCGCTGGGTCCCGGTGGCAGCGGCCGATCAGGTGTTGCAGGTCCGCGTCCACGTCGATTTGGCTGGAGGCTGCCGTCAGGCCCGCCGTCGCAAAAGCAACAGCAACAAAAGTGAGCGCGAGACTGCGGCTGTTACAGTTTGCGAGCAACTGTTGCGACATATTGTGGCTGTCAGACGCTGTTAAATATAAGCGCACATTTGTACTGGTAAGTGTCAAGTACTTTGGTTTTTTACTGTTTAAACTGCTTCAGACAGGTGCGAAGAGCAAAGACAATTGGCATTTTAAAAGGCCAATGATATTTTGAGGTGCGTGTTTGAGGTTGAATTACAGTTTGAGCTGCACAGCTCGTTGCTTAGTTCTGGGTGAATTGAAGACAGCTTGCCATTCTAGCTGACACTGCTTGACCGTTTTAGGGGGGTGTTCAGAATGTGTCTGGGTAATTCGGCAAGCAGTTGTAAATTACTGAAAATGCCCAAAGTAAACATGTTTGGGATTTGTTTAAACGAAGCATCTTCGGGTTAAAGAAGTTAAAAAGCAGTATAAATTGCCATTAAAACAGCCCCATTCTACAGGATTAGTTTTCATTGAAGTTTGATTTTGTACTGAAACTGCTTAGCTGTTCTTGAAGGTATTCTGGCCTAAACTGCTTGGCAATTTAAATGTTAAATTTAAATTGAAATTTGCTGAAATTGTATAAACCAATGGCTAAACAGCGTATTTTCAAATGTTAATTAATTGCATAAGCTCAAGTCTTGTGCTATAATTTCGGCTACTGTTATTTATATATATTATATTATTTTAGCTGTCGATTTTTGAAGATTTTACAGTTTCAGCACTCGTTCGTTATCTTCGAAGCTGTCAATGCTTGTCGGACTTATCACAGCTTTCAGGGCCAGTCCGAACGTACACAAACTCTTTGCCAACGCAATTTAGTGAACAATGTTTTTCAGCTGCTCATCAGTGCTATTATTTTATTTTGTCTTTTTTGGTAATCTCTGCTGCACTTGACCCCTTTTGATGTGTTTAAGTGCAGACAAACTGCTGTTTTTCTCGTGTTTTTATTGTGTCTTTTGCTGTGGTTCATTTTATTTTAGTTTGTCATTACCGAAAAGCGTCGTTACGAGCGCTCGAGCGAGGAGAAAAATTTAATGAAAACAAAAGACTTGTACAAGACACAAACTTGCGGGTGTGCAACCTGCCTGTGTCTATATGCAACTATAGCTTTTTAGACCTGACCACTTGTCCGACATGCAATAGCAGCAACAACAACTACAGTGAAAAGCGGCAAATGTGAATTGTGCAGCTTAGCGCCGGCTCGGGCCAAACTCCAACTGACCAAAGCAAGCAACTACTAAAAGTTAGTGAGTTAGCTAGTTGTTGTTGTTGTTGTTGCTGCTATTTCTTGCAAATTGTGTAATTTCTTTTTTTCGATTTGAAAGAGCGCAATTGACGCGCTTTAGGTGTGTTTGTGTACGTGTGGCACAGTTTGAGAGTCACCACCCGCTTGGCACAAATATTTACTTGTTATATTTTGTTTGTTTTGATTGAACGGCTATTTTTGGTACGTCAACTAGTTGACCAAAAATACTTCCTGATATTTGGGGTGTACCAGAAACTCCTGCGCTTCGTATGCAGCACGAGCACTCAGCTTTACAGTTAACTGTGCCGAATTCGCGACGCGTTTTATACTTTATTTTTTTTTTTTAGCGTGTGAATCATGCGAGCGTCAACTGGCAACTGGCTTCAAATTTCAGGCCGGCCAAATAAGTGAGTGGAAATGTCGCTGCCGGGGCAGCTGGGAGAGCCCGACAACTCAGCTCTTGTACTCTTTTGTAATTGCCATCTAATTTCCTTATTAACTTTGCGACAAGCCCACAATAAAGGCATAAATCATGAGTGCTCACTCGCCTCGCGGTGGCCGAGCTGAATTTAATTAGGCAACATCGTGCCGTTGGGCATTTTTTGACGCGCACACATTCAAGTTCATGGTATTGAATATCTTAAGTCGCGTTTGTGCGTGCCTTGCAGGCCCAAACTGTAACAGGCATTAATTTATTGGTATTGAATTCGATTCGCAAGCCATCTCGCAGCTTGCTGAACAAGTGCTAAGCGAAGGTTGCTTTTAATAATTGCACGTGAATTGAAGCAAGGTCAATTTGAAATCAAATCTTAAAGCGAATCTGCGCGCGCAGTGCACTAGCGCCATCTGTGGCGCGGTGGCCGCAACAAACATGTTCGTTAAGCCACGATCCGAACCATTCGTCAAGTTGAAGCAACTGTTACGTTTCAATTTTATGCAACAGACTTTCGGGCTGTCAAATAAACTATATTCAAAATTTTAAGTATCTAGCTGGTTGCGAATGGACATGGCCAAATTCACTTGACGCTGATCAAGAGTATATATTTGACAATTTTACAATTACACACCTTTTACCGAATTGGAAATAAAAAACCTATCTAAAATTTTTCGATGTTTGGCACGCAATTAAAAATCAGATAATCTTCCCATTTGGCACCGTTTGGCCCTTCCGCGTGGATGTGGGCAAAAAAATGTGGAACGCTTCACGATTTTGCGTGTCATCCTTGCGCAGGGGCCATGCTAATCTTCTCTGTATCGTTCCAATTTTAGTATATGTTCTGCCGAAGCAAGAACGAAATCTACGCTGGTGAGTTGCCTATTTATATTGTAACTGCGCGGAACTGCAAGTTGGGAATTACAAGCCGTCTCTATTAGCGCTCAGGTAGTGCAAACGTATGAGGGTTGGTTTTTGCCTGACTTTCATCCCGTCTGCATTGTTTGATCAAACCAGTATTTTTATCGGAGGGATTTTTAATATAATTTAATACTCTTTCACGTAGTAAAAAGAGTATATTGGTTTTATGCAACAAATCATATCATATCAAATCTATATATCTTGGGGTCAGGAAAGTCGCGAAAATCATATCTCCCGCAATTTTAGACCTCACCAAATTTGGCAGACACTGCTAAAGATACAGCAAACAAATTTCGGCCACGCAAATTACAGAAATCGATCTCTTTAAAAAATATCAAAATAATTAAGGCCATTTTCGACTAAGCTGTTATCATACTCTATCATGTTTTTTTAATTTCATTTTTAAATTTGCTAAAATATTTGTTTAATTTGCATAGATGTAGTCCATGTGTGTGTGCAAGTGCGTGAGTATCGAGTATTGAGTATCGAGTACCTAGTGTTCCATATTTAGAGGAGTCTTTTAGTCATTTAGTAATCATAATTGGGTTCTACCAATTGCGGTGCCAAGTTTGGCCAGCGTCCGCGAGAGAGCCAGGGCAGCAGGCGATTCGGCAAGCGTTTCCTCACATTCGCACAATTGATTTCCATTTTGCACTGGTCTCCGCTGCAGTTCATGCATACCCCACATCTGCACGTTAGGCCGGCTTCACAGGGCGTATCGGTTATGTTTGGGTTACAGACCTCACCCGAGCCGCCGATGCAGATGTATTCGCGACAACCATTGCGTTCGATTGCGATGCTTCCGAGCCGGCAGTTGGGTCTTGTGGCTCTGCCGCATGGCACCTTATAATGGAAATTCCTGTGATAAAGTGAAGCGATATATATATATATATTTTCTGTGAATCAGTAAATTAATGTAAACTTACATGGCGCGACTTTGATGCCAAATAGACAAAAGTATGGCAAGGCCCAGCAGTAGCCGGAGTCTGCCGTGTCCATGTTGGATCAGTTGCTGTTGATTGGGCATTATCAGTGCTCGTCCTGTGCCAGGATAACTGCTTCTGCAGGCCAACCTCGATATTGGCACGCTTTTATACTCGAAGTGTGTTCGGCACTCTTAATTATATGCAAATCTATGTGAATATATCATTGAATCATTAGGAGAAAAGCTTCAAATTGGCGCCTTTTTCAATTGACAATCAATTTTCTCCCACATTTGTGCAGCGGTGCGTGAGCCTTGCGTGCGGTCAGCCCAAGGATAAAATAGTTCAATGCCAATGCCAGAAGGCGAAGTTATTTTTTTTTTAATTATTCACTGATTTTCGGAGTGGCAGCCCCAATAATTGGCGTACACTCAACCGGGTCAAGTGCAATTAGAATTATAAATATGAATGCCTCTCCACTCAATATTTGTTTTTGAAAAATTTCTTGAGCACAATTTTTATTTTTGTAATCTACCTCAAAATGTAATTTGGTTAAATATAAAAATGTTGTGGCTTTGCAGGAAAATAATATATTTCATTTGGAATATTTATTAAACTTTCATTAATGCTTTTCACATTTCTCAAACATATAATTCAGCTTCCATTAGTTGACTTCGTTATTGCATTTGATTTGAAAATGCTTGAGCTGGTAATCCTTTATTCGCCAACCCTTATTAAAGTTAAGATATATAAAATCTTGTATAGCCGTTGGGAACCGTGTAAATTTATTATCCCTGTTGCTCGATAAGAGGTATCTAAATAATTAAAATAAAAAACTTAAGCAATAGTCAAAAAGTTATGTTTGAACTATTACCTCATAGGCATATGAGAGTCAAGTCGCCTGCGTTCCACATACTTTCCCAAATAAGGGCAAATTGCGTATTTGTAAAAGTCGAAATTAGCGTAGAAACCGAAGAACTCTCGTAGAATTTTACGTGTTTCATTTTCATCGACTCTTATTTCTGCCATCAAAAAGTCAGTCAAGTTTAATTTGTTGAACGTAGTGACCCAAGCTGCAAAAACATCGATTCATAAGCAAATACACAAAATATATACGCACAATTGCTATACACATACGTCCCGCCGATGGAGGTCGATTTTCCTGCAGCTTATCGATTCCGGGCAGATGCTTGTGAAGTTGCAAAAAGAAGATGACCATCAGAATGAGAATATGGCTACGGAATTCTTCTTGCAGCCCAATACGTTCAATCCAGCCTCGCAAATATATCACCATATAGCGAGCTGAAAATAAATTGACATATATATGGACATATATACCTGGAGCTTTATGAAATTATTTGGCGTGACACTTGCCTATGGGCTGCAGGTCAAAGAGATACTTGACCAGTTTATTTTGACAATAGGTGTGGCCGCTAGAGAAACTTATGTCGCATTGCAGACCCGTGGGATTATATTGGACCTTGACTATGGGGCACTTGCCTCCAAGGTTACCAATATGCTTCCAATTCGACTCTGAGCTAAAAGCATTAGCAATACGTTGCTGTCGTTGAAAGACTTCTGAAGTAGGTGACTCGCTGAACTCGTTGAAGCTGTTGTCTGAAGTGTGGTTTAGGGAGTGTGAGAATGTTGCATTGCACGAAACCAATATACTTTTTTTTTACTTTTTAAACCGAGTATTAGACCTGCTGTACTCACCAAAATCAACGAAAACATCAAGATCAGAAGTTTCCTGAGCAACTCCCATAATTCGCGATCCAAAAGGATAAATGCGAATTATGAGCTTTGGTAGTTTTCTCTTCAATAATTCCTTCAAATCCTGGACAAAGCTATCATCTGCATTTTGTATGTCTTCGGCTTTGCGAACTTGTTTCACAAGTCCCGACCAGAATGCAGTAGAACCTTAATAAAGTATTAATTTAATAAATAACAAATTCATGTAAAGTGTGGTCTTTAAGCTAACGCAAGCTCATTTTCTCAAGGCAATACAGACGACCGGTTTCCGAGTATTCCAATGCTTCCGGGTATTATTCAAATTGAATAGTTGTAAGGTGTGACCAGCATGCACTTCACAAAAAATGCTGAAAAATAAATAATGTCATTTCGTTTGGTATGCAAAGCGAAGTGAAATGGAACGTATTGAAAATGGAATGCTTGGTAATTAATTTAAACCAATCGTGAGTCCGAGTTTGTAATGGATGATGGTGATAAATTACATAAAATATCTGAACCCAAATGGATCAAAGAAAATTATACTTAAATTAAATTGTATATGCAGCAATGATTGCAGGCAAAACCGAGTCAACAGACAATGTTCCAGGTAATTGTGGCTGATGAGCTCATTTACGAGGCGAATCTTAAGTAAATATTTTCATATAACATAATACAATACACCTTGTCTACGAAAAGCTTTAGCTACTTAGTATGTTTTGAGAGCGCGAATAAT
Organism: Drosophila colorata; assembly: GCA_035041545.1. Lineage (NCBI taxonomy): Eukaryota > Metazoa > Arthropoda > Insecta > Diptera > Drosophilidae > Drosophila > Drosophila colorata. Next base: position 1,342,073 of record JAWNLD010000077.1, read on the forward strand.
GTTTTCAATTCGAAAAACAAGCGTTCTTATCATCTCCATCCACGGTCGGTCAGGGTAGGGAGCGGGGACTGCCGACTGATAGGAAAACAACGAAATGGGCTAAACAAGCAGCTGAGTTCTTGGTACGAATCAGTGTCAATTTGGCAGCGAACGTTGATTATTTGAGACTCGCTGCAATGGTGGGCGAGACAGTTGTTTTGGCGTACTCCGGTGGACTGGATACCAGCTGCATACTCAAGTGGCTGCTGGAGCAGCGCTTTGAGGTCATCTGCGTGCTGGCCGATGTCGGGCAGCGGGAGGACTTCGAGGCGGCGCGTGTCAAGGCGCTCAAGATAGGCGCCAATCAGGTGAGCCGCGTGCAATCTGATCTAATCGGGGCTAATCACGCAAAATCAACCACGTTCCAGGTGATTGTCGCTGATGTGAAGCAAAACTTTGCCGAGCAATACATTTGGCCGGCCGTACAAATGGGCCTTATCTACGAGGAGCGTTATCTGCTGGGCACCTCGCTGGCGCGACCCTGCATCAGTGTGGCGCTGATCGAGGCTGCCCGGCAGCATGGAGCCAAGTACTTGGCGCACGGGGCCACCGGCAAGGGCAACGATCAGGTTCGCTTCGAGCTGTGCGCATATGCGCTGCAGCCGGATCTGCAGGTGCGTGTGCCATTAAAAGGACTATCGAATATTGGTTGGAGCGTGAACGCAACTCGAATTGTCATTGTCATTGTCATTGTCATTGTCAACAGGTCATTGCGCCGTGGCGCGATGTGGAGTTCTGTCGGCAGTTTCAGGGCCGCCAGGATCTGATTGCCTACGCACAGGCCCATGGCATCGAGGTGACGGCCAAGCCGGCGACGCCCTGGAGCACCGATGCCAATATGCTGCACATTAGCTACGAGTCGGGCGTGCTCGAGGATCCCAATACGGTGGCGCCCAGCACGCTGTACGAGCTGACCCGCGATCCACTCACCCAGGCGCCGGCGACGCCCGCACGCGTCCGCGTCCACTTCGAGCACGGCCTGCCCAAGGCCGTTGAGGATTTGAGCAGCGGTCGCTCGTACGGCACGCCCATGGAGATGCTCGAGTTCCTGAACGATCTGGGCGGCACGTACGGCATCGGACGCATTGACATTGTGGAGAATCGCTATGTGGGCCTCAAGTCGCGCGGCGTCTATGAGACGCCCGGCGGCACCATACTCTACACGGCTCACCAGGATCTCGAAGTGTTCGCCTTGGATCGCGAAGTACTCCGCACCAAGCAAATGCTGCGCGATCGCATGTCCGACTATGTGTACAACGGCTTCTGGTTCAGTCCGGAGGCGCTCTACGTGCGCCGTTGCATTCAGCTCGCCCAGGAGCATGTCACCGGCCAGGTGACCGTAGAGCTCCTGCCCGGCTATTGTCGCCCCATTGCGCGCCAGGCTGGCCCCCAAGTGGGTGCGCTCTACAACCAGCAGCTGGTCTCCATGGACGAGCACGGCGGCTATGTGCCGCAGGATGCGGGCGGCTTCATAGCCATCAATGCGGTGCGCCTTCGCGAGCACGTGCGCGCCTTCGGATCCTACAAGACGGATTAACGATGCATCAAAAGTAGTCCTCAAGCTTTGATTCGAATTCAGCTTGCCGCGAACGAGCTGTGTTCTGTCCACTGCCTCTGCCTCTGCCTCTGCCTCTTTATCCGTCTTGAAGGGTCCGAGGTCGCGCAGTTCATTTGAAATCTACTATTGGTACGCACTGTTAAGGACTTATCCGCCAAAGCGCGGATTTTTAGGATGCTGAACGCAATCCCTTCTTGCTTGCAGCAAAGCGGAGATAGTTCCCCATCTGTAAAATCCGCTCAGCACCCATTAATAGTAGCTTTCAAATTACCTGCGCGATTTCGAACCCTTCAAGACTGATTAACAGCAGGAGATATTCGCTGATAAATCCGCTGATAAATTCTTAAAATCACACAGTTATTGATTTCGTATTACTCGAACTTTCTGAGAAATGCAATTGTTAAATTAATGTAATTAAATTTCCATTGTTATATCTTAGAATCTCTCTCTCTCTCTGTTTTCAGTGTAAAAACAGTAAGTCTGTAATTTAGTAGTTTGAGTAATTTTGTGATCCACAAAGATCAACGGATCTTGCAAAAATGTAGAAGATGTTCGCTAGTCAACTATATTTTGACACAACTCAATTTTGTATATACCAGACCATAATTTGCTTATATGCTAGGGACGTCGTGACCTTCACAAGTGCCAAGTTTGGCTATGACAAAGACAATATAAATTAGTGATGTTACAAAAAATCCTCGATCAGCACCTCGATCGATTCTTATAAATAGATTGGCCCTTTCGGAATCTTTAAGCTTAAGCTGAAAACGACTAAAAGAAAGCGAACTTTACGTTATTTATGTTAAAAAAATCGAAACATAAATGCATAATGTTTTCCTATTTTAACTCGATTTAATGCTAATAAAAATAACGTCTACTATTGTGTCATAAGAACAGACAGCTTATTCACAAAACCAATATACACGGCTCCCTATAGCTTATAATGATTTTTTTCACTTCATATTTTAGTACTTGACATCACTAGTAAAATATTTGTACTTCACCTGTCTATTGTGAACGTTCTGCAATTATGAATTTAAAGCAAATTATGTGCTTCACCCACTGCACTCAACAGAGGAATAAAAGCCGCTGTCGAACTGACAGCAAATAATTTGAACTATGTTTACAGAAGAGTACACATACATAAGCATATGTATATGGACTTGAGAAATCACTTTATTGCTGATTCAATATATTTTCGGTAGAAATCAACACAATCCCATACATATATATTTATATACTTATGCATGTATGTTCAATAAAGTAGAAGCAACAGCAAATATCGAACGTTAGATTTCCCAATTGCATTAATCTTGTTTCCGTAGCTGCCAAACGAATAATCTCGGCAGGACAGACTTGGCAGGACTCATTGCACAAGGAAAACAAAAGACCTTTTGTAAGAGGGCTGGGGCGGGGCATTTCGCTTATTTGCACCAGCAAATAAATGCAAAAACTAATATTATTACTACAAATAAACTCGAGCGTCACATACAGCTGTGCATATGCTGGTGACACTATATGTACGAGCATGCCTGTATATATAAGCATATATGTGTATCTTTACATATAAACATAAACGTATATAAATACGTGCGTTTACTCAGCAAGAATTGCCGGTTGGAGCCAGATATATGATATAAGCCGTATGGTAAACAAACTAGTCATACCCTGTACACGATGAAATTGTGGAAAAAGGGTAGACGCTGTTGTGCAATAGAGTGCTATAGGCAGCAGGAGGCAGTGTGCATGTTCTATATGTACAGGGTATCTCCAAGTCGGCCACTCCAGACATTAGCATGCTTGCTTGTGTTAGTTGTTTGTTGTCATAACGAAGTTTTCATACCCTTAGAGATCAATTCAACAAATTCAACAAAGGGTATTTCAGTTAGCTTTTGTATTAGTTGAAGTTAAATTTTAGGAATGATGTAAATAAAAGCAGAAGTGATCAATTGCTATTATCAAACTTTGATTCAGAAGATTTTTATTTGATCGGGTTTCTTTTAATCCTAGAATTGATTTTAGAGATAAATGAAATAGTTTTTTTTGTGTAGAAAATTACATATTTATTTCATATCAGGAATATTTGTTTAGAAAATTACAAAATCTTCATCAAGATATTTAAAAGCTTTTACACAAAGGCCTGCACAACATTTTCCCATAGTTTTATTTAAATATATGTGTAAATTAAATTGACAATATTCAAGAAAAAATGTAGATAGCTTTTTTATTTCACATTTAATTGTCTTGGGTTTCATTTATTTTCACATTGTTTTTTTTTTTATCCATAAGTTATATGTATATTTCTCGTTAACGTTGCTTTCAGAAATAATTGTTGAAGCTCGTTTAGAGCCCGTTGACTTGTTTGTATTCAAAATGTTGGCAGACAGCGTTTCAATGTTGTTAACATGCATATCCTGTGCGTGTGTTCGAGTGTGTGTGTACAAAGTTTCAGTTTCTGTTGCAGTTTCAGTCAAAAGCCCAACCTAAGTGACCATCTCAGTCGGCAGAAAGCAGCAATACAAACTGTTTGCATACTGGACCAGACATGCATCCATCTATCCATCCATTTATCCATCTATCTATCCATCACTCTCTTGACAGCATCTACATCGTGCTGTTATTGTTGCTGTTGTTGTTGTTGTTGTTGCTGGTGTTGTTGGCTTCGTGTGCGGCACGATCAAACATCGTTGACATTTTAACTTTGTGTTAAATGGCAAAACATTGTGCACACATAAAAGAAAAATAACAAAAAGCACAAAAAATTGCCATTTTGATACAAATAATCGAGTAGAGCGAAAGGGGAGGTGGGTGCAGGCAACTCTGCTGCCCCGCATAAATGTTGGAAAAAGTTAAGCGCTCGGTTTTGCGGGATTATTTGCGTGCTTCAAAGGATGTCGCCAGACTTTGCCCTGGACGACAACTTTTTCAGCTCTGTCTCTCTCTGGGGGCTTTTTGTTTTCTTATGGTTCTCGAACTCTTTTATATGTACGCGCTCAACTTTTATTGAATTTGTTAAATTGCATCAAGGGTTAACCCCATCAAAGTGTAGTTTAATTACAGGGCATTATTTCTGAAAGTATTACGAGTAAGTGGCTTTTTCCGAGTGTAGGCAAAATTGGTTAGAGCGCGGTGTCCGACCGAGCCTTGAGCGATAAATGGCGCTATATTGCGATATGAACTTTCGAGACACCTAAAATCATTTGGAAATACGAATATTAATAATTAATACGTATAATTTGTGAGTGAAAAAATAAAAATTTGTGAGTGAGAGTGAGAGAAAAAATAAAAAATTTAAAGAACAGAATTTTTAAAATCGTGTTTAAACAAAACAATTTGTGTAAAAAGAGACAAATTTGAACTCTTTAACTCGTGTTTTTTTTTTTAACTGTGTAAAAAGAGAATTAGGTGCACACAGTTTCTATCTCCTATATTAAATCAATCAGTTTGTCAGTGTGTGGGTGTGTCAGTGGAATTTAATTAAATCAGTTGGATGGGATCTACGGGGAAACTGAAAGCTGCCCACACTTTCCATTTCACAACTTCAATCAGCTGTAAGGTGTGGGAAATAATTAAATCAATTTGATAGGCTCCGCGTGAATTCTATTACTACCTATTCCGAAACACACAAAGTGCAACAGGAAATGCCCGAAGATTCGGGGTTTCAACAAGCAGGGGAAATTAATCCCGGCAATTTCCGGCGCAGAGAGAGCATGGGAGTTTCTGGCGTGATAAAATAGAATTTCGGGTAATTGCAAAAACGCGTTATTTGCTGCTTCGCCAGCGCCAAGGCACCAGGATGTCAGACTTGGCCAACTAGCAACAATTTATGCCCAGCAGGAGCTGCATCGCGGGTTGCGAATTGAGGTGCAGCAGCGCCCAATACTTCAGCAAACATAAATTTATTTATGAGCATGTGGCGTGGCATGCTGCCCCAGGCCGCAACCATTAGCTCCCACTCGCCACTCGTGTGGCATTTAAGTCTGGCCGAAGCTTACGCAGCCCTGGCAACTCTGGCTTGCGCGCCAGCTACTTCCGCCGCGCTTACAAATTGTTTGAGGGCGAATTTTAATTATTCTTCATTGTTTTGATAGCAACGCATGCATCTCTCTCTCTCTCTCTCTCTCTCTCTCTCTCTTTCTCTTTACCTATTGCTCTCCCTTTCTTAGCTGCAACGCCTGCAGCATCAACAACTGTCGCCCCGTGACCCCGGTACGACCCCAGCGCTCGTTCATTTGGATTTGGCTTGCTTGTTGCTGCCCCTCGCCCCGTCTCCTAACGCGACAACTGGCTCTGAGGTGGCAGCGAATTCGAGTGGATGCCATTGCTGACCCAGTCGCAAAAACAATTATTCTTTTGTCCTGACCGAACCCCATCCTTGCTGCAGCTCCGCTGTGGCGGCTTCTTTGGCAGATGCGGTTAGCTACAACTGACTGCTATTTCAGTGTCGGCATGCAAACAATAGGAGTTAGGATTGGAGTGTGACTTGAATTTGCTTACTGGCAGGAATTTTCGCAATTTTATTTTCTCTTATTTAATATTACTGGCAGGGTGTTTTTTCTTTCTGCTGCGCACATATTTTTTGGCGAGTAAAATATATTCAAATATATTTAAAGATTACCAAATGTGCCAAGGCTGCAGCTGAGATATCAGCTTTTCTCAGATTATTATGTTTATACAGGGTGTTTCTTTTACCGTCCAAGTATACATTGTTCTATACTGAGGGTATTTAATTTCGCAACTTGGTTTGTCTCTTTCGGCCTCAGTTCGCATCAAGCTGAGGTTTCCGTCGAAACTTCTTTTGCAAATATCCGTAATTATATAGAAGCACTCCATGAGCTCCAAAGATAGTTTCGTTGACATTTTGCGCAGGCTTTTCCCTTTTTCTTGGCGTCAAAGCTCAAAGACAACCCCTTCAAATAGGGCGCAGGGTACTCGGTTTGGGGGCATGAATGAGTTTTATTATTGAAATTTGTTTGTGTTGACTTTGTAGTTGGCGCTGCTTTTGGCAGCGCATCCCTTTTTGTAATTAAATGCAGATGAAACTCAAAATCAGGTCACTCATACGCCCCGTCAGTCGTCGCCCCGTCGCCCGCCTCTTGCAATAAACTTAACTTTCAAATTAATTTTTATAAATAGCTCTTAAAATTATTACTCTGCCTGCTGAACATTTTTGGCTTGGTCGCAGCTGCAACTAACGTTAGTTGCCAAGTGTTCTAGTTTCTGGCAGTGATTGGTCCTCTTGGCCAGGCGATTTTAATTAATTTGTCAACTCAAAAACAAACAAAAAATAAAAAACGAAATCGGACTCCAGGTGAGCAACTCTTGCCCAATAGTTGGGCAAACTCTTTTTTCTTTGAATTGTTCTGTCCAATGGCTCGTCTGTTTAAATATCATGCTTTCGGCTATAAGGCTTAAAAAATGCAAATATCTGGAAAACTTTGAAACAGTTTATGTCAAAAGTTTTCTTTTAAATTCGTTAAAAGTAGCCAAAAGCTGTAAATCTTGGCAAGCGAGCTGCACCTTCAACCTATGTGATGTGCATTTAAGCAAGGACTTATACACCTGGATGCATATTTATTTAAAAATAAAAAAATAAGAGATGAAGTTACATGTATTTGTAAAGGGCGGTATTTAAGTAAAAGATATTTTAATACTGTATTTTTACTATACTCTTTTCAATAAGTATAAGAAATAGTTCTATGTAATTATTTTTTGCTCAATATTTAATTTTACCTACCGATTCTTTTGTTTACGAGAAACCCCTATTTCTATATTTATACATTTATTATTTTAAATTGGTTGCTGTTCATAGTATTTAAATCTCTCCATAATGATAAAGAAGTGATAGATTTACATTTGAAGTTAGTGAATCACTTATATAGCCTTTATTGGAGTCGCTTCACAGTTGGATTAAATATTTAACACAACTTGTCATATATTCAATTCTAATTATTTGACTGTAGGCAACAGTTGTTCAACTTTTGTTTGAATTTTAAGTTTTTCTGATATTTTGGGCATTTTTGGTAGCTAACAAATCCAAGCAAATTTCTGACTGGACACGAACTTTTATCCCATGCCAAAGCAGCTGGTAAAACTACCAGGAGCAGCAACTGCAACAGTTCAAAATAATAAAATAAATAATAAAGTAGGTAAATAAGTGCCAACACAATTTTCTAGCTGGCCGTGGCCCGTTCTTGCTGCCGTGTTGTTGTTGTTGTTGTTGCGCTGCTGCTCTGTTGCTGCGGCAACTGTGGAACGTGGCAGATTATGCTGTATTATCACCTGTAATTCCTTATTGGCAATCAAAACTTTGCCGCATGCACCACGTCCTGTGCGGCACACTAGACACGCGACAGCAGCGGCAGCAGCGTCGACGTCGACGTCGACGTCGTCATCGCGGCTGCCTTCACAATGTTATCGTATTTTCTAGTTTCAATAAAAAGCGAAATCTGCGCATGCAGCCAAACTTTTAATTTTATTGGTAAACTTGCGGAGTTTTTAACACGCGCGAACACACCCCCAATACACCCGCCCTACACCCCCTACTCTCCCCGACTGGACAAGGGCCACGGCCGGTGCTGGGCACTGGGGCGTATCAATTGCCGGCCACCGATTCTCAGTCTATATATAGCGCACATAGCGACTTTCTAAGTATTTGAAAAGTTTGAAGCTGTTTTCCTGCTGGCCCGCTTAGTAACGATAGTTGGAAGCGATATTAGAAAAAGTTTCAAGCTGACATAATTGCCCAAGAGATCTAACAAATTAATTATTTTTATGTTTGATGTAAATTTAAAAGTAAATATATACTAATATTCCAAGAATTCGAATTAAAAATAAAATATTTCTATGCAAATTTGTGAGTGAAACTTTAAGGAAGTTTTCTTTACTTTATTTTTTTTTGTATTATTTTTGACTAAAAAGCTCTAAAGATAAATAAAAACCATATGCATTATTTTTTATGCAAATATAATTTTGAAAAGCCAAACTTTAATTAAAATTGTGTTCTACTTTTCATATGTAGATCATGACTGATTGAAAAATACTTTACTTACCAAGCAACCCAACTCTTCTCCTCCCCTCGCTGCTGTTCAGAAGCTCTACTAATAACTTTGATTGCACTTTCTCAGTAATCTCTCACGTGGCATACAATGGAGCGCTTGCAGCCAGTTCTTTGTGGCGCTGTACACTAATTAAGTATAAAAAATATAAAAAAAGGAGAAAAAAGGCGGCAAATAGAAGAATAGAAATAACAACTTGGTACAAATGACTCAACAATGCTGGTCCATTCATGATAGCCCCAGCCCGTTGGGAGCAGCTGGAGCTCCTTATGTTTTCGTGCCTTTGTTTTGTGCAACTGGAATTAAAACTAAGCACTTCAGAGCATCCAACGCGCATAAGGAGCAGCCAGTGGAAGAGAGAGGTTGTTGTTGTTTTGCCCAAACCAGAAATGCACTTCAAAAATCGTAAAATTGAAATTATAATTGCAACTGCAACTGATTCGCAGCGCTCTTTGTTTTCCACCATTGTTGCCAAGGCAGCGTCAGCAGGGACTAGAGGTAGGGAGAGGGCTGTGCGAAGAGGAGGGGGAGGAGGAGAAGGAGGAGGTGCCGGAGTTGCAATATAAGTGGCTGTTACTTTCACGTTCGTCGGGGCCAACGGCTGCAATCGACGCTCGGCGCTCGACGCTCGAAGTCTGCTGTTTTCTGTTGTCTGCCGAAAGATGGTTCTAATTACGGTCTTAACTTGCTGAATACTTAAAATGCTTGTCAAATAATAATTACCCGGAAAGCGTTTGCCAGTTATGAAATGAAATACGAGCGCGTCTTGCAATTTTGCCTTTTTTAATTGCAGCCACGGCTGCCGTTGCTGTCTTTGTTAGAGCCCGGTTTAAAGTGCTGTTGGCTTTGGCATTTCTGGCCACTCAGTTCATGTTCCGATTAACATCCGAACTGTACATGAACTGTGGCACCACAGCACAGGATCTCTCTCTGTGTGTAAGCCCGAATCCTTGCCAAGTGCATGTGGCATGCCGGATGTTGTGACATTTTGGAAAGCGAACAAAAATTTCGACATTTTCACAAAGCGACATCGGGAATGCGCGCCGATAGCACTTTCTGTGTGCCCCACATTTGTGGCCGCTGTTTTCTTTTTTATTTCTCCTATATTCTATGCAACATTTTTGCTAAATATTCAAAAAGTTTGCCAGTTGCCAGTTCTTTCATGCCATTGAATTTGACAATCTAAATTCAAGCGCTTGTTGGGCTCACGGGGCGAATCGGTGATTGCTTTGTCTTCCAATATATCGAATATGTATACCAGTTCTGATTCCGATTCTAGCCTTTACTTTACGTTTTGGTACTTTCCAATTGTTTTTGTTTGGGTGATTGTATTTGATTTTTATTCGAAAGCAGTTTCAATTAAATATTACGTATGTTTTTGTTTTCAATTAATTGGTATTGAATTTTTAAGTGTGAGAATAATAAATAATATTATGCAGGCTGTTCATTTTATTTTTTATACAGTACGTATATCAAATATCAAATTAACATTCTTTAAATCGATTTGGAATTACTTGATTTATAAACCAATGCTAATAAGCTAACTAGCTACCTTTTAATACCATATACAATATTTAAAATATATTAAAAAATAAACATAATTGAACTATTAATATCTTTAGTTTACCATAGGAAAAGTTTATGTTATTAAATACAGTATTAAGTAAGTCTTTTTTTTACAGCTCTCCCTCGCTGCTTTTTATTTACTTATTCCCTCTCTCCTCGTCCCATTGACTTTTCAGCTTAGTATCTCCCCTCTCTCTCTAACTGTCCCCATATAATCGCAACTGCTGCAAAACACTTGAATATGTGAAATTATTTTTAAGCACGAGGTAGCTGTAAATTGCACCAAAGCCAATTGCGAGTGTTGGGAAATTGTTTTGTGTTCGCAGCAACAGCAACAACAACAGCAGCCAAGATTGGAGTGTTGCAATACTCATAGTATAAGGGCAATCAGGATGAGCATAAAACAGAAGCCATATACCGATATACGGAGAACAGACGGATACAGAGACAGTAAAATATACTTAGGATGTTGCCCCATTGCACTGGCTGCAACAGCAACAGCAACAGCAAAGGGGACATGACAACAGCAACGGATTTCGTTTGCCTGGAAGCAAAAGCAACTCTGTGTGTGTGAGTGGCTGTGTGTAAAGGGTACACATACTCGGGCCTGTGGTTAAGGGGAAGCAGCAGCAGAAGTGTTTGTTGTATGCAACTGATTGCAAAGGATTTTATGGTTGCCATCGGTGCTGCTGTTGCTGGCGACAATGCAAAAATACACAACGGCAGCAGCAGCAACGGCAACCGATCGCAGCAGGCAGAGGGGCAGCTGATGCAACGCTCTTAAGTGCAGTCGCTGCGCTGGCAAGGAGGCGGTAGGGGGGATGGGGGATTGCTTGTTGCCACATAAGGTGTCGCTGCAGTGGCAAAACATGAGCCCATGCAGCAGCAGCAGCAGCAGCAGTGGCAGCAGTGGCAGCAGCAGCAGCAGCAGCAGCAGTCGAAGTAGCCGTAAAATGCCAACATCAGCATTACATGCGGCAATTGCTGCTGCGGATTTGCAGTTTAATGTCGATGCCATCGAAATGGAATCCAAAACGTAGACGCAGCTAGAGACGTAGCTGGGCATTACGGATGCTTGTGTGTGTGCGTGTATGTGGTTGTGTGTGTCGTGTTGTTGCAGCAACTGTGCCACAGCTTTGATTAGCTTAGGCCAATTGCCAAGGCGTTTGCAAACAGGACGCAAATGAACAGTTGCTTTAAAGCTCTGTTTAAATGTCCAGTTAATGGCTAATAATGGCTACAGGTGTGCTCTGTACACAATTTATGTTTAAAGGCAAATCATTAATTAATTACACTCGCTTTAATTGGGTGTGTGTGCGTGAATGAATGCATGCAATTTAATTTAATTTAAATCCGAGCTCAAATTTGTTGTTTGGTTAATTTATTTTTGGCCTACAGTCTGTTTGAGATACTAACAAGGCTATGTCGGGTTCCAGCAATGAGGCAAAGTTGGTTTCTTTACACTTGACATTTTCCTACAATTTACATTTTACCTTTCACAGTTTCAAGTTTGAACAGATTCCAAAATGTGAGCGAATCTATTTTTTTCTTCAAATATTAGATTTAAGAACTACCAAGAATATTGTTCCCGAATGCGAGCAACAATATTTTAATCATCTTTACTTTACTGTTGAAAAATTTTCATTTTTAGTCTGAGTTAGTTTCAGTTTGGCTTTTTCTCATACACTTTGGCTTAAAGAGAGCTGCCAAATTCTTAATTGTTTTTAATTGGCAAAAGGGTATCTGATAGTCGGATTCCATTGCTATTTGCATTATTTGCAGCTAAGCAACTTTTGGTCACATGCTAACAAAAAGTAACGGAAAATCAAAAGACTTCACGTGCCACAAATGAATTCCGTTTGCGCTCTCAGCGCTCACATAAAGCCATTGTTGTAGACCTAACTTCAAGAGACACTTTGGCCCCCTCACTCACATGTTGGTTCCCTTATCAAACGCATTGATTTGATTTCAAAAGCTTGCCAAGCATTTACATTTGCCCGCACAGCGCCCCGACTGTGCTGTGTGCTCGTTAACAAAAGATACTTACATATGTATGCATGTATCTTACAGATACTCGCTGGCATTTCCCTTTGTGTATCGAGGGAGGGCGCGACGTTTTTCTTTTTCTTTTTCTTTTTCGTTTTCTTTCTTTTGCTTGGTTAGATTTAAATGCCGAAATTTCAATGCTGCACACATCACGTCCCCTTCCCCTTCCCCCCAAGGACATATGCACAGTGCTGTGCTCGCTGACACACCTCGCTAACCAGAGGTGTATCTAACTCTATGTGAAGTCGACTCGCATGCGGGGCACACGTGAAAGTGTAATCACTTGTACTTAATATGCAGATGATGACAATGTGACAATCAAAATGGTTCCAGGTCGTTTGATACCTTACCTCCTCTGACAGACATTCCCACTAGTTCTCTCTCTTTCACTTTCTCTCTTTCGCTTTGTATTTGTGGAGGATGACGTTATGGCAATCTGATTATTATTATCATCGTTAGAAGTAATGCCCCGCGCTGGCGAATCGGATTTCCCTGCGCTGATTTCCTACAGGCATCAGCGCATTAGGCGTCTCCTTCAAAGCACTTTGAATTCTAAAAAGGCAATTTGTTTTTATTTTTACGACATGAATTGTTTGCTTATGCATATTTTGTAAGGGCCAAGAAAACTGAATATTACGTATGCTAAATGCAATAAATTGTATAGTGCATATTAATTAGTTTGTTAAGAAAATGAATAGATTTACGCTCCCATATGAAATTCATAGCTATTGGTAATAGAATATCAATTTGTATGGGTTTTTTTGAGTCAAATAATTCCCATCTATGCGCACATTCCTATAGAGCACAGTTATATTTATTAGTGCACTATGGAGCTTCATGAAATAATAAACTGCTGCAGAAGCCAAAACAACAAAAAAAAAAAAATTCCAAACAAAAGTTGGTCATGAAAAATGAACAGCTTGGAACGTGTGTGTGTGTTAAGAATACAAATGTGAGAAAAATTTTTCTTTTATAAAAACCTCCCCACACACACACACACAAACACTGGCGAGGCATAAAACCGAAAAAACTGTTGATGAAACTGCAGAAACATGCGCTCAGCTGAGGCGCCGCGACTTTTTTCAGCTGCAATGCAACAGGAGGCGGCGTGTTAATGCAGAAGGGGCAACAACAATAACAACGACCCTCGACGGCAAGTGCCAAACTCGTGATGAACTGAAGCCGGGGCAGTTCTGGTCAGTGGTCCTCGAACTCGTGCGCTCGCATTCATCACGTCAAGATTTACAGACGGCCGTATGGCGGTGGGCGCTTTTCATGTTTTCCTTTGAGCCTTTTGCCTTTGGCCACCAACAAGGACCATGCACTGTTTTTTTTTTTTTTTTTTTTTTTTTAAACTCAGGCATTGCCCTAATGAGGCATGTCGTTGACTGTGAAACCGCCCCAACCACCGTCGTCCTGCGGCCCTCAATGGGGACGGCAGCTGTTGTCGCATTTTTTTCTGCTCCTGTTTGACCTCCGCTTTAAAGTGTGTGTCAAGTTGTGCGAACAGCGCAAATTGCATTTACAAGTGCGACAGTTTCGACTGGAGTTCATTTTTGTTACTCATACGCACAGTTGAACACAAACACAATTACGTATACGACAAGTCGAACGCTGACAGCTAGCAGAACCGCAAAGCCGCTGAGAAAAATTTGTTAAGTGTTCACAAGTTGAATGAAACTGAAACTCCCTTCATTCCCCACCCCCACCCACTTCTTTCTAGCACCGCAAAGCGTATTACCACACACAACTTTTGGCTCTGTGTTGGCTGCTGTTATTTAGAAACTTTTAATTTGTTTCAACAATTTTTTGTCGTGCTCTGTCGCGTAGAATCCGTCTATCATTTAGCTAGAAGTAGAAATACTTCTATATTTTGTAAACTATAATGATACAAATTTAGTTGTAACTAATTTAAAAATGTAAAATGTTGCATTTTTAATTACACATAAATAAATTTAAACTGGAGATTCAAATGTTATTTTTTATTTTAAAGATTGCGTTTGATTAGGCATTTCCATAGTTAAATCAGAGATTTATATATGTTAAAGGATTTTTTTTTAGGGTTGCCTTTTACCACATGCATTTAATTAAATTTAATTACAATTTTGCATATTAGTTTTTGTTTTTGTTATGTTTGCTGCAGGTTTTGGGGTCCTGTATGCATATGTTTTGCTTTTATTTTTTTTTTGCAGGGGGCGCCCACATATGTTGTCGGGTTTAATTGCTGAATAAAGCCGCAAAGCAAAAGCTGCTTGCTCAGCACCGCCGACAGACTAACCCAGACAAAGAAATAAGCCCACAGCGCCATTATGGCATTTAGAAAAGGAGTTGAACAAGCAGGCGGCAACAAGAATACACAAGAACAATTACACACACACACACACACAGAGAGATTTGAACAAAAACAGAATTGAAGACAACAGCGCGAAAAGGCAATTTTAACTTTTCCGTATACCTCATGGAAAAGCACTTTACAACGTCCTACAATAGGAATGCTCTGGGAAGCCCATTTAAAACACTTGTGTCCTTTATGTAGTCGGCTTCGAATAGACTGCGCACATGTTGCCAACATTTTGCCTTGCGGTTCTCTCATTAGCAGAAAATTATGCCCTTTCTATGATTTTTACATATACAAGTACAACATTTAATTTCTACATTTACACTACAATTATTCACTAGCTACGCATTCCGGCGATTTGTCAAAAATAATTTTAAAAATTTTGTTATAATCGTATCATGAATCATCAATCACCAGGTAACAGTGTCGCCATATGCCTGACATACCCGATCCCATCCGAAACAGTTGTAGTTTCAGATGTTCCCACAAATCTGCCTGATTTTGCGATCTTCCCTCCTAACCGTTGATATGTTGATATTCCCATAAACCCACACATATCCTGCAATGAGAACTAGTTAAATTAATCGATCAGATAATATGGCATACGTACCACAAGTTTGCAGTTTCGTTAATTAAATCTCAATCGTTAAAGTTAACGTTAATCTTCACCAGGGAAAAGCGTTGCAATATTTGCGCAATATGCGATTACAGTTAAATCGGATAGATCTGGGAATATTTGTCCCAAAAATTCCAACAATACCGGCTGACTACTTACAATCTCATAATACTCTTCATATGAGATAACGCCATCCTTGTCCAAATCAAATTTGTTGAATATAAACTCGGTCATATCCTGCAGGCAACTTACTCATGTGACCTTTACAGTACCTATATAAGTTATGTGAGTTCCATACGCACCGCTTGCAGCTCTTTGACCTCATCGTCATCCTCACCCACAAAGAAATTGCCGATGGCCATGCCAACAGTTTCGCGATTCAACACGCCCGAAGAAGAGGTTGTATAGACCTGTTAATTAGTCTCAATTATTTCGTAGACAATGCCAATATAATTATTATAGTACCTTGTATGCGAACTGGATGCGCTCCTCCAAGTTCTTGCTCAGGAACACGGAGAACAACTTCATCCAGGCCTCGGGGCCAATAAAGCTCACGTCGGCTGTTATATTTAACAATATACGTTCGATAATGCTCATATCGTAGATGCGAAAGAGCACCAGAAATAAATTGTACATCTGCTTCTTCTTCATCTGCTTGGCTGCGGGCCCATTGATCTGCACGAACTTGTAGTAGATAATGAGAAGGCAGACAACTTCAGTGTTGGTAAACTCCGTCGAGGCCGTAAACTGTTTGATCAAACTACTGTAGAGCGTCAGGAATTTTGTATTGGCCATGTCATCCATGGTGGTATCGATGCGATTCATCTTGGCGACTTTTGTGTTATTTCACTAGCTCTCTAAGATATGATAATAGTTGGTCTAAACCAGTTTTTCTTTGTTTTGTGTGTTGTGATTGTGATTTGTGTTTGTGATATGTTTGTGAGATAATGTGCAAATTAAATTTGGACCCTTTCCAACACAGGCCTACTGAAGATCATATACGACTTATTTAACTTTCACTAAGGTATTAAGAAATCACAATTTTTTTATAGAATAATATATTTTTGAAATACTTGTCAAAAGCAACTCCTCCATGAATACTTTTTGAGGTTTGAATATGAATTTTATATTTTTGGAAATATATAAATACACAGTTAAAGTCAACGCGAATTAAAATTTTCGCTAGATGAAATGTGACTTAAGGCCATAGACATTTTGTGTACATATTGAGGCCACGAATTCGCAATCCTATAAATGATGTAAAATAATCCACATTCTTCTGGGCTTTTGTCTGCTTACAAGTATTTTAGGGTGCTGCCGCGAAGGCGTGGCAGTGGCAGCCCCTCAAAATACAAAAAAAAAACAATAACAAAATGTAACGAGCGCAATTTAAAGGCAATAAAAGCGAAGCAAAGACATAAAAAATACATCAGAGTCCGTACTCAGTGCTGTGTGTGTGTGTGTGTGCGTGCGTCTGTCTGTGTGTCATTTTTGTTTTTGAAATAAATATTTCAATGGAAAAATGTTTAAAGCTGTGCGCATGAGAAATGCGAATATAATAATCCACGCCAGGCGCCAGGCAGAAGGATGCAAAGGACGCAAAAGGACTTCAACTGGAAATCAGCGGAAATGGTCGTGCAGCCATTTTGTTTTCGGGTAACAAATGTTGCCATTCTTTCGGGCCCGGCTCTTGTAATTGTATGCCACACATGCTGTCATACATGCGGCTTTACAACGCACGCCCCCTCCTCCGCCCCCCTGCGCAAACAGCACAACCCCTCGACACGGCAGCATAACAATAAAAAAAAGATTCACGCGCCTTAATGTCGGCAAGTTGACAACACGGAGTGTTAGCGGATTTACAACACCACCGCAGCGCACAAGACCACAACACGCACACACCCGCACACACCCGCACACACACACACAGACAGATATGCCAAAGCCAAAGGATTTTTATTGTACTTGGCATACAGTTTTTGATTGATACATTTTGCATTTGGTATTTTAAAGGACTTAAATCACAATTTCTTGAGTATGACAAATTGTTTGGATTTGTGGCTTTAAGAATTTAGTAAATATTTAAATAACATTTAAAAAGCTTTATTTGGGAATATAATAGACTGCACCATCTTTGATCTCACTCCATTCGAACGGCGCCGGAGTTGGGCTTACCTCAAAACCGAGCAGCTCAGGTGTACCTTTAATTATTCCGTTTTGTGGCCAGCACATTGCACTCAACCTAATTATGCAAACTGCTCATATGCCAACATGCAAACACATATTCTGCATGCCTACCTATCTATATGTATGTAGCACATATAAGTTGCCCATCCATTCATTACATATATGCGTTTATAAACATGGTTGGCTTGCGGCAAAGTCGGTTAAGTAGCTCATTAACTTCAATACATTCAGCACATTCAATCATTTGATTCAAACGCATTTACAGACAATGCAACTGCTATGCACATAAACATATATGGAATCATAAAGATTTTAGAATCTTTTTAGTGCCATCAGATATGACGATATGATCTGATTGATATGCATAGCTTATGGTGTCTTTAAGAGTTCATAAAAAATGCGAATATTATTTACTGGTTTCAATTATTCAAATAGAGTTTGATTCGAGTTTTCTGCTTCTTGGTTAGAACTTAAATATTTAGCTAACTATGAAAATGATTGTTCATAAATATTTACCATATATAAGAATTTACTTATGTAATTCTGTGCTTTGTCATTCTGCTGAGATCAGATTAATTGCTGTTAATAGTAATCATGCAATTTGTACAAGCCGCAGTTGTGGCTGTAGTTAACTCAAAGGCCCAGCGAATGGGTACTTTGCTCTCGACTTTATTGTGGCATTTGCAGTTGCGGCATTCGTGTGGCCGTTTGCCTCATTACGCTCATTAAAAGCGCATCGGCGGGATTTTATAGCCCAGGATGCTCTGGCAGCTGAAGCAGCCAAGAAGCTATTGCGGCACAATGAGCCTTTGATGAATTGCATTAGGGCATGTGAGTAATTATAATTGATTGAGTAGGGCCGCAGGCGAGCACAGGGGACATGTGGGAATTAAAAATTAATTATAGTTAAAGCTGTGAGAAATTACGATTAAGCTTCAAAATTCTTTAAAAAGTAGCAATCCACGGAAGGTGAATTTTTTACATCCCTTTCATTCAGAGAACTAAAATCTCAAGTTAATAAAGGGATATAGGGAAAGCTAAGTGAGTTTAAAAGTTTGTTAGTAATAACAAACAATTTAATAGGTTTTTTTTTGTTTTGAAAAATAAAGATCATATACTACTATAAGAAAATATTGAACTACGTAAGACTCGACTGCCATTCTTTCGTTATATTTGTTACGAAATTTATTATCTAATATTATTATATTTATTTTCCAAGCACAGCTTATTTATTATTTAAGTTTGTCTATTCGCAAATATGTCTTAATAGTTTAGTGATATGCAATATATCAATTCGCTTGTAAGCTCTCATCTCTACGACGCGAACTGTGTGTGTGTGTTTTACAGATGCTTCCATTTGAATTAAACTGATTCGTCTGAACGATTACCGCACTTAAATGCACAATGTTTAATTAATCCCCTTGAGCATGACAAAAGCCCCTACTTAGGAAGTAGTTTTGGAACGGCTATCAATGACCGGTTGAGTTTGTAAAGCAAACAAGCAATTTGGCTCAAGATACAATGCAAACTGTGCGGAAAAGTCAAAGGCAAACTTTGGTGTGCTGCAATTTTCGATTAAAATTCCAGTTGGCGATTCAATTAAACACTAATTAAAAGACATTTTTCCGCAGCTCGCAGCTGGCAGTTAGCAGCCCTTTGATAAGTCCCGTTTGCCAGTCTCAGGTCTCAGTTCTCAGTGTTCAGTTCTCGATGCTCGGCACTCACTTCTCAATACGCCAGCCGCACGCCCATTGGACGGCTCAGCTGTCAACTCGGCATGGGACTATGGGCACTGAAAGGACTGCCAACAGGATAAGGCAAGTCGACAAATGCGCTGCAGCACTGATAGATGTGGGCGTTCCGGGGGGTGTGGCGCAATAAATGTCATAAAGAAAAGTAAAAAAAGAAAGGAACGAAATCAAAGGCAAAGTTTTTGCTGCATTTTGCCTGGCTTTGCTGCTCATACGTCCTTTTGCCTTCAGCTTCTTCCTTGCGCTGACAAAACTCAATGCGAGTGGGTTAATTTTTTTGCCCAGGTCCGGCCACCAGCGGAATGTGCTTTTCCCTTTGCTTCATTTTGTTCACTTTTCACCGGGATCATTTTGTGGCGAATGTCAACGCTTAAATGGAAATCTAAACCAGACTAAGAGGGAAACGCCGCAAAGCCTAAAGCCTATTAAGTTTGTAGCGCAATGTGGCGCAGCCAGTGAAACGTTGCGGATGGTGAATCAAATGGAAAATGTTATGGGAGTACATTAGACTAAATGCAGAGTCGGAGTATTTGAAATTAGTCATGAGATTGATTAGTTGAGTTTTATTTCTTTTTAATAAGTTTGAAGCCTGTGAAACGTTGCGGATGCAAGATAGAGTACTTCTGCTAAGCAACGACTATAAATAGGCTACTTGCAGTTACGCTTAAAAATTTTTTTTTTGCAATTTTCCCTCGATGCCTGATCTCAAGTTTCCGCAGTGCCTGCCAATCACTTGTTCGGCGTTCGAAGCATGCCACGAACATTGGCTAATTATAAATGTTTTATAAGTAAATTATCCAAGCGCGTAATTTTATACGGTCCCCGTCCCCGCATTGAATGATGTGCCTGACGCTGGCAAGGAGCCGGCACAATTTTCCGGTTGTTCGGCTGCATCAAAGCGTCGCGACGCCGTGACAGGGCTGTCACGGCCAGCCGACTACAAAATATCGAATGACGCGCTGTCGTTAAACTACTTAATTGCACATCTATCTATCTAACTCTAATTAGCAAAGTTTCGTGCGGCTGCAAGTTTATGACGGCGGCCGGTGACTGCCACTTTTGCCAGAGTTGCCAACCTGCTTTGAGGTTCATTGCTTTGCATATTATTAAGATATCGCTATGCACGACATTTATGCTGACCACCATGGAAATTGGTCTTCAAAAAAATAGCTAAGAATGTTGTAGTCGGGTGTAACCGACTGCACAATACTCGTTCACGGCAGAATAACTGCCTAAAGCAGTTGAAAACGGGATTTAATTGTTATTGTTATTTTGGAAAAATATAGATTTTTGTAATTTATGTATGTGGATAGACGGACGGACGGTCAGGTTTGGGACACAAACCCAATATACTCTCTTCACTTCGTGAACGCTCATGAAAAATGGGTCAACGCTCGGCGCGCGGATTGCGAACTCGGCAAAAGTTATTGTTTCGGCGCTGCTGGCTAATGCCGTAATCCGATTTGCGATTGAAAATTCAAAGAATTAATTTTTATTGATAAAAAGAGGAACAGCAATGAGCGAATGTAAAGCCAAGGCACAAATAATAATGGCCAAAACGCGAACGTGATCGAAGCCAAAAACGGAAGCTGCCCCAGTTCGCATAAATTTCAACTAATTACAATTTCAGTGTCCGGTGCACACAATCAATGGGAAAACCATAACAATTACAAATACAAATAAAAGGAAAACCGAGAAAAAAAAAGGAAAGCTAACCAGCACAAACACACACTCTTACAGGGAACAGATGACGGTTATGGCCAGTGCGCTTAATGGCTGGACGTGAGTGCGGGCCAAGGGTGCGGGCACAGAGGCTGGCTCGGTTTGGCCATTTTGTGGTCATGGCCGGGCCAATAGCAACAACAACAACAACAAATATAGCAACTATTGCGAGGGTGCATTGGTGCGTTTTGGAGCGCGCGCGCGCGTCTTTTGTATTTGTATTTGTGTTTGTGCTTTTGGCTTTGTGCTGTTAAGCCCAGTTGGCCGGGCTCGCTGCTCGCTGCCGGCGCGACCACAGTGAAAACTCATTAATTTATTCTTCTCTTCGTTTGTTGAACTTAAAATAACAGCGTTAATCCGCTTAGCGTCGCCATCGACTAAAACAACGACAACAACAAGAATTGTCGCCGGGCTTCGCTCGTTGACTGAAAACACAGAAGGTGGTGGGCGTGGCGAGGGGGCGGTGGAGGGGGAGGGGTGCTTGCGGTTTGCTATGCCATGATATCCAACTGGATCCGAATGCTGACAATGAATATGACGATGCGCAGCAAACAAAATGAATTAAGGAAACCGCAATGACATAGTTACAGTGGCAACCAGACATACACGCACACACACACACGCACACACGCACACACACGCACATACGTGTATATATATATACCATATATATATTCGTGTAGATATCCGTTTATTTTCTCGCTGCCTGCTTGAACGACTTGCACTTGGCCATAAAGTCACAGCACAAAAGCCAGACGCCATGGGCGGCTCTTGGCCAGATTGGAATTTGGGCCATGTATAGAGCATATACATATATACATATACATATACATATACATGTAGCCTTTAAGTGAAAAGTTTGCAACTCGGCTTGAACTTGCGGCAATGATGGGTCAAGACTTGCGCCCATAAAGTCAACTGCTGACCTTTGCCCGACTGACCATTCAACCAATTGTGCACAGTCAGAAGGTTCTTTATGAGTCTAATTGTACAAAGTGTATTATTTGCGAGCAGGGATTTGACGAAAATTGAAATTTTATGCTTGTCGACTTAAGTAATTTAATATATAAAATAAATAAAATCATAGAATTCTTACTTTAAATCAAATACAATCTTCTTGGACATCGCTTCGATACACGATAAAAGCTACCCGCATATCGTTTTTTTTTTTTTGCTCTAGCAAAGCTTTTTACGCTCAAGTTGGCAGCTTTGTTTGCGGCCAATAATCCCGAAACCAAATGAGAAGTGATAATGTCGAGTAGGTGCAGTTATAGTAAAAAAAAATAATAAAAAATATACAAGTTCTAATCTATTCATAAATGAGCAGAAAAAGTGACGCAGGATGCTCAGGCAACGGCCTTTTCTTCTTCTGGCGCTCGGCCCGCTGCAAATGAGGCGCCCACTCTTAGCCAGATTTACGCGACCTTGCGCATCTGCCTGAGATATGGCGACAGCAGCGCCAACATCTTCACGCGCCTGATGAAGCTGCTGGAGACGACCCACTTCGTGCCGATCCTAAAGATACTGCCCGACGCCGAGCTGGCGCGGCTGCTGCCCATGCTGGCCAAGCGCTTGACGTGCCTGCGCCTCGAGATGGCCGACATACCGCCGCTGTACGGCCTGTGCCGCAAGATGGACGTGGCGGAGCTGCCGCTGATCCGCAACTGCGACATTTCGCAGGCCAATCCGAGGCCCGACTCCGGCTGCCATTTGCAGCTGCTGGGCAAGCTGCTGCCACGCCTCGAGCTGCTCAACGTGCAGGCGGCCGTCGCGTCGCCCTTTCCGAGCAACATGCGCCAGCTGCGCGCGCTGCTGCTGCGCCAGAGCACAACGCAGGCGTTGCTGGGCGAAATCTGCGCCAACTGTCCGCAGCTGCAGCAGCTGTTCGTGCGCCACGAGGCGCCCGCCGCACTGGACGTGTCGGACATCCTGAAGTGCTGTCAGCTGCGGGAGCTGCAGCTGCCGCTGATGCTGCGCCCGCCGCTGACCGTCTGCCATCTGGTGCACCTGGAGCACTTGTCGCTGCAGCGCCAGCAGCTGTGGCCGGGCATGGACTGGCTGCCCGTCGTCGTGGCGATCATCCAAGCCAAGCGCTACGAGCTGCGCGCCCTCAGCTTCGACGGCAGCTGGTTGGCCGCACCGCTGGACCTGTCGCTGCTGCAGCTGCAGTACTGCTGGGCGCTCAGGGAGCTGCTGCTGAGCAACTGCAAGCTGGCGGATCAGACGCCGCAGCCGGCACTGCCGCTCAGCTGCCAGCGTCTCGGACTGCGCGGCTGCACGCTGAGCCGGCTGCTGCGCTACCTCAAGGACAACGCCCAGCTGCAGGTGCTCGAGTTCTTCGACTGTCAGCTGCTTGCCGCCGGCGGCGGCCAACTGCTGCATCATCTGCTCCGGCAGCGGCAGAGCATGCCAGCGGTAGTTCCGCTCCAGCTGCGCTTCAGGCGCTCGACGGCGCTGCGCGGCGAACTCACCAGCTGGACAGCAAGAAGACGCCAGCACTATGGCAAATGGCTGCAGGTGCGCGAGCTGCACGAGGATGAGCCCACCTGGAAGCAGCCGCTCGGCACGATTAGCATGACCTTCGGCAAGCCTCTTAACTATACGCCCGATCTGGACCTGGGTGGAAGCGATGCCTGAAGCCACCTACCGCCGATCTCTATTACAGAATCTATACAACTGCATTCATTTTCTAAACAAATAAATTTTTTCTATTTTTTTTTTTTTAAGTTTGTATGTATTTAGTTGCATTTTTGTAGTTGATCTGAGAAGGTGACAAAAATATTATATTTTTCCTAATACCACGAATTTTTTTTTTTCTGTTTTTGAAACACTCAAATTTTTATTTTGATTTACGAATCAGATTTCAATCTAGAAGGCCAAAATGGTATCATGAAAATCGGTTCAATTTTGACAAAGATATGAAAATTTAAAATCTGGGAGCAGTATTTAGGAAATTGATATTGATAATAATTTGAAATATTTAAGTATGATTTTTTATTTTATTCTAATTATGACACCCACAATAAATTTAGAAAAAATTGTTTTATGAAAATGAATAGGGGAGATTACATGATATTTTTCCAAACAAATTCAGCAAAATTTAATTTTTAAACCCGGAAAAAAACGTAAATGTCGAATCCATTTAGAGACAAAAATCGGTCCGCTTCTAACCATGTTATTTGAGTTTGAAGCCTGAGAAGAGCGTGCCGTGTGATTTTGCATGATACTTACGAGGGATTCGCCATCGCCCCGCCCATTGCCTCGTTGAGTGTAATTTTGTTTGTTGTTTCGTGGCCTAAACGCACGCGTGAAACGCCACACTCCTTCGGGCCAAATAAGACAATCGAAATTCGATAATATCCGACAAAAGGGGCGACAGGAGCCGCGCCGGAGGCAGCGATTGGGTCAACAAAGTAGTCGGAAACCCGTCCAAATCAACTACACATGAACCGACCCGGAGAGC
The DNA here is from genome assembly GCA_035041545.1 of Drosophila colorata. NCBI lineage: Eukaryota > Metazoa > Arthropoda > Insecta > Diptera > Drosophilidae > Drosophila > Drosophila colorata. The sequence continues at coordinate 1,366,417 of JAWNLD010000077.1, forward strand.
TGGCAGCTTTGAAATCCGATGACAGACTCGAAGGAGAAAAGAAGAAAAGCGAAAAAAAAATCACAAAAATATATAAGAAAATTGCGAAAAAGCAAATAAAAAACAATGAAAATGCCCCGAATGCATGCTAAATAGAGGATTTAGGTAAATGGATTTCTAGGCATTTTCGCATTTGCCCTGGAAATTGAATATAAAGTGTGTGTCAGTGTGTGTGTGTGTGTGCGTGGGTGTCCCTTTTTGTCTTCCGTGATGACTATGTGTGTGTTTTTATTGGAGTTTATGTGCGTGTGTGTTGGTTGGCGACCAACGTTAATAGCCAAAGTTTAGGCAAAGATTTCGTTTTATTATGTGGAAATTTATTAAAGCCTTTGGGCAGGACAAGGGATTTTAATCGCTTTGCGTTTTGCTCACAACACTTATGCCCATTGCCAGACGGAAAAGTTGGTTTCGCTGTTGTTTTTGTTGGTGGTGGTGATGGTGTTGGCGGTAGTGTTGGTGTTAGTGGTGCTGTTGCTGTTGCCGTTGCTATGCCGGAATCATTTCCGAGCGTCCTTGTGCCCTGGAAATGGAATAATTGGATATTCTTGTTACTTATTTGTGCTGCTGCTCAATTCTCGGAAAACAGCTCTGACAGCTCTGGCTGCGGGTCCAGCTGCTGACGATGACGTTGATGTTGTTAGCTTTTCAAAAATGCTTTAAGTAAGTTTAATGGCTTCCTAAGCTGCTGCAACAGGGCTACAAAGTATCTGGCACAACACGACCCACTTCTTGCAATGCAAAGAAAAGCGAATTTTCACTCAGTTTGTTTTGTAGAAAAAATAATTGAATGCACTTTCAACAAGGAGTCGCTATAATACTGCTCTGAATAAAAAGATCATAATTCAAATGTACTTAAACAGAATATATAAATGTTAAATTGGATAAATCTTTGACTACGCCATGTGCTTGATTTGGGATAAGGTTTAATTAAAATTTATCGAACTATGACATGTGCAATAAATAGAAAATGGATGAAGGAAAGGTTGTTATTCTATAATGTATTTACAAATAATGAACGTTTACACAATTAATATAATATTTTAAATATATTTTTTGTTATGTTATGAACATATAAAGAATTTAAATTATTTATACAAAAGAGAATGTTTTTAAATTTATATATATTACATTATTTATAATCATAGCAAAGGGTTTTAAACAACAGTGCGAATTTTAAAGACTTAATTAAATACCCAAAAATTGTTTTTTCTTCTTTTTTTCAACAAGAGTGTTTTTAATTTGTTTTAGTTATTTCATGTTTCCAACTATTGAAACCCGCTTCTTTATTTGATTCTACTCTATTTTATACTGGTATTCATTTTGGCTCATTTATAACGAACTTCTCAAGCTTAGCTGTCAACTCATTAGCGCTTAATTCGTGGCACTTTAAATCCATTTAAGGCTAGATGTGGGCCATGGTCAATCAAAGTCCTAACTAGTCGATCAGTTCCAATTGTCAGCTATTGAGTTTATTAAGGGTATCCATCGCAAAACAGAATAGTTTAAAAGTTGCTGATTGTTGTGTTTGTCTCTTCTTTACTAACACGCCCCTCTCCCCCTCTTCCACAGGGCATCTGTTACAGATTTCTATCTAGTTGCTGTGCACTGCACAAATACACAGAGAGAAAGGGAGAGAGGAGAGAGAGAGAGAGAGAGAGAGAGCGCAAGTTGACATAGTTGAGGACAACAATTTTTAGATATTTTTCTTTCTTTTGCACAGTTCTCTTTTGCTTCCTTGTTTAGCTGTTTTAACTTCCGTTTTTGCTGCTGGCACATCCTAGCTCGCATTTCCCATGTTCCTTTTTTAACATGCGCTTTTGCAGTTAACTCGACGTTTCTTTGGCCGCCACGCCACGCCCCGCCCCGCCCCGCCCCACAGCCGGACCAACAATGTTGGTGACAGTTACCATTGGGAATTAGCGCGGTCTGTAATAAGGATCGTCATCGCCCCCATAATCATTGGCCTGTGTAAACCTGCACTTAGCGTGGTCATTTCGCCTGCACTCGCCGCAGTCCCAAGAGAAGGCGAAGTGGAGGGAACTGGACGGGACTCGACGGGAGCGAGCGCCCCGAGAGTAACGCCTGCATGTACGGCACATCCTGCAGTCTGCTGCTGTATCCTGCTGGCGGGGCGACAACGACGTAGTCCGCCACTAACTGGAATACTCCTGAGCGCAAATGGTAGCGCGCTTTGTGCGGCTTCCGCCTCGTCAGCTAATACCCAAATGGATGTTTAGTGTAAGTCGCCGTCGCCTCCCTCCCTCCCTTCCTCGCTGCCTCGCTGCCTCCCTGCACCCGTTGTTGTTTTGGGCGTCGCTGTATTGTCATTTGCTCGTATCCTTTTTCCCTTAGCCGGCTCTTGCGGGCCCCGATTCGGGTCTGGGTCCGGCAACGCAATTACGTAGCTTGTTATTGTTGACGGAGTTGAAGTCCAAGTTGTTGCTCATTTCTGCTTCTGCTTAAAACTTAATGACACTTTCACTTAATTATCGCCGTGGATTTGCAAAATTAAGCGATTTGGGCATAATTACGAGGGATTATGTGGCCGTCTCCTCTCTTTATTTTTTGGGTATTTTTCCTTTCCTTTCCTTTTTTTCTTTGACCGCAGCCGCGATTGGCAGCTTGCGGCTAACAAATCAGATTTGGGAATTAGTGTACAAAACTAAGTGGGGCAACTTGATGTTTTTCAAAATGTTTGGTCACACTTTGTCGGGCTCTAAATGACAATGTTTAGTGCTTTAAGCGGGGCAGATGGCAAAGATAATCTAAATAGTTAGCAGTTTGCATTTATTATTCGTCTTACAAATAACTCAATAACATCGAACTTATAAATAATAATTCCTTCTTCAGGAACACTCGCTTAGAAATAAGACAGTTAAGATAACTTTAGAAAAATATTATATGTCTATATAAAATATTCAAATGTCTGAAAAGGTATTTTATCTTGTCGACTTTGAGTGATTTGTATAATTCAGCGTTCTACATTCTCAATTTCAGTTTACAATGTCAAGCTCATATATTTATGGAGAGTCGTCGCTAAAAGTAATTTTTAAAACATTTTCGAACCACTTCACGAGCTTAATGATACTTTTTCATCAATGTGAATACACGCAAATAATTTTTAAATGGGTTTCAACTCGAAACTAGAACTTTCAGCTTAAAGTTGAAACAAGTTTTTGAAAATACAATATTCACAGCGAGCTGCATGTGACCGGGCACATTAGCCTTCAATTAATTCGGAATTTTGGTAAATTGCATGAAGTTTGCGTGTGCTTTTATTAATATTAATGCATAGTTGGAGCTCAGGTGCCTTAAATATTTTACCTTAAACGGGCACAAGCCTGAGACCGAGTTCGAGCCCGAGACCGAGACCGAGACTGAGACTAACGTTTGCAAATAATTTGTGCGTTGAGCTAAGCGCACAACCCAAACGCAACCGCACAAAACTTTTTCGACAACAGTTTTCAAAGTTTTACAAGTGGTGCAGAAAAACACAGAATGCAGAAAGAGTGGCAGAAGAAGGCGGGGGGCAGGGCCAGCCGGCAGGGGGCAGGGCCACGTCGATGAAGCTGAGATGTGGCTGGCTGGCTGCAGTTGCGCCAACTTGTATTTGCCCACTTAGACAAGGAACGAGTTAAAATTTATAGATATTTCGCCTAAAATCTCGCAGAGTATAAACCACTTAGAAGCAGCTAGGTCTAGGGGGCGTGGCACCGGCAAACACTTTGCTATTTTGTTTTGGCAGCACGGTCTTTTTTTGTTGTTGGTTTTTTCTTAGCTTTTTCCTTTATGTTGTTGCTGCACTTTGAGCGCATAAATCAGCCATGAGTAGCGCCAAATGCCAAAACTATCCCCCAAACCTCCCCTCGTCTGGCTCTGGCCGGGGAACGTGTGTGCTTGTTTCGTTTTAAAATCTGCAGCAGGTAAAGCCAACAACAGCAACAAGAAAACAAAAATGGCCCGTATTACTTGCTGCAACAATTGCAAGTGTTCTGAACCCAGATATAAACCGTAATTCCCTATTCCCATATCCCCTCTGGGCACCCTTTGGCTACCTGGCCCGCATAAAGTTTTATTCTGCAGCAAAGTTTGTTTATATTTTATTATATTTTTCACACGGCATTGGCTTTTAAACGTTTTCAGAACGTGAAAATACGGCAGCAACGTTATAAAGATACTCTGTATTTCTGAAAAAATTCTTTGTTTGCCTTTAGCATGGGGTATGAGTATGAATAGGGTATAAAAGGTATTTAGCCATGTGGAACTCTGGGTATATAGAGGAAGTAATCCCAACCTCAACACTATTTGCGTTATTTACATGGCACCATGTATTTCTTAATACCTTAAATACAGTAAATATGGGGTGTATAAAATGTATATAAATGTATTTTTTGTTCATTAGTATAAGTTAAGTATAAACCGTGCATGGTTTTCAATATACCCTGTATTCAGTGCCTTCTACCTCAAGTACGGGGTATACATAGGATGCATCCCTTACTCAACATCATTGCCTTGAAAGCACTTCACGTTTCAGTACGGTGGAAAAAAAAGATTTCATTTAATTTCCGTGGTCATCCACATGAAGTGGTCTGCCTCGCATTTCGAGCGCACAAGAGGCGTAAAAAAAGATGGCGTAAGAGAGAGGGGAGGGGGAGGGGGAGAGACAGAGAAGAAAATGGACTCTGCATTGAAAGGGGCACGTGGCAAGTGGCAAGTGGCAGCCTATTAGCGAGTGGCTACAACAATGCTCGGAATTTGCATACAAAAAGTTATTATTTGTTCTGTTGCTGCTGTCACTGACTGAAAACGCACTTGAAAACCGAACCACTCGGAGATGTTAAAGAACAGCTATCGGGTTTAAGTACTTAAGGTAAAAAAATATATAATATAAGACTTAAAATCTATGGAAAATCTGTCTATTTTATTATTATAATATAAAAGTAAATAAAAGTAAAGAATATTTCGATTATTTTAAGGGCATAGAATGCTCCGAGTATATTGGAATTATTTAGACTATTTGCTGTTTTTGCAAATATTTAAGTGGTTTTCGGTTCAAGGCTAAACATGTGATTGATTGTCTTTACATAAAAGTCTTATATAAATCTAGTTATGATTAATATGTAAAATTAAACCAGAAACTTAAGCTTGCGAAATGATTTAGTCTTATTATATTTGCTGGTCAGATTTTAATTCTTATCATGCATTAGCATTTTAATTAATTGGACTGCAGGCCCTAATCCCATTGAGAGCGGCCGCATCATGTTGCACGCTCTGCACGTGAGCAGACCGGAAATTACATTGGGTTTGCAACATTTTTACTTTACTTATTTATTTATTTTCTTCGTGGCCTTTGACTTTGACATGGCTTTCCGATTTTGTAGCTTAGTGTACACTGACCTGCCCAAATGCCGGCGACAGATCCCTTTGAGCTTTCGGCTTCTTTACTCAATGGACATCCGGTGATGTTTTAATAATTTAATTTCTTCTCTCTCTGCTCACTTTTCGGAGCTGGGCACTTGGCCAGGCACTGCTGACGACATCCACCTCAGCCCCAACCTCAGCCGAGCGCTTTGGTCAAACGTACGCGACTGGGCCAAGTGCGTCGCCAAGTTCCTTTTTTTTTTTTTGTGGTGGGGCCCAGTGGCTGGTGTCAGGATTGAAATCCAGCCAAGCGGAAACTTGGCAAAGCAGCCGGATACGTGGGCATGGGCTGGCCCCTCCAGGCGCAGGCTGTGACACACAGGCCGTGGCCCGAGCTAGGGCTCTCAGGAGTTGTCTTCAAGTTTAAGTTGGCGGAAATTGTCTGTTGTTGCGATATCCTGCTGCGTTTTATATTCGCGTTATGAACTCTCTGTGTGTTTGCCTGGTGCACCCTGTGGTGGCAGTGGACGCGGATGGATTAATGACAGCCACGTCTGGCGCACACTTTTGCCCCGCAGCCCACAATCGCGCAAACAACTGGCAACTGTCTCAATTTACCTTTGCCACTGGCTCGCCTCCGCCTCCTCCTCCTCCTCCTCCCTCCAACTCCTGCTCATCCTCATCAACAATATATATTTATTTTTTTTGGTACGTGTCTCTGTTCGTCTTTGTTTTGCGCTTTGGCAAAACTTTTAATTAATTTTCATATTTTATGCAGCAGTTCACCTGGCCCGCTTTGCATTCGATGTAAATGCTGAGGCTGGGGACAACTGGACCGTCAATTTCCAGCGTTGAGAAACTGCACAGTGTGTGGTTAATGCTTTTGATTTTCGTTTATTATTTTGTTGCAAGGCTTTTATAGTCTGCCAGGCTAAGGTGTAAATACCTTTATAAAAAGTAAATACTAAATTTATAGAATTTTTGGTTTTATGGTGATGTTTTAAAAATATACCTCGCTAGAGGCTCTACTGGGTTTAAAGCAGCTATGCCGTAAAAGGAATATTTTTCTTTTTTAATTTTGAGGAGCTTTTGAAATATTTTTTTTAAATATATTATTTATAAATTTTTTCAAATTTTAGCTTGCAAAATATATACTAATTTTAAATATCTGCTGCGTTATTTTACCAAAATACTTTAAAAAGTTATATTGCAACATTTTGACCATTTTTTGTGAATGTATTTAAGTTGTTGTGCTTTTGCCAGCGCTTAGCCTGGAAGTTTTCAACTTTCACGCCATACGTATTTGGGAAACATCTACATAGAGCGATATATATATATGTATATATTTATGTATATACCAGTTGCAAATGCAACTGGTGCACTACTGAATATTTATAATGCAGCTAAGCCCCTCTGCACTCCACAATCACTTCGCCCCTGCGCTACACTCTGGTCAAAGAAAGTCATTTTAATTTATTCGTTCGCACGACTTTCATTTGTTTCACTTTCGACATGGAATTTCTAAGCGTAGAAAACTTTCAAAAGCAGCAGGCCCGCCGACAACCCCTCCCCACATACGCCAACACACACACGCACACACACACACAATGGCATAACACTCAAGTGACGAGGAAAACGAGGAAACAGAGTGGAAAACAACACAAATGTACTACTGAAATCATTTTGAGCATGGCAAAGACAGACAGCGGCAGCGGAAGTGCTACAAAAACTCGAGCTTAGTCAAGATTTTCCCAAGAATTTTCCTCAGTTATATTTCAATTTTTGCGTTTTTTGTTCTATTTTGCATTTGCATTTCAAGTTCGACATGTGAAGAGCTTTTCCAGCTATCATGAGCTGCATTTTGGTGTTGTCTTTCTCTTCAATTTTATAGTTTTTCATTTCTCCTTTTGTCAAGTGTGTGTGCGAGTGTGTGCATAATGCAATTGCAGCGAAAATAGCAGCAGTTGCTACAAAAGCATGCAACAAATTTCTGCTGAAGCACCTGTCATTGTGCAATCAAATCACTCGATTCGAAATGTTTTCATATTTATTTATGTTTATTCAAAGTGAAACATTTGACGAGACTTACAATTTAATTAATTTATAATCAAGTACAAAACCACAGTTTTTTCAAATTGAAATCAAGAAATTGACTTTAAAAGTGTGTTTACATTTCGGAGCGTCAATATCAATTTTCTCGCTCGAGTATGGCACATTTCCATCAATTTTCATAGAATGCAATTATATTGGATTTACACCTAAAATGTATATTTTGCTCCTTGTTGCGTATTGTTTATTTGTATAGATATTTGATTTTCTTTTCACAACTAATTCTTGTATCAATTTGTTGCTTTCAAATTTATCAATTCACAATTTAATTAAAATTTAATCCCCAACAAAGAAAGGCAGCTACGCCTCTATGTCCCTGCGTGTGTGTGTGTATTTTAATTAAATTATTGTAAGGATGATTGTCAATAAACAAACAGCATTTTGTTCTCAGAAATTGAACAAGCATACGTTTTGCTGAGCTTTAAGTGCGCTCAATTGAGTGTATTTAATTGGAAGCTTCTTCGTAAGCTTGGCTTAGAGCTTTAAAGCTGCTGCCAGCATACGGCTCACGTTTGAATTGGTTGTATTTATCATTACGTTTTTTTTTGCTTGACTCTTTTGCTGGAATAAACGAATTAAATTTTCAGCTAGTGTCATTGGGGTTTTAGTACCTGTAGAACAGCCCAACAAACTGTTATACTGTAAATCTGTAATATGCCTGACTTGTTCTCTGAACAAGCTAATATTTCAACATGATCGCAGAGCATAGAATTATTTTCGTGCATTGCTTTCATTTTCAGCTGGCGTCATTTGTACGTAAGCATGGCCTAAATAACTGTTTATCTTTTTAATGATTGTCAGGCCGCAATACCCCATTTTTTGAGGGGGGCATAGCTGAATTTTTGTGATTTCTGGCGCGGTTATTGTTAAGTGCTGAATAAATAAATGTAAATTCTTCAAGATTATACATCGCGTGCAGTTGTAAACAGTTGGCAGACATGGAAAAGCAGCTGTAGCGGGGAGTTGAAAGTTTGAAGCTGGAAAACTGGGAGCTGGTAGCTGCTTGTTGGGCTGTGCCACAGTTGCATAAAATTGCATACGGAACACTGTTGGACCACAATTTCTGGGGCAACAGCATCGATGTCGATGGCGGCTTGGTGCGGCGGTGGCGGCGACGGCGGCGGCGGCGTCGGCGTATGCATGCATCCTTCGAGGACATTTCGGTTGCGAGGCACGTTTTAAAGGCTTGATTTATGCGCACTAACTTGGATTTTACAGCGCGCTCGGCACTCGTTTCATCTGGCTTCGCCTGCTCCGGCTGCCATGATTCTATTTTTTTTTGGTTTTTTTTTCCAGCTGTGCTCTGGCGCTGGCAGTGAAGCTGTCAGTGTCGTATGGAAAGGATTATTTAGAGTCAGCGGCGGCTTGCAAGCGTCTCAGCGATAAGAGCGCAGGACTAACGACAATGGAGGCGATGCGTCGGAGGTCCGCGACCGCTGATGACGACGAAAAGCGCTCCGATCAACGGCTCTGGCCGGAGTGGGCGGGGTGGGCGGGGTGGGCTGGCCAGTAAACCTAGACAGGGCGGAAGCTGCGTTTCAGCTGTGCCAGCTTCCACCAAAATATCAGCCACTTTAGCCGCAGATAAATCTGTCGCCCTTTGTTGTGTGCGTGCGTATGTGTGCATGTGTGTGGTGGGTGTTTGGGTGTGCGGCTTGTGTCAGGCACTATCGTAAAGTGCGCCTCGGCGCACCCAAATGCAGCGAGATTTGAGAGTCAGTGCGTCGGCATGGAATTCCCCCTTTATTTAATGTGCAGCTACATTTGTGCCCACTGTGCCCACTTCAAATGCAACTATTTTGGGCAAAAGTATTTTTATTGATTGCGTTAAAGACAAACGTTTATAGAAATACATTAAAAAGTTAGTTTACAATTATGGCAGAAAATAGTTATATATAAATATTATTTTCAATAAAAATAGGAATACTTATTAGTAAGTTATAATATTTTAGATGCTACATATAAAACAAATATGACAAAAACAATTGCATTTTAAATTATAAAAAAAAACTACATTTATTCTTAAGGAAAACCTATCATATACATTTTATATGGTAAGATTTTTATAGCAGCACATGCATACATATTCAATGCGCACACACACACACACACATGAGCCTGTTTATTATTTGCATACACTTCGATTAAGCTTAACTTTTCTTTTTCTTTGGGGTCTTTCAGTTTCTTTAATGAGTCAGAGATTTGTTTGCAATTCCGCGAAAGATACAATTCAATATGCGCATTCGGCTGTTACGTGCACACAATGGGATAATTAAAATGCGTAACGAAAGCGCTCTCTTACTCACTCACTCTCCCTCTCGCTGTCTGTGCTGCGGAGACGTGGTAACTCGAACCTCACCCCTTAGCGGACCTGAATCGATATGGGCATTGTCATTACATTGCAATTATCATCCGCAATAAAAACGGCCACAACTCAAAATTTAATTCAAGCCTTGCAGCATGTAATTGTTAAGTTTCATTACGATGGCGCGGGGCCAAAGGGCGAGGCGGTGGGGGCGGGATTACGGGCAACAGCAAAAGCTGAAAAATTGCAGAAATTGTATAGCTTTCATGCGACTGTATACGGCATATTTGTCTGGCCCCGGCAATTACGCCGTGCACGCACACATATCAATTAATTACTTTTATGATTCCATAAAGCCCACAAAAACCCCGACGCGCCCCGCAAACCGCACGATACCACACTACCGTCGACCATCGACCCTTGGTCCTTGTAATGACAGATGCAAATATTTGGTTCAACTTCGATCGCAGGTCAAGCCTCATTGTATTCCGTAATATGGCAACAGCTGGATGTGCTATACACGCTCAACTCCTGACCCCAAGTCCACTTGAAGTCCTGTTTTCGAGTTTGTATTTTTATGTGTTTAACTTTTAATGAATTGCGAATCTCGCGAAGTTCGCGCTGTAAACAAACAACATTTTAATTGCTATATTTAAATTGTTGAAAATTTGTGTACCTTATTTTACACTCAATCAATAGCAATTAATATGTAAGGAAATTGTGGGAAAAAGTTGTAAACTTCTTTTTTTCCAAATTTTCTATTTTTAAATCTATATATCTATTATCCCAATCAAATAAATTTGATGAAAACCAAATCATTTTATAGGAACATTATATTATTATCGTAATAAATTATATTAAATTTATAATTTAAATTAAATAAAATGTAGTTGCACTTTCCAATTGCTCTCCTATTCAATGGCGCAAAAGTTTTCCAATCGAAAACCTCTACTGCCACACCCCGCAAGTGCTGTAAAGTGTTATACCATACGGATATAGTGCTCATGAGTATTGGCAGTAAAATGTTGTTTCAAAACAAAAACAAAGGGGCAAAATATACAAAAACCTCTTATGCGGTTGTTTATTGTAATGTACTCATGTGTCTCATATTACGCATTGTAGATAAACAATAATTACGCACATTTAAACACACGCAAATTAAGTTCAGTGTGTGTGTGAGTGTGTGGGTGTGTGGGTGTGTGTGTGGTCGGTTGGTGGCCATGGCAGCGTCAGCATCTGTATGTGAATGTCCATATCTGGCCAGTTGTTGTGGGCGGAGGGGGGTGGCAGGCTGGGTGGCAGGCTGGGTCATTACAGATTTATCGCAACGAAATGTAGGTGTGCACGATTTATGCACAGTTTGCTGAGAGCGACAACAGTAACGATGCCAACAAATCACTGTGCAAAACAACAACAATGAAGATTATATGGCATTGGCATCAAGAAGCGCAACAGCATCAGAATCAGCAGCAGCAGCAACAACAACAACAACTGATGGCCACGGGCAATGGCAACAATGCCGAACAAGGACTTAACGTGTGTGTAAACGCGTGTGTGTGCGTGTGTATGCTGATTGCCCAGCCATAATGTGCGGCTGCCCAAAGGCAGCTGTGCCTTTGGCAGCCCCAACCCCCGTTCCCGCCCCACCTGCCGTCGGAGTCCATGACTGTAGCGTATCACTTAATGTGTGGTCAGCTTGAAGCGGAAACGGAAACGCCCCACAAATCGTGGCCTAATGATCAGCTCTCATTTAATTAATTGTTGATAACAGTTTCATGCCACCCACACTCCACCCACTCCCCCTCCCCCTCCTCTCGCCCCTGGGCCATGCGGATTTGCGTCACAGGCTGTGGCAACCAACTGGGCTACCAAATTCAATCTCCATGATAAAGTGTTCGTGGCTTTAGCTCCTAATCATATTGCAATTACATATGCTACACCTCATTTTATATACACTTTGCGCTAAGTATTTTATTATGGGTACTGATTGAAAATAGATTCAATTTCCTGTCGGTAACGTTTATGGGTCTCTATTTGGCTAACAAACACTTAACTTGGCAAATTACTAAATAGACTATTTAAAACTATATAGAAAAGAGTATTTTGTGCAATGTCTGTCTTGCTGTCCGTCTATCTGTCCCTATGAACGCAATTTATTTCGCCGTTATTGAAGCTAGAGACTTGAAACATGGATTATTTACTCGTGTAAACGCGTTTTAGAGACAGCGTTAAAATTGTTTGGCTTCGCCCGCTGGGGGCGTGACAAATCGATTTAATCTATATAACTAGATTAGAATTCTGATGACCTCTTAATATGGCATACTAGATTTGGCTATATATATATATATAATATTGAATATTTTATTCATATATTTCAACAAATTAATGAATAAAATAAAATTGTTTCAAAATGTTATTTAAAGTGGGTTCTTTAGAAGCCCATGCAAAATTCCAGCTAAGCATATTTGATATAAAAAAATACAACTTTTCAATATTAAAATAATTAACTCTAAGCTTTCTGTTGATTGGATGGAAAACGAAGACTAAACATTCCGCAGCATTTGCCAGTCACATTTCAAGTAATTAAACAAAAGGAAGCGTCGCCTCAAACGTGGAGAGCAGCAGAAGTTTTCCAGCAAGCTCTTTATTAAGTTAGTGTGGCATGTGTGTGTGTGTGTGTTGGGTTGCAGTTGAGAGATCATTACAAGGCAGAGACAGAGCAGGGGTATTCGCTGCACAAATTGCAACAATTTGCGAGCAGCGCTCTCCACACGGAGCAGCATCAATTGCAACTTTTATAAACTGTTTCAACTCAAATTATATTTACGAGAGACCACACAAAATTGACAAGGGTGCAAGGGGCCAAAGGGGGAAACATTTACGGAATGTGCGAAGCAGATATGCCAAGAAGCCAAGGCGCAGCAACAATTTGTGTGCTGCATATGAACGGGGGCATGTGGCAGGGCGTGGCGAGTGCAGAGTCGCGAGTGCTGTGTATTGGTGCGATTGCATGCGGCAAGTGGCATGCTGCATGGTGCAAGCTGCAAGCGGCATGCGGCATCATTAAGCGCATCATTTTTGGTACTTAAAACTTCAGCAGTAACAACAGTTACAACGCCAGCTGCAACAACAAAAGCGCCGCGCCCAGCGAAAGAGACGTAATTTTTAATAGTTACGCAATTAAATCGTAAAATTTAACAACTTTGCGCAGTTCTTAACGAAATTGTGCTGGGCGCAAGTCGCAAAATCTGACACTGATGCATTTCCGGTTGGCTGTCGCCTAACTTGGCAAGTGCCACAACCGCCAAAGCAGCAGTGCAACCACCGGAACCACACCCCACACGTGACATCTCCATCTCCATCTGCATCTCCATCTCCGCCTTCGTTGCCGTTCATCGTAATGAGCGCATTTCGAAGTTTGCTGATTTTCTGTCGTCGTTTCGACGGCAGTCAACTTTATGTTTTCCTCCATGCAGATCTTTAAATGAAGCGCACTTATAAAGTGTTTATGGTTGCGGCAAAATATTTCAGCATGATTTCCTTGACATTTAAACGGAAACCAAATTATGAGTTTGTCATAATTATTGAACCGTCAATTGGGCCTGATCTCCAAATCCATTTTCCATAGCATAATTTCCAGGGCTCATTTAGGAAAAATTAAGATTTTATTATTTAAATCAGCAAAAAAAATAAAAGAAAGCAAGAAAGAACAATTAATTTCATCAAGTATCCTTGCAAACATAGCTGCGTTTTTTTTTCAATGAATTTGAATTTTGATTGTTGCCTCGATTTGTTTTTTGCTCGACTCGCAATTTGAAACTTGCTGATCACTGACTAAAAAGGGCACAAAAAGAGGAAAATGAAACCAAAGATTGTAAATCTCATGACCGCAAATGTTTTTGCCAAGAAAGAGCGTCGACATTGGCGACGAGCCTGCCTCATGCTATTGAGCCATAATTTATATCCACAATGCCAGAGCCAAGAAGAAGAAGTTGCAGGCACAGAAAGCAGGACTCTACCAGTTCAAAATTCAAATGCCCTACAAACTATGACATGGCCGAGAGTGGTAGTTGTTGTTGCTGCTGCTCTGGGCAGGAAGGTGAAATTTATAGGAATTCCATCAATTCGAAAACCATGCTCCGTTCCAATTTCAAATCGAAGGCATCCAACTGTGCTGTTTGACCCGCACCGCATGGCAACGCTTTGTAGCTGTTGGCTGCTGCATTGGGCGAGCTGCCCGCACCACCTGCACCGCTCTGCTCTCGCCGGGCTCTTCTCGGTCTGGTCATGACCAACCGCTCATCATAAATACAAAGCAGGCAGCGCTTTGTCAGTTGGCCCGCTCTGACACTTTTATTGGCTCTCGTGTCGCTGAAAGGTGCTCAGCAGCGATATGCCAGCAGCATCCTGCAGCTGCTCTCCTGTCCCCACGGCCACAACGCCCACCGCCCACCGCCCACAAACGGGTGGACAACAAGGTAACGCACGTCTTTGTGCAAGGCAAATGAAATTGAAAATTTTTATGATGCCAACGCAGCCGGAACAAGCGGCAGCTTCAGTGAGCGGCGAAGGGGGAGGGCGAGGGCGTGGGGCGACGGGGCAGTGGGCAGCGGGCGGAGCAGGGGCGCCTTGTTCTGGAATGCTGGAAATTTAAGCAGCTGTATAAAGTTAGTTAATCTGGCGCTGATTAAGATGCGCCCAACTTCTTGGCATTTACGCCATCGAGGGCCTGGCCCGTATAATTTTAATAGCACCCAATGGGCGCAGCTCCATCTCCAGCTCCATCTTCAGCTCCAGCTCCACTTTCAATGTTTATGAGCGTTTGCTCCTTAACCGAAACTGCAGCTTAAATATTTTGCGAAAACTCAAGCAGAGCCAAACGAATTTCCACGCGCTAAAAGTAGCTGCCAAGTAACAAGCTTAACCGCAAAACTTTTAAATAAACTTTTGTTGTTCGTGCTGCCGTTGTTGTTGTTGCTGTTGCTGTTGTTGTTGCTGGCAAAATATTTCAGAGTGCGCTCGCGCGAGCGGCATAACTATAACTTCCGATGCTGTTGCCAGTAAGCAGCATGGAGAGCGGGAGGGGCAGGGGGCGGGGCTGTGCAGAGTTACTGTTGCGGGTGCGCCATGTAATACAGTTAAATATAAATTCAAAAAATATATATAGAGTTTGTGCAACTTTTCGCTCTACTTTTTTTGCTTTGCCCGTCTTCTTATTTTTATTTGTTACTATTTTTTTTTCGTTACTTGTGCAATTTGCATGAGCGGCAAACACCCACGAACAACTAACAAGTCCTGCTTGACAGCAGCACCAGCAACAGCAGCAGCAGCAGCAGCAACAACAGCAACAACAACAGCAACAGCAACAACAACAACATCAACAACAACACCAACACAATGGGAGTGGCAAGCAAACTTCCGGCTGATGAATAAGTGTCTGCGTGGCCATGTGGCAGCGCCTCATGGGGGAGGGGCAGTGGGCGGGTTGGTGTATTGTGTGTGTGCGGCGTGGGGCGTGACTATTGCCATAGCTCGTTGTTTGTTGTGTGTGCGTGGTTAGTTTGTTTAACTGCAAAAAATAATAAAAACAACTTCCTAATTGCGAAAATAAAAATCAACAACTGCCGCAACAGTCGCAACAGCAGCAGCTACAGCAACAACAACAATAACAACAACAACGACAACAATTAAGCGAGCACAATGGGCAGCTATCGAAACATAAGAAACTGTACAATATCCAGTTTTTACTTTAGCTGCAAAGATCAATTAATAGCATGGCCTTTGCCTGCGATTGGTCGAAGTGCCTGCGCCTGATTGGCCCACGCGGCGGCCATATTGGTAAGCTGCATTGATAACAGCACACTCGACTTGGCACTGTTAATTAACAGACGATCAGTTTGCCTTTTAACAGCACTGAGCATTGAGAGATCTGAAGAGCAAAACATGTGCAGAAGTGCTGTCCTTCAATTTGTTTATTGTTTATTATAATAACATCTTATTTGAATTTTTTGTGCTTTTGTTGAATTAATTTGCCCATTGTGTGGCGCTTGGTTGGCATTGGAGCAGCACCGCAGTCTGGCATAAATTTAACGCAGAACAACTCGGACTTCCGCTCTGACCGAGCGCCATGTTGTTATGCAGCCTGTGCGGACGTCGCTGTCTCTGTCTCTGTCTCTGTCCCTCCCCGTTGTTGTGTGTGTGTGTTTGTGTGCGTGTGTTAAAATACGGTTTAACAAAAAGTAAGTGGGCCCAGGGCCCTCAACAGTGCTAGCAAACAAACAAACCAAATGAAGTTATACAAACTCTGATAGCAGCAACAACAACAGCAGCAACAACAACAGCAACAACAGCAACAACAACAACAGCAACAGCAACAACAATAACAGCAAACAAGCAGCGCCGCAAGTCCTGAGGCCTGAAAAAATGCCGGCTCGTATTAATTTCTGTTATCTCAGTGACGTTTTACATGCGTATTGCGCTATTGTTGTTGTTGTTGTTGTTGCTTTAATACATATGTATATATGTAGATTTTGCATCGTTGTTGTTGCTGTGCGTTCGCGTGCGCGACTCTAGCAATAAATTTGATTTGTTTAGCAATTTGTTGCATATCGCATTGCGCATACGCCCCGTGCATTCATCTACACGCAGTCACGTCTGTCGTCGTTCCCGTTGTCCCCCCCCACCCCCCTCGCCTATTGTGCTGCAGTCGCTTTAACGATGAATAACGTGTTCTGCGTTGTTGTTCTTTTCGCTGGGCAACCGGCAACTTTATGCGACATTTTATGCACTACAACTGACAATAATTTATATTGAAATATGTCTGCATATCTACTGATGTGCACCACTGTGCGCTTGCCTATGTGTGCGTCTCTGTTTGCTATTAATTGTGTCATGTCTCATAAATATTCTGTCTAAAGTTCGCAAATTACTTGAATTGGGTATTTATTTGTACATATAATTACTACATTTTAAAAGTAAAATATCACAGAAAACTGAAAATATTTGAATATTCGCAGTAATAAGCTGTATTCTCGCTAAACTACAAATACCTTTATTTATCTGTAATTTATAGTCAGAAAGAAGTCACATGAAAATCCATTTCTAATTTGTCCAAATGGCGCATAACTCTTGGAAAATTGTTCCACTGGGTGGAAAATGCACTTGGCTCTGGTCACTCTTTGGCCGCTCGATGTCGTTGGCTCGTTGTGTGCATTTAAATAATTAATAATAATTTAGCATGCACTTAATTTTAATTATTACTCAATTAGGTCAGCGCCGTTACAATTTAAGCACCGGACGGTGCCTGCGATGCTCGTAATTAAGAGCGCGTGTAATTAAACAATTTTCAGGCCACAGCCGGAACGTGGGGGTGGCGGGCAAGACGCTTCACTTGCTGATGTTGCTCGGCTCTGTATCTCGTCGTTGTTCTTGCAGCTTGCCGTTTGCCGCTTGCCACTTGCCACTTGCCACTCGGCGCTTGTCGCCTGTCGCCAGCCGCGTCATTAGGGACGCTTTGTGTGCAAATTTGATTTCATAACATTTTGTCAGTGCTTCGCCTCGATTTGACGCCTTTACGATGCACATAAATTTGACGACCAAGTTCAACTTATAAATAGTTGACGAACTGGCACACCAGCGGCAGTCAAAATGAAGTGACGATAACAGCAACGATGGCAAGTGGAATGGGGAAAGCGGGAGGGAGGGAGCGGTCCGAGGGAGCGTTCGCGTTTCATTTATTGAGTGTGGCCAGCGAATAGCAGCGAAATTAATTTGCTATTCATTTCCACGTTTTTCATACTTGATTAAAATTTTAATAAAGTTATCACTGTGCCAGGAAATTGATGTTCTAAGCGGGCATAGCAAAGATCATATGATAAATATATAGAGAATTATAATGCCTTTTAATGGCAGACAACATAAGCTAGAAAAACTTGTATTATTAATATTTGAGTTCCTAATTAATGAGTTGGCAAAGAGAAGGACAAAACAATATTTTTTCTTAAAATCAAAATGGTAGAAGTTAAATATATTGCATTTGAATTTTCAAGTATGTGACGAACCAAAGCTTGAGCCAAAATCTGTTTTTTTTTTAATGTGAAAACTTGGATCACAATCCAAACCTAATATCTCGTACACTTTTTTTTTTGTGTGTAGCCAAGCTAAAATGCTCTATTTAGGTATTTAACGTGCATGAATTGCATTGGACTGTGTCGAAAACAATTTGAAAGTCATTAGGCAAGGCGAATGAAAAAAAAATAACAAAATAAATAAATATATATCACACGTGAAAAAATGAAAAAAAAAAAAAAAAAAATTTAAGTCAGACTGCGGAACGGGGAGAAAAAAATAAAACTTTATATCTGATTGAATAATAATGTGTGCTTAAGGATTTAATGTGCTGCTGGCGGCAGCTGCTGTTCCGCATCCACGTCGCAGGTGGAGACCAAACCATACCAAACCAAATGGCTCGTTTGTTGTGTTCGTGTTGTCTGGTGACTTCTGTTCTTGGCTCCCATCTCTCTGCAGTTACAATAAAAAACAAAAACAAAAACAAACATAATTGAAAGGCAACGGCTCTGCGCCCAGTAGGGAATTTGTTGTTAGCCTGATGCTGATTGCCAAAAAGCAAAGAAAAGCACGTTGATGCCATCGCTAGGGAACTACTTGCAAATAGGCACACACAAACGCACCCAATCACCCACACCAGCTCACACACATGTGTATAATATAATACTTAGCTAGGACACATTCACCAGCAAGGGGCAGAGATAGAAAGAGAGGAAAAATTGGAAATTTTTTATCGCACGTTTTCAAATTAACCCAGCAGCAACCCCACAGGTCGGCGTGTCAAGCTGATTTGAATTTCTAATACCGTTTTTTGCACCTCGAAGCCCCGTCGTTCGCTAGGAGTGTTGCCCCTTTGCGTTTTGCCAGCTATCATCATTAGCAACACATTTAGATAGACACCCTCATGTGCGATATTTTGCCACCTATCCGCACTGAACGATCACAAGAAAGAAGAAAGAAAGAAAAACAAGAGTGCTCTAGTCGGGAGCGACCAGGAGATACCCTAGCTATATTAGAAAGAACTAACAAAACCTTTCTTTCAATTCAATACAGTAATTTATAATTAGTATTTTTCAAACAAGATACAAAATTGTAAAATCAAAGTAACAAAATTGAAAATAGCCACAGAAGTAGTATTAGAAATTTAGAACTGTTTGCCTTATGTATGCTGGGACCACAGTAGCTCGATATCGATCTCGATAAGGATTTGGATTATTTAATCTTGCGCTTCGTAATTCTTAGTAAAAACTTACCTTTTTCTGACGGCATACTTGAAATTTGAACCAGTATTGCCAGCAGGTTTATATCTTACGATCAGGTAAAACTGTCCTCCTTTTCTAAAATGGATTGTTTTATTTACTTTTCGTATATTTAAATTGTTTATTTATACCTCTTAGATAATCCAACACCCAATTTTCTGGAAGGACCCCAAACCATTTGCGTAAAATGCTCGGCATTTTTAACAAATGTATTTTTTTTAAACGAATAGTGTCTTCCTTCTCTGTACCACCTATGAATACAATCAATTGGATGATATTTTGTGATGCAAACACTTTCGCCATATGATCCATCTCTATTTGGGCTGAGTTTTTTTGAACCTACGGCAATCTCCTAAAATGCAGTACACAAAATAAAACTGAGTTTCTTGAAAAGAATTTAAACTATAACTGGGCTTACCCGAGCATAGACCGCACACTCAGCGGAAAGTTTGGCATCCAGTAATAGGAAACCTGCTGTATGCTTCTCTCGATATTCATTATGTACTTTCAAAACATCCATTTCAAAATCACAATGTGCGCGAACAAACTAATGAAGAGGACACGTATTTGCCTATGAATACTAGAGTTTAAATGAAACCTACTAATGCTAAGAGCACGGCTATCCACAGCATTGAAATATTTTCAGTCTGCAACATGGTTCCCAGTAAATTCAATCAATTTAAATATGGATAATTTAGAAAAAAATACTTGTAGTGTGTAAAAGCGTAATAAATGATATAAATGAGCCAAATTGCAAGTGCTACTTCGTTGTCTTAATCAGTTATACAACAAATTTCAAAATATCGTATTTAGAATTACCTTAATAAAACTTTGCGTTAATCTGTATTTTGCTGCAAGCAGTTTATATCTGGCGGAACAGATCAGATCGAATCACTCAGTCATATAGCTCCTATCGGAACAATCGTCCATAAATTGCGTTTCTGAATGAAAACATCGTATATGGAAATACATCGCGAATTTCAATTGCCTGTAGGAATATGTAATATATAATAATGGCACTTTAACCGTTTTCATACTCGTTCACGTAGTGTAAAGAGTATATTGGGTTTGTAAATTGTCCTGCTTGCTGTCCGTCCTTCTGTAAGTATGAACAGAATTTTTTTTCGGCGATATTGAAGCTAGAGACTTGTAATTTGGAATATATATACTCGTGAATAGGAGCATGTCCACTGGGGGCATGGCAATTCGATTAAATCTTTTTTCTCCCTCAGTTTTGAAGCTAGTTGCACAATATATACCGACAGATTGCTGATAGCCTCCTCTAAAGATCGCAAAAATCACGCCCATTTTCGTCCCCATAATATACATAATTCGATACTTTCACTGCATCGAATTTTTTTATTTATTTATTTTTTTCTTTTTTGCATAAAGCTAGTAATAGCATGCGCAGAGAGCTATTGGCCAAAAAAGCAATTTTAATTTTCATTATTAGACTCTATTTGCAGTCTCTGATGGTTGCCGTGTTCAAATTTCGGTCGGTCCCAGAGGCGACGCATAGGAATATTGTATTTTTAATTTTTGTTTGTTGCATTATTGAAGTTGAAGCTGAACAGGCGATCTGTGGCCGTCTAACGCGCGCTTTTGCTGCGTGAGTCTCAGCTTCGATTCCGACTCCTGACGCATGAGGGATTGTTCTTGAGTTTTCTAATAATTCTAAATTTTTCTAGTTTACAATTTCCCAAAATTCTTTCTTTTCATTTTTATTCGAATTTTTCGTATATTTCTTATTCGATAATTTAACTTTAGTTTCGTCGCATTATAAACCAAATGGTTGGTGGCGCTAATGTCTAATGCACAGTTTTGGAGTTAATATTGTGTGGTAGGTCTTAGATTCAAAACCGCGCAAAACTTTTGTTTGTCTCTTTTACTCGTGTATTATTTTATAGGGGCACACATAATGCTAGGATACATGTTTTAGGTGTTATTACACTGTGAACGAGTATTCCGCTGTCGGTTACACACGCCCGCAACATTCCCACTTGTTATTTTATTTTTAAGAAAACCTTTATTTATAAAAGTATAATTTATTATTATGACAAATAGTTCAAAACAAAATTGGGCTGTGAAAATCCAGGGACAATTTTTATAATCAAAGTAACAAAATTAAAAATAGCCAAGAAAGTATTAGAAGATATTTAGATATATTGGCCTCATGAATGCTGGGACCACAGTAGCTGATTGTGAACATTTTGTTTATTTTACCTGGGTTAGGTCTATTGACGTTAGCGCTGAACCTATTCGGAATATTGCCGGCAGGTTTATATCTTACGACGAGGTAATTCTTTCGTTTACTAAAAAGAATTGCTTTGTTTGCTTTGGTATTTCAAAAATTGTTTACTCATACCTGTTATATAAGCCAACACCTACAATTTTGCTTGACTTCCAAACCATTTGCGTAAAATGCTCGGCTTTTCTTACATCTTTATTATTTGTAAACGAATAGTATTTTTTTTCTGCGTACTAAGTATGAATACAATCAATTGGATGATATTTTGTGATGCAAACACTTTCGCCATATGATTCATCTTTATGTTTGATAGGGTTTTTATCCTTACTAAGCTCCTAAAATGCAGTAAACAAAAAAAATTGAGTTTCTTGACTAAATGAAAATTTGTCCTGGGCTTACACGAGCATAGACTGCACACTGAGCAGAGAGTTCACTCTCTAGTTTGAGATTCAAAGTATGATGTCTTTTTCGATACTTATTATGCAAATTCAAAACACGGCTTTCAATTGTTTGACACTGTGCGTGGATAAACTAATGAAGAAGACTAATTACCATTGAATACCAGAGTCTAAATGAAACCTACTAATATTAAGAACACGGCTATCAACAGCAATGAAATATTTTCAGTCTTCGACATGGCTCTCAGTAAATTCAATCAATTTAGAAATTTTAATTTAGAACAAAATACTTTCAACGTGTTAAAGAAGTAATAAATGAGTAAATTTTCAATTGTTACTTTGTTGTCTTTTTAAACCCTGAACCCATTAAAAATGGGAAGGAGGAGTACGGTGATTTTGTGCAAATGTACGTACCAGGTAAAAGGAAGCACCCCGACCACTTAATGTATTTATATTCTTGGTCAGCATCACTAACCGAGTCTGTATAAGCGCGACGATCTTAATGACTCAAGAGCTAGATTATAATTTGGTTTTTTCAATTCGTCTATACCATACGCAGATCGAGTTTATTTACAATGATCGATAGCCCGCGCCGTTTTATATTATCCAATATTTATCGGTGTATTGTCTCGGCTTTAAAGCATATCTCATACAGCCACCAAATATGGTTTCATATGTTCTCGTAAAGGAAACGCAGATTAAGAATATTTCCAATATTGGATACCTCCCCCCCTTTGGCCATAAACAAATTCAAGTAATATTTTTTTATTTTAATTAATTATTTGTATTATCAAAGTAACAAAATTAATAAAAATAGCAAAATTAATTTAAAGCACGTCATGCAAAAAAAAAAAAACCAGTTGCGAAATAAGCATCTAGGATAGTGGGAAAGCACTATCACCAAGAGTTACGCATCGGTGGTGACACACACCTAACCTAACCTACAGGCGAGTCTCATGTTCAAACCCTGTCCGAACCACCGATAATTTTTTTAAGAGTTTGTAATCTTTTTGTTGAAATTCCTTTTACTCACTTAAGATTTGCAACAACAAGGAAAAAATCAAAGAAAATAGTACACAGTATTTTGAATCGAATGCATTGTCATATGAGCTAGAATCGCTGGAATCGGGTGAAATTCGTTAAGATTAGGGTGATGAGAGCCTATCAGTTGCAGTGCCTGGGGGAAAACTTACTTTTCTGGCTGTGGGACATTCGCCTTAAACTGGCCCCCAACATTACCGGCCGGCTTATATCTTGCGACAACGTACTTCTTACGATCAGCGCTGAAATCGATTGTTTATCATACGTTAAATTGAATTTGAACGTACCTAGTTCAAAACATACTTCTGACCTTGGCCAACGCCCAAAATCTTGCTTGACTTCCAAATTAATTGGGTAAAATGCCCGGTTGAGGGTGAGAATTCAGCTTTCTCATAGTCGTATTTACTAATTTCATCGTACCACATTTTAACGCATGTTACTGGATCTTTTGTTGTGAAGCAGAGATTCTCACCATAGGCTCCTTTTGAGTGCTCTAGGGTATCTTTCTCGGCAAGCAGCTTAAATGTATTATTCATTGTTTATTTATAGGTGCGACACATATTTTTAAATAACTTACCTCGGCATATCTTTTGCACTCTTCGTTTAAATCGCTTTCTAACGTGAGTTTGGGACATTTGTGCTTAGCTCGATATTTATTATGTTCCACTAGAACATCATTTTCAAAGCTGGCTTTAACTGGGATACACTGAAGACAACAAAAATCAAAATCCTGTCTTGATTATAGGCTCCTTGAATCGAAAACTGTCTTCAACTACGACTGTAGGACATTTGGAGGATTGGTGTCACAATCCTCCAGTGTTTTGGCAACCCTCCGTGGAGGGTCATTGTTTACTTTGTGATCGAACCTTAAAAAACTTACCAGCAATAGCAGTGCTGTTGTCCACAGCCCCAAATTTCTTTCAGTGTTCATAAAGATATATGGGTAATATTTAATATATCATATTTAATTTATTTCCAACTGTAGGTAATGATAAAAAAAATGTATGTACAAAATTTCAGTTGTTACTTCGATGTCTTTTTATTTTTATTCGAGTTCCTTTACTCATTCATTTTGCAATATAAATTTATTAAGGAATGTTGATATTATTGTATACCCCTGGCATTTGCCAACACTTAAAATCCTGGAACCATGCCAACTCACTGGTGTAAAATCAGAGGTCGACAATTTCTAAGAGATACTCGATTAGTGTCAATAAAAAATTATAAATACAAGCAAATGCAAATGGGAAGACAGCATTTTTAGAATAAAGATTTTGGTGAAAATTTGAGTTAAATAAGTGCATTTAAGAACTGAATTTGTAGACGATCGATTCTGTTTGCGTAGTTAAAATGACAATCAGCAGTGTTGTTTCGTCAAGCGATAAATAGTTTAGCCTACATTCGATGAACACAGCTGATTGATTGCAAACTTGAGCTATAGAGAAGAAAGGTTTTACGATTACGCCCTATGACATTCAATCTCTATAGTATATTCCGCTCCTAAAATGCTGACCCCAATTACCCATGGAGAAAGCAAACAATTTGTTGTTTTCCATACCGTTGACAATTTTCATGTAATGCATTTCTTCATTAGAGTCCTTAAATCCTCATTGCGTTTCCATGTGGCGTTTGGCTGGCTGTCGGATTACCCAAAAAGCCAACCACTTGGGCGTGGCAATCAGCACTTTGCTGTAGGTCCTCAATTATTTGGAGCTAGTGCGCAGCCAGAACAGAGGATAATGCGATGCGTTCCTATAGTGAACGACAGCAGGATAACTCTATTAGTGTCATACTCACACACACAGATGCACATACGCACATGTTGTCAGATATTAAATTTTTTCTCAGCCAGTGTTGGGTAGTTGCGCCAATAAAAGATGGCAAGCAGCCAAGCTTGCGCCAGTGTCCCGTATCCAGTGTCCTGGGATTGACAGCTTCAATCTGCACACACTGTGCGTGTGTGTGTGTGCGCTTGTGTGTGGGTGTGGAGTGTGCGGGTGTCGAACGATGGATGAGTTGTTGCCGCAACGCATGTGCCTGATGCTTTGGGCCATCATTGTTGACAACAATATCGGCGACAGCAACTGCACCAGCAACAACAACAACCACAGCACAACTTTTGGCTAAAACGCGATTGTCAGCAGCCTGCGCTGGCAACTGCTGCAAGCTACTTTGTTCTCCACAGGGCTTGGCTGTAAAATGTCCATTTGGGCGCGCGACGAAGATTTATCGTTAGCAACGCCTCAATTTGATAGGCGTGCTTAAAAATCTCACTCATCCTCACACATATACATATACATATGTATATATATACATAGATACACCTAAGCAAATAAATCAGCTTGTCCTTAAAGATGTACTGATTGAATGACTGACGAACTGCCTGACTGAGTAATTTACAGACTGACTAGCTGACTGATTGACGGACTGAGTGATTGATTGACTGACTGGCGATTGACCAATTCACAGACTGACTTACAGACTGACTGATTGAATGACTGATTAGCTGATTGACTGACTGGGTGATTGATTGACTGACTGATTAGTTAACAGATTGATAGATTAATTGATTGCTGATTGACTGACTGAGTGATTTATTGACTGACTGACCGATTGGTTGACTGACTGATTAGTTAACGGATTGATAGATTGATTGACTGACTGATTGACTGCTAATTGACTGACTGAGTGATTGATTGACTGACTGACTGATTGAATATTTAACTCACTGACTGACTAACAGATAGAATTATTAGCTGGCTGATTGACTCACTGATTGACTGATTGAATGATACAAGTTTTCGTCTGATTGGCGTTTAAATTTACTGTAAATTTATATGGTATGCGTATAATAAAGCTCTCTATATCAAAGCTCTACAGTTTAAAGCACAAAAATTTCGATTTCGATAGCCCATTGATGTGCACAACAGTTTTTTGTTGAATGCGCCAATTCAATATAAGTTGCCCGTGGAAAAGCTAGCTAGGGATTTGGGCTCAAAACTAAACTAATTTCACTCAACCGCCGCCCTTCCATGTAGGAAACCTGTGCGACTCCCAACATTTTTCGCAAATACTGCGTTTTTCCACAGCATTTTTCATGTGTGCTTGGCTGGGCATTGGCCAAAAGCCTAGATGTCAAAACTTTGGACTAGGGACAGGCGCGTGTTCCATTTGTTCCATCATTAATAAAATTTGACATTTAATTTTTTTTGCATTTTTTCACCTTTTTTAATATTTTTAATTATAATGTTTTTTGGGCCTAAAAAAGAATTCACGAACAATTTCGTGTCACGGTAAAACTGCGCTTTTGGCGCGTGCACAAAGCCGCCGTCTGCGTGGCAGCCAAGCTAACTAGGTGGGCAGGTGGGAAGCTGGGCGGGTCGGCGGTGCTGTTGCCACACCCACGCACGGATGGTGTAGTCGGTGCCCAAGAGGCAGCCGTGACCGACATTCGATGAATTGACCAATGCAACTTGTTATTTTTGTGTGCAGCAGCGCGTTTCATTTGCTGCCTGGCTGCTGCCTGGATGAGGAGAAGAGAGGTGGGGTGAGTTAAAGGCACCTTTGAAAGTTTTCCGCTTTTGCTAGTTTTTCTGCCATTCGACAGGCAACGTCTGTTTCACCTGTTCGCTTGTGTTGCTCTTGTTGTTGTTGTTTGTTTGCGTATTATTGCCTCTGGGTGGGAAACTGTGTTTATTTGTGTTCTTGCGCGTGTGTGTGTCGCTGTGGGTGTGGGTGTGGGTGTGGTTGTGGCTGTGGGTGTATCTTTGTGCGTGTTTATATTCGTATCCGCAGGTGAGCGTGAATTTAACGCCGACAATTGTGATTTTGGCGTACGTTTGGTAATAGGAAGGGCGTGGGGATCAGACCTTTCAATTCGAATTTTACTTAATTTTCAGCTGTCATTTAACGAAACTCATTCAAAATCCTTGAGTGATGTGTCCTTGTTATCTCTATCAGTACATAGAGAATACCTATTTTTCTCAATAGCCAAATTTTATTACAGTGCAAAAGGCGAAGGAAACAGCTCTGGTTCAAGATCGAAAAAAAACAAAATTTAAAAGCAAACTATTATGTATCTTATCTTTGGATTTAAGGAGAAAATATAATTATATATAAACAAAGATAACAAACAATATATTGTGATAAGAGGCTTTATGAAAGACAAAATGCATTTTATTCTTTTTTCTCTTTTATTCAAAATCAAATTTTCAATCAAGAAATAACTTTACCTGTTGCTTCAGGGTATTTGTACACGGTATTTAAGAGTCGAGCACTCGCTTTGAAGGCTCAGTCATATATTTTATTAATTAAAGATAAGCCTCAACCCAAGCACTTGTCGACTTCTTTCGGTTGAGCCTTTTTTAAATGCGCATTAAGCGTGTTTGTTGTTGGCATTAGCTTCCATTAGCAAGATGAAACTGGGCCGGTCTATAGAACTGGTACTGGAACTGGAACTGAACCTGGAACTGTGCCTGTGTCTTTGTCTGTATCTGGCGCCTGGGTCCAAGCGTAACAAACAGTCAAGTGTCCGCCTTAACCAGCTGGCGAATGCACAACTTTGCCTATGCTACTCTGCTGTCCTCTGCCCTGTGTAGTGTGTGTGCGTGTGTGCTGTGTGTGTGTGTGTGTGTGTGTATGTGTGTGTTTGTGTTTGTACCGGTTAGTTACGTCTGGGTTAAGTGGTCCTTAAGCGCTTTAGCAAATGTCATCTATTGTCCACCGCATGATACCGGGGCGATCAGTTTTGAAGGAGCATCTGGTGCCGGTTGTGGGCTGTGAGAATTAAGGACACATATTTAATTTTAAATATACAATAATGTACTTGCTTAGGACGAAAAGCGGAAGATTTCATGCTTTAGATTTCCAGCCGTAGATTTTAATGAAACATTTTTTCAACCAAAGAGTTTGATTCTAAGATTTGAGTATTTCCAGTGTAGGATTAAATTCTACAGATATAGCTTAACATTTTCAAAATCTAGAATTTACATATGTCTGGTAACCTTTTAGTAAGGCTCTAAAACTGAATTCTCAAATAATTGAACATTTCAACAAGTTTTCAAGTGCCTTATTTTTCAAAATAACTAAACATTTCATTTTCCAAACTAACTAAAACTACTGAAATTGCTTCTACGCAGTTCTAACCCAATTTTCAATAGGCTACAAGACACATTATTTGATTCGCGACAAAATTCTTGCTATTAGCGTGTGTAACAGTCCTATGGCAGACAATTCTGACAGAGTTTCCATTTCGGCGCTGGCAGCCTGCCGGGCTGCGGGCCTACCCGTCTGTGAGCCAGAGGAGGCCAGCTCCCTGGTTGAAATTGTTATATTCAGAAAAATAGAGCCTCCGCCACCGGGCAAGACCTTACTGTGCGACTGTATGATAAAGGACGACGACGGAGCGGAGTTGGAGGAGGCGGACGAAGGCGAGCACGAGGAGAAGGGCGAGGAAGAGCGCAGTTTGAAGCAGTCAACGAGTGTCGAGGAGGAGCTGCTGCTGGCGAACATCAAGGCCGAGCTGGAGCAGAAGAAGGCGCGCGTCGATCTCATCGGTCGAAGGCTCTCGTTGCAGGTCTCCGAGTGTCCCCCGGTGGATGGCTGCGTGGACATGCAGCTGGAGCTGGCCAAGGACGGCGTCCATCCAGCGATACTCGCGCTGCAGCGCGACAATTACAAGCTCAGCCGGCAACTGCAGGAGCTGCAGCTGAGCTGCAAGGCAGCCGATCTGTCCCTGAAGCATCTGCGCAAGGGCCTCTGCCGCGACCTGGAGGCGGGCGTGATAATGCAGCGTCGCCTCAACGAGCTGGACTCCTTTCGGCGCACTGTCGAGCGCGAGCAGGCGCTCTGCCGGCAGCGCTATCGCCACCTGCAGCAGGAGAAGTTCGAGTGGGACGCCTGCCACGCCTACATCGCCACGCAACGCGTTAAGTCGCAGCTGGAGCTGCAGAAGTACGTTCCACGGGCGGCGTACGCCCAGCCCAAGCGGGAGGCGCTCGAGCTGCTCAACCAAACCAAAGTGCACGCCAAGCAGCTGCACGACTTTCTCAGCGAGCACATGTGCAGCCTCACTGAGCGGCTGGGCCTGCTGAGGGGCGGCGGCCACGCCTCCGTCACGGGCGTTGGCCTGCGCCTGGGATCGGAGATAGCCGCATTTATGTATCGCAACGAGCACCTCTTCGGAGCACCTTCTGCGCATTAAACCGAAATCTGTGCGAAATTGTTCGAATTTGTCAAGTTTGGAGGGGCGGGGCGAGGCGGGACGGGGCGGAAGGAGGCGCCATAAGGCGACGAAGTTCATTTGCATTTCGTATTGAGGGGGGGGCAGGCGGGGCGGGGCGTACAACATAACGGAAACGCCTTGATTATGTTGTTGCTGTAGCCGGGCGGGCTTGACCATTTGGAGCGGTCGCATCCACGTGACGCCAGCTGCTCCAAATGGCGCCATTCTTATACTCGTTCACGTAGCGAAAAGAGCGTATTGGGTTTGTGCAATGTGATGCAGTGAGACTTGAAATAAGGAATATATGATAAAGAATCAATATATCTAATTTTTCATGTAAATTCATATTTTCCAAAAAATTTTTTTTTTTTTTTTCTTTAAATTTTAAGCTGAAAAATTTCAAAAATCTATATTTTTGCAAACTAACTATTATTGGACTGTTTTCAACTGTCTGAAGCTGCTGTGTACGAGTATTGCGCAGTCGGTTACACCCGACTGCAACGTTCTTACTTGTTTTGTTGTGTGTTTGGTTTTGTGTTTTTGCGGGCCTTACAGCAAAATGTATTTAGCATAAAAATTTACGATAATGATGCCAACAACATCGGCATCAGCATCGGCATCAGCATCAGCAGCAACCTCACTTGCCGCATGCCCCAATAGACAACAAGCATTTGGCGTCGAAAAGGACAACAACAACAATCGTAACAAAACTGGGCAGCAGACAACAACAAAAAATCTAACGAGGCCTACTAGAGGGCCCGCTGCTGCTGCTGCTGCTGCGGCTGCGGTTGGGGCAAATGTCATTGCTCTGTTAACGCAAAAAGTTAAATTAATATTTTTCACACTGACGCAAAGTTGGCGCTGATGTTTTTTCACATTTTAAATTGACGAATTTTGCGGTTTAACCGCCGCGTCAAAGTCAACTGTTGTCACTTTTCCCTACATTTCGCCCACCCATTTTTCCCATTTTCCTATTTTTCCCAATTTCATATTTCACATTTCATATTTCATGTTGGCTGTTGCTTGTTGCTTGCTGGATTTTTAAAGCAGATTAGCAAAGTTTTCTGCAGTCATTTATTTAAACTTTTCTTTGACGGCACCGCAAAAGCCACTAGCAGTGGGGGAGGGGCCAAGGGGAGTGAGTGCGGGTGCAACCAAAATTTGATATCCAGATAATCGCATTGGTATGTCGCACAGGTCGTTGGCTTTGCGAACAATGCTTTAACTTATATAGATGAGCAAAAAAAAAAAATACATTTTGCAAAGCATATTTGTTGACGGATATAATAAAATCTGTGCAAAAAAAAACAAATAAATAAATTCATAGATAAATACCCTCAAGCAATATAGGAAGGGTTTTAAGAAAAAAGGAGAAAATCCCAAACATAACCTCAGTTTATCAAAATTTTCATTTGGAAAGCTTTTTAATTGACAGCACTTGAAAACTGTGTACCATTAAAAAGTCAAGGCTAAGCTGCACTGCAAAACTTTCGACATGCCAAACAAAAAAGAAGAGAAACTAAAGTTTAGTTGGGAAAGTATGTTTTTATTTTTATCAAGTTTCGCATGCATCGGAAAAGTTGACTTTGTCTGTGAAAGCCAAGTTTTATAGCTTAGGCGTTCACATACGTAGACGTGTCTATTTAGCTTAACTTATTGGGCAAGCATGTAAACAAGTTGTCTTTTCTAAATTCAAAATATGTCGAAACAAGAACATGAATGTCGGGGTGCCGAAGATCAAATACCCTAGCAGACATTTGGAAAATATGCGCTATATATCTAGAGTTTTGAATAATGAAGATCTGGGTTTGAATTTCCGGCTAGTGTGTAGATAGATAGTGTTTATTTTAATATAATAATTAAGTTTATGGTTTATAACTATACTCCTACTTTAAATAATAATAATGATAGTCTGGTGTGCTTATATATTAATTAAAATCTGCACAAATTGTTTCTATGGGAGCTTTATAAATTTTTTTAACAAACATTTTAATACCCTACGCAAGTGTATAAAAGCAAAGTAACAAGTTTTATTCGAATACCGTTTCAAGCATTTTTCAAAAGGTTGTTTTTAAATAAAAACAGTTTGGATTAGATAGATATGCCTTAGACTATGTTCGTTTATATTGAAACGCTTCTGAAAAAAAATGAAGCCCAAGGTGTGCTGGCTAGATGTCTATGTCTTATTTAAATACTTACACATGTCTAGACCTTTCAGTATTTTTTTAATCCCTGCAAATACATTTCTCTTCCCCGGAAGCATCCGTTATAAGTGCAGTGAATCAGTGAATTCGAATAAATGCATAATATATTTAGCTTTCACTTAGTTTACTTTTACATATGCGTGTGTGTGTGTGTGTGGGGAATAGGGGGAGGGTGGGCGAGAATTACCCGTCTTGTGTAAAGATATGGGCGGGTGGTGCGTGGATGGATGTAGCTGCGATAAAAATAAATATATAAATAAATGCAAGGGAGACCTTGCATTTTGGTATTTTAGTTTGCCAATACACCCACAAACTCACACCTATACAGAATATGCAGGCATGCATGAACGGGCCCGGACTGAACTAGCTCTCGTGTGTGTGTGTGTGTGTATGGCTTAGAGGGCATCTTTGTCATTCAATTCACAGCCAGTGGCTGCAGTCGGCTTACGCGACATGTGTGTGAGCCCTGCACTTATCCCCATCTTCTCTATCCCGTTTCCCGCTTTCCGTTGCCCCGTTGCCCCTTTGCCACTCCTCTGGAAGTCGCGCTCTGCAAATGCGTCTATAAATTATTCATTTCGTTTGAGATGTTTGATGTGGCAACGCCTGAGACTTCTTTAAGGATGCCCTACACATCCTGCTCCGGCTGTTGCGATCCTGTTGTCTGCTGGCTGCGAGCTGGGTGCAAACGGGGCACTTTTGCCCGCATTTCATTGAATTCATTCATTTTTTAGCAGCTTTTGCGAGCACCGGAGGCTGCCGTGCCACTCGGCATTTTCTCTCTCTTTCTCTCTCTCTTTATTTATTTTTATTTTTATTCGCATCTTCTTTTTTTTCCTGTTGTTGTTGCTGTTTGCCACAGCTTTGCATAAATAAGATAAACACAAGTATGCACACATACCATACACCGCTTTCAGCTGAGAGATGTTCCCCCCTCTTGCCGCCCATGGGCTCTCTAAGACTGAAGCATCTTGCAAGTTGGACTCGACTGATGTGATTTATTTTGCACTCACTGTTTGCCAAAGTAAAATTGATTGAAGCGTTTGTTGGCGCACCAATTGATTTTCGCAACGGCTTTAGCCCGCTCTCTCATCCCAAAATCCTTGAGTTGCACCGCCGGCACACTATTATTGTGCTGCCTTCGTCCTGTTTACACTGGTTAAATTAACTTTGGTCAATTTGGTTTTTGTCCGACTGGTCGAACATTGCATTGAGGCAGGCTTTGCCCTCTTTTCCGGCAGCGGAATTTTCACAATCCAGCTTGCCTCCACGAATATGTACAGAATGCACAATGGAATAATTGTAAAGCTCGCCGAGCAGCAATTTGGGATTTTTGTGGGGCATAAAATAAGTGGCGAATCTCGAATTACAAGTGGCAACTGCGGGCAATGAAGGTTGCCAAATTAAAATTAAAGACGATCCTTCAAGGAATCTGTCAAGAAAGTACACGAAAAAAAAAATAAATGTAAAAAGTAAAGAAATCTACTTAAATTAATTCCAAATTATTTTTGGTCATATCTTTATATATTCTTTATTTAATTAAGATATATACATATATAATAATTATGACAATAGCTGCTGAAAACGTTTAAGAAACATAGGCAAAGTAAATGTTTGCAATTAACACTAAATTAGCCAATAAATAATTTAATTGGGCAGTTAAGCCCTTAGTTCAGCTAGTTAGTCGTGGCGGGGAGTGGGGTATGTTGGGTTTAATTGCTGTCGAGCGCTTGTTAAATATTTTGCACTTAAATACGTTGACGTCAGTTGCAAAAATGGCAACAATTCATCACATGCCGTGCTGGCTGTGATTTTATTAAGTGACGCTGATGGTGATTGAAGCACAGCTGGCACATCAGCGCTTGGCACAGGTAGAGGTACATGTGAGGGTACATGTGAGGGTACAGGCACAGGCACAGGTATTACACGAGCAGCAGGCCGCATAAATCTTGGCTGTCAAGTGCACAGCTTCCTAAAAAGAAAAGCAAGCGTAAGAAAAGCCAAACGCGAGAGTAGAGAAAAAGTCGGGCCAGATGTAGATGAAACAAATTGTGAGCGGGCATTATAATTATGCAGCGTATATATTATATTAGAGCGTGTCTATATAAGATGAAGAAGCAGCAGCAGCAGCACAAACACGCAACTGCAATGCCATACGGTTTTATGAATGGGCATTTATCATAATTAAAAATTCTGCCCTTTGCCGGCAAACAGCGATTGCCACGACGTTTCTGACCTAAGACATGCCACAACGAGTGCGTCACGATGCCGACGACGACGACGACGACAAGGACGAGGACGAGGACGCAGACGAGTGCGAGTGCGAGTGCGAAGACGTGGCTGACTGGCCCGTATTAACGGTTAGCCCCATTGCTCCATTGGCTTCATTTCGAGCGCTCAACAGCTGTTCGCTTGGGACAACTTTTTGGGACTGTGGCATGCAAATGAGCAGCAGCTAACTGTGGCATCGGAAGCCGCCGCTCTCTGGCTCTCTCTCAGAGGCAGCCTGTTGGTGTAGCGCTGTTGTAGCGGGCACAGCGCCTGCGTCGCGTCCCAAATGCCCAAAAACACACCCAAAATGCCAGCGCGCTCTTAAGTATGCAACACTTTTTGCCATAAACTGCGCTCTTGTCTGGCTCGGCTCGTGCCTCGTCTGCGGCACTCGTGTGGCAGCTGCGCTTCGGCTGCGACTGCGACTGCGGCCACGGCTGTGGCAGTGGCTCGTTATCGACATGTCGCCACTTCGCATGCCGTTGTCGTTGGCTTCAGTTGTGCTCGCAGCTGCCGCGTGCCGCGTCTCCTCTCGTTCTTGTTCTTGTTCTCGTTCTCGTTCTCGTCGTTGTTGTCACTGTCGTTGTTGTCTTTGCCGTCGCTGAGTCAACGCTCAATTTAATCAGTGATTAAGCTGCTGCATTTGCCGCTAATCGAATGAGCCGAGTGAATGCCGCGCGCCGAGTCATCGCCCAAA
This sequence comes from Drosophila colorata, assembly GCA_035041545.1. NCBI lineage: Eukaryota > Metazoa > Arthropoda > Insecta > Diptera > Drosophilidae > Drosophila > Drosophila colorata. The sequence goes on from JAWNLD010000077.1 coordinate 1,400,639, forward strand.
ATATTAAGTGCCATCTGAATAAACGCCGAAGTGACGCCTGCAGGGCTGCCGGGCTGACGGGCTGACGGTTTGTGGGTTGACAGGCAACGCCTGGAGCGTCAGTTAGGCAATCGGAAATTTTTGCCGCGCCAAGTGAATATCAACAGTAACAACAACAACAACAACAACAGCAACAACAAAGTCGCAATCAATTTGCGTGTGTGTGCGCTTGTGTGTGAATCTGTCAGTGTGCGTATGTCAGCGTGCGTAATCCAAGAAAATCTGTCACGTGCTTTGGATATCTCTCTCTTTGTGCTACTCCACACGCAGCGTATTTATTGAATAAAATAAAAGGTGAGCAGCAGCGACAACTCGGATTACTATGCGTATGAGCTATATGTATATATATATGGACAAGCACACGTTAAATATTCAGCTTATAAGAACGTGACATGTAAATAAAACAGAACCCAAATTTTTAATTTATTGTTGTTCTTTGTTGTTGTCTGTTTGAGAAATTCAATTATTGAATAGTTGCCAGCAAATGACATATTCAATATGCCAGCTCAAAGTCGAGCGTTTAACAAACTTTAAATAATAATTATGGGACAAAAGCCTAGATAAGGTCATGCTGATACTCATTACCAGTCCATTGTTTATGTACCCTGGGGCATTATTGGTTTAATTTTCGTGCAGGCTCAGAGAATAGTTGAGCAAGCTTGTATATAAATACCTTTGGGCTTTAAAATTGGAAACTAATTATGGCCAAGCATGCATCTGTGTAGATAAAAGGCTGTGTCAAAAGGTATTAGCTTATATTGTGTCTCTTAAACCTTGGGCTACTGATACATAAAATATATTTAAATAGATAAGTAGGTAGAAAAGATAAACACAAAAATACATAAATATATACACATATTTTATAACTAATAAAGATGCTTTCGTAAGTAGTAAATATCCTTAAGCTATATTTTAATTTAAGATAAATTTTTTACATATTTTTTTATATTTATTTGTATAAAGCTAGCTTAAAATTCAAATTCAATTTAAAAGCAAACTGTTAAGTAGGCAAGCTAAATAACATATTTTAATTAAATTTTACTTAAAGATTTAGAGCATATTTAAGCTTTAATAATTTGCGTGTAAAAATTAACTACTCTCCCTTAACTTTCGTTAAAATTGAGCCACAAATACTTAACGAATGGTTTAGCCTCGACCTGGCGGAGGTCTTCATATTAGCAACGTTTAACTTTCATTTGCCTAAGTTGGCCCCAAATTAAATGACAAAATTTGATTATTCTTCTGCACGCAAGAAACATATTCGTTGTACACCTCCGCCCACTGCGCCCCAGCCAAATAAATGTAACTGAAACCCCAAGGGAATAAGAATAAAATGCGGAGCTGGGAGGTAGGCAACAACTGGAGAAAAAAGGCAACGGGGCACAGGTGTCTTCAGTCTGGCAAATGGTAAACTTTTCCCCCCAATTGTTTATTTAACAGCTATAAAATAATCATTAGGAATTTTTATCACAACTTCAAAGGTGAAATTTCCATGAAAAGGCCCGAAAAACTTTTTAATCCACAAAGAAGAAACTAAAATATTGTAAAATGAAGATGAGTTTGAATGCAAAATGAAAATGAAATGACAAGCCAAAGTGCCAGCTCACATTATGGCTCTGTGCGTGTTGTATGCGCATTTTACTTTATTATGAATTTTATATGGTTCGCCTTTTGCCTGCGAGCCAAGTTAATGTAATTTACGCTCGCATATATTTAAATTGGCCATGTTTTCTGGTTTGTCGCGTCCGCAGACCGACTTTACTTCAAGTTCATTGTGCATTAATAATGTAGTTGCCGTTGTTATTGTTATTGTTATTGTTGTTGTTGTTGTCAGGCAACACTCGCACACACAGACGCAGTCATTTTTGCTGGCCTTTTTATGTCACATAATTTGATTTTGTTTTTGTTTGACACACTGTGTGTCGTCAACTTTCGGCTAGTGCCGAGCTGGTCGTTAGCTGTCGTCCAACAACGTGGGAATTGCGGCTGTGAGTTTGTCATTTGCATGGATGGACTTTTTATTTTATTTTATTTTACTATATTATATGATATTTTTTGTCCCTCACGAGTTGATAATGAATGTGTTCGAGTACTCGCACACTCAATGCCGGCCACAATGCTCCATTTTATTGGTTGAAACAATTGTCCTTGATTCAATTAATTCTTGTGCTGCCACATAAAAAACCCAACTCCCTGCACATGGCAATACATATATATATATATATATATATATATATGCATATATCTTCTTCTATATCTACATAGTATATCACTTGCCACAGCTGTCAAATTCAGTTCATTTTTACCTGGTCAACGCTCAAATTCAATTAAGAAAAAAAATTGGTGTAATAAATTTAATTATTTATGCGAGAAATACAGAGCAAAAATTGTGTTGAAAAAGTTTACACATGGCAAATTTTAAGAGAACTCAATTTGGCAATCAGAAACGTTTTTAATAACTTATTTTAGAATATTTGATGATTTGCATCAAAGCATTGTTGCTTTTTAAGTATATTATAATAAATGGGAATTGAATTAATGGTAAATACGAATGAACAAATGTTAAAATCGAAGGAGCAAGCTGAGATTCAACAAAGATATGCACTCTTTTCACTTTGTGAATGAGTGAAAAAATGCAGAAGCCAAACGCAAAGATATCGTCCTTCTTCTGCAAGAAAACAATGCTGTGTAAATTGTAATCGGACGTATTTCAAGTCTCCTTTTAACCGCTGTACATCATTTGTACTCTTGTCCAGCATTGGGAACAATGAAAAGGCAGACAAAGGGCTAACAAATTTCATGAAAAATGATATTGAATCGCTTTTTTCATTATTTGCCCAGGTTTGTTTTTGTTAGTTTTTTGTTGATGTGCCTCGGGCTCATCGTGTTAGACAGTTGCCCTAGTCCATTTCCAACACTCCTTTTTGTCCTTTCAAAACTGCAGTTCACAAAAATGGAAAACGCAGCTTTCACAGCAGGAGCCTCTGCTGCGCATCTTGGAAAATTCAGAATAATGAGGAAACTAACGAGCCAAGACTTTTCCATTGTTTACTGGCGCAAAAATTGCGCGATTATTAATTTTCTATGCTATTTTGTAGCACTTTTTTTGCCGTCTGCTGCAGCAGCACATCCTGTGCCACATCGCCGCCTGCCGCCTGCTGCCAGCCGCTGTGGCGACTCCTTTGCCTGCTGCTGCCGCCTGCCAGACGCTGTCGACACTTCTTCGTATTATTTCGCTGCCCGCCGCCGCCGCCGTCATTTGGCCGCGTTTTCTGGTTCTATTTTTGCTGCCTTTGGCAGCAACATTTTTAATATTTTGCAATATTTGCCACGCTTTCTTCATGCCTGCTGCGTCCTTCCGCCCGGCGAGCACCGAGCCAGGACGCGAACGTTGCCAGTGCTCGACAACAGCTGTGAAGTCGCCTTTTTGCAAGGCGGAGTTCATTGCTTGCCGAGCGAGGCTCCACATACAGGCTGTACTTAAACAGGATGTACTTACTCACACACACAGACACACACATGCGTGTGTATTTTACTTACTGCCTTCACTTTAACTGACACATTTTCGCACAGTCTTAAAGTTGTTTGTTTCTTTTTTTGTAGTTATCAATTAACAACAGCGAGGGCTCCGCTTGTAAATCTTGTTTTTAAATGCGTTGCGGAAATTCAGTAAAATTAACGAAATTGAAAAATAATCAATATTTAATTTGGATTTCTACCCATTCATAATAAATTTAACTAACTAAAAATATTAATATTAAAAAATTTAAAAATTCAATATATTTTTTAAATTGCCTTCGAAAGTTCTAAGCTCAAGTTCTGCTGGAGTTGCTTCTATGGATTTAAACGGCTGTTTGTCGATATCATAAGTTGATCTGCGAAATAATAGTTCTGGCAATATTGCACAATATTGTGTTTCTTGTATTTCTTATTACTTAAAAAAGAAAACACAAATAGGTTATATAAATAACATAGATATACATAAGTTATATATAGGGCAAATTGCACACAAATTTTAAATACAACTAAACGAAATACGTACAATAAATCCATAAAGTTTTTATTGGCCATGGCAATTAATTATGCCATTGAGTTGTGTGTTCCATATTCATTCCCATAACTCGCATAAATTGTAAATCGTGTTAGAAGGGCACGCCCTATGCAGAACAGGGGCGGGGTGCATAATACAAATATTGTATAACAACTGCTTTTTATACATGCAACAAAGGCAATAAATTGTGCTCTTTTTCTCGTACTTTTTCAGGTGAGTGCTGCAGGGAAAAAGTGAAACTTGGCAACTTGTGGCGCACACACACACACACAAGCACAATATAAATACAAATACAAATACAAATTGTCGCTGGTGGATGGCCTTCAGTGTCCTGCGGTAGTGGCATTCGTTTATTTGGCATTTGAGCGTATGTAAATAAATTTTTAATTTAAAATAAACATGGTTATTAAGTTAGACCCAGCCCCGACGGGCGCAATATATATGTAGTGTGTGCGTGTGTGTGTGTGTCCAGTTCCTGGCAATATCCGCAGTGCAGAGGCAAAAAATAAAAAACAACAACTGTGAAACGGCATCAAATCCAATTAGTTAATATGAATTTTTGATGAAATCACTTCCGCTTCAAATGCAAAAAAGTTTTACGCCTTCTCAGCGACCCTTGCGAACACGTCATCATCATCAACATCATGATGATGACTATGTTATTTTAGTTTTTTTTTTTTTTGCGAACCATTTCATGAGGCGACGCTTGTTATGGGTTGAAAACTTTAACGCATGCCACTTTTTGCTGCAAGTCATCGGAGCTTGTTCGTTTTCCTTTTCCTTTTTTTTCGCTCTGGCATAAAATTATTTATTGTGTGTTTGCCACAATAACCGCAATTTGCAACTTTTTGTGGCATTATGTCGGCGTGTTGTCAAAATGTTTGTGTGCCCGAAATATTTAAATATTTCATTTGTCACACACTCACGACGCACGACACTCGTCGCCCACTGCCCGGCGGCAGTGAAGTAAAATTAGTTTACGTATACATAATATGCGTTGCGTATACGTAATATTTGTATAAATTCGCTCCCCAAGCACACGTGAGCAACTTTTCGCTGTATTTGTGCTCGGTTTTTTCCTTCTCTTTTATTCTGCGTCTGCATTTTTAATTCATTTGTATAATTTTTTTTATTTTTTTGGTTTTCATTTCTTGTTCTGTTTAACTTTTTAAAAATGGCATGCTTTTGTTGTGCTTTATTTTTTTACCTTTTTCATCACTCTCCTTGCTGTTGTTGTTGCTGCTGCTGCTGCGTGTTTTGTATGCATACAGCAATTGATATAAAATTTTAACGAGGTGCGGTCGCCTGTTTGTTCCTTTTTTGTCTTCTTTTTCTGGTTTTTCGCTTTGTTTCGTTATTTGCCTTTGCTTCTGGCGTTCACAAAAATGTGACGCATTCTTTTATTTTATTTTTGTGCTTTTGCCAGCAAAAATTCTCAAAAAATTAAATAATTAGAAGCAGAAAAGTAGAAAGTAAAATTCTTCTGTTTTTTTTAGCCCAATACTTAGATATTTGAATTATTTGCCAAGATAAATATATAATTAAATTTACATAAATTCGTTAAGCTCTTTATCTGTACAAATTACAACGCGAAAAGCATTTGTTACACTTATTTAATGAGATAGCTGTTAAATTTGCGACTATAATTAGTTTTCCGCATTATTTTACAATATTTACACATGGACGCAAGCAGATGCATAATTTAATTTTCCACATTAATGCATTTAATTGATGTTGAAGGCTTCCAAATGGCCAAAAACTCGTGGAAATTTATTGCTTGCCGCATTCGCAGAATCAGCCCTAAAGCCTCCCAAACTTGGGCGTAACCGCCCATCTGTCACGCCCACTTTTCTATCAGGCAACAGCAAAACCAACAAAAAGTTGACGCTCAACATATTCGGGCTGTCGCACAAATGAAATTAGTTAAGCTCATTAAATGGCAAAAACAAACCATTTTAATTAAATAGTAAAAATGAAAACTACAGAAAAAAGCCAAAGAATCGAAAAAATTTAAAACTTTTTTATAGAAATGGAAACTTTTAAATAAAAACAAACTGAAAAAGCGCCAAAAGTTAAAGTAAACGCGTTATAAATTGAAAAGGTTATATGGAGCGCAAGGCACAAAAACTCGAAACTACAAGAACCAAAAAAAAAAAAAAAAATTCAACCAAATGTGGGGCATACAAAATGGTAAACATTTATTTCCTGCCAAGCTACAATTTGCAATTTTTTGCCATTTGTTAGGCGAGGCGCCGTCTGCAATAGCCCCAACATACCAACAATAAATCACCATTAAACAAATTATGTACTCAACTCAACCATTTTAAATGTCTTTGCTGCCCATTGTATCTGCGCACTGACTGCGTTCAGTTATTCAAGAACAAATACATATCGCATAAAGAAAATAATACAATGCGACAGGCGTAGAATATGAAAATATGTAATGAAACACTTGCACAGTGGGTTAGGGTTTATTGAACAGTGATAATAAATAAGGCATAAATATTTTAAATTATAGTTTCTTTAGTAATTTCAAATTCTGTTCAGTTGAAGCAAGTTTAAAAATGCAATTCAATTTTTTTTTTATCGGCTAATCTTCCTAATGAGTCCTGCTTCTAAAAAATATTGGTGTTTATTTAAATTTAGAAAAATGTAAAAATTTGTTAGCTAATCACGTCAATCTTTTTTAATTTATGTACGTGTGTACAAATTCTAAAATTTTCTTTATTGTTTTTGCTACACTGTGCAGCGGCTGCAACGCTTGTCCATTATGGTTATTACAGCGTTGTCGTTGTCGTTGTTGGTTAGCAGGCGTTGTCTGTGCGGCATCATTGACACGTTTACTGCCTGAATATTCCTCAGCTGGAGACGCACCACCTAAGGTGCTCGTACGCATTTACCCCGACAAGGTGTAAACATTTATGAGGCTTTTTTCTGTGTGTATGTGTGTGTGTGTGTGTGTGTTGCTGAGTTGCAGGCGACACAAATTTATTTCTAAACATTTACAGCGCCAACTTTGAATTTTTCTCGTATTTTGTGTTTTTCTTTGTCTTTTGTTGTTGTTCTTCTGCTTCTTCTTGTCTCGGTTGTATGTAGTCACATGCCGCATTTAGTATCTCACAAATTTGGGCATCCCATAGCAACGGGGGAGCACTTACCAGTCCTTGCCCCTGCCCGCAGCTCCCCCTGCACAGCTGGCGCATTCTTTGGCGACCACAAATTTTCGTGTAGTTATTTTTCTTTGCCTGTTTTTTCAGCGCTCCCGGTTTTTCTTTTGGTTTCTTTTATTCTCGTTCCCGAAGTGAATAGAGTATATGGGGCTTGTGCAATGTCCGTCCTTCTGTCCGTCTATCTGTGTGATCGCAGTTTTTCGCGTCAAATAAATTGTTAAGATTTTTTTTTATAGATTTAAATGAATATATAAATAAATTAAAATCTCGGATCCGTAGCTCCCATATTTAAAGATCCCATAACTTTGTCAAAACTGCAGCGATTTCAATTTTTGATGGCATTTTGGCGAACGTTTGTCCTCTCGAATGATTCTACATTTATACAAGTACAAATAGAGTAAATTTTTTGGTTGCTATTACACTGTGAACGAGTATGGTGCTGTCGGTCACACCCGACTGCAACGCTGTTACTTGTTTTGTGTTTTGCTTAGTTGCAAATGTGTTATGTTTTATTTTTACAACTTCCTTTGCACCCCGGCTACGGCAGGCCCCGCCCCCAGTCAAGCCCAAACGTGAAAAAGTGCCAAAAAACAACAACAAAAAAGGAAACACGACGAAGAAAAAAGAAAACAGTTTCTGCTTTTGGCCTGTTAAAGTGTTTCAATTTTTTTGCTTGTCTCTTCATCTACATGCGAGTGTGTGAAGTGTGTGTGCGTTTTTTCCTCTTTGAAATACGAGTGTGTTGCTTTTTGTGAGCATTGTCACATCCGGACTTCGAAGTGCGTCGTCTTCCGCTTTTGCTTTGGCGCAAATTACGACGCATAATTTTCACATTACGTCAGCGCATTCGTGTGTGTGTGTGTGTGTGGTTGTGTGTGTGTGTGTGCATATCCTGCGATTGCCTTAAGTTGTTGAACGTTGTCTCGAGTGTGCTTTTGCCCTCTGACTGTCGCAATATTGCGATATGGAAATCAATATTCCTAATGGTTGTCAACTGACACACAAACACACAGACAGGTATATAAAAAAAAATAAAAGAATATGTAAAAATATAATATATAATATTGTCTAGGAAGTCCCCGCACATGATTTGTACATATGTATATAGTACTCAACAGTAAAATATTCGCAAAATACTTAAATCGTTATCGATAACTGCCAGCGCACAAGTATTAGAAGTGGCTGATGAGGCAGGTAAGGACTGTTGCAACAAAATATTGTGCTGTTTCCTGTCTCTTTAGCGCAAATTAGGAAATGTTGCTTTCCATAATTTATAATTTATTTGAATTTTTGCTTAAAGCCCTGACAGCTATAGCTTGCCTACAATAAAGCTTTAGATAATGAAATACATTTAAATTGTTATTATAATAAAAGAACCCATCAAATTAGGGGTTAGGGCTTGACTAAAATTTCATTTTTGACAAAGCTTTGCGATTTTAAAGTCCCAACCTGAGAGCTGCGAAAGATGCGATGAAAACTGTATGTAAATAATTGGGAAATGCATCTCTTTCGCTTCTATTGGCATGCTCAGCAAAGTGTAAAGCTCTCAAAGGCCATGAAGATATCAAAGTGCGTCAATATGGAGACATAAGCATTTGTCGGAGACAATTTACGAGCGCCCCAAACTGGTGCTAAACTTTTTGTGGCCTGGCAGCTGTGTGACCCACATAGCGCTGGGCTTCATAATAAACTGCCATGCACACTGTGGAGCCAGTGGAGCTCCATTCGGCTGGGTATTTGAATTTGTCGTAACTCGTGACTCGCTTATCCGCAGATACCTAAGAGCAAACAATGGGCGGGTATTTGGCCAACATGGCCTAAAAGGCAAAATAGATGAAGGCAGCAAAAGCTGAAAAGCAAACTCCGAGTGGCGGGGGGAGAACCGACAATAAAAAATAAACAAAAAGGCAAGAAAAAGCCCAACAAAAAAAGTCGCGGTAATTTGAACCTTTTTCCATTTGAGTGATTTTTGCTGTGGGCTCTGTGGCAGGCACAGTAGTGGTGGGCGTGGCTGCTGGCCTTGCAGCCAGCATAGAAATCAAATATCAAAGCAAAACTTTTGTACGCCCACGCGTGCATGTGTGTGTGGGAGTTCTGTGCAGACAGGGGAAAATCAGTCAACGCATGGGTAATCCCCTAGCAACAGGTTACCAAGTTTTTATTTTGACAACCGAAGCGGCCGTCTGTCCGTTCGGTCTGGCAATAACGAGCCAAAATAAAAGCCCGTAAACGGCCGACAATTTAAAGAGGCAGGCAAAGGACACGAGACTTGCAGTTGATTTGCCAAATCAAAGTTGCATGAAACAATGCCAAACAATCCGGAAAGGCATAGATAAGACCGAGGACTAAAGAGCAGGGAGCAAAGAGCAGACAATAAGAAGCTTAAAAGCGGAAAGGAGAAAGCAGGGAGTAAAGCGTAAACACCAATAGCATTGACAACGCCATAAACGACCAATGGGTGGGCGCCTCGGAAGAGCGTTAAAATAAAAGGATTTACACAATTTAAACAACGCAACTTAACGATTTCGATTGAAATAAGCCACTTTCTTGCCCCAGTCGGACCGACAGCCTGCTCGGGTCTGTCTGTTGATTTGGGAATTGACTTTTGCTAAGGCTGCCGCTCCCTCGCTGCCGGGAAGCAAGCAACATGCCCCACGTGCCCCGTGCAGCTTGACAGGATGTAATCTTTCATCTTAACTGAGATTTCGTTGCTGTTCGCCCTTCTTCCAGCTCGGCGCAGTTTCAGTTTCGCGTTTTGCTTTTTGCTAGTTTTTTCTTTCTTTTCTTTTACCTCGCCAATTCAGAAATCAGTTTGTTTTCCCTGCCGTCTTGTCGAACACGCAGCATCAAAATTTATTGCATTGCATTTGTCGAAAGATATCGCAGTTTCATATGAGTTCAGATACAGCTTCTGTTGTGCTTGCTAAGTTTGCTGGCAGAGTTGGGCATTGTGGTGTACTATGGGCAAATACTTGTTAAAGGCAGCTAATAATTAAAACAAGCAACTACAAAAACTATTTCAATATTTTTATAAGTATTTATTGGCAGCAATAAAAGTTTATACGAATTTATTATAATATTATTATTTGTAAGCGAGGAAAGGAACCACTTTTATTTAAACTCTGCCATATATATTTTGCCCAATTTTAATACCAAATATATAAGCCTTAAGTGTTAGATATATTTAAAAACGAAAGCCAACTATTAAATAAATTGACGAAACGTTTAACTTTATATTTTTTATGTCTTTCCAAACAATTAATATGCGCTTTATTCTTTTTTTATTAGGACAATATTTACCCCACTTTGGCTATCCTTTATGCATATATATTTAAATATTTTTTACATGGCTTATCCAATTTAAAATCTAGGTCGAGTGTTCGACAAACAATATAGTCACTATACACACGCACACACATATTCGTGTGTGTGTCTTTATTTACACCGACACAGATGAAACGCTCTGGAAATAAACCAAAATCCGCGCTGCTATAAAGCGAGCAATGAAATTAAATACGTTCCAGAATAAACGCCAAATAAGAGCGTGAAAAAGGAAAGAGCCTCTCAAAAAACACACCCCTCCCCCTTCCAACACTCACACACACACACATACGGTCTTCAAGCGTAAACAGCCTAAATGTGCTGCCAGGGTTGCCAACACCATGTGCATTTGCATTTGAAACCAAAACCAACTACACGAACAGCCAACGAAATCGACGCTGAGGCGAATTCATAAAAGAAAATGAAATAACAGAAAATAAAAGGCTTTCCTAATTGCCAATTTGCATGCAGTCGCGTCTAATTTTTGCCCATTCGCTGGCTAAATAAACTTCATTTCTCGGCTCTTTACGCTCTCCTCTCTCTCTCTCTCTGCCTTCCTCTGCTGGCTTTGCTCTTTGTTTATAAATTTGTTTATTTAGTGAGCTGGCTTTGGCGCCTGCTTCAGTTTCACGCAAATCTTATTTACACAACTGAGTTGTCACCTACCATGTTGCTGCTGTTGTTGTTGTTGGGGCTTCGTCGGTCTCAGTTACATGGCATTCCATGGGCTTGTTTGCCGCTTATTTTGCTGCTATATATATATATATATTTTTTTTTTCTTTTTAATTTACCCAATTCCGGGTCAGACGTTATGCGAGTATGCGATTATATATTTGCCTTCCACCTGCTGCTGCGCTCGTGTGTTATTTATGCAAATGTCAAATATTTTGAAAGGCCGCTGCCATGTAAACGAAAGCTAACGGAAGTACATTATAAAGTTTCTGCTCGTCGACAGCGCCGCCCGCCGGCCCCGTTGCCAGTCTTATTTGGCCAGCCGACAAACCGAAATGTGCCCTAATATGACCGGGCCCAGACACACCCACAGCACCTGCACCACCTTCCACCACTCGGCTAACAACTACAGTAATTATGGCATTTTTGGAATGCCCACACTGTTGTTGTTCTTGTTGTTGTTGCTGCTGCTGTTGTGGCATTCAGCTCGGCGAGCGTTTGCCCTTTGCTCGCAAAATACATTTTTGAGATTATTGGCACGTTAGGTAAATTACTTCGCGGTAAGAATTTTTAATTTTAAATATTAAGGCACGCGGTTTTTGTGAAATTGTCTCGAATTCTCATTAAGTATTTAATGCGCGAGCGAAACTTGTTGGATTAAAAACAACAAAATTCAAAGAATCGCGGTCGTAACTCTCGTGGGGTTCATGCTAATTGAGCTGCTCAGCCCGAATTGCCAATTATCTTGGCCAATTATCTCATGGGCTTGCATTTATTCCCACCTGTTATTCTAGCTGTCAAAAATTAAGTTTTTGCGTAAAATTTATAAGTCTTTGCTGGATTATAATTAAATGTGAAAGAGCTGAGGTGTGACTGCGCAATGATTTAAATTTATCTGTGCCATATGTCAGCTATATGGCTCAGTCATTTGCCGAATTTACTGGGTTTGCGAATTGTTTACCCAAATATATTTCAGCACGCATTACAGTTACCGAATTTCGTTGTAAAACTCGTTTATTTTCCGAGTTCGCAGAGTTCACAATTGTTAAACTAAATATATTTTCATTTTCATTAAAGTTGCAAAACAGTTTTAGCTAAAAAAACACATGTTTTAAATACATTTAAAACTTTTCATATCTGAACAAACATTTTTCAAATGCTGCCGCACTTCAACACTTGATTTAACAAGTTGTTGTTGTTGGCATTTTGTTACGTTTGGCCGCACATTGAACCTTTCGTGGGCAACCTTAACCTTCAGTCTGACCTTATTGTTTGCACTGCGCGCGAGCGAGAGAAAGAGATTTACAGTTGATTTAGCCGCTTGAGCCATGGCTAATGCATAATAAACGTTTTTGCCGCAAACTTTCACGCCACTTCCTACGCCTAAAACACAAAAACAACACACACACACACACACACACACACACACAAGAGCACACACACGTGTGCATGCGTGCGTGAGTCTTGGCCAATTTTTGTGCTGGCTTTTTTTGGCTTTCTTTTTCGGTTCGACTACTCGTTACGGCCGGTTTGCCATTCTATTAACGATAGACATCATGTGCAGTCATTAGATTGTTTTCGATTGACGTGACATGATAATGAATGATATTTGCCACGTTACATTCCAATTTTTGCCAAGTTTTTTTCCGTTGCATACTTTTTATTGCCTACTTTTCAGGGCAGCCGCAAACAGCATTCGAAGTTGTTGAAACATGCAATTTGAGGCGGGTCCGGTTAGTGTTGACTGCCTTTGGCACTTGCCAGTTGGCAGTTTTCAGTTGCCAGTTGCCAATTGGCAGTTGGCCATGATTTGTTTATGGCTGACCATAATGACCGATAAAGTGCCTTGACGCGCTCGGTTATTGCCCAAGTTTTGTGCTCAAATTAACATGAATTGCAATTCAAATTCGCACGATATTTAGAAATGAACATGAACGGCCATCAAGGACCTGCCACAAGCTCGTAATTTCAATTGCGTTTCCTTTGAAACGAGCCCTTCTAATCGCATTGTAATTACGGCCGCAAAGAGCCGTAAAACTCGACTGACTCGTTATGCAAATGTCCTGTGCGGCCAGGCCCTCATGCCTCCCCCTTCGATTTATTTCCACTTTGGCTGTGACGTTTGATGTCTGTCCTTGACTGCCCGTCGGGGCGGGTCTGGTTAATATTGGAAAATGTGCCCATGAAACAGGTGTTCGTTATTCGTTTACTCGTGCAGAGATTATATTCATTTCACATTCATATGCAGCACTTTCATAGAATTGGTTGCCAAGCAGAAGATCGTCGACAGTGGGATAAGCTGTAGCATTATTACACAAAAAGAAGTTAAATGTATCACGTGTCACGTATTACAAGTACATTTCCATTTGTCTACCCAAGGGTGGAGCACAAATGGGGGTGGGAGGGGCCACTCTGACAAGTAAAGTGGCGGCAGGCACGCATTTCTTCTTTAGGCCCCACCCGGCCTTTTGTTTTGGGCTTTAATTAATACGCGTTTTCATGTTGCCAACTTACCCATGCGTGTCAGTCGCCCGCCCCACCCCCTCTGTACCTTGTCAATGGCTACGCCTGCTTCCGCCCCTTCCGAGAGCTGACACGCAAATGCAATTTGTGCGCGTAGATTACTTTCCGTGTCTATGTCGTGGGTGACATAAGTAAAACCTGGAACTCAAATTTGTATACAGTCCCATGAACATTTCAATAATGTAATTCCCATATTAGGCATGCATTTCAAAATAGATTTTTCAGGTTTACAAAGTTCTCTAAAAAGAGTTGTGCAGACGGAACCGACACTTAAATTAATTAGGGTAAAGTCATGACATTTACTTTCAATTTCTTTCAATAGCATTGAAACCTAAAAAAAGAAACTAATTGGTTTTGAGAAATGACAGAAAAATGAATAAAATTCCAAAGAAACTTAACTAATAGGATAAGTTACTAAATTCAAAATAATAGGAACTATTAAACAGAGTCAACGTCAACCAATTCTAATAGTAATTCCATAGATATATCATTTACTTTTCAATTAAATATAGGCCAGATCATAGCTACATTTTTATAGTAATAATAAACAATGAGATAAAAAACTGGTTGCATTATTTTTAATTAAACATTGTTAACGTCTGCTGTTGTTGCTGTTAATGATTGCATCTGCAATTTGTTGTTACATAATTACGTGGAATAATGCTGAAGGGCATAAAAATACAAGCAGCTCATTAAAATTTGTAATGCTGCCTATAAAAACAGACGCCCAAACACATAATTAATAATAGTAAAACAAATATACATGTACAATAATTAAACGAGTTGAAAGTATTAAATCATGTTTTATAATATCTCAAAAAATTCCCAACATCTCAATTATTTATTTTAAATTTATTTATACATAGAAATGGTACTTGGCTTAAATCAGAAATAACTCTATAAAACAGAAGTTTTATATCGAATTTAAATAATATTTAATAAGCATTCACTTGACTTAAATTGTTGCATTTCCGCCTTGACGCGTGGCTCATTCATTTCCTACATGCTTCAAGATACAAATCATCTTCATGTGTGTGTGTGTGTGTGTGTGTGATGTTGTTGCTTAGAGTTTGCCGTTTGGCTCGTTGCATTTGCATTCATGTTCAGTGAACAAAGCTTTAATTGATTACCAATGGGCGCTCTCTGTCAGCTACCCAACGACGACAAAATCAATTCATGTTTAATTAAATTAAAATGTTGATTTTATCAAAAGTCGATTATACAACACACAAGCGCACACACTGACATGTAAATTTGTGTCCTCTGAGTACTGTGTTTCAAATTTAATAATCGTTTTTAAGTATTCACGTTTCTATTTGCCACAGCTAAAATATTTAATTTAATATTCAAAAAGTTGTTTAAAGCTGATAAATTAGTGAATGAATAATACATTTCGGTAAAATAAATATAAATATATAAATATTTCAAGAGTAAAAAACAGCAACAAAATTAATTTAACTGCCTTCAAAAAGTCACAGACAAATCGGAAATCATAAACATGTCTAACATACGAAAAAATCCAAACAAATGCATTCCAACCCTCCGAATAGCCGTTTCCCAAGTAACAAGCTGAACAATCACATTAACATTAAAGCATTTCGAGTTCGTGGAAAACTGTCTGACATCTGCTGGAAAAGTTCCAGAAGCAAGTCTAAAATGAAAATGCGAATGCAAATGCTTAGCATAAAAGATATATTTATATTCATGAATTCGAGCGCATGGCCGCAATTGGCAACGGCTTAAGGACAATGCAAATATTTTTGCATGGATTTATGTAAATTTTCGTAATATACACATGTCCCGATTCCTGCCGAGAAGTTTACAATTTGCCGCTAGACTAATGCCAGGCTGTTTGTTTGTTTCGCTGTTTGTTTTTAACGCCCTGCCCACGGGGCGTATGCGCAATACGCATAATAATGCGTAAATTTATGATACAAGCCAGGCACAAAGCATTTACGGCTCTTAATGAGGGCTTTCACACTTTTCGGCCGTGGTTAAAATGAAACTAAAACCGGCTCAATGTAGACTGAGGGCGTCTGTTTCTTTGTTTTGTTTTGATTTTGTTTTTGTTTCCAGCTCAGCCTGACTTTTGCGAGGCTTCGATGTTGCGTGTCCGATCGGTTGTCAGATTTGCGCCATGTGCGTGCGCGCCGAGGAATCAAAGTAATCCAGACATGAAATCTCTAGAACTGCATCATTAACGATTAATTAGCGCGCGCTTACAACATGCTGGCCAGTGCAACTGGCGCTGACGTGGCCGGAATGCATGAGCTGCTAAACGAAATGTTCGGCCGGAGCCGGGGGCACGTGGTGAGCGCCGACCCGGACTCAGTTGCAGGCTGAGACTCCATCCTGCTGGCAGCTAGCGCAGTGCATTAGGCAGTCAAGCATTTGGAAATTAGCGTGCCACCAATGGCACTTGAGTGCACCGTTAAGCTACTGTGTGTGGCATGTGGCTTGCTGCTTGCTGCAGCCCTGGCCAGGGTCGTCCGTTGGCCGTTTGGAGCCAAAAGGGCACTTAAAGTATTTATGCGGCGCGTGCTGCACATTAAGTGCAACGCTGTGGCAGCAGACGCTGCCCTTTTACGATTTATTCTTGTTCTGCTACGCATTGTTGTTGCAGTTCTCGCTGCTGTGCCACACATGGCGGATGCGCAATAAAACGCACTTCAATAGATTATAACTCGCTCATAACTCCAGACCGTACATCGATTACGGGCCCGCGACCGTCTAGCGACTAAGGCGAAGTTGCATTAAAGTCGCGGAATGCGCAGCACGCGCATTAAGTTGGCAGTAAACAGCACATTTTCAGCGTCGCCGCTTCGACGCACAGTGGTGCGTAGTCGGGCAAACATTACTTGAATTTTAAAACATATAAAAATTTATTTCAATTTGCAAATTTCAAACTATCAAAATGATTTGATTTAAGGCAAACAAATTACTTATGTCAATTGAATATAAGTTTAAATATGAGGTAAAATTAAAATATTTTTTTTATATAGAAATAAAAATCAAATTAAATTTAGTAAAAAAAAACTGGTTAAAGTATCTGAAATTATATAATTTAATATACACATTTAATTCAACTGCAAGTATAGGCACTTTGAATTCACTTTTCGATTGATGTCGCTCCACTGTGCATGTAGCATCTTCAGGGCTTGCCCGTGCAGCTCGACAACTCTGCGGTTACCCAGTGCGTTTATTATGCCATTCGCAGTTTAATAATGATAATAACGGCAGGATATTAAGCTTTTCCTGCCTGCTCAGCTGCGTTGAGTCGACGCCGGCACCACAAGACCTGGTTGGTTAGTTCGCTGGGGTGGGGTGAGTGGGCGGGGTTGTCGCCGGGTCGCCTGTGCGGCATTAAAACTATAATCAGTTTATGTAATAAAGTAAATTGTGTACGTAATGCGTGCTGATGTTGTCTTTTATTTATTTATTTTCTTATGCGCTACTTTTTATTATAACGGGGCCAAGCGCTAAGCAGAGATCCTTGGATCCTGGGGCGCACTGTCTGCCTGCTGCTTGGGTTCCTGCACAGGCAGCTGGTGTGCCGCAATAATGTTCAATATTAATAAAAGTTTGGGCCAAGTTAATTAAATTTGCTTTTTAATGTGCAGCCATGCATGAGGCAAGCGCCAATGTAATAAATTGACCGTGCGCTCCATAATGCCCATTTCCGGGCCAGGGCGTAGTCGCTGGCAATGGGAGGGGGCTGTGGGTGGGAGCTGTGAGCAGGCCAAAAAAGTTTTCATTGAATTGTGCGCGCTGCAAAGGAAATGAACTCGAACAAACTTGCATTCTTCGAATAGCTGAAACTGACAGATTTATGTCGCAGGGGCCGAATATGAAACATGTCAGTCCAAGTGCAGTAAAATATATATCTACCAAATTTATGTAAAATATGTAAAATTTACAAATATACATTAAGCTCTTAAGTTACAAAGAAACTTTACAAATGAATGTTAAAACAAAAGAGATTAAAGAAAATATTTGCCAAGTATTCTCAAATGTGAAATAAGTTTTATTTATACAATTTATTGATATTGATACAATGTTGTTCGTTCACGTTATTTACATATATTTTTCACCAATAATTGAGCAAAATCTTTTGCTTTGAAAAATATGTTCTGATTTCCCTTTTCCCATATTTCTCGAGCAGCTTTCGTATTGAATCAACCAAATCACAGTTTTGCAGTCACTTGCGAGCTGCGAAATAAATCTATAACTTGGCATTAACAACGTTCTTAAGTATCAAACTCAAGTTTTCGCTGTTAAGTACGTAATTGGGACATTTTAATGCTTCACCTGCCACAAAGGCGCTTTTGAAGTTGCCCCGCCCCTCGCGGCTGTCCCCGCCGCTTATCACTGTTGTAAATGCCCCAACTTTGGCCTTAATAAAGCACATAAAGCGGCATTAGAGTGGCAAAAGCGACGACAGGCAACAAAGTCGCCATTATGAGTTCTTTTGTGGCATTTTAGACCTCTTTGGCCACGTCAATATTTAATGGCGACTCGAGCTCCGAGCCCCATTGTTGTCCTGGGCCAGGCAGCTAGCGGAATATATATATATATACATTTTTTTTTATTTAATAAAGCTACGCTTTCAAGTTATTTCCTAGAGGAATTTTAAAATATCATAAAATGTTGGAAACGCCTTTAATTAGGGAATTCTGTTATCTGAAGTACGTTTAAAGTGTTGCTCAAGTGTCAGTCTTGAGTGCGTTCCAATTAATATAAATTAGCAGCACTTTATCTTTGGCGCCACGCCCACTGCCACTCCACGCCCAATCCTGCCGCAATCCCATGGAAAATCGAAAACAATCGAAGCAATCAGGCGCAATCATTGGCGGCAAGAGAAACGCGTGCAAGGGATTTCCTGTGTATTAAAGTCTTAGGAAGACGCAGACGTGGACGTGGACGTGGGCGTCAGCCATTGGGGGCGTGACAGGCGCTAAGCCAACAAGTTGGGCAAACGTGGCGTATGAGCAACGCAGCGCACAACTTCTCAACTTTTCAATTTGATTAAGTAGCTGATACAAGACCCTCAAAGAGACGCTGACCAACTTAAGGCCCGCTTACTGCCGGCCGAAATGGGGCGAATTCGGAAGGGCAAAGCGCTTGCACTCGAGCAGAGTAGGGGGGAAATATTTAAAGCTGATTTTAATTGAAACATAACACAAATCGCTGAAGGCCTGGAATGTCGGACAGATTTATGTGCACGTTGGCCGCAAGACAGCAGCCACAACAGCAAATACTATGGAAGCGAAGAGCAGAAGCAGAGCTTGGCTAACCGATTTGATAACATAATTTAAAGCTGTTTGCCTTATTGCTGGCCACAGACTGAACGCCCCGAAGCTCTGTGCTTTGTATATTTTGTCATTTCAATCGTTTTAAGTAAATTACAAGCAGCACTGGCCACAACATATTCTCAGAATGGCAATAACACACACACACATGCTCAACACACACACACTCACAACACGTTACAAAGCGAATGTCTGACGTTGACAAAAAGCCAACTACGAGGGGGGAAATGGTCGTCGTCTTGGCCTAGCCGCAAAGGAGGCCATAGGCAGCCATGCGGCAAAATTATGTAAAAGTCAACAGTAAACAGTTAGCAAAGGAAGGAAGAAGGGGGGGGGGGGCGGGACGGGGCGAGGCAGGGCTAGGTCACTGAAATTGTCTGAGCGGCGACAAAGTGAAAGCGAAAACGCCAGAACATGACCTCCAGGCCTTCCAGGCAGAGAGGATGAAAAGACGGACGGCAAAAAAGAAAACGAAAATGTAACAAACTGAAAATGAACATGCGACAAACACAAACAACAAAAACAACAACAGGCAAGAAGAAGCTGGAAAGTAACTGAGGAGGAAACAAGAATTTACAGATTTGCTGGCAAGTCAGCGCTTGCCAAAGGACAGGATATAAAGAGTATGCTAGACATGTGTACATAATACCTCAGAAGTTCTTACTTTGAATGCTAAGTGAAAGCTGAAAGCCTTGCAAGTTTGCTTTATAGTATTAACTATATAAAAAATATCTTGTTTTTTACCAATTCACAATTATATTGGAAATATCTCAAATATCTCCTTTTGGCGTTACATAATTTACAACATATTGTGTATACCCGCTGCAAAACAGAATACTCTCAACTTATCTACCAAAGTTTTAATAGCATTGAGTGAAGATACAGCTGTCTACAAGCCCGGCAGCCACTATATCACGCCAAAAGAAACAATCGCTAGTTAGGCAATTGAATAAATCTCGAGAACAACCCGCAACAAGCATAAAGAACTATGAGGGAAACGAAAACACGGCGCAAAACAAAGGCCATTCAAAATTAATTGTGAAATTATGTACAACATTTTATAGAGGTGTTTTGCCGCACAGACGAGGACAACGGGGAAGCCAACAAATGGCAGTGAATTATGTGAAATGCCGGCGAGCGGCGGGTAATCGCAAGTTGGCGCTAAATTATTAATACATAAGCCAACAAACGCCGAACATCTGTGAGAACAACAAAGGACAAGACGAGTGCCTCAAAGCCGCCAGTCAGCTGTGGCCAGGTGGGCGGGGCAGTTGGCAGCAGTTCAACCTTGACGCTAAGGTGAACAGAGAGAGAGAGAGAGAGAGAGCAAGAAGAGGAAATGCCTTCCGTTCCAGAAGCCATCGTAAGCGCTCAGGGTCCTGGATTGCTAACAAGCGCAACGAATGTCTAAACGGGGGTCACCAGCCTAACCCCCAAGTCTCCCCTCTGACCCCCCACCAGCAAATAGGCAAGCAGCAGGCACACAACAAGGCTCGGAATGTATGTGCCAAGTGGGACTTGGCGGGGTTTGGTTTAGGGTGGGCAAAGGGGGCTACTAAGTTACAGTGCATAATCTGCTAGCTGCTGACTGTTGTTGAGGCTAAGGTGAAAAGGTGTGTGTGTGTGCGTGTGTGTGTGTGTGTGTGCGTGTTTGTGTGTGTTAAAGTAACTTAAAGTTTGGATGCGCAGCTGCCTTTAATTTATTATGTATGCTTAATGTTAACAATTTAGCAGCTATTGGTTTATCTTAATGAAGCTGTCTGCCAGTCAAACATACACTCGAAGAAAAACGCACTATAGTTTCGGAAATCCGAAGTTGTTCTTTAATTGTTTTAGGTCCTGCACAAATCATTATTGATTGTAAAATGTGCCCTTTAGCTGACAAAAATCAAAAGTTTGAATTATGTACAAAATACTTATCAGCAGAATTTTGCATATTTGACAAAAGAAAGTGAATTATATTCTCTTTTGAAGTACTAAAATTAAAAATTAAATTTAGATTTGGGCTGCAAATTTCAATATAAAATAAAAAGTTCTTCTTAGAAAGTTCTCTTCAATTCAGTTCGAAATACTCGGGTCTTACGCTGAGTGTAGCCCCGTTAGCAGCCTAAACACACACACACACTATCTATCTCTTTCTCTTCATCTCTCTGTCTCCCTTTCGCACACAGTTGAGCGACCTTGCGGTCTGTTTGGCTTGTCTTTAACTTTTATGACGCGCTCAAATCCGCTTGGCGTCGCTTCGCTACATTAGTTGCCCCGCCCCGTTCCGCTTCCGCCCCAGCGCACAGCAGCCCATGTGTACGTCTCTTAACCCAATCTCTCAACGTATTTTACATAACGCCCGTTAACTGGGCCTGCAGCAACGGCTTTTGTCTTTTGTGCGCCCACTCGCAGGGCTTTTTGTCTTTGGGCCTGTGCATTTTCCAAGCCGCCTTAAATATTAAAGCGCTCGTTGCGGTTGGCACCGCCGTCTCGGGGAGTTTCCAGCTCCCCAATGAAGTCCCCAACGGTTTAGCCGACTGCCGAAAAGTGTTGACACTCGTGGGAAAATGTTTTAATAATTTGTGCAAAGAGTTGTCAGCGTGGCCCAAAAAAAGGCGGCGCAACGTGTGAAATGCTAAACTTTTATTTTCTATGATGAAGCCAGAGGTGTGGCTGGGGGGTCGCTTATCATAAAATATGCAAAATTACATTTAGATACGCACACACATAAAATGCTATCTTGTCTGCGTGTTTTTGGCAAATGGGACAATTGTAGATTTTTCGGCAACTGTTTTGGTCAATTGATTTGGCTTTTCTATGGAGAACTATAATAATATATAATAAATTTAAAAAGTTACAAAAAGTGTAAGCTTTTCATTGTAGTCTAAAATTGTTTAATATTTGATTTTAATTAAATATTAAATACATATAACACACGTTTTAGTTTAAGTACTAAGTACATTGCTTACATTTGAGTTGGTTTTAAGAAAAATATCAGCAATCGCTTGCAACTTATTTATCCTACTGAATTTAATTTTAATTTTCCACAATTTCCAATATCTATTTTTCCATTAAGATTTGCATTGCAATGAAATCAACACTCGACTTTTGATTTATGTCGATTCTATAAATTAGTTTCATGTAAATTTTGGCATAATTAGCCATATTCATAGATGTGCAAATTCATTCAACGATATGGTCTGATTGTATGCAAGCCAGGAAGTGGGCAAATTCAGCATATAAACGCATAAATAAACACGGAGCGAAGCTGTTTAGAAATTTATTGGCAAACAAAAGATTTATTAATGCGAACATTTGCAGCATCAGCAGACACAAAGATATGGCTACAGTGCTGCCAACTGTATTTGCACATGATATTTCCACATTGTTGTGGCTAATTTTGCTGTTGTTGTGGAGCACACAAATAAAGCTTAAGTTGCATACAGTTAAACAAACAGTAAAGTTACACCCGGATGCAGCCAATGAGCTGCCCGTAATTGTGTGTGTGTGCGTGTGTGCACTGGCAAAAATGCACTTAAATTTAATGCAAATTTGCATATGCGCTCATTTGTTTGGCAAAATTTCCATATGCAATTTCCAGCAACCAGCACCATATAATTATGCTGCATTTAAGTAGACGACTACAAGCATACCCTTACCATAGCCATATTGCTCAGTGATTGGCTTTAGTTAGCTCTAGATATATACGTTTATATAGTTGTTTATTCCATGCCGAAAGCCGGTGCCGTTAAGTGGCTTGTCCTACAAATTATGAAGGGGGTGTTGAAAGGGGTGGGGCACGAGTGTGTGTGTGTGTGTGAGAGCTTGTTTAGGGTATGAGCTTAATTGCGTTTGGGCTTTGGGGGCGACGCTTCAATTGCGTTTCGTGCGTTTAGAAACTAGTGCAAAAATGACACTCGTGAAGCGAGTCAACGACGCGTATACGCAATGTGCCGGGACCAGCTCAGCTGTGTGTGCGTGTGTCTCAAACCTCCTGCCATAAATTAAATTTTTATTAAGTTTTAGCTTATATTTCACCGTGTTGGGCGTTGGCTAAGTTTTACCAAATGAATAAAGGCCGCAGTTATTTTTCCCACACTTGACAGCTCATAAATACAGGTGTATGTATATGTAGGTTTGTGTATATATATATGTAGTATATGCATTCACTATCCTGACAAACTTCTTGCCCTACTGAAGTGATTAAGTACATGCAATTTATTAAGAGATCAAAGTTTATAGCCTTTGCTACCTTTGTGTGTCTGCATATGTTGTGATTTATCAGAGAAAATTTACTAAAATGCTGTGCTGTTAAATGGTCGACTAAGAGGTAGCCTGTAAAAGAAATAAATACAATAACATATGTGAAGAGAAAAATTAATTGCATAGAAAATATATATAAATATTTGAGTTCTTGATCTTTCACAGGTTTTCTTCTCATCTTTTATTATTTTATTTATTTTAGTAATAACAATTTCAATGCCTGAGAAGAGCTGACCAAAATAATTATCAGTTTCTTCGTATTTGGAGTCTAGTTAGGTCAAATCTATCCTTCACTATGCACACTAAGACTTTCGCTCAATTTTCTTTTAGACATCTCCCTTTAAACTTTGCTGTTTGTTTAATTCTTATCGGAAAGCTTTTAAATTTAGCCGTGGCCAGGATGTGGGACAATTGCTGCTAAGATTTCGCATAGCAACTTTGAGCTCCGACAGGCTACAACAACAACGACCACAAACTGTGTCCGTTCACAAGAACTGCTCCCAAAAAATATATAAACCTGAGATTTTTATGGTCGACTTTATTTTGCGTTATTTGTTGTCCTCCAGTTGTTGTTGTTGTTTTTGTTGGTCGTTAGTTGCAGAGAGTTGAGCGCCAGTTGCGGCAAAGAGTGCCTGCCAGCTGCTCGTGGAGTCGATGGAGCAATATTTTCTTTTATAGACTTTACGTTTTGTATCCCACTTGTATCCCCCGCCCCCCTTTTTTGGCCATGGTCGTCGGCTTGACCTCTTCAGACATATTTTCGCTTAGAAAACAAAAGAAAAAGTTAACTTTTATGTGTGAATATTGGTCAGCGTGTGTGTGTGATAACGAAGTTGTGTGTGTGTGTGTGTATGGTTGTGGAAGCCCAACATTTTCGAAAACGTGCTCAGCTCTCAGCTATCTGTGGCTTTTGGGCTGCTGTCATGGATTATGAAAGATATATACACTGCATATTCCTTCGCCTCTCATAAACAGCATGAGTTATTTTCTCGAGCTGTGTCGTGTGGGCGTGGCAGCTGCCCAGAGCTGCTCTACTATGCCATTTCCTGATTGCTTGACTCGCATTCGCTGTGCGCACAAAAAGATGTGGATTTGCGATCTGAGGAACTGCCAGAGGAACGAATAGCAATGGGCTTTGTTTGACATTTCGAAAAGAAATCCACGGAGAGGGCAAGTTATAAAGAAAACATCTGAAATTCAATATGAATAACAGCTCGTTACTTAAATAAAATACAGATCTCTGGGTTATTTCGATTGACTTGCCAATTACAATTACAGGACCTGCACTTGAGCTGTAAATTGTAGTTTCCAATTCGGCAAATACATTGAAATGTGAAAAGTGAAAACAAGAAAATTGTTCGATTTGAGGAATTGAGGCAAAAGGAGTACATTGTAAATATTTGCAAAGTGTTTTTTCAAGCAACACAATGAAAGTCAGGCAGATATAGATATATTCCCCCAGCAAAGCCTTAAAAGCAACACAGCAAATTCCCGACATGATGACAGATTGACAAGCAGACAGACGGACAGACAGGCTGGCAACAAGAATGGACGAGTGTGTGTGTGGGGGGCTTCTGGAAGGTGGGGTATACAACTGTATACTAACTGTTTTGCCTCAACTCAACGTCTCAGCATCGAATGTGGACAGCTGAACGTGCCAGGAGAATGGACACAGACACAGACACAGACATGGACATAGACATAGACACGGGCATGTCAGAGAATAAAGTTTGTGCAAGATTCTTGTATGCCATATCGTACAACAAGAATGGGCAGTCGCCCCCGACCCTGCGCCCGAACATGCCTAAATATGTATATGTATGTAGATGCGCCTTTATAGTTGCCCGAGATACGCATCTCGCAGCCCCTTTCAGCTACTCGAATGGGGAGCCTTTGGGCTGGGGCGCAAAAACATTAATTCAGTCGAAGGTCGAACAACCGACACAGCCCCTCCCCACGCCCCACGCTCCACTTGCCACACAGCGTGTAGCTCGTTATAAGCCAATGCTGGGTTCTATTTTGGGGCGGGGGCGTTTTGGGTCGTCAACGCTCTCGCACAACAATAACATAAAAATTTGTTGTTGTAAATCTGCTCAGCACTTTGTGCGTGAGAGTGGCACAGTTTAATAGCACACACACACACACACACACACACACACGCACTTAAATACAGCGCCGTACACGTAATCTGTTGTGTAATGTCTTTAGTTGTGTCAACTGTGCTGCATGTTGTGGCACAACAGCAGAGTGGTGTGTGCCCCGGACAAGGCATGTCTGCAGAGGCAAAAACAGATTCAGAGTGAGTGCGAAAAATAGTAACATGCAGAGCTCCTGTCCTGCCTCACAGCTCCCGCCCGCACACAAGTTGAAGTTTTGAAACAACATTTAGATAAATTTCCCCTGAGAGTTGCGCAGAAAAAAAATACACTGCTAAAGAAGAATGTAGTTGTTACAACAACAACAATTGGCCATGCAGCAGCAAAGGTTGCTTATATAAAACTATACAAACAACTCGGCGAATTGTTTTTGAAATGAAAAACAAACTTGCTTTAAACAAGAACTCATTCATTTGATAAGCATTGAAATTTTATGTCCTACAGCTGCTTCATTTTAATTAAATATTTCCCCCTCCTAATCTATTCGACGTCAATTAAAAACAGTCCAGTTTTGTTTAGACTGCGCATTATAATTTTTATCGTGATTGAAATTGTATTTACCGGAAACTCAAATCAATTAGTTAATAATTAACTAATCCCATGGACATCCTATTTGTTTTTTTTACATCCTGAATGCAACTTTAATTAACTAGAATTAATTAAACTGACGTGTCAGAGGCTTCAATAACACGTGCAACTATTGCATAACAATAATTTGGTGATTAGTATTTCAAAAGGAATTATCTGCGTAAATGGAGCTTTGTGTGGTAGCTTTAACATACAACCCAAGGCTATATTTTCACACACATGTGTGCAAAATAGATGAAAAAGTGTAGTAAAAATGACTATTAATTCAATCCTATTTTTAATTTTATATTTGGATAGAATTTCAGCGATTACAAACACTCTTTAAAAAGTGATAAAGGTGAAATAACAAAAAATTTAGGATTTTTTAATATACGGGTAATTTTAGCATGTGACCATATAAAAACTGACAAGCCTTACTCGACTTCCAATACGCTTAATAATTTATTTTATAATATTGTTCTGGCTGAAATGTTAGGTATACCCAAATATACAGCATAAAAAAACGTGTGACAACACTCGAGTACTTTCCCGAGCTAATTTCAAAAGGGAACAAATACGATTTTATTTAAATTGCAAATTGTATTTCATTTCAAGTAAAATGCCCCAAAGTGACCTCTTCCAACGGATATGTTGTATCCTTTTAATGCACATGCCACATTAACTCCATCCCCTTTCCTCCTGCCCAGCACTTATCAATAGTGGAAGCTCGTAATGGGTGGAAATGTTTGACTTCGTTCACTTGGAATAAGTAAGAGCTGCTCAATTTGGCCGCTCAACTATGTACTTGGTGGTTTTGTCATTAAGCTATTATGGGGTCATGTGGTTGGGTGGCTGCCTCTGCCCTGCCATTGCGATGCTTGTTTTGACGGCATTTCGTTTTGCCGAGAAGCGACACAGGCAAGCGACGCGTGTCGAGGCGGGTCGAGACGAAAGCCAAGGAAAACACAACAACACAACCAAATTGAGCAACATTTGTGGCATAGCTGTTTCCCAAAACTTTTGCACAACCCCTTTAGCAAAATTTCATCGAGCTAAATGTCAAGTCATTAATATTCAAACCATAGTCCCCTCTCTCTTCCCCCTTCGCCCCTCTCTCTCTCACTCTCCTTTCGCCTAGCACACATATTCCTGGAATTCTAAAACTGTGTTTCGACTACTTCAGAGCGCCAACAGCTCAATGTGTCCGACTGGCAAATAATATTTAATTAGAGAATTGTTTAGACAAACTTTTTAATTACGTTCATCGTTGTGTGTGTGTGTGTATTTGTTGGGTGTGTGTGAGTTATTAAGCGACCCGCATAAATCTTCAGATGTGGCTGGCGCTTCAAATTTTCGTGAAAAATGCACGCTCGACTGCGCCCCTCGTGCAACGCCCACTTGTCTGTGCCGCCCACCAAACAGGATGCACGATGCCAGCTACGTCCCGTCCCGCCCCATGCCGCCCCTTGGCTCTCACTGCTGCGTGACAGCTGGGACGAGCTGTGACCGTCAGCTGCATAAATTTTAAGCGACAGCAACATTAAAGTCAACATTTTGCCAGTGGCCTACATTCGAGAGGGGCCTAGGGGGGGCCGTGGGGCTGGGGCTCAGTTCTGGGACGGGAATTGATACTGAATATGGGAAGGGGGAACTGGTGCTGCCACTAGGAGTGTCCTTTCAGCATTACTGCCTCCGCTTTTCACTTTCGCTGACATTTTGCTGCACACACACACGCACACACAACTACTTATGCCATGCGTGTGTGTGTGTGTGTGGTGTGTGTGTGTGTGTGTGCTTATGTAGATGAGTTGGCAGTAACGTGTGGAAAATTATGAAGATGAATTTCTGTTTGTCATTTTATTTTTGCTTTCTTTTCGGCTGCAAAAAATCGCAAAAAAAAAGCGCGCCCCGTGAGCAGCTCAAAGAGCGTCGGTCGAGACGGACAGCGAAAGAGACAGAAAGACAGACAGAGAGACGGACACAACGTGAGCCACTTGCCGGACAGCAGCTGCTGCTGGCAGTCAGCGAAATGAACAGAAATTCTGTGAAAAATTACCTCACAAATACTAACGTACAGCTAAAATGTGGAAAAGCGCTGAAGAGCAACTTAGATGAAAAGAGGAAAATTTAATAACACATTCTAAAGGCTCGCTGCAAGGGGAAAGCTTTTATTTAGAATGGCAATGGTTGAAGAAGAGCTTAAATAAAACAAGAGCACAGTTAAATACCATATTTATATAGATATTTGAACAATAAAAATATTTAATTAAGTTAAATATTTAAGATAAACGAACCGACTTGCAAGTGCAAATAAAGGACATTAAAAAAGGCCTAAGCTGACAGAAAATTGATTTGAGCAATAATTTTAAGGCACAAATATTAAAATTTAGATTTTTTTTTAATACAATTTTTATTTATCGGTATTTATTTTTATATCTTAACTACAAACGCTTCATTATATTGAATACTTTTATTATTGCTCAGCAATTTCGAAAACCTTTCACTGAGCGTCTCTGCCCGTGATAAACGTCGCGTAGTCAACAGCTGTGATCACTGTTGTTAACTGTTTGCATGGCTAATTAGTCGGACGAAGCAGTACGAACACAATGATGCATTTTAGTGATATGTGTTGTGGCGTTGATTACAAATTGCAGCGGCAGTGGCATGTGGCAAGGCCTATTGGGGGCACTAAGTCCGTAAATGGCGTAACTTGAGATAATTAATTGAGCGCAAAGCTAAACACGAAAGCAGCAAAAGCAATTATCTACAATAACACAGACACACGCAAACAGGGAAGCTGACCACGCCCAAGTCACACAGAGTCACACACACTCACACACACACACACACCCAACGATAGAGCTATGTAGAGTAAATCACTTGGCATTTAGCAGTCCTATATAAATCGATTCTCGACTACTATTAACGGTACATTAAAAACCCTGATTGCCTTTTGTTTTATTCCAGATAAATGCGTCCGAAATACACACACACTCTGACACACACCCACACACAGTCCAAAGGATGCGAAACTGGCCCCTAACTGACAGATGTTGTTTTTGAGCTGTTCCCAACAGGAAAAACAACTCCGGCCGAGTGGGTTGCGTCGTGTGAGAGACTAGAGAGAACTTGAACAAAGCTCCAAGGCTGGCAAACAGCCAAAGGTTATTTACCGCGCAGCAAGTGGAGAGCTCATAAAAACACAAAGTAGAAGACAGCGACGATAAACTTAAACAATAACAAGATGAGCAAATAAATAATCGTATGCAGAAATTATGAACGTGTGAAAAGTTTGCGCAATAAAATTGGCAATAAAATCGAGAAGAACCGTCCCATAAATATAGACACACTCAATATAAATATATACTGTATAGCTTGTGTTTGACAAATTGTCGGAGCGCGTGAAATTCAGTCAACGTTTGCACAAATCAAGAGCGAAAACAATCGGCGTGCGAATATCTCTTACGTACATACATTGCGTATACGCCACGTGTCGCCGCCGTCAGCAAAAAAGATTTTTTCCCAGCTAGGTGTTAAATGCGTTTACATATCTGTGGCGCGGCAGTCGCCGCCTTCTCCAGTGCAGCGGAATAGAAGTGAAAGTGCCGAGATTCGCATTATTTCTGCGTAGCTGAACATTTATCACAGCTCTGTGGGGCAGAGAGCGCAGCATGCGCTTGTGGAAAAATCGATCCAAAATGCGAATAGCCGCAATTGGCATGGTGCCCAACGGCACCACGAACAGCAGCACCACCAACAGCAGCAGCAGCACCACCACCACTGCCAGCTCACCACATCGCACCACGCAGCTGGCACAGTTACTTATCGGCGGCATTCTCTACATGACAATTGGTAAGTTATATTTGTATGAAATATTTAAATCCAATTTAATAACACTCTGAAATATCTGAGATGTTTGGGCTGAGATTGGAATTAACATTGCAATTATTTTATTTGTGTTTACTTAATTAGTTAATTTACTCTTCAAGCTAATGAGCAAAGTGCCCGAAAATGCTTTTTGGGTTAATTAATCAAATTAAAGCTTTTATTGAGCTCAGATAACCCGAAACTTTGCAAATTCTGCTTGACCTCAACTTATGTATTTATTGGGGATATTCCTGAAACTTTTCTGCAGTGATGAGAGAGGCAAAGACAAATTAATTAATTTACTCACGATTTGTATTTTGAAGGGTATACAAAGGGTATTAGCCAGGATGAGTTCAATGCAATGAACACAATATATATATATATTTTTTTATAAAACATTTTATAATACATATTTAAATATTCATAATGAGCATCAAGAAACAAATGGAAATATTTATTTTAATGGCGTGTTTTAAATTGGCATTTTGTATCTTGTATACCCATATATATATGAATGGAATATCATTTCAAAAAATTAATTCAATTTTACTTGCACATTACATTCTATAGTTCATTGCAGTGGCAAAAGAACCCATAAGACTGATGAAATTTTCAGTTCAATTGCAGCTTAAATGGCAGGCACAAGTGTTTGTATGCATTTATACATACATACATACATATATATATATAGATATGTGTGTATATATCATTATCATTAAATATGAATGAGTGCCTGAGTGTCTGGTGTTGTAATATCGACTTCAGTCCTTAGGGGCCACAGCTGCTGTTGTTGTCAAGCAACTGTGAATGAAGCAATTTACAAATTTTCGATTGTTAGCAGCGCAATTCAACTGCTGAATAATGGGCTTGTAAAAATAGGTTAAAAAACATTAAATTTAATAAGAGCAAAAAAGGGGTATACGTCCTTAAAGTAGCAGCTTAAATACCCTTTTAAATATTTTAACTAGACTTAAAAAATGGCAGACTAGTTTCAAATAGAATTGAATTACTCTTCTGATTTTCTATTGCAACTAATAAACGCATATTCAAAATTTATTCCATCCAATTTTTTACATCTAGCTGTTACCTACGAGCTCCCAAATTAGCTTAACCTCCTTCTGTGAGGGCAACCGTTGCCGCAGCTGGCTGCATAAATTGGTTTTTTGTTCGACACGCATACGCCCCGTGGGCACTTGCGGAGCTGCCAACTCGTTTTTTGTTCCTCGC
Organism: Drosophila colorata; assembly: GCA_035041545.1. Taxonomy (NCBI): domain Eukaryota; kingdom Metazoa; phylum Arthropoda; class Insecta; order Diptera; family Drosophilidae; genus Drosophila; species Drosophila colorata. The sequence continues at coordinate 1,431,789 of JAWNLD010000077.1, forward strand.
AGTGCTTGCATTTGCCACGTGCTCTTATGCAAATAATCGCATTCACCCGAACGTGCACTTCATGTCAAAACAGTTAACTCACTTAGTCAAGAGGTTGCCAATCCCCACCCCTCCACCACCTCCCACCCTCACCCATATACGTTTTTCCAGCGGTTTAATCACAGGTCCATTCAGCCTAAAATTGCTTTAACTATGGTGCAATAATTGATATTATTTGAAGCACAAACTGCTTTAATGAAGCCCACTGTATTTCTGGCACTTTGCCCGGCAGCTATTCGTTGGAAAAGTGTTCAGTGGAAATTAGGATGAAAATAAAAGAAAGTTCGCCTGATTTCGCTTCATTGCTGTTATAAGAAGCTATTAGCGTACTTTTTGCTGTCGTCGCAGACTTTGAAGGGGGCCACACAGCAGACACAAAAAAGAAAAGAGAAAATGTGAAAAGCAAAACATGAAAACATAATTCATGAGCTCGGGCAAAATGTTGAATTGTAAATGATCAGGCAGGGCGCGCAGTCAAGGGGACGGAAAAACTTTAAACCAACGCAAATGAGCAGACAAATATGCCAGAAAGCGAGAGAGAAAGAGAGAGTGAGAGAGAGAGAGAGAGCGAGCCAACTGATGGGCAGCCATAAAGAATTCTGTTGGATTTTCATGCCATAACTGGGCTCAGGGTTCGTGCGAGGGCAAAAACTTTACAGTTGACCCCCAACTACAGCCGTCCCTTTGCCGACTTATACCGTGCTTATAAAATATCTTTATTGATTTTCTCTCTGTGTGCATTGCTTCAAGTTTTATAGCAAATTTACGGGCCTCCCCGCTGCCCCGCTGGCCCCACTCGGCCCGCCACCCCACAGCATCATTGACTTTTACCTCTGCTTCAGCTCTGGGTGTAAGATTGATTTATTTGCCATTTCGTTTCGTGTGGTAGGAAGTAGAGAGTTGGGGGAGTTTCGTTTTATTTTTAAACATTATTCATAACTTTTTCCATGCGGCTGCGGCTTTGTTGTAATTTATTTCTGAGAAGCGTAAAATAAATTGACCGAAATTTGTTAGCATTTAAAAATGATTTGCATTCAGACACGCAACTTCATCTGCTTGTTCTTCCTTCTGCCTCTGCTCAGCCCGCAAGCCTCCGATTGGCTTCCAACTGGACTGCGCCAAAACTAAGACCTTGGCCACACTTAAGTACTCTAAAAGCGCACATTATGTGTGATATGCCATTTAAGGTTGCGTTGCGTATACGCCGCGTAGTCTGTCTAGGCTGGTGCGCACATAAATTATGGCAATAAAAATAAAATCAACAGCGCTTCGCTTTGGTTTTTGGCCAGCTTAACTTTGTTTTCATTTCGCTTTTCATTGCTTTGTTTTGTTTTTGGCTGCGTTTTACTTATGATTTTTATTTATTTATTTTTTTGTTCTTGTTTTAGTTGTTGTCGAGAAACTTTTCACTTTCCTTTTTAGGTTGGGACATTATTTTTCTGCTTTCATTTCCGTCCGTTTTCGGTTTTATTGCAGTTTTCAGCTGTCGCAGTTAACTGTCTCTCCACTTTGCCCCTGATCCACTTTCCAATCCCATTCGCGCATTTTGCCCGATTGTCCGCTCTCATTTTTTCCGCCGAAATAAATATAAAAATACGCTTCGCTTCCAGTTCCGTCTGCCATTTTCACGAATTTTCCTTCGGCAGCATAGAAAGAATTTTGCGCCGCTGCCTTTTGCTACTTTAGCTTTTGTCGGCGCGCTTTATCCATTGCGTTCGCGCATTTTCCCACGGCTCCAAAAAAAAAGAAACAAAACAATGAAATGAAAAATTATGGCTGACACCCCCTTCCCACGCTCGCTCCTCCCTCACACAGCGCGCTGCTGCTGCTGCGTTCTGCTTTGTCAGTAAATGTGTTTTTGCCATCAATTTTTATTGCAAGCAGAGTGTATCAATAAATTTTACAGCAATGTGCGGATTTAAAAGCAAAACTGCATTGGCTCTTCCGCTCTTCAGCTCCTTCCTCTTCCCACACACACACGCACACACACGCTCTAGCAGACCTGCTGTCAGCACCTTATGGGGCCATTGAATGGGTTTATGACATTCCGAGTTGGGCATAAAATGCTCTTTCGAATTGTGGCTCAATTTGCCACCAATGAAGTCGTCTTTAGGCCATGATTTCAGCTGCTGATTGCCATTTGCTTGGCTAAGAGACTTGGCATGTGCAATTAGACGTAATTGGCTTATGAATTTCCCTACAATGGGCCAGGTCAAATATTTTTATGTGTTGCAAATTACAAGTATTGGGTTAACGGAAATTCCCCTTCAATTTATTTAAATTCACTTAAAATATTCACAGTCATGTAACGAATTCCACACAACTGTGACAGAATGCATTTGTATACAAACAAATTCCCGAAGCGATTTATATTTGCTTCTGAAGTGAACTGCTTTCAAAAGAAATATTATGCCTGAATCAATGTTTAGAATTTATGGCGATCATAAACAAATCGATACGCTTTATATCAAAATTAATGGAGTTTTAACTCCACAAGCAAAACTCCCACACACACATACACGCTCAGAACACGTATTTACTCATACTCAACAGCAGCTGGCAGAAAAAAAGTGTTGACAGCTGCTTTTATTCACCTGTCAAGCACAGAAGCCGCTAAACTGTTGATAAGAAGACTGAAGACAAAACCGGCAGCTGGGTGTCAGAGCGTGTGGTCCAGCCCCGGCAGCTATGCATCCGGGCATCACCCCTGTTAAGCAGGAGGGGCGGAGCGGGACTTGCGGGGGTGCTTGTCCAGGCCATCAACTGGGGAGCTGCGACTGAAGCCAGAGACAAGCGTTGTGACAGCATAGCCAATAAAAATCCTTCACAATCATTTATCAATAAGTTTCAGGGCAGGACAACTGCGATAGAACGCCCCCGCCCCCCCCTCCCTTTTCCTCATCGACAACAAATACCCTTCAACCCCTAGGACTTGCTAGCTGAAGTTCGAGGGCGCACAAAATGAGAGTGTGTAAAAAGTATGGAAATATCAAATAATCATGTATAAGTGCTGTGGAAAATATGTCAAGTGCTAGCCAGTGGGGGGAAAATAACAACAACAACACGAGCTTTATCAAGCCCCTGAGCTTATCCAAGTCCGGCCTGGACTGCCCAGGCCAGCTCTGGACTCTGTCAGTCGCTGTATAAATGTCACAAAGTTCGAGCTATTATAAATGACATCTCCTGTCGTTCGACAGTGAAATATATATTTCGAAGAAGCTGATAAAAACATTGACAGTAGGGTGTAACGAGAAAATACATAAAATATAAAAATAAGCTAGGCTAGCTTTTGTGTAAAATTATGATTTACGGTTCTTCAATTATTATATAAGAGGTGAAACTAAATTTATGAAATTTAAACGCAAGTGAAAAAAAGTAAATATTTAAACGGACATTTTAAGAGCAGCTCAAAATTTATGCAAATATTTAAGGCAGCCCTTATTTAAATTGTATAGTAAAAACTTAACAGTTTGGCCGAGAGCACGGTAAACATTTGCCTATAATCATAAATTTAAAGAGGAAAATATTTATAGCTTCATTTTTAATATTTTTTGCCCAAAATGTCTTCATTGTTTTCAAGTCCGATTATTTGATTATATTTAAAATTGGTATGCTTAAAATGGTGCTATAAATAGAGGGGCTCTACAAATTGGATAGCTGGCAAGAATAAAAATCAGCTGCAGACATGCAGAAACATTTTTAAGATTTTAATTAATTTTTATCTCCGCTGCTGCTGTCTGGCTTTTGCCTTCTGACGGCTTTTTAGCATAAAGTGAAGTGAAAATGTAATTCAATTTTGGCGAGCAGCAATGTCAGAGGTAGCGTGAGGGTAGGTAGGTGGGGGGACCGGGAGGATAGATGGGACACCCGCTGCAGCTGACAGTTCAATTCGGTACAAGTGTCCCTGAGAGTTATTTGCCTGTCGCCTTACTTTTGTTTACAGCGCCTGCTGCAGTGCCAGGCGCCTTTTGCATGGCAAATGAGTGCCAAGTGCCACGCCCCAGCGCAGCTGGCGGACCCCACAGCTGCGGCCCAGAGCTCTCAAACAATATCTGATAAGCTGCATCATGCATTTGCATACTTCCGGCAATTTGTTTTTGTGCGAACCAAACGAATCGAGACAAATGCAATAAGCGCACAAAAAACACAAATAGCACAAAGAGACAAAAAACAAGCAACAAGAAAGAAGTTAAAACTAACAAAAAGCAAGAAACACCCGACGCATAAAGATAAAACCGAACGAGTGGATGCACTGCCGCATCCTGCCTCATGCCACATGTCGCCTGCCGCCCACAAAACTGAAAGCCGGAGCTGCTCGCATTGTGCATTCAAATTACGCTGCCGCATTGTTCCCGCTCCTTCCGCTTCAGCTGCAGCGCGCGTCCTCATAACCAATCCCCCAATCCCCCAATGTCCCAATGCCCGATACCCGATCCCTGATCCCCATCAGCCGCCCCTTCAGCCGCGTTGTTTATTTACGTTGTTTGCCATTTGTTGTGCGTTGTCTCGTCCCCTAGCCTCCTATCGCTCTGCACCCTTTAGATAGTTTTTCAGAAATATTGTTAGCCATAAATTCGGCGACACGCGCAGCAAACAAAAAAGGACGAGAGCAGGCCGCATCGAGCGCTGCATTTGTACTCGCAAATTCCGGCATTTGCTTAGAAACTTCCCCAACCACAAGCACTTTGAAGCTAGTCAAGTGCCCTCCTCGCCCCCTTCCCTTGTGAGTTCTAAGATGAACTGAGTAACAGTTATGGTAACTGTTATAGTTACAGTAACATGTGTACCCACTATCCGTAAAGCTCCTGTATGCACATATATTGCTTTTAGCCATAAATCTATATTATCAAATAGAGGGATCTGCGAGGGATGCAATTCGTGCTGTGCATGAAAAGGCTGGAGAAATATTATCTTAAAAGTCGGACTTAGAGGAAAACTGGTTGGTTTAATTAGGAAGTCGTTGGGAAAGAAACTTTTGAAAATTTTATAACAAAATAATATAAATAATCTTAAAAATAAATATAATACTTGGATTAAAGCAATTACAGCAGCATTTTCTCTTAGTGTAGTGGCCCTTTTAAAATTGTTTATTCAATTTAAATATATTTTTAATAAGGCTATGCGCATAATAAGTGTGATTTGATGGAATTCATTTACCAAACAATAAATACAATAAAATACAGGTGACCTTTCGGCCACCAAAGATTGGCCTCTGTATGCAAATATTTGATCTAAATAAGTGAATACGTGTAGTTCATTGTGTCAGCTGTGCAATCGGCGATGGCCGCTGGTAAATAATGCAAATCGCTCGATTGTTTTCCTCTAGCGTATAATACAAAATTTTTTTTGTTTTTCTGTTGACTCTCTGGAAAAACCCCAACAGATCTGAGGGCACAAAAAATATTACAAATTGAAATGGCAAATACTAAAATACGAATACGTCCAAATGGAAACCTCTAATAAAAAAAGACATTTCCATTACTGCGATTAAATCGTCGGGTAGACAAAAAGAGAAAGACAGCGAAAGAGAGGGCAGCCTGCATAGAATGGCATAGCAAGAGGAAGAGTGGATGCCGCCACATGAAGGAGTTGGCAACATGCAGGATTTTGGTCTGTTGTCCTTCCACATCAACGCGACTGAGTGCGAGGCTGCGATAGGATACGATTTTGCTATTATTTCAATTGTTATTGTTTATATTCATTGGATGCTGCTGCCGCCTCTGTCCATTACAGCTGAAAGCGAAAAACGAAAGCAAAATGCTCGCCATAAAATATGTATATATACATTATTTTGCTTTTGATGTATATTTTTATGGCGCATAATATTAGCCTGACATAATTATCAATCTTTACGGCCAGCCGGAATGGCAAACATAAAATGAATCATGGCCAAGCGCTTAGATAGCCCAAGAAAAAAAACAAAAACAAACGCACTGGCCAACGTTGCGTATGCGCAATGTGGTGTACAATTGTCCCCAAAGCGAATGCCGGAATTGCGCATAAAGTCAAAAGGATTCGCCATTACACACGAGCACACGCTGATAAAATTAGCAATTCCGTGCCATTTGGTCGGCAACATTAGCAGCAAATATATTCATGCTGACTGCCTGCCATGGGCCACACGGGGCGTATGAGTGTTGCAAAGCGTGACGTTGCAGCGCTCTGTGTGAAATGCGGGTGAACGTTTGCGGTTTGGCCCCGCCAGAGACCCTGCCAATGTCCCAGTGCGGCCGTTTCTATTGCTACTGCACCACCCACGCCAATCCCAACCCACCCCCTGCCAGTGGTGGATGCGGCCTGGACGCGTGTCGAAGCATCTCAGTTGGAAAATGGGTGACAATTCATGACAGTGCAATGCGCGTAATTTGCATACATAGAGTCGAACAGTTGGCCTCGTTGGGTCGCCAGTCACTACGCTCGTTGTGGGCGCGCAGACTGCTCTTTTTGTCGCCTCTCTGCCAAATTCTCTAGTGAATTTTGTTAGCAGTTTCGGCTTTCACTTGCCACACACACACACACACACTGCCACATTATGCAAAAATTCATTTTCAGTGCATTTTCGCAAAAAACTCGTTCAAATTTTAAATGCAAATGACACCCAAAAAAGGGGGTTGCGACGGGGGGATCTCAGGTTGGTGCGTTGACAAAGTCAAGCACACAAAATGTGGTCGAAGCTGCTGGATTAAAAACAAAATTAGTTTTCCTTTAATAAGCCAATGCAGCCCGGTAAAATCAGTTAGTTCGAGCCGCTTCAAAGCAGTTCAAAGCATCGAGCGTTTGCATATATTGGCTTTGTGTGGCTTCCAAAAAAGCCAAAAACAGACAATTTATCGATTGGCACTGACAGCGTTTTAAAGGCTTAGAGTCGATGCACAAGCATATTTCGAACTTTCAACATTTTTTGCCTGAAATATGTGAAAATAGCATGCAGTCTTCGGGTCATATATCAAATTAATGCCAAATGTGGGATTTATTTACCCAGATTATCGGAGAGCACAACTTGCAATCGATGGTCAGGCTGGTCAGTGGAATTTTAAATTGAAAACATTTTTTTCTACGAAAAAGTATTTTAAACTTATGAGTAGCGCGAAATATAAACCTTTACAGAGAAGTGTGGGAAACAATAAAAAGGCTGAGGACAAATTTTTAAATATGCATCATTTAATTTTATAAAATTTATGCAAAAGCAAAAGTACGTTAGCAAAGTCAAATTTTGGTAAAATGCTTTAGTCCTAACAATAGCTTAAGCTAATATTGAAAACAATCTAAATGACTTTTAATAAAAATGCAGGTTTGAAGAGCAGATGATGACGTTAAAAATATCTACTTTAGTAACAAAGTAGTTATTTAAGAAAATACTGAAATTATAACAATTCCGCAATTCGATGAAACCGTTTAAGCGTGAATTAAATTCGAGGCGGATAGCATATTTGAAATGCGAATTGTGTAAGTCGCGTGGAATGCACACAAAAAATGCCAGAGGCGTTCGCAGATCCTGCCTGGCTGCATACCAGGATAATGGCACTCTTATTTACCACACACACGCCACTCCTCCCCGCCCCGTCTGTTGAGGGGGCGGCAAACAAATAAACACGAACTGTATGCGGGCGGCTTTCTTTTATTTGGTTTATTCGATGGCAAACAATGTGAAATACTTGCGGTCTGAATGCGAGACGAAACATGGCAAGCATGCCACGAATGGCGGCTAAGGAACGAGTGGGTGGGAAGGGGCGGGCCTAGGTTGGACGTAGGAATCGCTAGGTAAATGTAATGGCAACCCGCGGCGCATAATACAAGCCCAAGGCTGCAGGAAGCAGGCAGTCAGGCAGCCAGGCAGCCAGCCAGTATTCCATTTTCTAAGGATCCTAGCAAAAGAAAAATACAAAAACAAAACCAAGAACTTCAGCGACTATAACAACAACAACAACAACAATAAGTGCAACTGCTGTGCTGCTGCAGCCGATTCATGAGTGCAGGAAATGCTTTATGAGTCGGTCGACGTTTCCTCTGCCCCATAAACAGCGAGCAGGCAAATTGAAATTTCGCTGCGGCCCACTGTACCGCACCCCCCCGCCGAGTTGGCCAACAGAGCTGCGCCAAAATTCAGGGCTCGCTTCCTCTGCTCTTCGCTCTTCCCCTTGCCCCTCCGACATTGGCAAGTTTTTTCGCCATTCGCTAAAGACGCAGCACAGCCAGCCAAAATGGCGTCGACTTTGACTGAATGCAGCAGCCAAAGGCTCTAACTGCTCATAATTTATGCTAACGGCAATTTAAACTTTGCCTGTTATTTATTAAAGCCCCGCAAAACCCACCCGCGGACCGAATTGCTTGGCCACAGTAAGTTGTGCTTGCTATTGAATACAACAGAAAGTGTTACCCGTGCACTGTGGGCCATTTAGCTAATTTGTGCATACAAATATTAGGTTTTTAACTGCTGCTAAATATTGGGAGTATTGCCTTTTACAGGTTTTTTCTTTGCCAATTTCTGTTTTTTTTTTTTTTTGTTAAGCACTAACAAACTTTCCTTTTGTAATTATAAATCTACATCTATTTTTGAAATACTAGATAGATATATCCTATTATTATATTTTATAAATCTATTTTTTTATATTACTATTATTTGTGCACCCATTTTTTTCATTTCAAGTACAAAATAAAGGTAAATCATTTTGGCAAAAAATTTGCTAAAGCACAAACCGTTGCCAATTGAAAATTTTGTGGGTTTGTAAACTCCACCCGTTGTAATGAGTCCGATTGGATTTGTGTTTTATCACCAGCCGATCTGTAAATAGTGAAGAAATAGAAATTGTAGTTTTTGGACTCTATTTGCCTAGCCTATTGCCACTGTTTGTTATTGGCACCCAGATGGACCCGCATTTGGGTGCTGTTTGTTGTCTGTTGCCCGAAAACTGACCCAAATTTACAGCCAGTCCGGCGGGTGCACCAATGTCTGGGTTGTTGCTGTCAGCTTCTTGTTCTTGTTTGTTTGCCCGAACCGGGCCTGTCGGGCCCCCGCAGTCTCCGCTCTCTCTCTCGGCGTACGGTGCCATCAAATTGTTGCCGCTGTAGGGCGTCGTCAGACTGAGTTCTGGCCAAGTAGTGAGTGTGCTTGTGAGTGTGCTTGTGTGTGTGCTTGTGTTGTGTGTGTGTGTTTCGGCTTGGTTTGAGGCATCTCTGCCACGTACCGTTCTGCAGTTTGAGTGAGTCACCGCCAGCATCAGCATCAGCCTCAGCAGCAGAATCAGCATCAGCTACAGCTTCGTTGTCGTTGCCTGCAGACGAGTTAAGTGTTTTATATTTTCGTTTAGCAGCTGAAAGTTGCATCCTCTGCTGGGTCCTGACTCTCAGCTGCACTAACTGCTGCCGGCTGCGTTGTTTTTATGTAAAAGTTAAAAGGCAGTTTTGTTGCCACACACACACAAGCACACACACACACACTCGGTCACAATATGGAACTGGAATCTGGTTTTTACTTTGCCATTGCAGTTTAAAGCGCTTTCATTTTATATTTTATTTTTATTTTATTTTATATATATTTGTTTTTGATATTTTGGGAGTTTTATTGGAAAATTGGACAGATTGAGGTAAAGTGATATTAATGTGGACGCCTCGACAAGAGTTACGAATAGAACAGCAACCTATGCGAAACTATGCTAGTCTATAGTTTTCTCTAGTTGGGCATAGTTGTAAAACTTGTTTGTGAAATTAAGTTGACATTCAATTTTATTAATTTTTCAGTGCTTGGCATTGTTTCAAATTATTTAAAGTATTAAGTAGGTCCTTAACTAGCCAGAGGCTAATCATTGCTAGAGCACAGGACATACCGACACTAAAGCTCTGACAGCCGAAAGCTTTTAAGTCAAAAGTTCACTAAAACAAGCACATTTAATAATATAAAATAAAACCAAGCATTGATTGAGATCATTGATTAATAAAATATAATAAAAAAAATATACATATAAAAAAAAATATAATAAATTGTATTACAATGGCTTGAGGTATTAGCTTAAATATTATATTTTATTTAAATTCCCACGTTTAAGTTTGACTTGAATGTTATTATTATGTATGCTGGCACTATTTATATGAGTGTTTATCTCATAAAGTTGATGCCGTGATAACGTGCTGTAAGTATCTGCTGGATACACACGCGTCGCAATTATTTTTGAGTTATTTGCCAGATAGTTATGCAGACATGCTGCTAAGAAAATATGCAGAGCGCATAATTGACATAAAAAACAATTGGGTTTTTAGTGATTCTTTTTTTTTTGTCGTTCCGTTTTAAAGCGCGAAACGTGTTTAGAACGCGTTACTCTCGTGCACAGCGACTTCACTTCGTGGCGGCTACATCATTAGATGGCATAAAAAATATAAACTGCTCGCAAATGAAATTTCACCTGCTATCAACAAATTGCGCTACTTTGCAGGTTAACTGCAGCGGAACAGACAAGGCGTCCGTGACGTGGTGAGACGTGGCGAGACGAGAGGCCACCAACCAGCAGCAACAACAACTAACTACAGCCAAAAACAAGTTTACTTGATGTGCATGACTTGCAACAAAGCGAGCTGGTGTGTGTGTGTCTGCTGTGGTGTGTGTGTGCGTGTGTGTGTGTGTACAGTTGATTGCTGACTGTTGTGGTGCTAGCTGGTTGTGGGCTGGGGGGTTGGGGGCCGTAAGCTGTTAAAAGCACCGAGTTTACGACGTGTTGGAATTTTTATGCGTTTTAAAGTATTTGCCGAGCATCCGGCGATGCTGTCGCTGCCTCCTGACGCCGGGCAGCAAAAAAGGTGGGTGACGCAGGCGGGGTGGGGCATGGTCAGGATGCTGTGCAATGCCCGTAAAACTGTATTAAGCGTAGAAAACTAAGTTATGCAACGTAGCGTTGAGTTACGGCCAAAACCAGGCGACTACGTGTGAATATCGCCTATCCACAAGCTCATAAAACAACAACCGAATGCCAAAGAGTGCGCGACTCTATGATACCCTATAGCAAATTGTAGGCTATCATGTCAAAGCATCTCATTTAATTATATGTGATTTATTTTATTTAGAAAATATGAAAAATACTCCAAGTTTCCTTGTGTTTGATGTTCGTGAAACTATATTTAATATTTTGTTGTTTGACAAGCTTTGAAGCCATTTTTCAAGTACAGGGTATAATAAGTAGCAGCTGCGACGGGTGCCTCTATGAACTTTATTACGGGTAGGCGGGAGGCGCGGTGCGGGGATATACACTATACGAGCGGCTTGAATGACACGTTGCGGAAGTTGTGGCTTAGTTAAAACGTGTGTGAAAAGGCATCAGCCGACAGTTTATGTCCGTTTGTATGTGTGCCTTTTGAGCTTAGCTCAAAAATACGCCAACTTGTTTGCTCAAAAGGCATAAAACATAAAAACAAAAAAAATATATATGTATATATATATATATATTACCAACCCCATTCCCACGTGATGAGAGGCGAATGGAGGTGCGTGCTTTTATGTCACCATTACCGCATCATAAAATCCTTTTTGTGTTCAACTAATGATGGATGAATGTAGCCACAGGTGGGGATTTACACGTACTCGCTGAGAAAGCGAGAATGGTGGCGTGAATGTTGGAATTGCCATTATGTCTGTATCTGGAGCACTGACGTCAATGTCCATTATGGAATTACATAACGCTCGGCTCAACGGCTAATTCGCTGCAACAACAAGAGCAAAGCCCTGTTCAATACGCAAATCTCCCATCCATTATCATATGCATTATGCGGATTTTGCAGTTTGTTAATTTCCAGTGAATATGTTATCACAAATTGAAAACTAATGTTCCCTGGCAACGTTCGTTTGCAACATGTTTTTGTGGCAAAGCCGCGAAATTAACATTCGCGCTTCATTCATTATGCAACAGACAAGAGACAACAGCAAACAGCAGCTAAAACTACAGTAAAAACTTTACAAGGATTTGTATATGCATTTTAATTAACTAATTACAGTTTGGATTTGACAAAGAGGTTGCCTAAACTTTCTGTTCATACACCCAAAAGCATATTTTTATATATTTAATTATATTTTCAGCAGTTTGTATCTAGATATTTATTTTTAAAATACAAAGATATAATACAATCCGCGGTAAATTAGTTATCTATGGTTGTCATTAGTTAGTTTATAGTTTTAAACCTTAAATAATTGTAATAATACATATAAATAATTTATGAAAAAGTGCTTTTAAATATTCTTCTCCTTTACTTACATGTTTTTAATCAGTTGATGATTCTCTAAAATTACTTTATACATTTTTCGTAGTCTAAAATCGATTTGCAATATCTGAAAATTGAATGAGAAAATCGAAATATACTTCAATATGTTCCAATATTATATATTGTTAACTAATTTCGGTCTGCTCCTCATTCCGATTTCATATAGACTCCCAATTCGTATATTTATTTGTATTTAAGACTTCTTCGTGAGCTTCGACACATAAATATTTGAGTATAATTATAATCATTGTTATCAATTTTTAAGTTCATATTTTTAAATTCAGACACAATAGCATTAACATATAATATATAATAGAATTTGCCTAGTGCTTTTAATAAATCATCAGAATCAGCTTAAATAATTGTTTAAACCAAAACTAAAAAAAGGAAATGCTTTTAGTGTATTAGTATTTAATCAATATTATCATAGGAAACCGCTTTCAACTGGAAATGTCAAACCGATAAATGTAACTGAAACCGGCATGAAAAGTGAAAAAAAAAAAACAGAAAATCGCGCAGGGAAAACCCGTTTGCAAATGCGGTTGAGGCTGACAAATTTTAGGTGGAAAATGATAAACACACAATTTGGTGCATAATTAATAACTAAATGGAATAAATGGAATAATAAATAAATTTGAACAAAGCACGTCAAATGCAAATCGAAGCTGGAAATGCGATGAGTGAGGCGCGTGCAGAGCAGACCGCAGACTATTAGGGTCTATTAAGCGTTATCTAATGGCTGTCAGTATTTTTAATACATATTTGTTTTCGCAGTTAATTTCGCTTTTTTTCTTGCTTTCTATACATATTTCATTTACGACATGTCACACAGAACGGGCATATCTCTGTGGTTTTTGCATTCTGGACGCAAATATTTATGTATTTATTTATGCATTAAAATTTGTCACAACGCGTCAAATGCAGACGCCGCTAACCCGAACATTGTACGTCACGTTTATTTAAAGCATAATTAAAAGCCGCTATCGCTAAAAAAATACTATCTATATTTGCACAGATACGGTATGTATGAAATATTTATGGCCACTTTAGTTGCCAGATATCCCGCTTTCCCTCTCTCTGTATGTCAAATTCAAAGATATGTCACAACAAGCATGTGAATAAATTGAGTTAATTCCTGACACATACATGCAAAAAAGCACATTTGGCTCTTCAATGTGCATTGTACTTAAAGCTTTTTAAAGTTTCGCAAACACTATTTTTTTTTTGTGCCCTTTGAACTGCTTTTATTATAACCAGATTTTTGTCCTTGGTGTCCTGTTCGTAAAACAAATTTGGCCCAAACTGCGGCACAGGTAAAATAAAATGCAAACAACGTATTGAGATTGAGTGAGCTACAGTGCCTGCCATCCGTAACGAGCCACCTCAAAGCGAGCCGCCCAGTGACACGCCTCAAGGCCAAAACCAGCCAAACCCAGCTGCCATGTCTATGGAAGGAGTGGGTAGGAGTAGGAGGCGAGGGGGCTGTGTGGGCGTTCAAATTGGATTTGCCACGTTACAAGGCGTTAACATACGCAAGGCACACAAACATCAGCATTTTTTCTCTTTCTCTCTCTGAAGTTTTTGTGCGCTGATGATATGCAAATAGCTGGCAAGTTTAGGCTGGACCCAAACTGCTCTAGTTTTTGTCAAAGGACATATATGTTATGCATACGCTCGCTAATAACAGGCTGCTTTGTTGGCTGACCAATGCAAGACATGGGCGAGCGCAGTAAAATGTCGATTTCCAGAGCAATTATTACGTAAAGGGAGAGACAGAGAGCGAGAGAGAGAAGGGGCAAAGAAAGAGGGCGCCAGGACACACAAAGCAAAATGCATAATTGCTGCCTTCCGGCCTTTTGAAAACTCATTTCCGGTTTGGCTGCTTCAGCTGCTGCAGCTGAATGTAAATTGTATGCCAATTTGTCGTTAGTCAATATCGCCAGCTCTCTCGCTCACACACACACACACTCTCTCTCTTCTTTCGCACTCTCGCTATGTGTGTGTTTTTCTAACGTTAATTAACCCTAATTAAGTTCGCTGTAGCTGGACCCGACAGCACACAGCCGTAAATGTATCTGTATCTGTACTTGAAGCTGTATCTGTATCTGTCTCAGCAGATGTATCTGTGGCAGCTGTATATACAAAGCGTGTGGTTATGCTTGGCAAAATGCTTTTGGGCATTTTCAGTGAAATTGTTAAGTAACTGCCGCAGAATGTCGAACGCAGTTACTTAGTTAGTGCCGTAAAAGACTGCGGGCAATTTTGCGACATTTAACAAGCATTTATTTAAACTTTTCCGACACTGTGTCTGTGTGTGCGTGTGTGTGTGTGTGTGGATGCGTTGGTATCTGTGTGTACATCTGCAATGTAGAATGTTTAATTAAAGTATGCAAAGTTGTTTCAGCTGCCGCTGACTGCAGCTGCTGTAAATAACATCCGGTTATGCGGAATACAAGTATCTCACAGTTTCTTGTAGTTGTCATCGTCGACTTTTGTGCGTATCCCCTAAAAACTTGTGTGTGTGTGTGTGTGTGTGTGTGTGGGTGTGTTGTCTTGTGTGTTGTTTGTTGTCGTGCACTGGCCCTGTCATGTTGCTGAAATTGATATTTTAATTAATTTTTCGTACACAAAGTTTTGTGTACTAATTCACATAACTTTTAAATGACCAACTTTTACCTGAACCAAACACACAAATATATATCAAATTGTTTCATCTTGTTTTTTCTCTCTTCGCCTTCTTCTTCGTCTCTTGCCTTCATTAATACACTGCCAGCAGCAGTTTCTGCTCGTCTTAGCCAAAGCCGTGCAAACACAGCGGAGTCCAATATGTACAGGAGCTGACATTTGAGAAAATTCCATTTATTTGACTTGGCGAACGAAACTAGAGCGAAGCTGCTGCAAGAGAAACCAATTAGACGCATATGATTTTTAAGATAGATATCTGAGATAATTCAAATTCTCTCTCGCTCTCTTGTGAGCATAAAATATTCGCATTTCTCTTCGCGCATCTTTCGTAAACGTTGCCTGTTCTTTCTTTCTTTTTGGTTTTTTAGAAATAAACACTCAGTTTCGGGTAGTTTTTTTTGGTTATAATTCGAAGTGTGGTTGCCTAATATCAATTCTCTAACGGGTTATAACGAATTTATGGGGTTGGTGGTGCGAGCCGCTTGTACAGTGGTTGGGTGGCTATTCGAGCCGAGTTTCAGCATTTGGAGCAGGGACCACAGCAGGAGCCACAGCAGGGTGCGCAGCACGGACAGCAACAGGGGCTGCAGCATGGTGCGCAGCAGGGTCCACATTTGGCACAACAAGGTCCACAGCACGGACTGCAGCAGGGGCTGCAGCAAGGCCCACAACACGGTCCACATTTACCACAGCAACTGCCACAGCCTCCACAGGGACTACAACAGGGTGCACAGCACGGGCCGCAGCATGGTCCGCAGCATCCACCGCAACAGCTGCCGCAGCAGCTGCCGCAACAGGCTCCGCAACAGGATCCACAACAGGGTCCGCAACAGGGTGCGCAGCAAGGTCCGCAACAGGATCCGCAACAGGATCCGCAACAAGGTCCACAGCAAGGGCTGCACATCTTCAATTCGTAAACTAAACAAACAACAATTTAATTGCATTCAATTCAACTGATCGGCTGTTCAATTTCATTGTCGCTCACCTTCAACCCGTCAGAGAATTGAATATCGTGTTCGAATTTTGGGTGTTTTTGTGTAGAGAAGCTTTTTAGATTTTATAAAAATTACTTTCATCTTGTCATATATTAAAAAGATCATGTGATTTCCTTCAACATTAAATATTTAAATTATTTAAAACTCTTTAAAATATATTCAATTGATATTCAAAAATTCCTTTTGCATTTTTAACTTTCTTCGATCTTTAATATAAATTTAAAAAAATGTGAACTGATTTCTTTTACTCTTCATCCTCTTTTACTTAAGTTCGCAAATCTTCAATTTCGTTTTTCCTGCAATGCCAAAATCCGTAATCCCACAATTGTCAGTTTTGGATGCCACCAGCACCTCATTTTCTGGAAATTCTAAACAAAGCCACGGCAAAAATTGTTTGAGTGCCAGCTGGCCCAAGGGCAGGACAAATCATGGTGTGCTTTGACAAATCACACACGGCTCCTGTCGCTCAACCGTACGTAGCGACAGCCCGCATTGACGCCACGCCCTCCGTTAGCCCTCATCCCGTAGAAAACTACGGCAAGAGTCTCCAACTTTCGTCACTGACAATTGAACGGCTTTGATCTTTTCAACGCGCCTTCAATTTTAGCGTGTCGATTGCAGCGCGTCTGAGTGTGTGTGTGTACATGTTGCCCCCGGCTGGGAGTCTGTGTCTAAGTGTGTGAGTGCTGTGTGTGTGTGTGTGTGAATGTCATGCAGGCACTCGTGCGTGTATTTGTCAGCGAGGCAAAGGGGAACAGTGGGGACGCAACGAGGACAGCATTGGCACTGGCATTGGATGCATGAAACCTTTTGTCAATTACGGCGGACGCCAACGTAGCTTCCACTTTTTGTGGCAGTGCCACATCCCACACACTCGCACACACTCGCACACACACACCCACTGTCATTGACAGGGCGTCGCCGCCAAAGGCTGAAAGGCACAAAATAGGCAAAGATGAAATGATTGCTGATTTCTGGTGCAGACGCGGGCCCCGGGGCAGCTCTCATCCAATCGTCTGCTTGCCAGGCGTATGGGCAAAACACATCCGCCGCATCGAACTGCCTTTCCTGCCCCACCAATTCCCCGGCCCCACTCGAGTTGAGTGACGCTAACCGTCACGGGTGCCCATCAAAAAAGGTCGCAGCAAATTAAATTGACGTACGAGTTGTCAAACTCGAAATCATTCGCCCTTTTAATTGGGCACAAACTCGGATCAAATCATTTGGCCGCGGGCAACAACGCTTGTCTTTTAGGAGCTTTTGCATATCGTTTTGTATTTTGTTTTTTTTACAACTGAACTTTTTGTTGAGGTTGTCATGTTTCAAGTGACAGATAAAAGAAGAAAGAACAAAAATGTGCGGAAAAGACATGCAGCATTTAAAGCTGGCGGCAACTCAATTACAATGTATTTATTATTTAATTACTTTTAAGTTTATTATTTTTAAAGTTATATATGCAAAAAAAGAAAAAAGTTCAATATATATTTCATATATTGTGTAATTATTTTTAATTATTTATTTCCGGAAATTGTTTGCATTATTCGTATTTTTATATTTCCTATTTATATTTATTCATCTATATTTTTAAATTTCTATTCATCATATTTTTGTCCTTTAATTAATTTTTATCTTTGGCCCAGTGCACAGCACAAATTCCCCAATCAAAGCTGATGTGCTCAAAAAAAGTTGATAAAATATTTGTAGCCCCTTTTTAATATTTTTTCAAAAACTGCGTTTCCAACTCGCTGCGCATTGGGGTCAGGGCGAAAACAGATTCCAATTCCAATTCCAATTCCAATTGCGAGTAATCGATTCATCCAACAGTTGATGTGTATGGGGAATGGGGGGCAATCCCCACAAATTGCGAATTTATAAACAACAAAATAACTGAAACTGTCAGCGACAGGCGGCAAATGCGTCAAAGTCAAAGTTCAATTGTCCCATTGGGGGCCACCTCGTATTACCAAAAAATTAATTTATACCGTAAAGTGGCTCGCTGTGCACTCGTCGTGCCAAAATACGGCCAAAAACGCGCTAAAATCAGCGGCAATTGTTTGGGGCGTGCCTCGGGAGTGGGAAGTAGGTACCACATTTTGAGCTGCAGAGCATTTCATTGGGAGAAATTGCTAGTTAATTGGCGATTCAGCAAATACCATGCGTGGCAGCGACCGCCTGCCCTCTGCCCCACTGGCCCACTGCCCCACCGGGTGGTTGAGTGCGTATTGCCAAATCATAGTCTGTGGCGACGCCGCAAACAACAATCAATTTTAATGAACGCCATTCATTAAAAAACTTTGCAGCGCGAAAATCAGAAGAGTGTGGGTGGCGTTGGGCTGGGTGGTGCCCTGGTGGTTGCCACCGAGTGGTGACGACGCGTAGAAGCCACTTAAACGGCGTTGATTAATTCGAAACCAAAAACTGACAGTCGCCACCAAACAAAGGCACAAACGCGCCATCTGCCGTCACCTGCAGCTGCTTGCTGTGTGTCTGTGTGTGTGTGAGTGTGTGTGCGTCTGTGTGTGAAGGTGTGGCAAGTCCTCATGTCTGCCTGGCTGACTTGGCGGTTTTGTTAGCCGACGCTCTGCGGGTTCTGTGTGAATAAGAGTCATGCGCATATTTGCCACATCGTCAATTAACGTTGTTGTTGTTATTGTTGTTGTTGTTGTTGTTGTAACTGTTATTGTTGTTGGGGCTGCCACTGGCATTGGGGCTTGATATGGAGCACCCAGCGCAGCTTGTCAATTTCGAAAACGAGGCGCGAAATTATTTATTCATTTATGTCGACAAATTTGAAGTAGGCCGAAGATGTGAATGGATCGTAACTCAATTTAAGCAATGTGGTTGGGATTTGTTCTGTTCATAAGAATATATATCAATCATAAAAATAAGAAATTGTAAGCAAGCTACATCAATTGTCTATTATAACGGATTGAATGTGGCAAGCAGAATGTGTTCGAAGAAAAAAGAAGGCAATTAAATAACGTGCAAATGTACTTATACGGATAAGTATATACACGTAATGTAATGAATACTTAAATCTATTAAATCGGATTTACATTTTAGGTAGTTAAAATAAATATATCAATTGTGTGTAATAACAGACAATTACAAATGCGGATTAAATGGGGCAAGCAGAATATGTTCGAAGAGAGAAGAACGTTATTTATAAATATAAGTGTACAAAGTACTCAAATCTGTTTAATCGGATTTAATTTGTAGGTAATTAAAATATAATTTGCTAAATTAAGTATAGATTTATATATTTATAAAAAGTCCCGCCTAATCTTAAATAACTCCCATATGAAAAGCTTGAGAAAATCAATGCTAAGCAATTTTCGTGCAGCTTTAATGTGGCATGAACCAATCTCATTTCAAATGCCGCTCCTCCCGCACCCCGCACCTCGCACCCCGCTCCCCGCACCCCTCACAGCCAGGGGCTGTTAATCACACACCTATTGATACGCATATCTCACGTGTGCTTTGTACGTGACATAAGCGCTGCCCACGCGCGGCTCAAATTGCCATTTCGATTAACAAGAAAACAACTTCTCTCTACTGTTTTTTTCGTCTGTCCCAAATCAATTTCAGCATCGCATCCACAGACGAAAGCAGCGGCCACCGCCACCGCTACCGTCACCGTCACCGCCGCAGCCACGGCCAGCGCCAGTTTCGATGAGAGCGGCATGGACACATCCTCGTCGGCGCTTGTTGGATTGCCGGGCGCAGAGGCTCAAGTGTCGTCCCTGCTGCCCGAGGTCGGTGCCCTGTCGGCAACTGGCATTCTGGTGGAGCCCTATCTGGACGGCTATGCCACATCGAATGTGACCACGCAGATTGGAACGCACGCGTATCTGCCCTGTCGGGTAAGCAGCACCCCAATCAGTTCTTCTTGGCGGACTCGTATTTCATAATTTGTGGTTTGGTTTATTTGATTTTTATTACGAGTATTTCTCTTAGATTGCGTGTTTGCATGTTTTTGTTTGTAATTATCAGAAGGCTCCCACCTCCCTCACTCCCACACTCACTCTCCTCTCTATTTGCCCATTAACATCTCGGCCATAGAAAACACATTAAATTTTATTGCGTAAATATTTGCCGAACAACTCGAGGCACTCGGCCACAAGGTGTGACCGCGTCGTGTATTTAACACAAAAGCTCAAAAACAAATGCCACCAATTTATGCCCCCCGGGCCGGGTGTGGGCGGGTTCTGGGTCGGGTCACTGTTTGCGCAGGTGTTTAAAGGTCAGCGCTGGCCAACAGGCAGCCGAACATGCAAATTGTTTGCTTAGAAGTTGTAAATATTGTATTGCGCCCCACCGACAAGCCTACAAAGCGAAAGCCGAAATTAAATTTACACAAATTAGTTTTATGGCATTACGTGCTTTGTCCAAATTCAACAAATGATATCATATATATCCCCTGGGTCGTTTAAGCTAAGCCGCACGCCAGGCAAGCTCCCCAAAATTCCTAAATAAATTATTTTGCCCAAAATTGAAAAACTAAGCGCAGCTTTCATTATGCGAATTCACTAAGCAATTGAACTTTTTACAACAATATTGAATTTATGATCAAAATACATTAAATACCCTTACGATACATTTAACTTGTCCTGTTTTACAGCAGCTTAATTCGTAATTCGCTTGAAAAACTATCGAATTAAACGACTTGAAAAGTTTGAGATGCTGTTGCTGATGCTGTCTTTAAGCACCTTATCTTCTCGGGCTGGTGTCTGTGGCCCTTGAAACTAATTATAATTATCACGCCCCAGTCCAATTTGTATCTCGAACAAAGTCATCAATTTTTGGCATTCCGGCGTGCCGGAAGCGAGCGGGCCGTAATTGGCCGCCAGGTCAAAGGCAAAATGAAATTCAAATTCTTGTGCGGCTCGCACACAAATTGCGGCCTCGGCCATTAATCGTGTGGCAGGCTGCAGGCAGCTGGCAGCTGCTTCAACTTCAAACTGGGCAAATATTTAATGCGTGGAGCAAACAGCTTTTGTTGTAATTTTCCAAAAAAAAAGCGAGCAAAAAATATAGAAGCAATGTTAATTTTTCGCTGTCATGGTCAATTAAGTGCCGACACAACGCAGACAGCTGGTACACACCCCCTGTCCCCTCACTTGACAATTTGAAAGGCCAAATGAAAAGCTCGCATCTCAATGTTTGTCAATTACGGGTACTCGCACTCGCACTCGCACTCGCACTCATTCGTTTCACACTTTATGCCCAACATGCGGCTCTTTGTTCAGCTGCCGCATTAAGTGGCACAGTTGAGCGACTTCTTGCCACCTGCAGAAGGCCCAGGCTGACCGACTGTGGCTCCTTTCAAAATTGCTCGCACTTGTGCCGAGCTCTGCTCCGATGCCAGCTGAAGGACGTCGCAGGACTACGTTCAGGTAGCAATTGGGTTATTTAAAGTATTACAAGCAGCAGCTTTGTAATTCCCCTCCCTCGTTGCCACCCACTCAACTCCTCGCTACAGTTTAATCCTTGTTAAGACACACATTGTGTGAGAGTAGCCATATCCTCGGGTCCCTTTGAGACGAGTGCTCAGTTCTTTATACTAAAATCGAGTGTAACATGAATTTAATTAGAGCATATTTGGTTCGACTCAAACCATAATCAAGTCTGGCACATGCACCTTGTACCTAATAAGTCCATTACAGTCAAATTACAGGCCAGCATATGTAAAGGCATCCATTTAGGCCCAAAATCAATGCCAAAGTGTTGAATAGACAAAATAATTTTCATGTAAATTCAACAAACCCAATTGCTGTCACATTTGTGTGTGTGTGTGCGTGCGTGTGTCGAAATGCATTTTAGATTTACTAACTACGACACATTTCGATTATATCGGTGGGGGTCTGTTCGCTCTGGCTGTCTGCTTGATAAGTTTCATGTTCATTTTGGTATTTAATTACATTTCAATGTTGTTTCTGTGTCTGCATTTTGTTTGCCAAGCCTCGTATACATTTTGGCGCATTAATTTACTCTCGGCTTGGCGGTGGCAAATTCGGTCTGACCGATTTCCAACCCCACCCACACCCCATTTTCACCGGCACTTGTTGATCTTGGCCCAACTGGTAGTTACAGGCCTTCAACACGATAATTGCCGCAGGTTTTACCTTTGAGTTGATGTCAAATAATTAAATCAGCTTCAGGTTGTCCCTTTGACTTTACATGAAATTTAATCTGAAATGTGTTTCAACTTAAGTTTGAGCAAACATGTCTTTGGCTTGGTTAGTGTAATTAATAATTATAGGCAGCAAGTTTTTAATTATTTTGGGCTTTTATCTCAGCTCAGTAAACCGCATTAAGGCTTTTCGAAGCCAGCAGCCAGATGTTTCCACTAATTACCTGGTTCTTTTATACGCATTCCTGTGGCATTAATATTAAAGTGAAATATGCGTGAATAACCAAAACACAGCTTAGAATATTTTTAGAAATTTCTTTTAAGAATCACAAAGCTGTAAATAAAGATATGTAATAAAATTAGAATGCATGTAAAACATCAAAACATATTTGAATAAAAAATTTTTTATTTTTTTTATTTAAAATTTGAGTCCTTGAATATTAAACTGGTAAAATTTACCTTTAAATATATTTAATTTTTAATTTAATACTCTTATGTTTTATTTAAAATTTCATTTATTAAAATATTCTTATTTAGATAAATTTAATTTTTGGTTTGTTTTATTTTACTTAAATACCTATAAATAGTATTTTAAATTTAATATTTAATGCTTTTCCATTTTGTTTCCGCCTGCAGGTAAAGCAGCTTGGCAACAAATCCGTATCCTGGATTCGTCTACGTGATGGCCACATACTCACAGTCGACAGGTAAATAACTCAACACAATTATTGCCAATAAATGAGTAATTGATAATGCCAAATTCTATTGATTCGCTCATTTTGGATACAATAAAATGCAAAATTATTTCCATGAAATTCAGTTTCTGGCTTGGCTTAGGCGCCGTGGCAATTACCAAATTCACATGTGCTCTCTGGAATATAAATGGCCTATTGAAATTATTATTTGTTCATATGACACCGAAAGTGTCCCTTTGCTTATGAAATTACGTGTATGTGGATGTTCATATATTATCACTGATATCCATTACTAAAAGCCATTTGCAATTCAATCGGCTTATGCATTTATCAGTTGAATTCAAGGCATTGAATGTATTCATAATTATCGGCATTGTTCCAGCGCTCAGCTTAAGCAACTTGAATACTAATGAATCCCTAATGAATGCCTGCAACATAAAATATTTGCTCATTTCAAATTGAAAGTCTTTCTCACTACTTCAACATGTCTGTGGCTTAAGATGTAAATTTTGCTCATGAATATAATGAAATTATGAAACATATTTTATATTTCATAATAGATAGATAAAAGATATTTTTCTAGAATATACATAAAGAATGTGTCTTCTTAATTGGTTAAATATACTTTGAAAATATTTATTAAAATATGAACAAAATATTAACTTTCTTTGGTAAAAATACTTTGATAAACTTTTGAAAATATAAGTAAATATACAAAAGTACAGAAACAACTTTAGTATTTTGATAGCCTTATGATAATTAAATAAAACATTATTAAAGAATTTTAAGTATAAGACTGAAGATGCTTTAATTTCAGTACGCTTCATGGAAAAATAGTAAAAGATACTTTGCATAAGCAAATAGAAGACGACATCCAAAGTTACTTTGATATAAGATGCATAAGCTGATAAAGCTGGTATTTTTATAAGACTATTTTTTTTAGTTAAATTTCCCGAAATCCCCTTGATACAAAAACCATTTGCAGTAAATTGAATGAAGTGTGCCAAGTGGCAACATGTATTTCAATTTCAATCTGCGTGTCCAATAACAAGCCAACCATTGCGTCAGGTGAGTTCACAATGAAGCCAGTTTGGAACGAGTGCGCATACTGCAGGGGAGTGTGTGTGTGTGTGTGTATGCCCAATGTCCTTCGGAGCGCTTTCCCTTTCCCGCTTATGTCTGACATGCGAAGCGGAAACACAAGTGTGTGCAATTTCATTGCATTTTTCGAAATCCAGCAAAACTTTACTTCAAAGTGTCTCCGTGTGTAGCTATGTCCTTTTTGCTCCTTTTCTGCCTTTTTTTCTGCTCCCAGGCAGCCTGCTGTTTTAGTCAACGTTTGCTGTTTTGGTGTGTGGGGCGTGGGGCGTGGGGAGCGTGCATTTCCAGCTTATTACTTTGATAGAAAAGTAAAACCAATGAACCTTTCACATTAGATAAGGCGGCTGCCTGTTTGTCTGCCAAACGGATGAATGGCTGCTCCCGAATGAATGACTGTGTCTACAGCAAGGATATACGAACGGGCACACGAACAAAAACACACACACACACACACACACACACACGCGTGTTGTGGGGTTGCAACTGCAGCTGGGCAAACACAGGACCATTGAAATTAAGCCCAGATAGTGTCCTTACTGATTGCTTCCTGTGCCGCTGTCTGCCATCCTGCACAGCCACTTCCGTCCTGGGTCGATTGTGTGCGTGTCCTTTCCTGCTCCAGTGTCTTATGTCACATTTATCTAGAAAGTTTTCTTATTCTGCTGCGCTTCGCAAGATGTCCAGCGCCCTCCCTCTCTCACTCCCTCCCTCTCTCTCTCTCTCTCTCTCCCGGCACATCACACATAATGGAAATAGATTTCAAAAACTTTCAGCCACTGTCACGTTGCAGTGCCAGGATTCAGTCGCCCAGCGTACAGCCTCTCTCTCCCTCTCTCTCTCTCTCTCTCTTTCTCTCTGTGTGTGCTGCATGTCCTGGAATGTGCATTGTATAATAGCTCAAATGATGTGTTTACACTTTCATATAAATGTCACGTGCTTGGCGCCTTTTGTTTGCCCGCTGGACGCACCCTTTGAATTTATAGCCATCGCACAATAGATTACTTCTGTTTGCACTTGGCCCGAACTGGGCATAGATCCTGGGCAGGACACCCCGACACACATATACTGGAACGACTGCCAGACACTCGTCCTCGGCTTGGCCTGGAGACTGGGTAATTACGGTCAGGTGTTGCTTGACTACTTGTTATCTGTTATCTTTGCACCTGGGATGCGTGTCATTTATTACCACTGGGAGTACTTAATACACGCTCAACTCCGGCAACATTGTTGGTAATTAAGCAAATATTTATTTATGACATTTGAATGGAAACTTCTTGCCGTTGATTACAGTATCGATAGCTAAAACAGGGTTCATTGCACTGCCTTGTGTTTTTATTACAAGTTGATTGGCATTTAATGATATATAAAATGCATAGTTGGAAGTTACAAAAGAAAGCATTTAAATAAGCATTGTATTAATATAACTGTAAGATTAAAGGTCCGCTGAGAAATTTGAATTATTTATTGTTTCTATTAAAGATTTTAAGCAAAGAGAATTTATAAATCTGACTTAATTTCTCAATTAAAAAATATGTAATTTATTTAGACAAAGCCGTCTTAAATAAACGAAAATTTAATATTGGCATGGACTGGAATATCGGACTTTGAGCCTGTTTCTATATTATATACATTTACTTTGGTCATTAAATGGCCATTAAAAACTTTCCTATTACCATAAAATAATAACAATGGCATAAAGTTAAACTCTTTCAACTTTCTTATTACACATTTTGCTTTTATGACCCAACTCAATAAGGAAAGTGAGCAAAAACCAATAACACATACAAACATATGTATTTGTACATTTTTACTGTTTTATTAACACGTATTTTATGCATATTTGTTGTAATCTTCTATATAGCTCTGGAATTTTTGCATCTAAAATCAAAAACATGATGAAACTTTTTATAGTATCCAGTTTTTTTTTTGTTCCTCGTGGAACCCAACATAAACTGCAGAAGGAAACTTATGTTGTTAGGGGTCACTTCCTGACACTTGGGTAGGCAAACGTCTAAAAAACTGGACAAGAGCAAAAGTAAGGCAGAGAAATGCCGACGTGGAATGTTGTAAAAATATGGAAAATAATGTGGGCAAAAAGTCAACGGTACAAGGCGAAACTTAAAAACGAGATGAAAATTATAAAGCAACTACAAAATCTGGATAAGAAATACTGCACAGCAAGGGAGAGGAGTGCAAAAGCGAGCAGAAAGTGGGAGTCGCAAAGGAAATGGCAAAAGTCATAAAATGTCGAGTTTTACGAGTGCAAAACGCAAGGGTCTAATCTGGGTTTAGTATCAAAACTTGTTAGTGCACGGGGCACGGGGCAGCGGGCCCGAAGAGAGTGTGAGTGGGAGTGAGAGTGGGAGGGTGAAAGGGGCGCAAGCAAAGTCAAGAGTTTGCAGCAGAGTGCCTAATAAGCAATGTCAACGCATGTGTGCGACGCCAGGGCGTGAGGGGGGGCGTGGCACGGGTGCACTTTCAACTGGAGACGGAAACATTTTTGCACTTTGCGCAAATGGCAGAGGGAAATTTCTGGGCGAGCGCCGCACAAAAATATTGCAACAATGACATTAAATGCAACTTATTTCAGTGGACCCCGCCGCACACACACACGCACAGTCCACCCCCAACAGCCACCCACTCATTTGCATGGTGGCAGCTTTTGTTGTTGTTGCTGAATGAGTCCATATACAACTTTGTTGCAGGAGTTGAGGGAGGCTTGTTGTGCAGCGGGGACAGCTGTTTAAATGCCGCAACTAAATAACTTTGAGTGTCTTTTGAGTGGCCATTAGCAGTGGAGCTTAGCGCGTAAGTGGGCCTGTTTTTATTGCCACTGCTGTTATTGTTGCTGTTGCTGCTTTTATTTTTGTTCCTCTGCCACTTACGAGTACTGCACATTCAACATGCATCGCCATGGCGGCACTCGGCTCGAGCTGCCTAAGTGTTCTGATCATCTAAAACTTGTGCCAGCTGAAAGTTGTTTAAGCCCAGTTGGTATTTACTAATTAGCCAAGATTTATGTGTATGAACAAAATACACATACTTAAAATACTTAAAGAATCTTGTAAAATTAAATACTGATACAATTTTACAAAAATTCTAAAACAAGATCTTTAAAATTGTAACTTACATATTTGTAGTTAAATTCGAGTTTCAAAAATGTTTGTAATAAAATAACAATTTTGTTTGGTTTAAAATATATTTCAAAATTTAAATATTGTTGTAAAAATATAATGTTATTAATTTATACCAGAAATAGGATATACAAAACTATATTAATCGATTTTGGGAGGAAATGTAGACAATATGACAGCAAATAAAATAGTTTTAGCTAATTGTATATTAAATATTTTTGTATCTTAATTAAACGCGCCAAATTTCAATTCTTTTCAGAGCCGTCTTCATTGCGGATCAGCGCTTTCTGGCGCTCAAGCAGCCGGATAAATACTGGACGCTGCAGATAAAATATGTGCAGGCGCGGGATGCGGGCACCTACGAGTGCCAGGTGTCCACGGAGCCGAAAGTGAGCGCGCGCGTGCAGCTGCAAGTTGTTGGTAAGTGACGACGACGTCCTTGGCCAAGGACGTGCACGCGGACACGGACACGGGCACGTACAGGGGCAGGAGCATGAGCCTAGAACTAGTCCTTGCCCTGCTGCGGGCCCGAGTATATGGAGCGCATGCAATTAAGGCATAATGTGAAAGGTCAAGCGGCAGCAGGCGTACATATATATAAACACATGCATGCATAAGATATATATGTGAGATATATAACTATATGTGAAAAGTTTTTGGTCTGACTGGCACTCGAAGACCTTGGCCAATGGCCACGTTAGGCACGACTGACCAGACAGTCGAAAAAGAGCTGGACAGCCAGCGCAAAGGGCGAGGGAGAGAGAAGGGGAGAAATGGGCGAGGGAGAGAGAGCACACATGTTTGGAGATCTTTGCATCTTTTATGCGGCGGCTGCATTCGCAATTGCTCACGAAATTGCATTCAAATTGCGGTGGTTGCTGCATTTCCATTGAAACGCTTTTTGACCAGCGCACTGAGAAAATTCTGGACAAGTTTTTTAACGAGAAAACTTTTGTGTGAGCTTCGCTTCTTGGGTTTGTTAAGCACACACACGCGCATACGCAAACTTGAGGCCCAGTCTAAAAAAGTTAATTAAATTTCATGTTTGCACACAAAACTCCCACACACACACACACAAAACACACACAGCACAAATGACCAGTGTAAATGCCTTGGGGTAAAATAAAATTGGACTCTAGCCTGTTTATTGCCCACTTGTGATAGACAATAAATGCTTTGTATTCAATATGTTTTTAATAATTTTAAAGCTGGCACATTTTCCAAATATAAGCTAATTGGCTACAGTTAAATGTGGTTAGCATTTTTTCAGTTTGAAAAATATTTATAAATTTAATTATTTGGATTCTACTCTGAAATAAGCTAATAGTATATAAAATATATACACATGTATATATATCACGAAGTGTATCCTAAATTTTGTTCTTAACAAATTTGTAACGAGAAACAATTCCTTAAATGTAATTGTTTTAAAACAATTTTATTTTATTTTCAGTTCGTTTTTTTTAATATAGTATAATACTTATTTGAGGAGTAACAAATTTGTCTAGATTTTCGGTTAAAAGAAATTTATTTTATTTACAACATATTTTTTATAATTATACAAAGTATTATGTGTTTCTGCTGCATATTTTACTATAGCTTTTACTATAACTATCAGGTAAAATTTCTTGCTGTTTTTATATACCTAGTACTTAACTTTCTAATTTCTGCAAAGTCAAATCAAAATTATATTTCTGAAAACATATTTAAAAGTTTAAGTATTTGCAAATTTAATCACCAAATTGAATATGGACCAAGAAAACGGAATGAAACCTTAATCTGAAAGAAAAAAAAAACATAAGGACACGGGCCCGCAAAGGATGCAGCAACAGCGCAGACTCGATAATGCGCTGCCAAAAGTGATTTTCGCATTTCCGGTTGAGCTAATTTGTATGCTAAGCACTTGCTCCCAAGGGTGTGTGTATAAGCGTGTGTGTGTGTGTGTGTGTTTTGTGTGTGCTGTAAGCCAGCGGCAGTGTGACTAACAGCGGGACGCCACTGTAATGTGGCATGTCAAGACGACAGCGAGGCCCAACAGGTATTCGCAGCGAATGGGCAACTCGTGCCAAACGCTCGACAGGCTCGAAGGAGAGGCGTGCCAGGGCGGGGAGGGGACACCAGATCGAGGAGGTAAATTATGTATGCGCGGCCACATTTTGCGTTAATCTAACGACAAGTTGAACGCATAAAGGATTTCTATGCGTGCCCAAACCGAGTGCCGAACACAATAGATTTCGCTTCTGCTGCCTAGAAGAAACGGTTTGCGGGGATGGGGGAATGGCAGTCCTGCAGCCTTTAGCCTTTTTCGACTTGGTGAGCTGCGAGCTGCTTTCTTGGCCAGCAACCGGCAGCGAACCATTATTTGCAGTCATTTGGCACAACGCCGCCGACTCGTGGTCCATGTCCAAGTTCGGCTTTGTCTAGTTGACTGCGGTGTTTCTCCCGCTTGCCATAACCATTATCGGCAGCACCTAGTAGCCCAGTGCTGCCCCCAGTGCCCCCTGGCTGCCTGCCCCTTCAGTTTTTCTTTCACTGCCTTTTTCTGCTTGTTTTTTGATTTTGTGCCTTGCCATGTAATTTGTATTTATTGCATCGTTTTGTCTGTGCAAACGACTAAAACTCCCTTTGCATGTTGTCGATTTGCGCCTGCCGCTCTTCCTCTTCCCCTTACCCTGCCTAGCCGAGCCTGGGCTGGCAGCACTGGCCCCAATTGCCAATGTATTTTATGCTTGGCTCCTTTTGCTGCTGCCATGATGCTTGATTTCTGAGCCCTCTTTGCCCATTGGCTCGTTGGGGTAATGGGATCGTAGTTTTCGGTCAATTTGTTATGCCAATGCGTGCGTGTGTGTCCCTGTGTGTGGAAATTTGTTTTTTTTTTTTTGTTATTGGTTAAAATGTCAGTTTCTTTGGTTTTGGCTCATTTACTTGATGTTTTGCTCGCACAGTGGTCAAAGGAAGCTTTGCAGCGAAATAAAAGGCTTAAGTTCTTCAAGCTTTTTCTTAGAGATCCAATTATTCTGAATCATAAAATTTATTATCAATGTACTTTCTATGCAGTTATTTAAAATTGTATGATATATTTTAAAATTTATTTTTTATAAATATTTTCCAAAAGCTTTTAATTCCTTTGATTCATTTTTGACCCATTGTGCGTTAATGCACACTTATATTTACCCACACACATACACACACACACACACACCCCACACACGCACACATTCATTCGCAATGAATGAATATATTTTTTTCTGCATCATTGAACGACAAACTAGATTTGGTTTTATGAGATTTGTTTTCTGCTCATCTCGTTTGGTTTCCAGCTTCTGTTTGCCTCTTATTTATTTATTTATTTTTTCGATTCTCATTCATTTAGAGGATTTGGCTCTGTTCGTCTGCTTATTTAATTTGCTGCTAATCTTGTATAGCCAAAGCCAATTTTTTGCGGGCTGGGGCCAACTGCCGCTGATGGCGGTGCGCGTTTCGGGCGTTTCCTTTTGACGCTTTCGGTTTTATCTAGCCATCAAAAGTGACAATTTGGCAGTAATGTTTACGACCAGACGCAGCCTCTGCACCCGAACGAGCTGCACATTTGAAACTTAACTAATTTCCCTAAAAGCATTTCGCCATAAACCCAATTAATTTAAGTTGCCGTAATTCGTTTCACACTATTCGCCACGTCCTCTCTCTCTCTTTTTCTTCTGCCTCTTCTCCTTCTGCTCTTCGTTCAGTTTAGAATTGGCTGAAATTGTGGTTACCGTCTTTGAAACGTTTTTCTCCGTGTTTTGCGGTGGTTTCGTTCGACGCTTAGCTTTTTATCACTTTCCAATCTGGAAATATATACATATATTTATATATTCTTACAACTAAGGCAAAACTGTAGCGATTTCCACGCCATTTTGATCACGGTTTACCCACTTTATTGATTCTGCATCTAAGTTTTTTTACACGTTTGAAATAATTTTTTTAAATTTGTATTTTAAAAATTTTCAGAAATGTTTTTTCAAAATTTAAAATCTTAAATTTATATTTTTAGTCGATTGTTAAAATTTTTTAAAAAATTTTTTTTTTATTAAAAATCATGAAATTTTTAAAAATGTAGACAAGGAAAGATCTTAAATCCACATTCATCGATTTCACCCTCCCATAACTTTATGAAAACTGAACCGATTTAAATAATTAATTCCTTTATGGTCAGGGCTTATCCTCTAGATTGACTGGGACTTGGGGCTAAGGGACGTTGGCTAATAATATTGCATATGCTTTTAGCTGCCACGCGCATCTCTAGCCAAGCAACTGGAAAACTAACATGCACAACACGACGATTTTGACAAGCTGACACAGTTTGGTGTCAAACCAAAAACGAAGAGCTCACACACGCACACGCGCACACACATATACACACAGTATTTTGTGCAAATTCTCAGCACATTCATTTTGCACAGTTTTGTGTGTGTAACAGCAGTGAAAACCCGGCGTATACGTGATTTTGTCGAATTGGAAAGCGCACGTCGCCGTTGGCCAGTGGTAAGGGGCGCTGTGGCAGGGCCACGAGCAGGGGCAGGGCCAGGGGCAGGAACAGCTCGTGTGATGTGTAAATGTATGTGCCAACAATTTCAACTTTCGTCTATGTATTTTTTATAGCATACGAACTCGCATTTTGACACAACTTGTAACTTGTAACTTGTAACTGACTGAGGCATAGTTTGTTATGCATGTGCGTGTCTGTTGTGTGTGGCCGGGGGCGGGGAGGCGGGCATGGTGTCGGCCTGATGGAATCAGTAAGTGAAAAATTGAAAAGTGGATTTGCCCAGCGCCGAGAAGGTGCACAGATTTACGTGCGCGACGTGACTAGCAGCTGTTAATTCAATAGATTAGCGCCAATGTCACAATTTCACACAGACACGCGCCGCATCACTCATCATCATCGTCGCCATCGTAATGAGCGTGTTCATTTGAATCGTGATTATCCTGCGATTCGCATTTGCTTTTCCGTTACAGTTCCTCGCACCGAGATACTCGGCGAACCGGATCGGTATGTCAAGGCTGGCAGCAATGTCGTCCTGCGCTGCATTGTGCGTGGCGCCTTGGAGCCGCCAACGTTCATCATGTGGTACCATGGAGCCGAGCAGCTGGCCGCCGATTCGCGTCGCCATCGCACGCAATTGGATCCAAATCTGCCAGAGGCCAGCGGCGAGGGACAGAGCACGGTGAGTTCTCCAATTGTTCCCTTGTTGATTTTAATTTAATTACACTTGATTTCAAATTGCTGCTCGCTGTTCCGTGTGCCCACGTCCGTGTCCTGAGCTTCCTGTGCTTCCTGTGCGTCCTGGTCTCGCTCAGCAGAGTCTTGTGCAAATTACAATATTATTTCATACAAGTCGCATTTATGTCACATTCCTGCCACGCCCCACAACCGTCTTGAAGGCAAATTCTGTGAATACCTGAAAATTAGAACTGCCCTTTGACAAACGTGACTCGCACGCTCGTTAAATATTTAGAGAACGTGTCACAGACTTGTCATAAACGTGGCCTAATCCCGCAATTTCCAATGGTGTTTATCTTTTTACTTTTACCTTTTACTTTGCTGCCAATTTGCAGTTCCTTGCCATAAGTTAAGAGTTCCAATTGCATAAGTAATATTCAAAAAATTTAAATTTCTGTTCTTGTGCTCTTTAAATTGCACATTTGCAGATCGGCTCATTAATCATCGAGTCGGCCAAGAAGCGTGACACTGGCAATTACACTTGTAGCCCGTCAAACAGTCCCAGTGCGACGGTAACGCTCAACATAATAAATGGTAAGTTCCATGGGAAACATATTTACGATAAAACTTATGAAGAGATTTCGAATTTTTATAAATATATTTGGTAGATTACAAAAAAATGGTTCTGTTTTCATATTTTATTTTTATGTATACCCAGCTATGCTGAGCAAAAATTAATTATTAATTTTTACATATACATTTTTTAAAAATACACTATTTTGGGCATTCAAAATTTTTTAAGTTTATATTTTTTATTGTGCATTTTGAGCTATATATTCAGTGTGTAAAGCGACACATATAAATACAAACTGAACATTTTCTTCTTTACAGAAATGAATTTATATCTATACTTGCATACTTTTTGGTTACAACTTTTAATTTGTTTGCATTACAATTTATTAAGCCTCAATTGTTATTACAATTTTAGGGGAATCGTCGGCTTCGGCGGTGACGTCATCGGCACCCATTACCCGTGCGTATACACTGTGCATCCTGGCCTTGCTACTCAGTGTTATCCTCATAGGTGTGGGACATCGCACATGACAAGTTGAAGCTGGAAGCAAACTGCAACTGATTTAAGCTAAATACTATGCGAAAATGGGAGATGCGAGTCAAATCCATTGGCTTAAGTAAACAAAAGCAGCCAACAAAAATTATAAATAAATAAAAAACAAAAACGATAAGAGAAATATGCCATAAAAAAATAATAAACAGCAAAAATAAACTGAATGCATGTTGTAAGCTAGTTGATTTTATCTGCTAACTAAAATACTAAGTATATGCTAAACCCTATAAAAACTGTGGGCAAGACAGGAGTAAGCCGCAAGGACGAACGTTTTTGACAAGCGGCAATGGCAAAAGAATGCAACTTATTTGTAAGTACTACAAGCTCTAAGCAACTAGTCGTAAGACCTTAGACATAAGCAGACGAATATATATATAAAATAAATATATGCATTTATATATTTATCTGATTTGGCATTTGGTTGTAGTTTGAGTGTGTGT
The DNA here is from genome assembly GCA_035041545.1 of Drosophila colorata. NCBI lineage: Eukaryota > Metazoa > Arthropoda > Insecta > Diptera > Drosophilidae > Drosophila > Drosophila colorata. The sequence continues at coordinate 1,465,580 of JAWNLD010000077.1, forward strand.
GTGTGAGAGTGTTTCGAGTGTGTTTGCATAAATGCATAAACGTAAATATTTATGCATCAAATGAAATTGCAATGATGTTCTTATCAGCCAGTGCATAGCTATTTGGACAGACGACGGGGCGACTCCAGCTCCAATCAAATACAAAATAATATTTGGAATTTAGTAATAAAACGCATGAAGCTGGACAACTAAACTGAATTTTCAAATCAAAATATTTACGAGTTCATCGAGAGGGAGAGAATGAATGAGAGTGAGATCGAGTCATGCTGCATTATTTAACAGGCTTTCAAATGTCCTCTGCCTTGTTTGTCTTCAATAGTATTTGTTCACTGCAATTGAAACATTTTAATAACTGAAACACTTGTCCACAGTTAATTTATATTTTTTAGCACAAATCAATTTTATTAAAATAAATTCCCAAGTGAACTTTTAAACCAATCGAATGCTATTCAGTTTTGCCAGTTCAGTTGCAGCTCTATTATTTAAAATTTTCTCGTAAATAAACTGCATTTTAAATGCATTTTTAAAACTGCGCAAATTCGTTACAAAAGCTCTATAAATATCGTTTTTGTTGTTGTAAATTCAACAACATTTACATGCGAAATGAATAGATAATTTTTTGCACTAACTCAACTCAATTTATGTTTTGTTTGTTATGTCATAAATACTTTTAAACAATATTTTGCAAGCTCTTATCTCACAAAACATGTGCGAAGCATCTCAAATTTACATAAATGCTAAAGAACAAAAAACCCAATTTAATAGATAAAAATGTTTGAATATAATTGATTGAGAGACTCGCATCAATTTGTATGTAAGCATTATGGTTTAAGGTTCAACTGTATATAAAACTGTATTGTTTAATGTAAAACAAGCATGTAAATTAATTGATTATACACAAGTAAAAAATATTTAAATAATAGAGAGAGAGCACACACAAGAGTTAAGCGCAGAGTATTCAAAATACTAATAAATTGCATTTAAAACGATACGAAAAATCTCGTCAAAATATAAATATTATAAAGTAAAATGTTCATGGTGTAAGCAGCAGGTGAATTGCATAAAGTCATATTTATTTAAACACTCAACGCCACTTTATAATTATGCGAGTAAAATATTATGAAAAGAAGTCAAAAAAAAAAAGAAAAAAAATATAAATCAAATTATATACGAATGTAATGACATTTCAATTGCAACAACAGAAATCCATAAAAATTACCCAATTTAATAAAGGCAATGGCGCTGTCTTTCATTTGGTTTGCATGCAGCAATTGCAATTAAGTTGAAGCCCAAAGAGAGCCAAATAAATGAAAGCCAAAAAGTTAAAATGCGGAAAAAACAATAAACGCTTAATTGCAATTAGTCGCTGGGCAAGAACTTAAAGTCCAAATAATCGAATGTACATTAATTATACTGAATATAAATAATATATATATATATATATATATATCTGTATACGTATATGTATGCCAATTGGCGTCACGGGGGGCGTATGAGTAACCTGTCGGTCATTAATAAAGGCCAACCACAAGCAGCTACGACTAAATGAGGCAACACTGTGGTCAACTGCCTGTGGCGCCGCGCAATTTCTGTTTTCTTTTGTTGTTGTTGTTATTATTCTTATTTTTTTAACCAGCCTCTGCAAATAATCACGTATCAAATGTTTGTGGTCTCTGCGGTCAGCCGTCTTTGAGCTGCCTGCTGCAAACGAGCTGAAACTTTTAAGCCCTTTTTTATTTCGGGCAGCAATCTGTTTAATTGAATACCCTGTCCCCCACCCTTTCCATTCACTCACATAGTTAAATATTTAATCCAACATCCGTTTAAATGTTGAGCCATGCATTTTAGCTGTAAGTCAAGTCGGGAGAGTAGCGAAAATACAACAAAACGAAATCAAAATACATTTCTAAGATTCTTAAGTGTTTTTCATAAAACTAATTAAAACGTGACCCAAGGCCAGCTTAGTCACCGATACTTAATTAAATAAAACTAAAAAACCCTTAATAATCGTAAATACCTAATGTAATCAAAGCGTGGAAAATGCAAAATATACTGAAGTCGTCTCAGTGCATTAGCAAATGTTAACTTAACTTGATTGTAAATATATGCCACAGTAAACGGAAATAAATTGCATAATATGAAGATAAATTTTAAAATACATATACACTATACATATACATATACAGTTATGTGCAAACATATAGCAAAATTACCGTTAAGTACCAACTAATAACAAGAACAAAAAGAAAACAACGTACTTATATGTAAACGAAAAATAAACTATGTGAAAACTCTCAACTGAGAAAATTTATTGCATTAAATAAATAATAATCTGAATAATTAACAAAACAAAATAAACAATTTTTTTAATGTAATAGCAGGAGTTTTCATTCTTTTATATTTTATCGCAATGTTTTAATTACATTTTTTTTTCGTATTATTTTATTTTAAGCATTTTATTTATTTTTATGCAAATTTACTATTATTTATAACAATTTCATGGTTTTATCACACATTTTATTTTCAGAGTTGTGATTTGAATTTGCCACCTCGACGCTTTAATATCTGAAATAATATGCACAACTTTCAGAAATTCAGGTGAGATCTATTTTTATTTATAATCGTATATATCATGTAATACAATTACAGTGTGATTTTAGTGTCAAGTGAAATTGAAGTGTGAAATATTTATGTGTCCCATTGGAAAATTGTGGGGTTGAAAGGTTTATATAATTAAAAAAAAAATATATATAAAAAAAATGGTTAAATAAAATGGTTTTTTTTAGTAGTACCCGGAACTACTAGAAATACAATATGATGTTTAAAATATGATTTGATAGATTCCATTGAAAGAGAAGGAAATCTTTTAGCATATAGGCAACTCTGAAAAAAATATTGCTAAATTGAAGTTTCATTGACTGGCAGCAGTGACTGAGATATGGACTCGACAATCACTTGGCGTGATTGAATATTCAGGGCACAGCCGCGCACGACCATGGTCATTTTGGCGTTGTCGCTGCCACGTGCCACGAGCTGGCCGACGGCATAGGCCATCACCCTGCCCGTCTCGCGTTGCATGGCAATCGCCGGCACCAGGCTGAAAATGACCGGCTCAATGCTCTCGCCACTCTCCTCGAGCGGCCTGACTATGGCCTCGGCCAACTTCTGGGCAAGCGAGCATATCAGTTCCTCATCGACGCCGATGCCCGGATCGCAGTTCTCGACGGCGCTCGTCAGCAGGCGACGCGTTATGTCTGCAATGTCGATGGTGCAGGCCAGCTTCATGAGGTGCCCGTTCCTATTGACGGGTATCTCCCAAACCGTATTCGATATCGACTTATAAACGCTGCGCTGCGTTACCGCGTCCACATCGATTAGGGTAACGAATTCGCCCACATCATAGTTCTGAATGCCCGTTTGATCGCCATTGGGCTCGGTCGCAGCGGCCTGGCTGCCCAAGTTCTCGTACAGCCCGTGAATGTGCCACTCGAGCGTGGGCTTAAATGGCAAAGCTACTGCGGTGCATGGCATCGTCTCCTGTTGTGTGTTTGGCATCGTCGCATTCATTTTTCGTCTTTAAATAGAGAAACTGGTTTTGACTCGTTGATGAGCTTTCCTAGAAGTTTACTTACATGATTCTTCTATATATATAAATATATATATATAAGAGTATAGAGTTCAATTTCGCTTTAGTATTGAAAATCACAGTTAAAACTCACACTTTAAAATATTTAATCAAATCTTCTTTTTGACATTTCCTTCGTGGAGTCTGCAAGCATTTTTCTGAGCTTTTGTTTGACTGGCAAATATCGATATCAAGTTTCTTATCGATATTTGTGATTTCTTATAAAAAATTTTTTAATTTTTAAATATTGGTAAAAATAACAGTTACATCGTCAGCTTCTTAAGAAAGTTTGAACCTTAATTTGATTCCATGATTAAATATTTCTTTTTTTTAAATTGGTAAATTGATCAAGAGCGTATAATTTTGGAATAGAAAAACATTGTCTTTGTTATTATGATTTACTTTCCAATTGTTTTCTCTAGATGTGTACATCTAACTTTTTATTACAAAATAAGTATGCAAGTAAATATATATTTTATTATATGTATATATATTATATTATATATAAACTTAAATAAATTAAATGTAAAAAAACTAAAACCAATTTCCAGTCTTACTAACATTTCTTAAGTATATATGCTTAAATATTTATTTTCTTTGAATTACGCCTAAATCCTTTGGAAACTCGTGAAAAATTCACATATGCATAAGCGAGTACCTTTTTTTTTTACTTACTTTACAAAAATTTGTATGTGTGTGTGTGTGTACACAAATGTCCTGGCTAAAAACGCAATGCGGCGAGTTCGGCCAAGGACGTAAGGCAATTGGTATAAAATCAATGCAGTGCAACAAGGTCGAAAATTGTCAAAAGGATGCATTCCAAATTTCTATTAGCACAGCGAAGTGCTTGTAAGCCAGCTGAGGGTATATTAGCTTGCCAATGAACTATGCGACGCTTTAAAGGAAATTTGTTGCTGAGCTGAAAGAACAGAATGTGTTTATTGTTTACTAGGGTAAACTTAAAGTCGATAAGCTGTAGTTGTAAGTGTATTACCAGCTTCGGCTTGAACAGGCGCTTTTTCATTTGATGTGATTGAATGGGATACTAACCATTCCGACTGAACGAAATTGAAGCAGTTTGATTGAAAATTGCAATAAAAGAAAAGCGAACTAAAAAGTTTAAATTAAATGCAAGGATGCTGTGCGAAGAGCATCAAAACAAGGACATTCAATGGGACAACAGTTAAGAGAGGTCGCTGGCATGGCCCATTTAAAAAAATTGCATATATATCTAAAAGATATATTCAATTCAATTCAGTGAACTGAAAAAAGAAAAGAAGCAGCAAATTCTAAAATTAAACGAATAAATAATTGCAGAGGAAATCTACGTGATACTATGAAATATTATAAAATTAATAATCTGGCTACTCAGCTAAAAAACCTAAGCTAGCTAAAATAATTGTTGACAAATTTTCGCTTTTCTTGACAAAGAAAGTACCAGGCAGCTTATGCATTTTGTAGCCTGATTCATAAAGATTAATTTTCATAATTTTCGCATTGCTATGCAGCAGATCCTGAAGGATGCGCACTTTCTCAACTCAACTTTGGCACGCCGCTTTCAAATGCGAGAATATGCACGACAGAAGCCGCATAATTTTCTAAATTAGAACTAATGAGTGCACATTCAGGCTAGAGGAAGCTGGCAGGTGTGCCAGTTGCAGGTATGTGTGTGTCTGGCAGGCCGGTCGACTCCGAATTTTCTCTTCGCTTTTTTGTGTTCCTAATAGGGTCAAACAAAGTAGGAAATGCAAAGTGCATTCACATTTTGATTTCATTATTGCCTTTCACTAAAAATCTGACTTCCGTGTGCCACAGAGTCTCCTCCCAATCTCCGCTGCAGCTCTTATCTTTTGCTTGAATGCATTCTATGGCGCCTATTATGGCTCAGACTCTGCGCACAAGGTGAAGCATTGAAATGCGCCTCAAGGAGCCACCTGGACATGCAGGACGTGCGGATGTGAGGACGTGAGCTAATGCCTATGAAAAGCAAAGCCGGAAAAGCATGGCAGCGAGCACCAAGCGACGGCGAAAACCCCATTTCAGTGTCTGGGTGCTAAACTTTCGGGTGTCAGTGTTAGTTGGGCGCTTTGTGCGAAAGCTGTGCGGTTTGAAAGAGATTTGCGTTTTGTGGAAATCAGCCCAGAAGCGATTTAAGTAACAACTACAGAAAATATGTACTTCGTCCGGCTTGTAAGAGTTTTTGGGTTGTTAGGATTAGAGGCTTTAAATATTGAATAGGTGGATGGTAACTGGATTAAGGACGAGATTGCCTAAATACCTAATTATGGCAAGGGGCATGCCAAAACTAATTTAATCTTGAAAAGTCAAACAAGTCTATTTTTAGCATTACATAACATCACTGAGAATAGAGAAACTGTTGGGAAAATAACTAAAAAATAAATATTATAATTTTCACTCCAATATAAGCCGTAATTTTTAGCGAGAAAGCTTTTTATTTCAATCATAAATCACATCAAATACAATAAAGACATCCTGTCATTTAAGGACTGAGCAAACAACTTTTCAAAAATTATGCAAAAATATACCAAATATGATGGCCTTTTTGGTCTGCTTTACTTTTGAAGGATTGTCTCAGCCCACAAAAATGAAATAAAGTAAAATACAAGCGGAAACATGCAACACCGCACAGGCTGTTAAGTAAACAAGGACAAAGGACATGCTCTGAAGGTCGATAGACAGAATAACGAATTTCCGTCCAAATAAAAAAGAAAACAAAAATTCTGCATCAATGGCAAAGGAATTAAAGTTTGTTAGCCCCCATTTTTGAAAAAGGGTTCCAAACGGAAGCTCAAAATGTGACACCGGACACAAAATAATTTCAATTTCATGCATTTCCTTGCTCAGCAGATTGCTTGAAGAAGGCGCAAGTCAAAGAAAAATATTAAAACTGAATTTAAATTTTTTAATAAACTTTTGCCACACACAACTTTCGGTCGCACCTCCCTCTCTCTCTCTATCTTGCACCTCTGCTCTCTTTTGCTCTCTCTTGGGCGCGTTGCATTTGTTGCGTGCTAAATTTACGAGAAATTCTCCTTCTACCGCCCACTCCGGCCCAGGCTCCCGTCTCCTTCTCCGTTTCGCTTTTGAAAGCCGCAAAGTGGCGCTGCCTTTGCACTACTTGGCTCAAATGTCCGCTGGGAACGAGGCGTCATTGCTTTACACTTTTCTTCTAGCGCTTTTCATTCATTTAATTTCGGCGCTGCCACTTCTTAGCTGCCTCTCTACGGGGACGGGGAGTGGCGGACGGTATACAGCAGATGGCACTTGGGTATTTAACGTTCGCTAATGCCCCGCAGCCGCTGCGGTGTAAATGGGGCGTGGCTGTAGCCGCAGTCGCCGCGGCACCCGAAAAACGAAGGCGACAGTTGGCGGCCGTTTCCTAATTACAAATCAGTGGTGGCGCCCAAAAAAGCAGCGCACAAAATATCCCTGCTGCAGAGGCAACCAAAAACAAAAAATACAGAGAAATTACATTTTTTTTTCGCTCTGTATTTTGTTGTTGCTTTCTTGCGACTTTCTGGGTCAACAATTATGCAAAATACTCTTTTTCGCGGCGCAGACCGTCGCATTTATCTGTCCTTTTGGTGGTGGACCTTAAACAAAGAGCGAACCCTCCCCTCCAACACACCACTTCCCTACCTGTCGCCCAACCCCCTTGGGGCCCTGTGCGCATCCGTTTTATAATTAGTTCGCTGCCCCGCAACACCCAGCTGGGAAAAAAAACAGTAGAAAAAGAATTGTAAAAGCGAAAAAGGGAGAAGAAAACAGTTTCTAAACGAGACTTAAAGATTTAATTGCTTAAAATTTTGTTGAGTGCTTCGCACGATTATAGACTTTCTGCCGACCTCCCCGGGGACGGCCTTGAATTCAACTAATGGGATTGTTTGTCCATTGGCAATTAGAGATTTTCCTCGATTCTCTTGGTAGTAAGCATCTGGTATGAAACCTTTTTGGAAAACATGCGAAATGAAGAAATTTACTTATGGATCAGTGGAATTCAGAGAATTTAAAGCTTGAAATAGTAAAAAAAATAGATACGATTTTCGTCTAGGTGCCGCTTTATATCTATAGTTAACTGTGTTTTCACACAAATTACGAATGGTATAAAAATAAAATACTGATTGATTGAATAGATTCTGCTTGTTCTCTCACATTTTTATTTACAAACTGCAAAACGCCATCATATCTACCATTCTATTTGCTATTTGGATATTTGTCCTCTTGAGTCTACAATAAGTAATTTAACAGTTTCCCATTTGTGCCTCGCCCAATTGTTTTTAACAGTTTTGCGGTTTTAGCCAGCAAGTTGTGGCTCCGTGGCTGGGAAAATGTCTGAAGTCCTTAGGGTTTCAGCTACGTTTGCGACTTGCCTTATCGGCCGGCATTTGGGCCGTATAGGGCTACGGCTCTGTGTGTCTGCCTACGGCAAGTGCCAGTGACATCATTAACTTTTCCTTGGCTCTCTGACTCTGGGATACATTATTGCTGCCTTGCCGTTGCACCTTCCGCTGCGCCTGAAAAAGAGTAAAAGCAAAGAGAAAAAAAGAATAAAATATCTAAAAAGTGTGGTGAACCAACCAACAAGCAGACGACCAGCTTGAGGTTCTTGTTGCGGCTGCAGTCTGAAGTTGAGGTAGCCGTAAACCCGCCACCTAACCCGTAGTAGGATCCTCTGTTTCAACATGCTGCAGGGCTGGCGGGAGGATGGTGAAGGGGGAGGGGGTGGTGTTTATTGATTTGTATATTGAAACTGCATTACAAGTTGAGAGTTGTTTGGCCAAGTTTATTTGAACTTTTTTATTTGGTCTGGTTTTACTCAATGCTTTTGCTCATTGTTTTCTCTTCCATTTTGCTGGCCCTCCAATAGTTCCGTTTACTTAATGTTATTTGTTGCATGTCAAGAGTTCTTCATCAATGGCACACAGCTCCTCTATGCCAGACGTATACTTAATATTTTGCAGAGACCATTGAATACCTCGGCTGCCTGCACAAAAATCTTATGAATTTCAGCAAGCCACATAAAGTAAACGAAATGAAATAAATTTGTTAGCCCTGACTAAGGCCAGGCCAACAACGACCATTTGCTGCCATAGAATCAGTCTAAAAAAAAAAACACCAAAATATGGAAAAGAAATGCATACAATTTGCCAACAAACACGTTAAGAAAACGATTTGCCTCTTCTTCTACTCAATCTGCTGCCTCTGGCCAGCTGGCCCGTTCTAACCTGGCCCGAAAAGCCAACCAACGAGACATGATTTTGAACTTGTACGACAAACGGGCTGCCGTTGTGCGAGTGGCATTTGCAGCTGACATGGAAATACCTAAATGCACACACACCCACACACACGCACCCACACACACACACCCACACACACATGTCAAGCGCTTGCGGCGCATTTGGGCACTTGGGCACATGGGCACACAGTCACGCCCACAATAATGCTATGGGCTGGCTTCGCTGATGCGACCGCCCGCTTCTCAGTAACCTCAACCTCATTCGCTGCCAGCTGCCTGCACAATGGTAAGAAAAGCCAAATTTTTAGATTTAGGATCAAATTTTGAATATATTCAAAATATGTCTATAAGTTTAAATAAGTCTAGAGAATCTGACTAATACAATAATTCAAATAATACAACTACAAATATTTTCTTGGTTAATTATATATATTTGATATATATATAAATATTTTCCGAATAATTAATTATAGACAGAGTGGAAAATGCCTTCGTATTTGAGAACATATATAATTTCTAGAAAGAGTGTTTTATTAAATACATATATACATATTTATTTATTCATATAAATGGATCATTATTATTTTCAACATTTAGAATTTTTAAAATTTGACTTTTCTTTCCAATCTTTCCTTCTACCAAAAATGCTTATTAAAAATGTTGTCATGTCTTTGAATAGCTATTCAAATGACTGCTAACTTCTGGGCAATTTTTGATCTTTTTATGCGCTGGTATTCTCGTAATATCCACTCAGTTCCCTTGTCACACAATTTCATTTGTTGTTATGCACTCAAGGGGTCGTCGTCGAGTGCGTCTCCGTCGTCGACGCTGCATGATTACGCGGCTGCTCTCACCCACCCCCTCCCCCCATCCCACCCCCAATCACATATAGTTCTCAAACTAGCAGCAACTCCCCCTACTGACGTTGGCCTGTCCGTGGGCTGCTGTGGCATTTGTTGCTTATTTTTGTTGTGCCCAGCGGTGCTGCATTCCAAAGGGAGCAGCACAAATCCTTTCGAGGGGTGTTTTGTGTGCGTGTGCGTGTGTGTGTGTGTGTGTGTGTGTGTGTGCGTCGCCTAATCTGACATCGCTGCATATCGAGGTTAAAACTTGACAATAGTTCAACTCGACTTGCTGCACACTCCCACGTCTTTATTGTCCTTAGCCGCTTTTAGCCCCGGCTCAGCTCTGAGGCTGCGTATACGCCGCGTTGGCTTGTCGTCGTTGTCGTCGCCGGCAGCGCCAGCAGCAGCTGTCCCTCGCTCTCAGCCAATATGCAAGACAGTTCTCGACCAGTGCCGCATACCCCGCCCTTGCCCTACCACGCCCCTACCTCGCCCTACCTCCTGCCTTGTGCAGATCGTGACCCAAATTATTTACACAAATACAACTAGAGAGAGTGTGTGTGTGTATGCGCGTGTGTGCACGTGTGTGTCTGCTGCCTGCAATCGCAAGTGTCTTCAAGTTGTGTGTGACCCCCTTCCCCTTCCCCTCCCCCTGCGCGACACACTTCATCTGCGTACAAATCGGCATCTGCCTGTGCGCAGATTTTCGAGGTTAATGCGTGCAAAACTTTGAAATTAGTAAATTTCCTTTCTTGCATTTGCAATGCTGCCAACTTGCCGCAATCTAACGCCCCTCCCCCATCCCCTGGCACTCAGCACACATGGCACTCGTAGCCTGGCCCTGGGTCTACATTTGCTGGTTATAAGTGCATCTAATTTATTTGTATTTTGTGTTTGTGTTACAGTGCGTATACGTGATGTTTGCTTTTTGCTACCGCCTCTGCTTACGAAAACGATGAAAAACAAACAAATAACAACAGCAACAATGTAGGCGACACTGGCACTCGTTTAAATTAAAGTTTTTGACCCAAATTTATGTTAGAAGTTGATATTTTCTTTAGCATTAGTTCTTGTCGCAGACTCCCCTTCCCTCCCCATCCCGCACCAGCCGGCAATATTCTAAAAAGCAACATACGTGACAGTATTTTGTAATTTTGCGTGCCAGCGACGAAATGAGTTCATTCCGAGCGCTTCGTCTAAGGAAATGCACTTTTTGCCTGCCCCTGAGACGCTCTCCCCGTGCCCCCTTGGGGAGACTTATGTAGAAGCTGAAAGTCTTTGTGTGCGACTTTAGTTGCAGTAATGGCAAAAGTAAATTCTCAAAAATTCTCATGCTCGTGGCACTCAGTGTGACCACGTGCTGCTCTTGTTTTCAATTAAATTGGATTTAGGATTTGGCGCAGAAAGTGCCCCTTGGTCCTTGGAGTATGGCAAGCGAAAAGCTTTGTAGCATTTATTTATTCATAAACAACGCCAAATAACGGGAATGAAAATAAATAATGAAAATGCTGTGAAAGAATTTTATAGTTGAGCTCATAATGTCAAGATAAAGGCTTCTTATAATATATTCGTTGAAGAACATTGAGTCATGTTTTAAACTGTTTATACATATCATCGGTTCGGGAACATTTTCAGTTCAGATTGAAGTGCAGGTCAATTACCTTAGACTATTGCAAAATTCACTCACAGACCATATTTAAGACTGAGTTGTTTTAAAAAACACATTAAATTTTGCATAGCATACTTTTTGGGGTAACACAATTTTTTAACTCTAGCAAAAAGGATTCATGTATTTATCGATCAACGCTCTTGTTGCTGTTGCTCATTTACTTAGAACAAAGAACAGTATATTTTATGCTTTCCAGACCAATTCAAAAAAATAAAAGCCAAATATGCAAAATAACAAAAAGTGCTGCTAATAAGCATATAGAAAAGAACAAAATTTGCTCAACTACTTAAATATTGATTGCCACAAAAATTGCGGGGTCTTCTTTTGTGCAACTGTAATTAGATTTCGCTTTCTGTTCAGCAGATTGTAAGTAGCCCATTTAAGAGTCACAGTATCTTATCTGGGCGCTTAATTAAACAGCTAGCGGGACGCCGGGCAAGAGATGGCCAAGCAGCCTCGCAAATTGTTCAAAATGAGTTAGTCAAACAAGGCGCAAGGCCATGCCGTCGGCTACATAGCATATAGAAACGAAAGCATAAGCAAAAATGGAAAAAATATGTATAAATATATATATATGTATATATATATATATATTCAGAAAAAATTATATGCTCTTGATACGCCGAAAATAAAAATACCCTAGGGAGCTGTAGTATATGTTAAGTATAAAGGAAAAGTTTGAATCAAAAACCTAACGACATTCGACGATATATATTGTTTTTAACATAGACCTGAAAAGTAGTTTTATAAAATAAATATATAAGAAAAGGAAAGAAAATAAGGAAAATGTACTTTAAATCCTACAATATAGCCAACAAAGAATAAATAAATGAAACTTTAAAATAAATAATTTTATATAGATTAGCCATTATATCAATGAAATGTATGTAGTTTCTAAAAACATACATTTCTCCCTACTTCCTGGCAAACTGTTGATACCCCTTGATTTTAAGGGTATAGAAAAGAAAAAATTTCCAAGCTATGTGCTGAAAAGAGAAAAGGAGGCGTAAATGGGGATTTAGGGAGCAGTGGACGCAGCGCATAGCCTGGTCATGCTCATAAATATGTATGTGTGTATGGTATGCGAGTGTGTATGTGTGTGTGTGTGCGCGAGTGTGTGTGTATGTTAGAGTGGACAACTATGTGCGCTGCGTGTTGGTTGGCGGCCAGCGCCGCGTGCTAATTATGATGAAAGATTTCTGCATCTTTTAGCGTTAATCCATTTGGAAAATTAGAAATGAAAATTTAATGAAATTTCCACCAACTTTGCGTATATATTCCACACTTCTTTTTTGCAATTAGCGGGGTCGCCTGGCGTCCCTTAAAGACGCGTCCCAAAAGCAGAAACTAATAATTGAATGGAGCCCGATCAATAGAGAGAGGGAAATGGAGGAAAAAGTTATTGGCGAAAAAGTTCAGAACTATTGACAGAAGCTATTGATGTTGCCAGCTGGTTGGAGTTACCGAGTGCTGAGTGCAAAGTTCTTATTGACAGTGTGGTATTGTGTATCTTCTGCTTCTTCCGCTGCTTTCGTTCTTCTTCTTTACGGAGCTTGCCGAACATTTATAATGTCATCAGTCATTCATTTCGTTTCATGAAGTAAATGCTTCTAAAACGAACATTAATTTCGCCCAACAGCCAGCAATTAACGCGACTCTGTTCTCGTACCCCATTTGGCCCAGCAGCAAAACATCCCCACACCTCAAACCCTCGTAAGGCAACCCCAACCCCAAAGAGCACGCAGTTGCTTTATAACACGTTTTTAATTACCCGTTTTGCAGCAGTGGCCCCAACAACAATACGGCAATAAACGAGTGCGCCTTGAAAACAATTAAAAATGTCGTAATTGTCGCATTAATGTTTTTCTGATAACATTTTTTGCACTTGGCACGCGGCCAGACAATTTTCTAATTGTGAGCACGCGAGCAACAACAAGACTTACCAAAAGAAATGTCAATAAAAACGTAATTAAAGAAACTGACAAAAAAAAAATAAAAGATATTTTTATAGACAGATATCATGCAGAGCGCACAACAATAATTATTTTCTCTCACTGCTTTTAAATCTCTCTCTCTTTCTTTCTCCGTCTCTCTCTTTCTCTGCATCTCTCTCTCTCTTTCTCTCTTGGTATTTTATTTATGCAAAACTAATAAAAAAGAAACAGCATAGAATACAATTTTTTCAAATTTCTTTCTCTTTTTTATTTTTTTGGCCAAACATGTTTCGTGGCCATAAAACATGACCGGGGCTGTACTTAATGACCAGTCCAATGGCCAGCGTACTAGCCTTGAATCATTAAACGCACTTGTGTCCCACAATGTGAATACTTCATCCTCCACGTCTGATGTCTGTCTCCTGCTGCTGGCTGCTGTCATCCACGCAGCTAAATCATGGCAAATAGTTTTTCTGTTGGCCAGAAAAAGTATGCAACTAAGTGCGTTCAAAAATATTTTTACTATCGTCTATTTTATAAGAAATTAAGTTCAGCTAGTATCTTTAAAAAGCTATAACTTATGACATTGTAGGAATTTTTATTGGTAAATGACAGTCCGACGATATCATTTCATTTTTGATTTCAACAATTTCAAAAATATTTTTAAGGTCGTTTCTCAATTGCTCTTCATTTACACAAATATGACTAGCATTTGCTTACCCTTGCTCACACCCAAGTGAATAATATTTTTATCATGTGTTCTACCTATTATCTGCCCCAACTAGCCACCTAGCCTTGTCTTGGCCATAACAGAGATACATATATTTCAATCTTAATGAAAATAGTTGCAATTCAGAGCTGGCTTCAATAAACAACATTTTCTTACTGCCGGCGTTGCTGTTAATGTAATTACCACAGCATTTTTCTTCAGCTTACAATGCACACACGCACACGCGCACACACAGATACGTCTCCCGTTCTCTGACATCTACTCAAAGGACGAGTCGTTACTGACAGACTCGCCGGCACAAAACTCGTTCAATTGCCGCAATGGACTTATCAGCCAATGGGCGTACGCACGCCCTCTTGAGCTGGCTGTCTGTCGCTTTGTGTGTGTGTGTGTATCCTGGTGCTGGTGCCATATTAAGCATGTGCGTGCTCCTACGTATACTCATTAAAATTGACCAGCCATTATTACAGGAACGTGCCTTCTTTCCTGAGTAATTTATTCGACTTCCACATTCAACTTCCACGGTGTTACTTCCAGCAGCCACTGTGGCTATGAATGCTTTAATAGGCCCACTCTATTATAATGCTGATAACACTTTATTTATTTAACATTTACAACATTTGTATTGTTATGAATCTCACTTGAATTATCATTATCATGAATTTTTTCAGTGAGTTTTTATTTGAAGTCGGGATTGCAACGAAATCAGTTGGAACAGTTTCAACATTTGTGGAGATATTTATTTCGCGTATTGTTTGATTTGCCCACAGCTTAAATTGAACGCCTACATCAGAGTTGACGTATCTGCATTCAATGCCATTGAAATTTTATAAATCATGTGCAGATTCGCTTTTTCTATATACATATATCTTCAATTTATTTATTTTTTTGGCTGCTTCTCTATAACAGACACTCACACACACACACACACACACACACACGCACGCACACACATATGTTGTATGGCTGCGCGTTTATGGAGCAGGCGAAAAGCCACAAAACACATTCATCAAATCCGCAGAGTCATTCATCATGGGTAATATATTTGACATTGTCAGTGATGGATAAATACTACGTAGCGCCATACGGAGGGCGGCCCACTGGGCGGCCACTACAATGAAACCCGGCCAAAAGTAAATGGCAACAGCAGCGATGGGGCAACAAAAACAAACTACAACTCAGGATAAGATATTCTGCAACATGAGCTGCCCCCGGAAGCATATCGTCTGCATGTTAAGCTCGAATTTTGCGTTTCGTTGCATGAAAATTGCCTTTAAATTGATTTTTTTCCCCCCCGTTTTGTCTGAAATCCATGGACGCAGGTGAGTTTCTATACACGAGTTCGGAGTAGGGGTAGTCCAGCACATATGCTGTCGAATGGAAAAATACGTTTGGCTTAAGGTATTATGTGATGTTTAGTTGTGTTTTCAAAAGGTGAAATGGCTGTAAAAAATATGTGTTGAAATGAGTGTAAAATAACAAGTGAGAAATTAGATGTAACAATAGCAGGTCGAGTAAAATAAACTTTTGGCAATACCAAAAACAATATGAAATACCAAACAGGATATGGATTCGAATTCCAGACAGTTTATGTAGAAAAAAAGGTAGATTGATTGTTTATTATTAATTTGTATTTGTTTACCTTAATATTAAATGTGTTTCATTTTTAAATGTTACATTATTAAAACTAATTGTCTTTAAACATTTCCAAACATCTTGAGTAGACAGCAATATTCTAAGTGTCCCCCACAAAAGTTTATGGATTTAACAAAGCCAACGTTATCGTCTAATGTAGGCAATATGATAACATCTTGGGTATTTATGGGCCTGTTCATGACAGGCATTTTGAACAAATGCAAATTTGAAAATTCTGTGATTTTCATTTGAAGGCAAATCCGTTTGTAAAAATATCAAGAGAACATCGAAAATCTTCTGTTAAGGCTTTCATTTACAATCCCATACAGACCTGTTCATTGGAATAAATGAATGTAAATTAAGTAAGTTTTCGGTTAGTTTCTCTGTTGATGTGAATTTTTGCCATGTATGCTTCAATAGTTTTTCTTTGCTGGCAAAATGGTTATTAATGGGCAGCGCCCATATGAAGTGACCAATTTCGGGCGCTTTTCCCAGTCCTTTATTTCAATTTCCGGCAGTTTTCGCACACGTCGCGATAAGTTGCGATTTGGTGACGGGCAAAGAGCGCCAAATAGAAATGTGGAATGGGGCAAAAACTTTTGAAATAACTTCAAATGCGCGCACACAAAAAATAAAGAAACCGAGCGAAGGAAAGCGGCATAAAGAAAATTGAGGAAAGTGCTGCCGCGTCTGAGAACAGGCAAACTGTTTTTGTGCTTTTAGAAGGCAACTAAGCGCGAAAAGTTTCGCTTTTCGGCTGGCAAGGACAACAAACCAAGACGGCCGCGCCACAGACGAAGATGGTGTTCTAAATAAAATAAATTCGATTCGCATTTGGCGAGCTGCTGGGTGTAGGGCTGGGCCTGACGCTGGGCCCGGGCCCGGGCCCTGTCCAGAGTCCTCGCATTCAGCTAACAAATATTTTCGCCACACTTTTTGTGGAGCTTCTTTTTTTTTTCGTTTTTTTCCTAATGTTCTTTCTTTGTTTTTGTGTTTGTTGCTTTTGCCTTGAAGACGCGCTGCCACATTAATTTCACTTCTTATAAATCTCGTAAGATTTTTTTTATTGCCTGCGACCGAATTTGCTTTCAACGCATAAATTATTTGAAATTAAAGCACAACGGACAAATTCTGATTCAGCTTTAAAATCT
Organism: Drosophila colorata; assembly: GCA_035041545.1. Lineage (NCBI taxonomy): Eukaryota > Metazoa > Arthropoda > Insecta > Diptera > Drosophilidae > Drosophila > Drosophila colorata. The sequence continues at coordinate 1,482,426 of JAWNLD010000077.1, forward strand.
CGCTTATAGCTCATATATCATCTCTTATCAGCTCAATTAGAAAACGCTCAAGTGCTTACACATTGCCGTCTTTTCAATTAGTGTCAATATTTTAATCGCATTCTATTAATTTCGATTGTGTGCATCATTTTTCAAAATGCAAAATTTGTTTGCCTCGCGAAAATATTGGCGTAGGCATAATTTAGGCAATTTTTCAATTACGTTGCGATTTATTTCAGCAAGTCAACGTAGTCGTAAAATTTAGAGGGAATTATGGGGTTGGGAGATTATATATTATTTTATATTATTATATAAATTCCTCGACAAGGGATCTGCTCTCCTTCATAAGGGTCGCTGTGCCTCTAAAATCTCTGTTGTGAGACTCCCTCACAAATAATAATAATTTATATATATATATATATATATATTATCAACGCCAACGCCAAAAGGATCAAAATTAGCTTTCAATTAAAAATCTTTTTGTTAATCAGAAAAAAATATTGCAATTAGCTGTAGGCAAGTAAAATTAAAAAGTAAGTTTAGCGAAAGCATAAATTGGGTGTTTGCCATTAAAATAATGTTAAATAAAATTCGCCAAAATGTAATGAAAACAAACAAAACTATAAATTCGAACTAACCCATAAAACTTTATTGGCAAAACATTTAGTGTGCACATAAACATGAAAGTTTTATTCCTTTTGTTTTTGTTGCTTTGTTGTATATATGTTTATAGTAAAATAAAATAATAAAATACATACATATATTTAATCATGTTAAAAGCCGAATTGGGCTACTTGCCTAGAGGCCACTAGTAATTTTTGTTATTTACCTTTGATTTTGTGCTGACTTATCGAAATTAATTTTTGTTGATACAAACTTTAATTTTCAAACAAAAGAATTTATGCAATTTCCAAAAAAAAAATGTCAATCAAATTTTTGTATACTTCCACTCGGATTGCGGTCATATTATAATTAAATATGTGTCAAGTGTATATATAAAAAAAGAAAAACAAAAACACAAAGAATATAAAAATTGCAGGATTGCCAAATTTAACCTACTTACAAGAGTAAAAATTCTCAGCAGCAGATATTCCAGCTATGAATTCCTAACAAAAAACATGCCTTGAGCAAAAGTCACAAAAAACTTATGGAAGAAATATGTCAACTATTTACTTAAGCAACATTTTAAGGAGCTAAACCCTAAGGACCGTTTGGGTAAATAAGGAGTTGATATTAAAATTTAATAAACACTTAAGTTTAAGTTTCTTGATTATTATCTTGCGAACAATTTGTGACTAACAATATGAGTGTTCCATGCAAATATTATGAGTAGAAAAAAGCAAATATAAGTATAAGAATCCTTTTAGAGAATCCTTAGCATAAAAATATATACATTTAGGTTAAAATATAATTATATTTCGGTATAATATTTCGGATTGCAAGCCATTTGTCTTGCAGCTTATCAATCAACTACAAATGTTTTCCAATATAGTTCTAAATCTAAAGCTTGAAATGTTGTGTTTTCTATCTTTATTTTTTCTTCGTACCACCGCACATCAATATGTTACTATGGCTATATGAACATATTAGCCCTGCATTATTAGATATTTAATCCGTTCAAACAGTTATTGCTTCCGCTTGAATTCTCACCAACGTGGCTTAACTCTTAGCTAATTGCCATATTGATTTTTGTCTTGTATTGCAAGTTGTCTGGGGCTAATATCTTTCAAATTTACATGTGTCATGCATAAGGACCCCAAACTTAATGCTCATAAACAAACGAACCCCGAAAAACAACAACAATAACAGCGAGAGGAAGCAGAAGAGACAGCTGAGAACTACCTCAACAATTAAGCTAAAACGGTTCTCTGTGGTTTTCGGTGACCGTAATTATAAGTTAAGCTGCTATTAATTATGGCGCCTAATAGAGCTCTGCGATGACGGGGGCGGGTCTGTGCAGAGCCGCCCCCAAAACTCACATATGCTTAACCTCAATGTCACACACTCTCGCACACACACACACACACACACACACATAGACAGTTATCGCTGACATCAGCAAAATTTATCAGGCCCGGCAATAGGCTAATCTGTCGGGCAGGTTAAAATCGCTTTCCCGCCCCGCGCAAACACCTCTGCCACGAGGCAAATGAAATCCAAATTAATTTGCCAATAGCGAAAGTTTTGTATCAAATTTGCATGTCACCCACACACGCACACACACACACACACCTCGCGGGCAACTTTTGTTGCTAATTAGCAATAAATTTCGAAATTTGCATCAATTGTAAATACCTGGAAACGATATGTTCGAACCACATTATGAAATATTGTTGCTGATGTGGGCGATATTTATGGGCCACTTGATACAATATTAAATCAATATGGGGGTTAATCAGTTCGAACAGGTTATCAGCCATTTGCCAAATTGATTGGCCTCCATGCTATTTAGTCCCTCAGTTGTGGTTTTGCGTGGGGCTTATCCCCCGAGCAGCTCAAATACTAGCTAGCAATTTTGAAAGTAATCAAACAAATAGTACAACCCACTTCAGGCTCTTTGTCTGCAAATAGCTGCAGAGAAGGAAAAAAGTTGCATAAATCAATTTGAAATGAAATGTACACTTCATGTACTTGCCGTCTGCTTGTCGCTGCCTTCCCCTCTCCGCCCAGCTCTTCCTGCCCACAAATGACACACACAATGTATCTGCGCAGCTCTACATAAATTTTCCGTGAAAATCTGCATAAAATCAACGCTAACAAGCCCCATCCACGAAAGCCAGCCAGCATCTTTCCGTCTGGACGAGCTGCTCCTTTGCGGCTCTGGAGGTGGCGTGGGACGCGTATCTCTTACAAGGCGTGGTACAACGCGCCCCATGCTGCAGTTGCCAGTTGTTGCTGTAGCCAAGAAATCGACTGAAAGCAACAAGAAGCTGCCAAACAAGCTATTCAATTTGACTGAACAATACAGCAACGTGGATTTACGAGTGGAGAACTGTAAAGAAACAGCTGAGAACAGGAATGGAATTACCTAACCTGAGCTTAACTATAATGCAAAAACTGAATCAGATATGTAAAGTATCTATAGGAGTTCAAAAAACAAACACGTGGACTCAAAACTCCAGCAGTGACTCCTAAACTGTAATTTGGTTTCCAGCTTAGATTAAATTTCCAGTTTAAAAAATTTTAAATTTATAAAAAATAAAAAAAGGCTTACATCAAATTTGAAACGAAATAAATTAAATTTAAAATTAGGTTTATATCAAATTTTAAATTGTACGTTTTATAACAGTACTATTATTTTAAACCTTCAACAACTATTCTTTAGGCAGACATTTTAATTTGAATGGCCGTCCAAAAACGCACATAACATAAATTTAATGGCTGTAAGCTCATAGATAGTATGCATTTACTTTAGGAATAATAAAAAAGGTAATTAGGTCAATCGGGCTTAGGCACAAATATGATAACAATTCCCTTGACCCCCAAAATGACAACTATGTGAACTCCAATAGGCCGAGAAACCTAGAACTAAGCAATTCCAGCTGAAGCGTAACTGATACAAATTACGGCGTCACTCTCAGTTGGCAATCGAATGGGTTGGGTTGCTGTGGGCAGTGGGCAGTGGGCAGGGGGCAGGGGGCAGTGGGTGGGCCATAGGTGAGGGGTCAAACGAGCAATCACTAATTGGCAATCAGGCTGAGCTGTCAGGCAGCCAGGCCGCTTACAGGCCATTGAACATATTCACCATTTTGTGAGTTGACCAATCTGGTGCAGCTGGGGTCGGGGTAAACGGAAAGCGAGACTGTGAACTGCGGACTGTTGACATGGAAACCGACTTAACTTTAGTTTTGCAGCAATGTAAGGCACAAAGTTTGCAGCCAAGTTTACGACTAGATTCAGCAGTCGTAAACTTGGACCGGGCACAGACGGATTCCCAGCCAGTGCCTATATATATGAATATATGTATAATAGGCAAATCCAATTCCAAGACGTAAGCTGCAGCCACAATCCACGTCTGCAACGCTCCATGGATAACAAACGACTTTATGTTTATGTAAATGAAGTGAAGTACAACGGCATCCGGAGTGCAAAATATGATCAACGCCCGTTAAGGGGCCATTTCAGAAGGGCGCACATAAACTTCAAAATGTGCGCTTAAACAACACAACATATATATATATATATAAATTTATATATATATATATGTATCTATATACATTTATATAGAGTAGGTAAATAGTAGCTGGCAAAACTACATAAAAATTCCATTTGCAGCTAAAACATGAGAACTGCAAAAGAATTATTCACATTCATTCACAGGGCACAAGTGCGCATTACAGCAGATCCAGCTCTATATTCGCATATATAATTCTTTAGTTAGAAGTACATTTGCATTTGCCAGTGTTCCAAAAGAAATTTGCTATGTAAAGCACATAATAAGGCACATCAGCAACAAGAACTGTGGACTAAAATATCTCAGCAATAACGGCTTTTTTTTAAATCTGCAATGATTTTATTTTAAAACTGATAAAACAATCAGGAAATGTTGATAATGCCAGCTTTATAATATAACTTCATAGTCCTCTTTCGATTAAATCAATGCGGTTACAATTATAAAAATTCCCACTGAAAAAATTAACAAAATCAGTTTAGACTATTTGGAGGTACAACAACTATTTCAGTGCTTACCATAGTTCGTCCTTGGCATATGGAACATGGAGATGATGCTGAGGTGTGTGCAACATTCGACTATGTAGGTGTGCACACACAAACGACCATGTAATTCCTTGGCCCGACCCATGCTAATTCTGTTCCTCTTCTTTGTCGACTTTGTCATAGTCGCTATCGTTGATAATGCTCGGTGCTTTGGAGTTCTAACGATTTACAGACCCCAAATGCATCAGCAGCATTCCAAAACAGAACTTTTTATTTTTATACAAAAAATCTGATCAATTCGGAAATTGGATATATGACAAGTAACTCAGCTTGCACACTTTGAGCAAAAATCTACTCAAGCTGGAAGATAAACGTTTTGACAGCGAAACATGACAGTTAATAAATTTCAAATGTAATGTAGAGATATCAGTAAATTGGAAACGATGGAATTGAAATAATAATGTACATAAAGGGAATTTAAGTTTATATCTTGCAATTATAATCGTGACTTAACCTGGCAATACGGGTTAATAAAAATCAAACAAAACAAGTAGGATGGCTCTAGTCGGGTGTGTCCGACGGACGGACGGACGAACAGACAGACGGACATGGCTAATTCGACTCGACTGTTGATCCTGATCAAGAATATATATATATTATGGGGTCGGAGATGCTTCCTTCTGCCTGTTACATACATTTGCACAAAACCATTATACCCCTTTTACGCATTTTCAATGAGTTCAGGGTATACAAATTCGAAAATGACTATGATAATAATTTGTAATTGGTTAAATAAGGCTTGTGCAATTTGAGTAAATAAAATCATTTAAGCATTTACTTTCGTTTAATTTAAATGCACGCCTCTGGGAAAACTGCACGTTGAAAAATGTCACGCCTCTCAGTGAGTTATCACAGCCACGCCTCTTACAGCGTTACGCTAGAACATGTTCAATGGGGTAATGATGGGTTAGTCTTTCGAGCTGATCGAATGAGAACTGCTATCAACTGTTAGCAACATCACGCAACTGTTTCGACTTTAATCGGTGGGCGGAGCAGAGCCGACCAACTTATCAACTAAACTCGACACGTGTCCGATCAAATATATTGACCCATTAACCGATAGTTCGAGTGGATCGATAAAAAGGAAAAAATAGTTGGAGATGCATTTGTATTTTTAAATACTATATATAATTATGTCATTTCCATATATTTTAGATCAAAGATGAAAGATATTGACCCATTAACCGATAGTAAGAAAAGATCGATAAAAAGGAAAAAATAGCTAGAGATGCATTTGTATTTTTAAATACTATATATAATTATGTCATTTCCATATATTTTAGAGCAAAGATCAAAGATATTGACCCATTAACCGATAGTAAAAAAAGATCGATAAAAAGGAAAAAATAGTTAGAGATGCATTTCTATTTTTAAATACTAAATATAATTATGTCATTTCCATATATATTAGATCAAAGATCAAAGAGATCAAAGATAGTTAGAAAAGATCGATAAAAAGGAAGAAATAGTTATATTTTTAAATACTAAATATAATTATGTCATTTCCATATATTTTAATAATTTTACATTTTCTATATTTCCTAAGGGGGTGCTTAAAAAGCCATTAGGGCTTGGCCCCTACTACAGTGGCCACTAAATATCGTGACTTAGGGCAATAGGCCCGCACTTAACACAAGTAGCAGGTAATCAAATGATGTGTCCATTTTTGTAATTTGGTTATTAGCCGGGTAAGCTTTAACTTACATTCATTTCGAATATTCACAATTGAATTGTCACGGTTGAGTGCCGCTGCCACGCCCTCTGCTTGGCGCAGTTTGTCGGCGACTCGAATAAAACGAGATTTGTTTGTCATTGCTTGGCATAGTTCAAGTTTGAGCTTCTGCGACAGAAGATCATGTTTCGTGTGTCCTTGTGTCTGTGCGCGCTGAGCCTGGCTTGGCCAGGACCAGCCTGGGCAGATCCTTTGCTGGTGGAGTTGGCCCATGGTAAGCTGCGCGGAAGGGACAACGGAGCCTACTTTAGTTACGAGTCAATTCCCTATGCGGAGCCGCCTCTGGGCGAGCTGCGCTTCGAGCCGCCGCAGCCGTACAAGCGCCACTGGACGGAGACCTTTGATGCCACGCAGCCGCCAGAGCTCTGCTTGCAGTGGAGCCTCTATTTGGATGGACCCAATAAGCTGGTTGGCAGCGAGGACTGCCTGACTGTGAGCGTGTACAAGCCGAAGAATGACAGTCGCAGCAGCTACCCCGTGCTGGTTTACATCCACGGCGGCGCATTCATGTCCGGCGGTGCCAAGCAAAATGGGCATGAGTACCTCATGGCCGATGGCAATGTCATTATGGTCAAGATCAGCTATCGCCTGGGTCCGTTGGGCTTTTTGAGCGCCGGCGATGCGGACTTGCCGGGCAACTTTGGCCTCAAGGATCAGCGTTTGGCTCTGCACTGGATTCAACAGAATATCGCCAGCTTCGGCGGAGAGCCGGCGAACATCTTGCTAATGGGTCAGTCGGCAGGTGGCGCCTCAGTGCACTTCCAGCTGCTGCACGGAGGTCTGGAGGGTGTGGTCAAGACGGCCGCTTCGCTAAGCGGAAGCGCGCTGGCGCCCTGGGCCCTGCAGCAGGACGAACGCCAAAAAGCCTTTAAGCTAGGACGCATTTTGGGCTGCGATGGGCATAAAAGCGCCGTGGACCTGAAGAAGTGCCTGCAGGCCAAGGATGCAAGCGATATTGTTGGCGCTGTGTCGCATTTTCTGGTTTTCGGTTATGTGCCCTTTGCGCCCTTCGGACCCGTGGTGGAGGCCGCCGACACGACGGAGCCCTTCCTCAGCCAACAGCCCATTGAGCGCTTGAGGAGCGGCCAGTTTTCGCAAATTCCCTGGCTCTTCTCGTACACGGCCCAAGAAGGGGGCTTCAACGCTGCGCTGTTCCTGGCGAAGCAGGCCAATGGCAATGAGCTAATCGAGGTGCTGAACACGCGCTGGAACGAGCTGGCGCCAGATCTCTTGTTCTATCGTCACACGATGCCAGATGAGCAATTGGATCAACACTCGCAGGCACTGAGACAGCAGTACCTGGGAAATCGGAGTTTCTGCGCGGACAGTTATTGGGACCTGCAGCGCATGTTTGGCGACGTCTTGTTTGTGAATAGCGCCAAGAAAGTTCTCGATTTGCATGGCCAGCACGGAAAAAGTCCTGTTTACGCCTATGTCTACGACAATCCTGCTGATGTGGGCATAGGACACTGGCTGTCGGGACGCAATGATGTCTTTCTGGGTAGGGCGAAAATCACCTCACAAGTATCCAGCTAATTTATTCCCAATCAATCCCAATTTTATTGACAGGCACTGTGCATTGCGACGATCTCTTTCTCATCGTCGACAATCCACAACACGCCACGCTGCGTCCGGATGAGAAAATCATATCGAATAATTTCCTGCAAATGGTTGTAGACTTCGCGGAAAGCGACGAGGGCAGCTTAGCCTACGACAACTGCAAGTTCGAAGATAATGTGGGCCAGAGTAAGCTGCAAGTGCTTTCCATCACGCGAGAGGGTTGCGAGAACACCGAAGTGGAAAAACTTCCTTAAGATCTAAAGGAAGAAACTTTTATTTTTAGGGATTGGTTTGGTATAATGTGTTGAATAAATCAATTTAATTTTATATCAATTAACTCTAACTGAACTTTGTCAATCTATGCAGGTTGTATTTTAATAGGATATATTACACATAGTATATATGGATATGATAATGGCATAGTTATATATATAATAATATATATTGTAATCTAATTAGCCTCTGTCCGCTTGCCCGACAGGATTTATTACGAAACGTTGGCTACATTTTTATGACTCTTCAGTGTGGGGAAAAGTCTCAAAAGTGCTATTCCAAATAGTAGTGTACGAAATACAAAAGAAACAATCTTCATAAAAACTCGTATAATATAAGCAATTACTCGGGCTGAACGAGGCGAGGCTTTTTACGATATCTTCCTTATTTGCTGAGGCTGTAGCTGGAGCTAGAGCTGAAGCAGGAGCCGTAGCCAATGCTGCGGTTACTCAATCAATATTGGATTTTACCACAATCACACACATAGTGGGGCAGGGAGGCAGAGAGGGTGGGCGTGGCAGAGGCACATATGAAGAATTTATTGTACATGTTGGCGGTTTGTTTGCTGGCCAAGCATGAGACGCAAGATGGGCAACCGAGAGCAAAAAAACGAAGAGAAAACAAATAGTCTGGATGTACAAATAAATTAAATTAAAATGTATACAAACATAAATTATTTAGAGATAATGTACTGGCCCAGCCGAATGGCGAATGCCAAAGATACTGGCTGCTGGCGGAGCTCTCGAGAGCTACTAACAATAAGCAGCCGGCCACAAGCCACAATAAATGCAATAAAAGCAAATTCAATTGGCGGCCATAACGAGAACGAAACTGAAACTGAAAATGAAAATAAAGGAAAGGCGCAGCCAAGAGCAGAGAAAAGCAGAGCGGAGCCCAAGAAGTCAGCCGCAAACAAAGAAACAAATAAGCGAAGCTCCCGAAACGAAAATCGTATAAATCACCAAAAATGAGAGCTCAAACCGAAAACTTCAACTGAAACTTGGCCAAAAGCGGTAACCGAAAGGAAAGAAATATGTTTTCGCCTTTATTTGTGTGTCTCGCTTTCGTTTTGTTTATTTTGTGCCCCTTGGAGCGACTTCTGAGAGCGCCGCCGCCCGCTCAACGCCGCAGGCGCATTTACCTGTCCAGCCAAACAGAGCACAGCATTTATGAAATTGGCCAAAATGTATTGGCCAAAAAGCGAAAAGTGTTGACGTCATTAAATACCCAAAATCCAGCAAAGCGCAAAATGAGTGTACAATAGAAAAATATATAACATCTAAAGGAAATTCCTACCAATCAAGCTCTCGAGTTCATAAGCTCACAACGGGTTCGCTCGGTTGCAAGCAACATTTTTCTACAATGCAGCAAATAAAACTCTGGAAATGTTTCTACTTATTTTGTAAGCAGTAAAATATATATATTTTGGTTGCTGCTACATTTCAAGCTTAGTAAGAGGAATCTAGATAGTAAAATCTATGTAGTATACGATTAAATTATATTAAGAATAAATTAATATTGGCAGATATCGCGGATAGTTGTAAGAAATGTGCATTAGGATTAAATCCCATTTAAGATAAAACTCGCCTGCAGTGCATTAAAGCAATTACTTTTTTCGGTTCAGTTTACTGAAACTTCTGCTTGTAGCTCGTAATTCGTATTTATTTAGTGGAAATGACATATGTACGTATAAATACTTGACGACAACTTTACGAAGCGCTCAGGCTGAAATCTGTCGCAATTTCTTGATTTCTATTTCAACATGGTTTTTTTTATGAATAGATTTTTTTGTGGTTTTTGTTTTGTGTGTGTGTTTTTTTTGTTGCTATGTTAGTTAGTTGACAGCCTGGGGCTGTGGTATACTGGTTTCCTGGTTTGTTGGTTTCCTGGTTTCCTGGTTGCCAGCATGTCCAACCAAAGACGAAGTACTTGCCAAGTTCATAAAATATTCAACTGCACTTTAGCCAAGACCGAGTAAAACCGGCGCTAAGAAGTTGCCGGCAATCATGTAACGAGTATTTGCCCAGCCAGCACCTTGCCTCAAGTGGCGTCCAGTTCAGTCTCCAGCCCGGAAGTGAAAATCGTTGCATTGCCAAATGGCAGATTAAAACGGTGTTAAGTTGCGCCCCCTGCCCCGCCCTGCCCCGTCCTGCACTTGTCCCAGTTGCCACGGCTGCCAAGTGCCGCGGTTTAAGCAAAGCGAATGAATAAGCTGCTCACGCGGAATAAACGAGGGGCTATCGAGCACTTGAGCGGTCCCTCGAAGGACGCCAGTTGCGCTGAGCTGTGTGTCTTTTTATAAATATTGCGCATACGCCACGTACGACATTTAAATGAAAACTCGGGCAAACAAGTGACATTTTATTCATGTTATGCACATAACTCGCATGCAAATGCCTAACGCCTAGAGTTGAATAGAAATCAAGTTGAGTTTGTGGGAGGGGCAGCGAGGGGCAGCTGACGACAGCAACACCTTCAGCAGCAGCTGCCACTAGCAGCAAAATGTTGTTGAAGGACATGCACTGGAAAACACGAAGAAGCTACAACAACAGGAACAACAACGGGAACAACAACGATAAGGACAACATGAATGCAAAACGTCGTCGGCATTCGGTTGTGTAAACATTTTAATTTCTGCTGCAAACAAATGCGCAGCAGCCGCAGCCTCAGCCTTAGCCGCAGCTTCAAAACCAAGCCCAACCCCTCTTTCTCTCTCCCCTCCGCCCCCTGCCCCCTGCCCCCTGCCCCCTGCCCCCTTCACGCTGGCAGCACCAAAACAACATGGTCCATGTGGACCATGGTCGTCCAATCCCACTGCATTGTCTCTCCTGCCATCTGTGTGTGTGTGTGTGTGTGTGTGTGTGTTAGGAGGCATGCAGGCGGGCATCAAGACGATGATTGCAGCTATGTGCAGTTAGATAACAGTATTTGAATTTCCAGCTTCAATTTCAATGCCTACGCAGAGGCAACGAGACAAACGAGCAGTCCGAGAAAACCAGGAAAACGTGTCGAGTAATTACGCAAGCATATACAAATTGCAGAGTCACGAAGAAAGAATGGCAGCGAGAGGCGTTACAAAATAAGCATTTGATGAAAAATTAAAAGTTAAAGGTCAAAAAAATTTTTAGTTTGAATTAATTTTTGCAAAGTGAAGAAGCGTATAAATAGGCAGATACACATTTTTTTTTATATTTTTTATTGTAGAATTTTACTGTCAGTTTTTGGTTTTATTACCTATCGCTATTTACTGACTCACGCGATCATCGCTAGCAGAAGGCACAGTTTATGAAATCTGAGCTTTTTGTACATTTTAGCTGCAGTCCCCAAATGCCGTTTAGCTGAGACCCACTCACACACAGACACACACACACAACCTCTAGTAGTAGGAATATGTTTTTGTTCAGTTTATGGCCTTTCTGCTGCCATAAACACCAACACCCCGCCCCGCCCCCCACACGGCTCCTGAACCATTACTGCATTCGCAAAAATTTACAAAAGATGCAAAAAAGCAGCGAAAAGCGACTGAGAAACCGCATTTAGTACCAACAAAAAAACACACACACACACACACACACAGGCACACAATAATGTTTATTTGTACATAAGTACAGCCAGATATATTATATACGTATTCATATTCATGCCATAGGGAGAAAGCAGGCATGCTTTTTGTGTATGGAATGGCAGATATGCATTTCAAGGATACAGTTACAAGGCGAAATGGCTGCGAGAGTCCTGTTGCAGCTCTCAGCCAAAAAGATGAAAGTTTATTTTACATTTTGCACACTTCGCGCAATTAATTTTACAAAAAATACAAATACACAAGCTGCAAAAAAATATAAAAAAAGAAAGCAAAGCTGAAAAAATTATAAAAGAAAAACATTTGGCGTTCGCCTTCATTTGCCTGACAGTTTATTATTTTTAATGAGGCATATTATACGAGTAATCAGGCGGAAAACATACACACACACACCCCCGCACACCCACCCTCAACAGTGTCGGAAATGCCTGTTAGAGGAGCGGTTGCCATTCAGCGTTGATTTTGACAGCTATGATAATAATACAAATATATGCAAAAAAAATAAATCAAAATAATGACACTTTCATTAAAATATTTATAAATAAACTCGTGCATTATGCATCCTTAATCCTGCTGCCATCTGGCATGTAGTTCATGGCATTGCATTCATGAATAAAAATATGTTAAGGTTGTGTCTATTCACGCCAGATAAAGTTAGAGTGCGTAGCTGCTTTGTATGCGTATCCCTTAAACAAAGTAGATGCATATGTAAATATCTAATTCCAGTTTTAGATGTAACGACATGAATAGCTGTATTCATGCTCTATTGGTATATCTCGCTCAGCAAATATAAAACAATTATGTAAAAATAGGAAATGTGCAAACAAATATATAATTTTAATAATTTTACAAATAAATAATTAGTATTCAATATGAAAAGCAACATAAAGTTGAAGCGGAAAACATTTGATCTCTTAAATCATGAACCGAACCTTGAACAGAAACAAAAATAGTTTTCGTTTGAAGTTTGGTTTACTTTCGGTACAACGATATCCTAGAGATACTTATAAGTATAACTTATCTGATTGCTTCTCGTTCTTAAACAGCTTAATTAACCTTATCTGTTCTATACATCTATATCAATATCTATCCAATATACCTCGATTTTAATTACTCAAAATCAGAAATTTGAAAAGTAAAAATGAAATTAAATTATTTAAAGTAGAGAAATAGAAGAGCTATAAAGTTATATTCCACAGTGAACACACTGGGACTCATTAGTAATTTATATGGCATATGTATAGTATGACATTCAAGGATATTTACCTTGGGTCTGGCAGGCACAGTGGGCATGGCCAGACTGCAGTAAAGAGCTGTTATGCCTGGCCAAAGTTTCGCACCATAAATTAATGCTCAATGTGGCATTAGGTCTTTTGGAGCGAGAGACTACAATGACATTTATTATAATTTAGCATAAACGAAAAAGCAAACAGCAAAAGCGAAGCGAGTCGCTCTGTGAAACTGAAACAGGTTTTATACGAAAATATATTCATAAAATATTAGGTTGTCTGTGCTGAATGCACTGCAAAAAAGGGGGTTGATTAACCAAATAAAAGTGAATTCGAGTCCTTAGCCTAGTTTGTATTTTACAGTTTAGTAAGGTCTGAAGCATAAGTTTAATTTTATTTGGAGCACTTGCTTAGCTAGTTTCTTGCAGTGTAGCTGTTTGGTCTGCTGCATGCTTGATGTGGGCACACAAAACGGAATATAATATGCCCGTTAACATGCGCACACACACAGACACACGGAGCTGCTGCAATGCGATCTTGTACAAACAATTCGAGTCGGGTCAAAGACAAAACCAACTCAAAGCACGACCCATGGCTAAGTCGATGGCATCTTAGATGTGGCACGGCCAGCGTGTCGAGTCCTGTGCTGCTGTGCGACTATTATCCTTTGACCGCCGTCGTGCCAGTAACCTTAACCATAAATTGGCTAAATAGCCACGCAACATGCCAGCGCCTGACAGCGGAGTAAACTACGCCTGACCACCAATATGAATGCTGGCCATGCGGGCAGCCAGCCGGCAGTAGGTGTGTGTGCGTGTGTGTGTGTGGGTGGTGTGCGTGGGGCCCCAATCAATTTATCACTTGAACAGCGACAAGCGAGCCGCTTGCACTGTGTGTCCTTTGGCACTGCGAATGCGGATGCGGCTGCGGATGCGGCTGTTGTCCTTTTCGGCGCAGTTAGTTTGGCTGTGTGCAGAAAAATATAATTTTGCCACCCATTAGAACATTTATAAACAAAGGGATATTAGTGCCAAGCGCTTGTCCACTGGTCAACCGATTATTGCCGAGAGAGAGGGAGAGAGAGATTTTTGGGAGGCAAGCTCTGAAAATGTGAAAGGCATTAGGGCGCACGTTATGGGGCTCATTGAACGTGTCGCAAAAGATTTAATGGAGCATGGTGGGACCTGGCCATAGGTGAAATATGCAATAGAAATGTATTTAAGCAGCGGCAGGCGCTGTAACAGGACGTGGACCGCTGATGACCGCTGACCAAACACACAATAAATCATAAAAGTGCCCGGCATGCTAGCATTTTGGTTTATTGATATTGTAGTCCTTGGTATTACATGTCCTTGTGTTTATCCCACATAAATATTAATCAAATTTATACGCTCTGCCCCGAAATTGATCATGCGGGCAAAAGTTTTCGCCAGCTCCCCCTCCTTCCAAATTTATTATATTGACTTGCAGCTGCGTGACAAGAAAAAAGTTTACACAATTTGCTTAAGGATAATGCTGCCAAAAGTCCTGTCCATGGTCAAATTATGTTAATTTGCCAAGAGTGAGGGAGACAGGAAGAGAGATGGATCAATAAACTTTGTGGCTGCTGCCAAAAGTTGACTCATAACTAATGCAGAGATAGTTATTAAAGCGCTGGCTTGCAGATTAAGTATACGTCAGCGCAGCCAGGCGGAAACAGTCGCTTACTGCTGCTGCCTGGCTGCTACTTGCTGCATGTCGCAGGGGTCACACATCAAATCGCATTTGGAGGCATTTAGCCAGGACGAAAAACGAGTGCAACAAATCAACTAAGTGAATGCCAAGTGGTTGGCCAGGCCAGTTAGCTGTTTGACAAATTGCCACTCAGCTTTATGGCCAGTAAAATGGGAGTTGGGGGCGTGCGGTGCAAGACGTTGTTTATTTGGTTTTCATGTCGCGCATGTTAAATGCAAATTATTCAAAACGGTCTGCGAAAGCCGCTTTGGCACCCCGGGCTCAAGCACTCACTCACACTGACACACACACACACACACACACACACACACACACACTCACAGATTCGCACATTCGCACATATCCTGCACGTTGACCTTTTCGCAATCCGGCGGAGCGTGTAATTTGTGACATTTTGTTTTGCTCAGCTACGTTTTAACAAATAAGCTTCACGCGATTATGCAAATTTCCGACTAGTGTTCACTCGCTCTTAACTACAATGCAGCATTGGGCTCCGGCTCCGGCTCTGGCCCAGTTTCCGGCCGTGCCCCACGAAAGGTCACTTAACTGTAGCTTTTCCCATTTCTTCTTTTGGGTTTCCCGTCTGGCAACACAGAGATTTGTATGAATAAATTAGATTTCACTTATTGTGTGAGTAGCGTGCAATAAGAACTCGGAGTTTATTCGCATGAACTTCGAGTTGATGACATGAAGTGCCAACTGGCGGAGATGTAAGATTTCCACGTGGCGCACTTTGCTCAAATCTGATTTGGTTTATGCAGATGTGCGCCAAATAGTTGCTGATATCGAAAATGGTCAGAATATTTTCCAAAATATATGCATAGCAAATTTCGAAAGCCTAACTTCATAATTATGACTGACATTCGTTTGTATTCAATTACTCGGGAAATGTGTCCAGCGTTTGCTGTAGTTTTAAAATGCACTAAAAGGACGCATACGGTAATCTACATACCAAATTTACTGACTCTAGCTTGCCTGGCTGCTGAGTTCCTTGAGTTGGTATGGAAATTTTATTCTAAATTTGATTGATTATGAATCTTGACTGGCCAGATATTATTTCAATTTTATAGATTTTTTCTTACATATTACTTGCATTTTCATTTTAATATTTATCATTAATAATACTATAAAATATATATATATATATATATTTTTAATTTTATAAATTACCATATAGGAAAAGATTTGAAAAGTGTTTACTGAAGATATAGGAAAACTTGCATACCAAATTTACCAGCTCTAGCTTGCTTGGCTGCTGAGTTCCTTGAGTTAGTTTGGGAAAATACCGAACAAAATCACGTGATTATAGACTTCGCTTCGGCTTTAAGTTTTCGCACATGTTTAAAGCACATTTTTCTGAAAGTAAATTGTTTGTTTTAATAATAGCAGTCCGTCATTTAAACATAATCTGCTGTGAACTGCAAACGTGTCTGCTTCATATGAGCAGACGGGGGCCATGTGTATTATGTGCATTTGATATATTTCTTAATAAAAATATCACGCAAGCCCAACAATGCCACATGGAGCCAGCTGCAGGCGGTGCAGGGGGAGTGGCAGAAGGCGGCAACTCATGTGTCACCAAGTGAAATGAGAAATGATCAAAGTGAGTGTTTGGCTGGAAAAGTGCAGATGCAGCAACAAAGAGCAGCAGCTGCTGCTTCCATACGTGTGTGTGTGTGTGTGTGGGTGTGTGTGTGTGTGTGTGGGTGTGCATAGTTGTCCAAGGGTGCCATCTGGGACATCATCAGTTGCTACTTGCAATATTCAGCAGATCCAAGCAGCTGCCTGCCTGTCCACTCAGTTAATGCGCAGCAAAACTGCAGCAGCAGCAGGGCCAGAGCTCATCTGTTGCAGCCGAAGTAATCAGCAACCAACTAGGGAGCAGCTGCACGAGTGTGTGTGTGTGTGCGTGTGTGCCTGGAGCAGCTTTGCCAAGTAATTAGTTGCTGTGCATTGATTTCTACGCGGCGATGCCTGCTGCCGCAGCCTAATTTGGCATGACAAATTGTTAATACGTCAAAGCGCTGACAACAACAACAAGTTGTAATAATAAAGAATAAAGCCATATAGCGATTGATGACAAAGTTGTCGCCGTCGGCTGAAGCCAACAGAATTTATGGTAATAAAAGCCGTAGACATGGCTTTGTCTGTAAGCAGTGTGTGTGTGTGTGTGTGTGAGTGTGTGTGCGTGTCTAAAATACGCCTCGATTAAGGGTGAGTGAGACAGCACTCATTGGCATAAGGCGTCGGGGCGGGTCTCCGCAGCATTCAGAGAAATCATAAAATACGCATACGCCGCGTATGCCACGCGCATAAATCATTTTAACACCAAAGCCAGAGCCGCACAAATGCCTTCACATTTGGCACTGGGCACCTGCTCGTGTATTTACATATAAATTGCAAGCGCCCACACAACACCCCTTCTTTCTACACACACACACACACACACACACACACACGCCCATTCAAATCATGTATGCTCCTTTTATACAGCCACAAAACATCCGCGACTGTTTATAACACTCGAAGCAATTACTTAAACGCAAATGATGCGAGCACTTGCCTCGCGACTTTTTAAATGGTGTCATCAGTTTATTCAGACGGTATATGTATATACATATGTGTGTGTGTGTATGTGTGTGCAGATGTATTTCTTTTAATACTTTTTATCTCTTTGGTTCAGCGTACTAAAATGAGATATTAAAAGAGCTCAAGTTCTGAGTTTGAATGAGCAGCTTAAGGAAATGCGAATTTTTTAATGCCCTGCTTTTTTATATCAAATATTTAAGTGGAGAAAAATATAAATTGAAGTAATATAATATAATTTAATAAACAATTTATAACCAAAAATTAAGAAAAACACTTCATTTTGTGGATTAAATTTGTGTTTTATTTAAAAATAGAAAATAAACATTTAATAAGAATACAAAGTTGTTAGATAAGAAAAAAGTAAGAGATGTCTTTGAAAATAAAATAAAAATACAAATTATGAAAATATTTGTTAATTGTAC
The DNA here is from genome assembly GCA_035041545.1 of Drosophila colorata. Classification (NCBI taxonomy): domain Eukaryota; kingdom Metazoa; phylum Arthropoda; class Insecta; order Diptera; family Drosophilidae; genus Drosophila; species Drosophila colorata. The sequence goes on from JAWNLD010000077.1 coordinate 1,500,240, forward strand.
TAAAATAAAAAATAAATGATATTTAAGTACTGCCATAATTATTTTCCACATTTACAACATAATGTCAAACTTCTAGTTGCTTTAGTCGGACAGTCAATTGAAATTAATAGACAATGAAAATTTATGCGCTCATGAATTCCGTTTTAATGCCAAATGGCAAAACGAATCGATGTAAACAGCATATAATGAACAGAAATTTCGATGCCCTCGCATCTGGAATCAGTCAGAAAAGAAAACAGAAAACAAAACCCAAAACAATAGAAGTGGTCAAAATAAAGAACGCAATAAAATCAAACGCTCGGCAATCTGGCAGCACAGCGAGCCATAAATTAAATGCAGATGCTACAATTTGTAATTATTTGGACTTTCATAACAATGAAATGCTTTTTGCGATTGGTCATCTGTTGTCTTTACTGTACTACAGTAAACTTTTAGGGATAATCACCGCCTTATTATTAAAACACTGACCTCGTTCGATGAGCTGCTCAAGTGAGCTTTGTAAATATTGTGTTGATAATTTGCACTTATATACAATAATTATTTAAATGAGGTCGCCCCATTTCGACTCTGTCTTCCTTCTGCTATTCCTTTCACTTTGCTAACGTCTTTTTCTCATGAGACACAACATTATTTTTCTCGCTAGAAATTACACTTTTTTCTTTTTGCTTTTCTCCTTTTTTGCCAGGGTATTTTGTGCAGTTCCATGGCGAAATTTAATTTGTTTTCCTAGAGGCGTTTGTGTGTCATGCATTTTTACACCTTAATTTGCAGCTAATTTGCATATTATATATGAGTATTTTCGCTTGTTGCGCAATTTCCGCTGCAGCTGCACTCGTCCTCTTCTTCTTTATTTTGTTCTTCCTTTTATAATTTTTTTTCCAAGTGGAAATTGTTTAACAGACAGCTGTGCTAGTTTTGGATATGCAAAAATTATACTTTCATTTAATTTGCAGGTAATTTATGGAATTTTAACTGCGTAAAAATTAAATTATTTTTTAATGCTTGCCCTATAACTTTTCGAGGTACTGTCGTCTTATCTGGTTTAACATTAATTTACAAGTTGGTTGTAATATTTTTGGTTAAACAGTCAGTCGAAGTTAAGTTAGTTGCATATGACAATCGATTCGGGAGAATTGGAATACAAACCAAATGTTATTTTCTCCCAAGTTCTCAAAATATAAAATACCCAGCGCATGTTGACATTTGACTATTAAATATATATTATTTATGTTTATCCGAATTGAACAACAATTATGAATTATTTCACAATAATTTCAGTAAATACTCGTAAATTAAGCACTAAGTATAATTGAAATACTCGTCTGTCAGTATATGTACAATCGAATATACGTATAAATTTTAATTAATTGCATACAATTTCAAACGAAACGGAATTAATAAATTAGGCTACATTAAAAGTTTATGCTTTACTCGTTAACCTAGAACTGAACCGCATCGAATTGTGTTTGGTTGTGTTTTTTGTTTTTGTACTTGACGATTTTTGAAAAATGCTTTTTAGATGAAGGAGGTTCGCTAAACCAATGTACAAACATGCCTGTGGATCTAAAAATATGTGTGGATTCATTCGGTTCCAGGACGGCGAACCAGCTCCCGTCGATTATCCTTAATCGCAGTCGGGGGCACTTTAGAGACAGCCATTGCCCCAGCAGCCGCACCAGGGTATTTTGCCGCCCGTGTGGGAGCTAATCGAGATCTTGCGCCGATTGGAGCGCATGCTGAAGCTGGTCGAGGATTCGCGCGAGGAGCCGAAGCTGTTCGAGTTGCGATCGGACTGGGAGGTGACCGTCTCGTGGTTGCTGTCCTGATGGGAATGATGGCTGTGGTGCGGATTGCTGCTGATCAGGCTGCTGTGCTGATGGTGGTGCGTGTGGTGGTGATGATGACCACCCCCACCCCCACCCCCACCACCAGCACCAGCACCAGCACCGGCACCACCTCCACTCGAGCTGCTAATGCGATGTACATTGTGCACGGTGCCCTCCGAGTGGCGACGCGAGCATTTTGTGCGGCTGACGGTGGCCGTCATGGGCGCCGGATCGCTGATCTCTTTCCGGTGGTGATGGTGGTGCGTGGTGCTGGGCGGTGCCGAGGCCGTCGCCGTCGCCGCGACCTCGGCCTGCCCCGCTGTCATTGTGTTGCTGTTGCTGCGCCGGCGCGAGGAATGTGGGGAACTGGGCGTGCTGTGGCTGATCTGGCGGAAGGCCTTCACGCTGGGATGGGCGAGGGCGACGGCGCTGGCGACGGCGCTGGCGCTGGTCAGGTCGCCGCAGCTGGCTGTCGCGGCGGGTTTGCCGTTCGCCGCGGGCTGCTCCTCGCCGCAGACAATGGAGACGCGACGCGACGGCTGGCGCTTGGCCGTCTCCTCGTCCTGCCAAGAGAGAATATAATTATGTAGTACCAATACGCGGGGACGAGCGCAGTTGACGCCCACCTCAGGATCAGCGGCCTCGGCCGTGTACTCAACGTCCAGGGAGCGCGTCAGCTGCGGCGGCGCGGAGCGGAGCACGGCTCTTTTGGCCGCCGCCGTGGCCAGCGATTTGTACAGATGGCTCTTGTTCGGCGAGAGTGCAGCCGCCGGCGGCGGCGGCGGCGGCTCTGTGGCAGGCATGGCTGGACGTCGCGCCGGCGGCAGCGGCGGTGGCGGTTTGGCAGGCAAACTCGGCTTGACGCCCACCGGCGGCTTCTGGCCCGACGGCGACTGCTGCACGGCAGCCGCCTGGTTCAGCTGCTCGAAGCCCAGATAGGTGCACTTCTCCGGAAAGGGCGCCATCGGATCGGGCATGTGCGGCGCCGGGCTGTCCGTGTGCTCCCGCTCCAGCTTGTGGCTGCCGCGGATATCAGTGGTCGCCACGGTGGCTGTCGCCATTGTCGTTGTCGTCGTTGCACTCGTGTTGGCCGCTGGACCTGTGCCGTCGTACTGCAGATACAGATTCATCTCGGAGCGATAGGGTTTACTTTTCTCCTTGTCGTTGCTATTGATGTTCGTCTGCTTGGCGGGGGACATGAGATTATCGCGCGATTTACTCTTCTCCAGCTGAATGGCCAGGATGTCCTCCGAAATTGTCTCTATATCGTTGAGGATTGACTCCAAATTAACCGAATCCGTCTGGGGGTAGAAAGATCATTTAATTAGTGCGCGTTTTCGACCAGTTTTCGACTAATATTTTATCAAGGCGAATTGCTTAGCTTTTGAGGGTTGCGTTTATGATATGTGAATTAAACAGTTGGGTTCAAACATCGGGAACTGTTACAATAAAGAACACTAATAATTATAATTATGATGTTAAGCTGGGCTTTAAAGTAATTAGGGTATATGCCTATATTTATATAAGAAAGTGCGACAAATAAAACGTTTATCCAATTATAATATAAACTGTTAACAAAACTTTTCTTAAATTAAATGTAATAAATAGGAACATTTAGAATATAATGGCACAGATAAATAATATAACACATATAATAATATAACTAAGTAGTAGTAAATGAGGAATCTTCTATAATAATATAGTACAATAATAATGAATTGCACTCTCAGCAGATGAGTTGTTTCTGTGTTCGGTCAGGAGCCTAAACTTCCAGGCTTATTGATGAATGTTGTATTTATCTTACCAAAACATCTAGCTTAGACTTACTTTTACACAAACAACTTTTCGAAAATGAGTCCAAAAAAATTAAAAAAAATTTATTGTCAATTCTCTTAAATGCAAAATTATAATAGAGGACAAATCATCGACAAAATGCCAATAAACATGAAAATCGGTTCTATTTTGACAAAGTTGACAACAAATGTGAATACCAACAAAAATGAAAATGACGCTGAGGGAGTCTGAATATATGAATGGGAGAAGTTAAAAGCTTACGACTATATCCTATGCTAATAATAATAATAAAATATCTATTCACAAATAGTTACACATATTGCAAATACAGACATTTCTTTGCCTACAACGATACACATTGGAAAAACGAAATGAAAGGCCGGAAACGATGAAAACCAGGAGGGGACATTAACAAGCCGATGACTGTGGGGTGATCCGTGGCAGACGCCCTCACCTGACTGCCGATCTCCACGATGCTGGTGGTGGACACCGCTGGGAGGGGCTTGCAGCTGGCTGCGGAGTCGGTTGACTTGGCCGGCGGTTGGCGCAGCGGCGATGTGGTTGTCTTGGTGGTGCTGGTGGTGGCGGTCATCAGGGGCTGGGTGAGGGCAGTGGCCGAGATGCAGCTGCTGTGGCAGCCTTTTTGTGCGGTCGCGTAGACGGGCTCCACGGAGCGGGTCAGGGGCAGCGGAGAGGGGGGCGCCGACGCCGATCGGACAGCGGCGGCTGAAGCAGCAGCAGCGGCTAGCGCAGCGGTATAAATGTCAACCACGCTGCCGGCGCAGGCGCTCGCCCCGGCGGCACCGCCGCCACCCACGCCCAAGCCGACGGCAGCGGCCACATTGAACACCGCCCGGTGCAGCGAGCAGTGCGGCACAGCGGCGGCGGCGGCGGGGGCGGGGGCGGGGGCAGGCGTGGGCTGCTGCAGGCAGTGGCGCTGCTGGCGGTGCTGCGGGGCGTGCGCCTGGCAGGACTGGTGGTGCAGCTGGCAATGCGAGCGCGCGCGGTGGCGCGGACTTACTTGTGGTGAGAGCCGCGGGCCGGGCCGTTGGTACGGCGAGGCCAGCGCATTGTTGACAAATATGTCCGGCGGATCGCGTGCCTCCAGCGGCGGCGGCGGCGAGCCCGGCGGCAGGGCGTCCTGGCCGCGATTCGCCAGCTCCGTGTTGAGCTTCAGGCGCGGCTTAATGGGAGCAAAGAAGTGCTTCGGGCTGTTGAGCGCTTGTTGCGTGGCGTTTGTCGTTATGGCGACGGTCTCGATGCTGCCGCCGGCCGCGTGCGCCGCGGGCACATTCAGCGCTATCTTGGGCAGCGCCTGCAGCGTGGCTGTCGGCACAAAGGTCGTCAGCGGCGCCGGCAGCGGCGGCGGCGGCGAGCGCGACGGCGACGATGTGTTGGAGTACTTGCGCTGCGAGAACGGCGACTGCAGATTGTAGTCCCAGCCGTTGGTGTGCTTCATCGTCTTGCCGGTGGTGGTGCTGGAGCTGGTGCCCAGCTCGGGCGTGGGCGTCAGCACTGCAAGCAGAAGCAGAGGTCGTTCAAAGGCGGACAACAGTTAAACCAAAGTCAACATAAACACTGAGATGAGTAGCGCAAAGTGTCTAGAGTGTTAAACTGTTCAATTTTCAATTTGCATAATTTATACAATTTATAATTTTATTATTTTTGCACGCTGTATGCTAGAGAGAACTATCCTGCATATAAATTTACATATATTCCTATATTCCTAAACTCATTATAATATTTAAAAAATTATTTTATAATATAAATAATTCATAAATATATAAAGAAACTTTTACAATTGGTTTATTTGATTAAAACTCTGCTGACAATAGTAAATAGTAAAAAATATATGTATGAAAATCTAACAAAATGTATTTCTTAGCATCTCAGTATTTACATTGTCTTTGGCCAGGCCACACTCACCCGTATTGGCGCCCATGTGCTGCGCCAGGATGTTCTCGAAGTAGGAGAGCGGCGGCACCATCGCCTGCAAATCGTTGAGCTGGTTGGCCACCAGCTCGATGGGCGTCAGCGGGGTGAGGGGACCCACCAAGCTGCGCAGCGTGCTCTGCGAGCCATTCAGATCGGGCGTGCAAATCAGCAGATGCTCCGGGTGGTGCGCCTGCAGCATCTCCGGATTGCTGAGCGTCTCCTCCGATACCACAGACAGATGGTCGTAGTGCATGGGCTGGTTGTCCGGCTTGCCGGGCCCAGCATTGCCATCGATCGCCTTGCTGCTGGGCTCCTGCTCGGGCGCCTGGCACTGCTGGATGGATGCACAGGAGCCAAGCTCCTGGCAGCACTCGTCACTGCAGTGGCCATCGTCGGCGCAGCGACACGTATCACATGAGTCAGAGTCCTGAGGGTAAAGAAAGTATTCATTTAGTATTTGTATTTATATACGTTATTATTATTATAGTATTCAATTTAAATAGTGTTTATATCTTTGGTCAGAGTTTGCCACTCACATCACTGTTTCCATCACAACCTGCGCTGCCTCTGCCGCCGCCACCGCTGCAGCGACGTCCGCTGCCACCGCTGCCGCGACAGCCGCCGAACTCGTGTTCGCTTAGCTTCGCCTTGACGCGCTTGTTGAGCCGATCGCATTCGTCACGCAGCGTCCAAATCTCGCGACGCAGCTGATCATTTTCACGACGCAAACGCTTGATATCCGATTGACCTGCAAATTAATCGATCAGTTGGCAAATTAATCGATACATATTACAAGTGCTATTGCAAATAAATCGAAAAGTTTAATGAAAAATATTACAAATTAAATTCTTAATGCAAACTATTAAAAAAATTGGCAAACCGATAAATATTAGAATTAAATATAAATTGATCAAATAAAATAATAAAATATTACAAATTAAACGAAATTCAACATGTTAGCAAATTAATCGATACATATTCAAATTACATAGAAATTGATCAATTGGAAACAGAATCCGTAAATATTACACGATAATATACAAGTTGTTAAGTGAATCGATAAATATTACAAATAAAAAAATTAGAAATTCGAAAGTTGACAAAGTAATCGAATTATACATCACAACAATTATTACAAATGAAAGTCCTACAATAACAAATTAGATATGTTGACAAACTAATCGATAAATATTACAATTACAAAGTCGATAGGCTCGCAAATTAACCGATCGATTTTTGTACAGAACTCTAAAGACTAAACATATATCGATTTCTGTTACAAAAAATATTCGTTTACGAATGCCGCGGAACTGAAAATTGGAAAAATGGCTCGTGCCATTTTGATCATATTTTGTATGCCCTTTTTCTAAATATTTTTGGACTATATCAGGCTTATTGCTTGTTATGGCTTGTTATTCTTTTGCCTTATGTTTTAATCTCTACTCATTCACTTTCTATTCACTAATTCGCTAGTGCTAATCAGATCACTTGGTCAAATTCAAATTCATTGTTTACATACGCTTATCCTATGTTTTGGCAACGCAAACAATGCATATATATAAAATAAAATATGTATATATAAATATGTATAAGTTTCTTTTTTTCTCGATAGATACATATAGGTTTATTTTTTATTTTTTAAGATTTACGTTGTACGCATTTTTTTTTTTTTGGTTTCTAATGTCTTTTTAATTGGATGTTTTTACTTTATGATTATTTCATTTCGTGTTGAAAAACAGCGACAAACGCCCGTTTATATGCGATTTTTTGTAGGTATAAAAAAAATATTGTAGTATGCTTTTAAAAATTGAGTTCTAATGGATATTTACCTCGCTCGACTTCCGCATTTATGTTGATTGTGCGCAACCTGAGCTCCTCATTTTCGTATATCATGCCACGTGATGACTTTCTGTCCAATCTGTAAATATTTTAAAAGTATTGAAAATGTTTTCCAATAGTAAAATTTCATATTTAAATTATAATTAATTGATAATAGCCAATTATTGCCTTTCATCTGTCAGGGGCTGCCATTGCGAACGTCTGCCGGTCAGCATTTCGCAACTATAATATCAAGTATGTCTATTCTATGTGAAATATATATATTTCTTATCACTATCTATAGAAGACATTTAATGGCAGATGATGCCTCAACGACTGCTGTAAGTCAACTGAATAGGGTAAATTCGGTTTCTAATGCGTTTTGCCTAATAATTGGGCATACCGTTGGCTCTATATTTGTGGCCTTTCAACACTCGCCGTTCATAAATAAATAATATAAAAGCGACGTAGACAAATAAATATATACCACGGATTTTTTCTATTTTGTTTGCTTGGAAAGCGCCGAATTTTCGATTTTAGCAAAAGACCTAAAATTTCAAATACCAAGCAATAAACTGGAGGTGATAGGCCTCATCTAGCTGGCAATAGAAGAAAAATAAAACGCAAACAAACTATAAATTACATAGATCTCAAAAACATAAATACGTTTTCTTTTTGTAGCAGATATATTTTGTGTATATATAACACCTTGCAATCAGATAAAACGCCTTAAAGAGTATGTTTTTATTCGATACCATTTCCTTTTCATGGATATAAACATTATTTCTGAGATCAAATTAAATCAATTAAAAGCTATGCCCAAATCCCAAATGATCCATAAAAAAGCCACTGCAAATTTTCCATAACTTACGCTTTTTATGTATTTCAAAGCAGATACGCGCGTGAATTTATTTTTGACACTGCTGTCTGAATATTTTTGAAAAACTGCCGACCTGTTAGACCAAGTGCCACCCGCCTTAAGCATGCTGATACCCTGTATGCGGTTCACTAAAGGTATATACCCCTTAAGTGTCACATGTACTACTAGCCAAGTTAAGCTAGCCTTAAGATTTAGATGGTTTTCTTATTTATTGTAAATAAAATCGGGTCAATAAAATTTCACACTTCACTATTATTATCAATTTAAAATAAAAGAGCCAACAAAATAAAAATACGCTCTATTTAAAGTTTCTGTATTGTACATCTTAGTCTATTTTTATAGGCAGCATATTTTTTGTCAAACACAAGAATTCAAAATAACTTTTGTAAGTAAAACAATCTGGAAGATAAAATACCATTGAAAAAACTAAAAAAAAAAATGTATCTGTAAGCTTTTGTTAAAGTTAACTTCACAGAAACATGTCCTAAAAATTCGAATAGCCATTGAAATATAACTGAAAAATCCAAACCAAAAATAATGTTGATCTAATATATTTAAAATAGAAAACAGATTGAATGAAAACATATTTTTAATATTTAAAAAACAACTGTATTTAACATAAGTTTTCTAAAGATATAGCTAAATTGTTTGATCTGATCGTTCATCATTTCAACGTAGTCTTATAAAGTATAAGAGTTCTACATTTAAGTTCACACGTGAACTAGAACTGATTCCGTTGCGGAACCACAATGTTTCAGCCCTGCAGTAAACATCTATTTTTGACTCTCGACTAAGAGTGAGGAGGCGAATGCGTGAGCGAAACGTGTACGAATACACAACCGAATCGATAAACTTATGATCGATAGAAGACGAAACGTTTGGCAGTTTTATTCATAAAATGCGATGTTGATATGCGGGAACGAAAGCGGGAAGCGTAAGAAAACAAACGTTTGCAGTGATTGGCCTGAAATACGGGGTAAACATTGTGTGTGAAACGTGTAAAATCAACTTGGACAATGTACATGACTCGATGATAAACAATAAACTTTATTTTTAGCTGCTGTTTCTGGGACGAGAATTGTTTATTTTACGATCGCTAAAGTGTATGGATATTAGAAATTTTAATGACTTTTAATATTAATCGATATAGTACGGCACAAGATCCAGATGTTCGTGACCAAAAATAAAGTACATCGAAAACGGTGAAACTTGGAGAAATTCAAGTATCAAGAAATTCAAGTGGAGGAAAACTCTTTTGCTTACTTTGCCGACTTCTCGGAGCGTTTGTTGCTCTTGCGACTGCGATCATTTTGTGTTCGAGTACTTTTCGCGCTTTTCATTTAGCTACACAAATATTTATACAAATTTTTCAAATTGCGACACAATTTTGTCGAGTTTCAGGGCGCATCCCAAACACTAATCCATACGACACGTGACCAACAAAATTAATTGGCTAAAATTTGTTTATAGTTGTTTAACATTTTTAACACACAAATTGGCTTTAAAGCAATATGAAAAATTAGATAACAAAAGAAAACTCAACCGCAACTAAGACGAAAAAATGTTTTTCGTACTGCAATACCGCACGATTCGGCTATGAACGGAAAACTGACAGTTGGGCGAGATCAGTTTTGCCCAAAAACAAACGACTACAACAACAGTGCAAAAGCAACAAACGAACACGCCAACGACTGGCATTGAATGCCGCCAAGAGCAACAAGCTCTGCCCGTGACGGCCACTGGTTCAATTTTTAATAAAAACTAAACGCCCGAGAAAAAAATACAACACAATGAAAAGGAAAAAGAAAACTGTGAAAAGTTTCATAAAGCAAATGCGGCGGCTAAATCTTAAAGGCACTACCAATATCAACAAATCATCGTTCTCAATGAAATGCGCGCAGCATGAGCAGCATGCTCAGAGATTAAATATGAAAAGAAAAACCCAGACATCAAATTTAAAGCCCAATATCGATCAGACAATGCTCTCTCTACATTTTATACATACATCAACATAAGTTTATTATATTATTATTCTTGCATCTCGACATTTAGGAAATTAAAAATTGCCTAGTGTTGAACTAAGTTTTAGGCTGGCAAACAATTTTCCAGCGAAAAGAAGTTGGAAATATTATTTCAAAAAAAACGTTTTTTAAAAAAAACATTAAATATTTATGAAAACCAACTTTAAGTTAATTTACAATTTTATTTTGCCTAACAATTTTTAATATAGTGTTGCTTATTGTACGAGTTGTCTTGAATTTAAAATATTAAAAAGAGAATATTTGTATAGCTCTTTTGACTTTTTTGTGAAGCATAAACTGGGCCTGATTGCCTATAGTGTTGATGAACGTTTTTGAAAGGGTATACAAAAGAGATTAGGCGTCAGAATTTGAACTTTTGACGTAGTCAGCGAGTTTTCAGCTGAAAAAAGCTTTTACGAATAATTGTGTATGTATAGAAATAAATACATAATGTAAATGTAAAAAATGGCATGTGTGCATATAAAACACAAAACAAAATCACCATAATTAAGAATTTTAAGTAGCTGAATTCAAATATATTTAAATTTTTAATAAAACCGATTAACATCGCTTAATTATTTATGTTTTAAGCATTTAATATTAATTATAACTACTGCAATAAGTATATGAGAATTTTTTGAGAATGCGTATTAATTTATGAATATGGTTTTGCTTAATATGGTTCGCAAATCTCATTTAGTTTTTTCCTTTTATTATTTTTGCTGTTTGCTTTGATTACATAGAAAATAAATTAAATTTAATCAAGCCATTAATCGGATTGGCCACCCGGTTTGGTTTGTAGCTGAAAGTGTTTTTGCCATTTACAATTTGATTACAAGAACCGAAACTACAACAAAAATTAATTTATTTTAACAATAAGCAGCAGATAATATAAATTACCAGCTGCACCGCAATTTCAATTAATTTTACAGCTCAGCCACTGAGTTGAAATTAAATAACATTGTAAATTGTTTAACCATTTTTTATTTAAATTTATTTATTTTCGTTTTTTGTATGCATTGGCTAATGATTAGCTGTGTAGCGTGCGGTGTACGCTGCGCCAAAAATGTACAGAAATAAGTATCTGAAATGTGTCATGGCGCTGACAGTGGCTATAAGTGGTGCAAAAAAAAGTATCTCGAACGCCCACACACAAAGGCAACCAATAATAAATCTTATGGGTATACGAAAGCAAAAGTACGACTATTTAACACAATGATCTGGCAGCTAAGATCAAATATATATTAAATACAGATACACTTTAATTGAATATGGGCTACTATAAACAAAGCTCATAAATATTAAATATTTGCGAGGGTTGGCTAATTAATAATCGATATAAGTGCCATCGCTAGCTGCTAAATCTGCTATCGATAATGTAATAATCAATCATATTTTTAGCTAGTTATTTATAGAATTACTTTTGGAAGGTCAACAACTTTTAGTTTAATTTTCTCCTGGGGTTTCTGCACCTGCATTATCAACAATAGAGTCCATTGGAATTTTGCCAAATTAGATATATTTTCTTTTTAGCTGCGACTAAGTTTTTGCTGGCCCTCGATATATATTAATTTCAATTTTTATTTAAGATAAATGTAAAGTTCAAAGGACGGCCATAAATAATATTTTCCCACATGTTTTTGTTTATGCAAATGTGTGTATTTAAATTATTTATAAGCTATTAAAAAATTAGCTGAGGATATGCGAGCCAATTAATTGTCGACGCAAAAGAGTATATTAATTTTTTCCTCTTTTTTTTTGTAAAACTCGTGCCAATTTGTTGCTAAGCTAAACGCGACTGTCATTCTTCTTGCTTGTTTCTATTGTTTACTCTGACATTAATTTGACGCAGACAGTTTAATCTTGAGTGATAATATTTTAATATTTGTTTTAAGATGGCGTTGAAATGTTTATTTAATAAATTAATGTCATTATTTTGAGATATGGAAGACAATGGCAATCGAACTTTATAATATTAACAAGGTATGAATATATTACAATTTAAACTTGAAAATAAAAATTCTTATAAGCTATATAAAGGGGGAAAATCTCTAAACAGTAAAATTAATACTTTTAGCCAGTTTAAAAGTTTGACTTTTAAAAAAATACGTAAATATTTCAAAACATGTTCGTAATATAAGAGATCTGCACTAAATCAACTGCGCATGATCCTTAGAAAAGCTAATGAGCTTCTTTAGAGATTTTTGATCTCTCTCTTGGTATCCGCAGAGCTTTGCACTGCTTGAAAGCTCGTGCGATCGGTGGTCTCTCAGCCGTTGGCAATTCGAATTCGAAGTCTTATCAACGATTGGTATTAACTTATAGATTGTATGGATATATTACCTGGTATTTAGCTTATAGTGTGCATGACGTCTTCGTTCTCGGAGCATAGTCGTGCGTTAGTTTTCCGCATATGAAAGAAAAACCAGCAAACAAAAAAGGCAAAAAAATACACATAAAGTAAAAACGAACGGAAAAACGCAAGAAAATCAACAGCAAAAAACAACACAAATTGTACACAAAACAAAACACAACACAAGAAAACAAAAAAAAAAAACCACGACAACAAAAATAGAGAAAATTATTTTCGTTTGTTGTAAACGTGTAAATGTCGACGTGTGTGTAATTTTGTGTGTGTTTCCTCTTCTTCGGTTTTCCTACAATTCTAAATTTTCGTTTACTTTGTTTATAAATACTCGAGAGCGTTGTGTTTATTTAGATAAAGTCAAAGTGTGTAAGCGCATGTTGAATATTCGACAAAAACAATACAAATAGAGCTCAATGAAAGCATTGTGAGGCGATATAATTGTGAGATAAATGAGAGATAGGCGAATTTTACAGTTATTGCAGCTAAAGGCTGCACTTTAAGGTTAAGCAAAACTTTCCAGACAAACCCACACACACACATACGCACACACATAAAACCTAATGTGTGGCATATTAATGATTGCTTTAATATCTTGATGTTCAATGACATTCTCGAGGACCTGTCTGCCTCACACACAATGCCCATGTGACAGCATATAGATATGTGTATATAGTAGACGTATATAAGCATATTCAAATGCGAACTACACGCACAGACATCGCACAAAGCATTTTTCGAACAGAGCCCCCCAACAGCAACAACAATAACAACAACAACAGCAAAGGGGCAGACAGCAACACGCAGGGTGGTGGGGTGGGTGTGTAAGGGGTGTTTGATGTTGTATAGCATTTTATTCAAAGGGTCGAAGCAGCAGAATTATCTGCCAAGGCAATTGATTTATCGATCAAGTTGTCAAGTGCTCATTGTCATCATTCAAACAGTATTTACATGTGTTACAATCGAGACCAGATCCTTGAGAGTCTCCGACAAACGCCTGCAGCAGCTCAAGTGAACTAATGAAACTGGTTTGGTAGGGTATTCAGCATTAAGGTTAACAGATTTCCAATAGACAGTTGTCCACATAAATTATTTAAAAGGGACTTCAGAAGATTTTGTCATTGAGCGCACGTCAAGAAGTTGTAATATTAATCAGGGGAATGGCTTTTGAGATCTGAAGAAATAGGTCAATGAGTGGCGTGTATAGATAATTTATTTTATTTTGCATTTTGAAGTTGCCATTTAACAACTTTTTAAAGGAAACCTATAAATTAAAGACATTTTTCTATATTCATTGGAACTGAAAAATATATTGCCTAAAATTTTTTTTATTTATTATTTGTTAAATAACAGTTACAGTTCAAAATATAAGATATTTGTTTTTAGAGTATCAGCTAGTCGTGTATATTTAAGAAATGTGTGTTTATTTATAAACTTACTCAGTATCGTAATAAGAACTCATAAATATAAACACACGTCTATTTAATTAAAAGCTATTTTTCGTGGCTTTTCTATGGGACGAGCAATTAGCGGGCCGTATATGAAAAGTGTTCGATTAAATTTATGAAGAATTCGGCTTATTACTCGAGCACTTGGGCATGCTATGCATACTTAAAATAAGTGGATCATAAATGGAATTTTAAAAATATTCATTTCGTACACCGGCACTGAAATAAGAGTGTGTGTATAAAAGAAGAAGACGACCGAACGCGGAGCCGAGTGCGCTGACAAAGATACAGCTGCAAATGCAGATAAAGATACAAGATACAGATACAGAATGAGGCGGGGGGCGGGCACAGGTTGAACGCGCACGGAACGGGCCAACGGATACGTTGTGGCCTGGCAGGCACGCGACTGCTGACTGCACCACTGCGTCTGGGGCAACCACTTCGCCGCATGCCGCACGGCTTCCAAATTCGCTGTTGTTGTTGTTTTTTGTGTGTGTTTCATGTTAAATAATTGCGTATACATTTTATTTGCTGTTGTTAGGCAGATACGGTTATGGATATGGCAAGAGGGGGTAGCCAGGGGGAAGGGGATGGGGGCAGTCGCTGCATACGGCGTGCCAATTCACTGACGAAATGTGCGTGCGCTTCCAAGACAACATTTACATCCATTCGTTGGACGAACTACAAATTGAGAGCAAAACCGTAACGCACAAAACACCAGGAAAAAAAAACGTGAAAGAACAGAAATCTGCCGGATGTCGAATATTAAATACCCTTGCATAGAAGATATGCGCTACATTTCTATAGAAATCTTTATATAGATAACTGTGTTTTGACCGATTGTTTCTATTTAAAGCTAAAATATACAGTAATTCGATGTCGGCAATATTTTGCTTCTATGTAAGGATTTGATATAAGTTTCATAAGATTAGTTTTAGAACTGAGAAACTACTATTACTTACAAATATACATAAACTGATAAGATACTGATCAAGAATATATATTCATTATGATCTCCGAATTTTCAGACAAATATTGTGATATACCCTCTGCAAGGGTATCACAACCGAAACTTTTTGTGTGCGTGGCCAAAACCGAATGCACAGCCAAAATCTAAGCAAATAAGCCAACAAAAAAACTCAGTTGTTGTTGTTTATGCTTTTTTGTGATTTTCCATTGGCCTGTTGCCCGCTGCATTTGCCTTTTACAGGCCAGTCTCTTTATATCGTCTGGCACATTGTTTTATGCAAAACTTGTTGAAAAATCGGTTCAAAAAAGCAGCCGCTCATAAATACCCATAAAGATCATGAAGTGCCTGCAGTTCGAGTTATTTTTTTTTCTTCGAGTTTTTAATAGGCAACATATGCCTTTTATAATGCGACGACTTAAAGAGGTGTGAACGAAGCGGGGGCGATAGTGTCGCCTGAATCTGGGATCTTTATTCGACGTAATCATTAATTTTATAGTTTTTCTACGACTTCTGGCTTCCAGGCACTGGATTACAGCTACACATAAATAAACAAGTTTACGAGCAAAGTTTTCAGAATGGATTTGACTTTTTCAAATTATAATTTATAGCTCATCTACATTGATATTTCCAGTAAGCAAAAATAAGAGCTAATAAATTGATACAAATTAGAAAACTCAGAAAATGTTATAAAAATTTAGAACATTTATAAGGCTTATTTTTATTTTGAGAATGGCCTTACTTGACCTCTAACGCTCATAAGCTTGAGCCGACTTTTATTATAGATAACAGTTTTAGGCTTGTAAGTAGATTTAAAATTTAAAATTAAAAAAATTTAAAAATATATTTTTTTTAATATATATGTATATGTATATGCATTTCTAGTGATCTGCTCAATATGATAAAGAATTTTAATTCTTCACATAAATTCCTCAAATACATTTCAAATAGTCGCTCATTGGCGCAACGCATTTATTTATTTTAAATGTGTCAGCATTTGTTGTTTTTAACTAAATTAGATTCTTGCCAAACAAATGGTCTGTTTATATTTTGCGGCCGTCTAGCTGTGGACACATGTCTGGCCGAAAAGGTGAGTGCTAAAGATCAACCGGAATCTATTTTGGCCTCGCACTCACACGAATCTTCGATACGACGCTGAGTCAGCTGTAATGTTGGCCAACATTCCAGTTGGCCGACTAAATGTGCATCAAAAAGCGGTGTAAACAATAAGTATGGAGATTTTCTGCGCCATCTGCCGACAAATTGTTCGAATGATATTTACAAGTGCGGGGTAACACTTGCTTGGCCTTTGCCTTTGCCTTTATCCGTTTTTCGAGCTGTTTTGTAAATATTTCTTCCAAAATAAAAACAATGCGTCACACCGTTTGGCAGTGCTAATTGAAGCGATCCAACTCAAAGACATTAAAAACGGCCTAGAATGGCTACTTCTGTTGGGGCAAATGAATTTTAAATACCCTTGAAATGTATCAGCTTGGCTTTTGTAAACTTTGTCATCAAACTTAGGAGGAAAATTTTAATGTAAATCAACTTCATTTTGGTTGGATTGATTTGACGTAACTATATGATTTAGTAGCCCGACATTTAACGGTTTTTAATCAGCTATCTATCTAGCTAGCTTTTAAAAGGAGTAAAGAAATGAATAAACAGAATCAGCCAAGTATTTGCTCTTCAATCAAAATAAAAAGCTCACATTAAAGAAATATATAAAAATTCTTAATAGGTTTTTATCTGCCTTGCTTTAAGAGTTACATACTGTGTAAAAAATGAGAATACCCTATGCTACACAAACGCAGAGGGATATTGTTATGAACAATCAATGCGATTTTTGGCATCGACTTCCTTTTGGGGGTGCAATCAAGGTAGCGGAAGCAAGATCAATTTAATTATCCCAAAAATTAGCGTAGTTCGCCAGTCGTAAAATCATATACGAAACCGTTGTTTCCTTTATTCTACATCTTTGTTTTCTTCTTTCTGTTGTTGATATTGAAAATCAGCAGGGAAATATTGCTAGCAGGGGAGGGGGAGGGTTCAATGTTCCGATGACGCTTTTTATGAGCGCAAATGAAATGCAAATAATAATATTTCAAGCGTTTTCAATTTTAATTTCATTCGCTGCTAATTGTATGAACCAAATTGAAATATATACTCGTAGTCGCGCGTAGTATAAATATGTTTTCATTAATTGCATATATGTATCAAATAAATGCACATATACATATGTATATGTGGAAAATTTGCATAAACAGAATGGTGAAGCATATTGCCATTAACAACAACACAAAATCAATCCACTGACCCAGTCGACAATTTGGGCCTAAAGCTAGAATAATGTGCTGCCCAATTAAAATGAAATTCAATAAATTTTTTCTTTGATGCTAAAGACAAATTTATGCGACCGACCAAACAATCTGCCAGACGAGGCCGTCATTTAATTAGCCGCATAATAAATTCATTGGAAAACTGTGTGGCCAAAATGAACCAAAAAAAGAAGGAATTAATTTTTAAACGATTTCAAGTACATTTTACGGCGTAATTGAAATAAATCGCAAAGCCGTAATGCTTTTAAGCAATGCCTCGGTCAGCCAATAATTGAAGCGCTTGGCATGAAAACGGAAAAAAACAAAACCACAGGTGAAACTTTTTATTGTCCAAACGTAATGCCAAATGCCAATACCCTCAAAAATAACTGACAGTCTATGCATAAATTTTAAATGTAATTCCATGCGTTGCTGTCACTAAGAAACTCCTTTTTCTTCTGTCCGTTTTCTTTCCACTCAAAAAACTTCATCGATTTCGACTATCAATACCATTTTGGTCATGGTCAGACACCTGGATTGATTCTGATTTAAAATTTCATTATCATTTTTTTTAAGCATGGTTTCATTTTTGCATTAATTCTGCTTTTAAAAGCTACATTTTTTTTTGGTTATTTAATTTTCAATCCCTACTTTTCTTTTGAGGTAAAACAAAAAATAAAAAACAATTTTGTCATGAAGTTCCGGTTTGAAATATTGCTTTAATAATAATTGCTTTAATGCTGAGTGTGTGTGTGTGTGAAAATTGGTTTAATTAACTTTGCGCTTGCAAAATGAAGTCTGGTGTTTAGCGGTAAATAATTAAAATAATTGTGTTGGCAACTCTGGAGTTTGCGAAATTTAGCCTTTAGTCAATTTGCGTTTACAGACTTGCAATGGAATTTCGTGTATTTAAGCTAAATACAGACGCTCGAGTAGTTCACGCTGGATGTGAGTGTGTTGTGTGTGTGTGCGTTTCTGTGTGTGTGTGTGTGTGATGAACTATGGTGCAACCTACTTGCTTTTGTCGGCGATGAGCTTTGCGTTGATTTCCGCTGATTGTTGTCGCTGTTGTCGCCGTTGCTGCCGCTGGCGCGTCCGCTAATTAAATTGTCATCCAAAGAAATGCCGTCGAGCCAATGCATGACATTATTTCAATAAGTAAGACTCAGGCGCGGCACACACACACAGATGGAGGCAATGGGAGAGCGAGCGAGAGAGAGGGGCATATGTGGACAGACAGGTAAATCACATTTCAATTGTATTGAATTGATAATTCGCAAACGTTGACACTTCTTCTTCTGCTTCACAGACACATTCTTCACATTTTCCACGACTTTTCCATTTGACTGACGCGACAATAATAACTCAAATTCGTTGTGCCCAGCAACAAGTCGTCTGTCGTCCGTTCGGCTTTGACTTGCCGCTTTTCCGTTTTGACTTCTCGCGTCGTCGTCTACTTTGTGTATTCACTTGCAGCACGCATACGCCCCGTGCGCCCGCATAATTAGCACATTGCACTTTCAACACTTTCTTTCTGCTTTAGTTGTTGTTGCTTCACTTTTTATTTTATTTTTATTGAGGCGCTGCACACACGCAATATATTACTTATTTCCAGTTGCACATTTGCTCTGATTGCGGCAGCTGCAATTGCATTTCAATTAAAACCAAATATATTTTTACAGCTTAACGAGGCACAACAACAAAACGCAATGCGACGCGATTTTTGCTCGATAATTCCCATCGATTTGTGTACACACATATATATAGATAGGTTCTGGCTGCGACTTGTTGTTGGCCCGCTGGCTAACCGGCTGCTTCTGCTGCTGACTCTGACTGACACGCCGGACGCTGACCGGACTACGGCTACGGCTACGGCTGCGGCTGCGTCTGTGGCACATTTCCAATCGTTTCGCACGTTATTGTTTCCATTCTGTTCGATATTTGTATTTTCTTGTACTTTTGTTATTCCCCCACATACACATACACACACAGTTCTTTTTATGTATTAGTTTGCCTCAATTTATTGTACCTTTTTTTTGTTTTTGTGTTTATTTTATACACGTTCGAAATGTTTTCTAGTATTACGCTAAGCCCCCTAGCCGCACCTAGCCCCGCTTCTAGGAAGGCCAAAAGGCCGACAAACCCGCAGACAGCTCTCCTTCCTTTTAGACATGTTGGGACATAAACATACAAATTAGCATTTGGGCCTGCGTATGCTTTGAACGGAACTTGGCTCTAGGGCCCCACATACTTTGTAATTCCGCGTATTGTGTGGGAATTCTACTGTATTTTTTTACACATATTTTTATTTGTATTTATTTGTTTTAGATAGAACTCGAACCTGTTTGATTTCACATGGTATTAATCATTCGATGGGTCTCGCTCTTAAATGTTCTTCAAATAATTAAAAATTACCACAGCGCGGATTATTTATGCAAAAGCCAGCGTCTATAAATAATGCCCCAGCAGTCGACTAATGATGAATGATCTTTAAAGATCGGAAAACAGCACTTTGTTCGCTATAGGGCTAATAACTAAAAATTAATTTGATTTGCTGCATTTTATTTCGCACATCATAACTTGAGAGCGCGTTGTGGATATGTAAACCAAATGGGAAAATTCAAAATAATAAATAAATTCTAACAGAATTTACCAAAAAAAAGTTATTGAACAGCAATTTGGACTGTGTTTGTTCAACGCAAAATCTCAAATAAAATTTTAGTGAAAATGATATAAACGTGTAATTTATGACATACAGCACACAAAATACTTTGTTGCATGAATTATGAATGTTACTGCGGATACCCTGTAGGAGTGTTTGCATGTTGTATTTTCATCTAATATTTCTTCACTGATAGGAAATACACTTTAATATATATGTACTATATAGGATTCAAATAAAATATATTTATTTCGACCCCTTTTTCCACGCATGAATATGTTTTTAAATTTCAAGATCTGACAACAGAGTAAACGCTAGTCGAGCACTGTTAACTGAGGCCCGTTTGCTTGTTTTGATTTGACAATTTAGTAGGGCGGAAATGTTAGAAAAATGTTGAGCTTGTTTGATATTAAAAAATCCTAAAAATTCTTCGCTTTAGATATTTAAATTAAAATGAGAATATCATTTTGTTCAACACAAACATAATTTGTTAATTATATTCAACATTTTTTAGGCATTACACATTTCAAGACAAAGCTAAAATACCCTCTGCAAGTGTATAAAATCATTTCCAGAGATTTTAAACATAATATGCTCCGCAATGGCATTACAAATGATGCGCTGTAAGATTTGATATTTAAACATAATTAATGCAGTCATCTATAGCTGGCTTTATATATATACGTGTATAAATCTATATAGTGCCTAGAGGGAATGGCTTATAACCACTGTGCGCTTAATGGCGGCACGTCAACAATTAACGAGCTGACAGCCTGTGACTGGCAGTGATTGAAAAACCATTTTTGTAATTTAAAACCAATTGTTAATAAACTCGCAATGAGTGCAGCTAGACGCAATAGCTTTAAGTTAATTTAAAAAATATGTATATTTCGTTGTTCTTTTTAAATGTTTAAATAAGTGCACACACACACACACACTTGGCACTTTAGCTTGGCCTTCGGCGGGCGTTTAAAATTGTTGTTTTGTGATTTGAAATTAAAGTCGCAAATTGATTTATTATTACACAACAGAGACGTCACTCTGGCCAACGACTGGCTGCACTTGTGATGCGACGTCAATTGGCCAACTGCACTTGGCCAGCACGGGATTTTTGCTTTTGCATATTGAAATGATAAACGTCGCTTGCAATTTCCGCGCTCGCACGATATGTGTTTTTTTTGGCGCCCATTGCTTATTTACATTTCAATCAGAAACAACAACAACAGCACGCACTCTATCTCGCTCGCACAATGGCCTAGCTCTCAGCCAATCTGTCAGCATCGATCGCGCCACGCGGCGTATGAGCGATTTTTCTTGTTTTTTCGCCAGCAGCCAAATTTGGGGCATTCGACGCGTCCGCCGCGTTTGAAAGACCGACTTACTCTGCAACCAACTGCATGTGCTCCTAACAGCTGTCTTCCAGGCAGCCTCATGAGTGTGTTTGCGTGTGTGTGTGTGCCGTGTGTGTTGTGTGTGTGCGGGTGTGCGTAGGCCGCAAATGAGGCGAGACAACGCAGACAACATGAGTCGAAGATGGGGTGTGTGTGTGTGTGTGCAGGTTACGTTCCCTTCTATTCCGTTCTGTTTCATTCTATTTTGTTCTTGTCTGAGGCCTTTTGGCCCTGCCAACCCCTCCCTGCTGTGCGTTGTTGTTGTTGGAAAATTAAAAGAATCAAAGGCAACAGCAAAGAGCGAAATTAAGTATTTAGTTGTAGTACGAACGAGCACTCTATGCAGTATCTATCGCAGCTAGACATGCATTCTGCATTCTGCTCCTCTTGCATCTTGCAGCAAGGGAGGGGAGTAAAGGAGAGGGTTAGCTACAGCAGACAACGGCAGCAAGTGTGTGGTAGGCGGCTCATTGGCAATACTTAAGTTAGAGTGAGCCAAAATGTGAAAGAAAGGGCTGTGGAAAATAGAATTGGAAGAAACTGTTGAAGAGT
Organism: Drosophila colorata; assembly: GCA_035041545.1. Taxonomy (NCBI): domain Eukaryota; kingdom Metazoa; phylum Arthropoda; class Insecta; order Diptera; family Drosophilidae; genus Drosophila; species Drosophila colorata. Next base: position 1,522,217 of record JAWNLD010000077.1, read on the forward strand.
AGAGGCTTGAAGGCAAGAGTATTTAAATGGACAGTTTTCAGAAGACAATTTTTGATTTCTCTCTTTTTAAGGGAAGTATATATAAAATTTATTCTATCTATTTCAATAATTATATTAAGAGAGAGAAGAGAGAGAATATTGAATATGTGATATATTAATAATTATATATTAAATAGGAATAATTAAGAAAAAAAAGGCATTTTTACTATAAAAATAGTATCGATAAATTCAAATTGAATTCGTTTTCAAAGTACAATAAGGATATAACAATTATAAAATTTAAAAGAAAAATCGCATAACGAATTAGTCTAATTTTTATGGAATTCTGGTGTACTACAATCCACATAAGTCCCAGAGATGGAACAGATGTAAATTTCTAGTAATTAATAAATTTATATTGTGCTGATTTGGTCCACTCCAAAGAAAAACGCTGGCGGTTTTGCGTGTAAGCGTCTCAGTGTCTGCGTGTGGGTTTTATGTCAAAGCTGAATGAAAGCAGAGTGAAAAATAAAATGTATAAGAGTCTCATTGCCGTGCCGAGATAATATGCATTGTTTAATGGCAAGAAAAGGAAGAAGAAAACAGTATAAAAAATAATAATTAAAGAAAATATAAGGGATGGTGAATGATGTAACGGATATTGGCCATGGGGTTGTCAGCAAGTATGAAATTATACAACTATTATAAAAATGTGAGAAATATGTAAAGTGAAAGAGTTAAGCCAAAGAAAAGAAAATAAATAAAAAACTTACGACAGTGGCAATATTATACAATTGACAAGCAGTTAGGCTAGGGTAATATGATTGCCACAGTGTTATATATTATGATTTAATTTATTACAATAAGTTTAAGGAGAATATTAAAAAATTCAAAAAATATTTATAAGTTATTTTTGTACTACTTTCGTTAATTTTGAACTGTGATTAAAAGCCATTTTTAAATTTTCTTAGCTTGAGTGGCAACTCTGCTTGGCAATGATACCCATACACGGAATTGTGTATTTGCTGCATATATTATTTAGTCTTTTATTATATTACTTGCACACACGCCTGCCTGGTACTTTCGCACGGGCGTAACCCATTTCCTCGGCCTTGCCACCCCTCTGTACTTGGCAACAAAGTAACAAGTCAGCGTGCAGCACTTCCAGCACGCAGAGGGCCAAAGGAAGCACCCAGCACAATTAACACGTCATCGATGGAAGCACAATCTGAAATCGGGCCTTGTCTTGCGTCGATTATCTTATTGGAAACGAGACTCAATATACATACAAATTGCTGGATACTATATACATACATATATATAAATATATATAAGGCCGTATAAATGGGGTGTACGGTGGGAGCCGATATAAATTATTGTCTTCGATTGCTTTAAAGTGTTGTCTGTGGAAAGGCACAGGGGACTCGCCATTAAAATACATTCATACGAATATTTCTTTGGTAGAATCCGATGCACAAACAACAATATATATATATATATACATATATATAGAGTGAGAGAAAGGGAGATAGACGGCGCCGCCCACTTGCAATATTTATTGTTTGTTTGGGGACACTGTAAAAGCATAAACTAACCTTTGATGCTGCCTTCTGGAGGGGAGTTGCCAGACACAGCCAAACATAGCCAGACTCGGCCGTATGCATTCCAATTATTTATTGTGTTGCTCATACGCAGCGTGCGCCAAATTTAATTTAGTTTTCTTGCCGATTTTTTACTGGCCAACCGCAACAGCACATGTTTTTAAAGGAGTTGTTTGTTTTGCTCAAGCCAACAACGGCAAATACCCAAAACAAAGACAAGTAAGTTGCAGTCGGGTGTAACCTATGGCGCAATACTTGCTCACAGCTTAAATTTCTCTAGCTTCTCTAGCGGCGAAAAAATTGCGTTCATACGGACAGACGGACGGGTAACAAGATGGACATTACGCAAGCCCAATATACTCTTTTCAGTTTGTGAACAAGAATAAAAAATAGTTTATTTAAATATAATTTCTGCAGCTGTGAGTTTTAAGTTTTTCTTACCTGTTGTCAGTTGAGCGCCGTTCAAAAGTTATTTATTTATTTTTTTCTTTTTGTGAAAATTGAAAGCAATTTGCGAATGGCAACAAGTGCACTCTGAACTCTTCGTGCGCCGTTAGCATTCAACTTGCAACGCCCCCGTCGCTGCCCCCGCTGCCAGCCTTTGGTTTCGTTTTATGGAAGTGAATGGGCGAATGGATATTGAGAGTTGGTGCTCGGCACAGTTTCGATTATGTTTGATTACAAAGGTCAAGAAGCGGTAAGTGCAGTTCGTTTTTGGCATCGAGTGGCAGCTCTTCAACATAAAATTTATTTAATAAGCTAAAGAGTACAGAAAATAAAGGAGCTTCGATTGGTTTCCATTTGTATTAAATGGTTCATTTGAATAAGTGGCTGAGCAAAAGTTCATTCAAAGGATAAGGGGTTGCTTAGGGTGGTTTTTGATATATATAGTGAATACAATTGTGAAGCTTACAATTATTTTTTAAAAGTCAGTAAAAAGGCTTTAGAATCATGAGTGTGCCTATTGACAAAATACATTACAAAAAGTATAGCAAATAATTAAAAAGGAAATTTAATCTAATTTAATCAAATTGTAGAAATGGGTAATAGACAAAAAAAAAGATTATGAAAACAACTAAAACTGATAAATAAACAACGAAAAATAGACTCTATGAAGGGGAATGAACAAAGGGCTCTGAAGAGATACAAAATTAAAAAATAAACTATGATGAAAAAAAAATTATTATTTTTATATTATTATATTAAAACGTAGGTTAACAATTAAACAACATGATACTTTTTTATATCATCCTTTGTTTTTTAATTTATTATAAGCAAGAATACTATTACATATAAATGGCAATTTAAGCTGCTTTTAAGTGGAAAAAAATGACTAAATATCAACGAATGTTATAAAAAGTATAACAAAAACTCTTTTGCCTTTAATCTTAAACAGCTTCCATGTTTGCCATTGAATGTAAACCTCCGCTAAAGAAAACAACCGAAAACACAGTACTTAAAAAATAATGACCTTTTAACTGTTTGCTTTATCCGCAAGACTTCCGCTTGATTATTGCATTACAAACAAGAAAGAGTCAAATTTGAAAGCAAACAGCTAAAGATGAGAAATTTTCATTTCTATTTTTGTTAAAGCACAAACATATTATTAACAATAACTTCAAAGGCAATTATCATTAATTGTTATGGCCATTTAAATTTAACGCATCATTAACGGGCAACAACAACGAAATTCCGCCGAAAGCTCGGCGCTGCACACAGTTTATAGCAAACCGGCGAAACGCTACGGGAGCTTTTTCTCGTTGAGGCCGACAGGAAACAGCTTTTGGCTCTTAAGAGCGAGAGAGAGGGAGAGCCAAGTTAAGAGAACGTGGCGTTGGTGAAACTTTTGTACGCTCTTCGTACGTTGTGTAAATTGTATTGCCTGTTTTTAGGCGCCTGTCTTAAAAGGCGCGTGATTTACGCCACGTCCAACGTACCCGCCTATTTGAAGAATTTGGCATCTGGACGCTATGACAAATTTAATTACCGGCTGCCTGTTTGCAATTGATAACCCACCAAGTTCAATGAATCGTTTAAAATTGATAGCCATTAAAATTTCTGGCATGCCTGCGCATTAATCACACTCTAAAATATTTCCCAAGGTCAGCGGGCTCTAAACAGGTATGGCAACACCCAAAAAGTTTCGGTACACAAAGAGTGCATGTCATACTTTCAAAGGCCAACTAATTAACGGGTTTGCACAGCAGCAGCAACAATTTTGAACGGCAGTTTCGAGGAATTGACTGGGGAGGCTCTGTTAAAAAGGAATTCTTTAGGAGCTAATATTTAACTAGGCGTTTTTGGTTTGGGCATATGTATATTAACTGTGATATCAAAAGTACAGGTTGGGGCTAGGTTTTTTAATTTATTTACAGTCAAAAACAATTTCAAGCTCCCCTTGCCTCAAAATATTTTAGATATTTGATATCTTATGATAACATTTTTAATTATATAATGTAAATATGGGATATATATATTTAAAGAAAAAGTTATTATATGATATCTTTACAAGCTTAATTTGTATTTACATTTTAGAAAACTATTACATAGCTAAATATATCCAGCCGAATAAAGGTTTTAAAAAACCCAAAAGTGTGGCGAAGAACCCATCTAAAGTTCCGATACTAATAGAATGTTTAGCGGAATAATCTTATATCCAACTTTAATTAGTTTCATAGCTAAATGCCTGTCTAAATATAGATTTTAATATTCTAATTGTTGAATAACTTCTCAAATGTAAACAGTTCTTAGCTCCATTCAAGTCTAGCTAATAGATTTATATAGAAGCTGACAGAAGGGGCGAAATATTTACCCTACATGAGTACACAAATCAGGTACACGTGTTATTAGCAGACACTGTCCGGCGGGCAGGTGCAGGAGCAGCGGCAGGAACAGTGTCTCAGGAACATTTGCCAGTAGCAGCTGTCAAGTGTCCTGAATAATTTATGAATTATTCGCAGCTGCGTGTTGCCTCTGCTCTGTTGCCTCCTCCTGCACCGGTCGAGGGACGAGGAGACAGCAGCACATGAAGAGTAAATTAATTTCAAATTGCCAGGGGGAGGGGGAGCGGTTGCAGTCTGCAAGCTAAACCAATTATATATAAGACGTGAAGCTAAAGTATTTCGTATTGTGTATATCGCACCAATATCGAGTTGATTCCGTTCGCACCCTCAATTATGGCACTTTACGGACGTCGTCGCCGCTAAACTCAATTGGAAATTTGCGCGCAGCATTTTCTTTATTTTCACGTTATTATAGTCTGCTGCGTGCGCTGTCCAGAAACGGGGTCCGCGCCCGGGTCCGTGTCCTGCCCCGGGATCTCTACACAAACACGTTCACTCGTGCGTGCATTTTCCACCCTTTTTTTTTCCTTGCAGTGGGTTCTATAATTTTGTCACGATATTTGTAATGCAGACAAGTATCTAAAGGCATAGGATATATATATATATATTTCTAATCAGAAAATGCGATTCTAGGCCAATGTTATGAAATTTCGTGCTTCTTTTTGTTACAGGAAGTACATATATCTAAGTGGGCCGGCTTTGATCACTATATCAAATATTATCTGAATCACACTACTATACATATAGCTTCCATAGGAACAATCGGTCGAAAAAAGTTTTTGTATGAAAAACGTTTTTCTTTTCAAAGCTATCATACAGAAACTCCGCAATCGGAAGCCTCCTCAATATCACCAACATCGATCTTCTATATAATATAGCCCCAAATAGGAGCAATCGGTTCACTATGGAAACAAGGGGGCATTTTCTGCATATCTGCAAGGGTATTTAAGCTTCGTCATACGAAATTACCCGTAATATCCCGTTTACTTAGTGCGATTGCTTTCAGCGGCGGGTGTGAGTGGGTCTTGGAAGCTTCTGGGAATGCCAACAAGTGGCAATGACAATTGAATCTGCCAGCAATCAAATTCACATGAAATCCACGTTATTGACTGTGCATTTGTTGTGCTTGTGGGGTGCAAGAATTTCGAATGTACTTCAAAACAGTTGATTATGCATAAATTGCTCTTTATGAGTACTTAGCAGCGATAAAACTGAATGCAATTTCGACAGGCGGGAATTTCAGCAGTGCTGTAAAACATAAAACGTAATAAGGATTAAAAAATACCAACAGCTATCGATAGCATAAGAACTTAATTTGTGCCGTTTAATTTAATATGCAATATTTAGTATACATATATATTTTGTGGCCATTAATCAACTCAGGGCTTAGCAAAAATTACAATCAACAACTTTGAAAATTACGTTAGCATAATCAGCATTAACTAGCTTTTGCCTAGAATGAGCGCCAGTTGAGAGTACGGCTTAGGGTTTTTCGTCTTTGTTTTTAAAATGATTAGCCGCGTTACAAAGACTTAGCCAAGAAAATGACAACAGCAAACGACTTGCATGAAGTGCCATCAACTACAACAACGACGACAACAACAACAGAAACAACTGTAAATGTTGCCATGGCATAAGGACGAGAAAATTCTTTTGTTTTCCTTTCATTAAGGCAGCAACAATGTATGAGCAGGCTACTAATTGCAATCAAGATAACTTCAACTTGTTGCAGCACTGCTGCTTCCTCTTCTTCTGGCACGTCTTGCATCGGCAAGAAAACTCGCATCAGCATCGACAAGTGGAAACGTTAAAAGACGTTGTTCATGATGAGCAGATAATTAATATTTAAATTTAAGTTTAAGCAGTTTTTTACACTCTACTCATTGTGGTTGATTGTTTGTATCTAATGTAGCAGGGCCAGAATTTTTTACCTAAGAAATAAGATATTATTTTTTTAGTGTATATATTTTTGCCATAGGTTTTTGAGTGTGTTTAATATTTTGCTTATATCTTTTGTATAATTAATATATACTATATCAAAACCTGTTCTTTTTTTAGATAACTGGAAAAAATACCTGGATCTATAATTATATACATGTGAGTTCTATGCTAGATTATTATTTTATTATATATTGTAGTGTTTATTTTATAATTTAAATTTAAATGATAAGTAAACACAAATTGTTTCTCTACACGCTTAAAACTATAAAAGGTTTATTTAAAACCTTAACGACTTGACCAAAATTAAGGGGAAAAAAGTAGAAAAAGTATAAAGTCCAGTGGGAGAAATGTAAAATATTTTGAAGCCAGAAGCTGGGCAAACATCAACAAGCAGTCGACGCCAAAAGCCAAATGTCCTTTTTATTACCTTTGTCAAATGCACAAATAGCTGAAATTCACAGCGCTTACAGCACCCAGCCAACCACCACCTCCACCCCCAAAGCAACCCAACAAATTTACACATTTTGTTGTAGGCAAAAATCCGAAAAAGAAAGCGAGAGATTGAGAGGTGTAACCGACTGCACAATACTCGTTCACAGTATAATAAGATTGCGTTCAAACGGATAGGATAGACGGACATTTCACACACCCAATATGCCCAATTCACTTCGTAAATGAGTATAAAAAGTAGACGAAAAAGGGTAATGCAAAAGGTAGACCCAACTTGGGTCCTTTGCTGCTCCAATTTCGGACTGCGTGCGGCTGCTCAGCCAAATATTCAAACGTCTAAAAGTATACAATAAAATATTATATCGTAATAAAAAGCAAACACACGGCAACGACTGGAATAGCAGGAAATTGTAGAGGGGAGCGGGCGTTGGGGGGGGGGGGGGTCGTTATCATGCGATTGAGCAATACTTTTCGTGTAATATTTCCTGAGCCTGTCGACAGGATGAGAGGATAAGAGTTGCCTGCGCTTGCCCCGCACACACAAACACACACACATTGGAAAATTGTCGCAATGCCTCAAGATTTATAGCAGATTTATCGACGGCTTTAGCGGGTTCTGCAGCTGCTGCTGCTGCTCCTGGCCGTAGCCATTGTTTTAACAAGCTGTTTGACATGTGCATATTACGTATACGCACCAGTGGAGTGCTAAACGATGTCCTTACCACGCTCAACGAGTTTACTTATCGGCCCAGGATCTACAGTATGAAGGTAGCATGCGTTAAGGGGTATTGTGTACCTTAAATAACATAGTTTAAGTACATTTCCGTAATACCATAACTATCTGATAAAACTAAAAGAGAATGTTATCGGTTAAGTATGCCATATATATAGGTTTGTCTGGAATGTACGCAGGGTCAGATAATCATGTGGATAATCATTAAAATACAAATACAAGCTTCAATTAAGGGTGTTGCCTCGATACATTTGGATAATCTTTAAAAAAACTGTAAATCTTACCTTTTTTTAAATCAGATATATACCAGTATATCATTTATATGTTTACTTGCCTGTCTGGGATATCAGCCTTAAATTAAATCGATAAAACAAAAACAATTTGTAATCATAAAATATAATTTTTGCATAAAGGGAGTAATAAAAAAATAATTAATTAATTAAAAAATAAATTGTAATAAAAAGCTTATTGATTTTCAGGACCCCGCAATAATAAGAAAATCAATAAATATGAGCAATATATCACCAACATCGAACTACTACATAATAGCTCATTAAATCTATATTCATTTATTTTTCCTTGGAAACACAGTTATGTGGAGCACTCATCTTTCATTTGTTTGCAAGTGTATTTAAACTTCGGCAGCCCAAAGGCAACTCTATATTCCTGTTTAATATGTGACGACAATTTCCATATTTGAAACATTTTTGCAGAGCATATTTTAGTCGATTACCTCAAAGCTTTCGTTATTTTTGTTGTCATGTCTCGCTTGTGTGGACGAATCGGAATCGTGACGTGTTGTGCTTTGTTCAAAAACAAAGCTAAACCAGCAAACATCTATATAAATAAATGTTTAGATGATGCATATATACTACATATAGTGTGTCTAAACTATATGTTTTCATGTGCTGAATGAATGACCAACAACTGGCGACTGTTTTGAAAGTGAAATTTTTATTGAAAATCTTGTGTTCAGTTTTCTTATTTGCCTATTTGCATAATTTTATATATTTTCCCTTTCTGTTTCAGCTTAAATGAGTTTTAGTGTATTGTTTAATAAAAAAGTTTCGAATATAGCATATAAAAGTGCATACAAAATATTTTCGTTTCATTTTGGGCAACAAAAATATTTTTGTTTTTCATATCAAAAGCCAAAGGCGTGCCCACAAATTAAAATAATAGAAAGAGAGAGAGACAGAGAGAGAGAGAGAGAGAATACACCGAATAATGTGTAGAAGAAAAGCTCATATAAAAATAGTTGCGGAAACGTTTCCTAAAAGTAAATCTAGAGAGGGGTCGCCTCTAATCGCCGAAGAGCTTCTTGCCCAGATCCATCATCCTGTGATTGCGGCAGACGCGCAGCGCGTCGGCCTTCTTCAGCACGGCGACGACGTCCTCATTGACGTCCACCAGCTGGGAGAGGAAGTCCTCGTAGGCGGACTTCACGTTCGCCGGCAGCGTGCCGATCTTCACCTTCTTCAGCGTCTTCACAATCCCCTCGGCCCAGCCGGACTCGAGGGCGAACTCGGACAGCCAGGGCACCAGAGGCAGGACGCCGCACATGGTCTGCATGCCGAGGAACCACAGCTCCGAGATGTCCGACCAGAAGCCCTTGTACGCAATGGACACCACCAGAGCCGTGGGATCGTTGCTCTCGTCGATGTTGTAGGCATCCCACAGGAACCGGATGGTGGCCTGTATGTAGCGGCAAATGGAGAAGTCGTTCTGCTTGACCTTCTTGGACTGCTGCTTGAGCAGCAGCAGGCCCAGCACAGACAGGTTCCCGTGGACGACCAGATTGTCGGGCGTGTCCTTCAGCTCGGGCAGATTCTCCACCACGAACTTCAGCAGATTGGCGAAAGTGGGCGCGTCCTCCGCCCGCTTCGGCTCCAGCACCGTGAAGTTCATCAGTATATTGCAGAGGGCGACGATGGCGGCGCGTGCCTCCTTCATCTGTGCCTGCTGCTCCGCCGTGGGCACCGGATCCGGTTCATTCATGCGCTTGAGCCGCTCCGCACGCGGAATCGGCGGCCGCTTCCAGTGGGCAATGCTGAAGTACAGCTCGATGGACTCCAGAAGGACCTCGTCCTGCTTGTGCGTGAAGAGCACGCGACGCGCCTCGTCCTCGACGGCAAAGTGGCACAGGGCCGGCATCATCACGCGCAGTATGTCCACGGGCGGGCTGCCCTCGCGCGGTCCGGCGCGCCAATCCTTCAGGGCGTGGAAGCTCTCGTTGCCGATCTTGAGCATGAAGGGCAGCAGCTTGTAGATGGCCGGCCGCATGGCGGTCGTCTCCTGGGCCAGCCAGGCGGACAAAATGCGCACGGTGGCCACAATGAAGGCCTTGTCGCGTGCGCTGCCGCTGTCCTTGATCTTGTCCTGGCTGACGCGCGTCAGCACGGCCAGCACCTGGTTGAAGGCGCCCTTGAGCGCCGTATAGGTGGTCTGCTTCTCCTTGGGCTCCATGTCCAGCTGATCGCTGGCCATGTACTCGATGCACTGCTCCAGGATGACAAAGCAGCAGGTGAGCAGCTCCGCCTGCTTGAACGTCGTCTCCAGCTTCTTCTCGTCCATCTGCATGCGCACCTCGATCGCCGCCAGCTGCAGCAGCATCAGGAAGAACTGCTTCTGGTCGTCCATGAAGGCCCACTGCATGCCCAGCACCTGCAGCGTCGTGGCTATCAAATGCAGCGCCGGATCCCGCTGCTTCGGTCCAATCTTAGCCTTGAGTATGTCGCCGCAGCCCTTGAAGAGGCTCTCCGGCCAGATCTGGCCCTCCAGCGAGTTGAGCACGATCTCGCGCCGGCAGGTGATCAGTATGTCGGCGAGAATGCGGCACAGCTCGTATTTGCGTTCCGTGTGATCCGTTTCCATGTCGAGGGCAATGCGCTGGATGAGCGCGTGGAAGGCCGTGGGATCCTCCGGCCAGGACAGCACGCCGAACTGCTTCACCAGCAGCACGATCAGATGCAGGGCCTCGTCCGTTTGGAAGCTCTGCGCGGAGTAGATCTGCGACATCTTCGGGATGGCGCCGGTGGCCAGGAGCGCCTGCTGGCCGGGCTCATGGCTGGCGATGCTCTTGAGGCAGCTGTAGGCCTCGCTCACCACGATCAGATTGTCCTCGTAGTCCTCGTCGTCCGCCTGCTCGACGATCTCCAGCAACGTGGGTATCGCGTCAATAATGTCCTTGTGCGTGGCCAGCTCCTCCTCCTGACAGAAGCCCGTCAGAATGGACAGGGCGACGCTCTTGTAGACCAGCGGCGGGCAGTCGCTCGGCAGGTCCTTCGACACGAGCAGCTTGCGCAGAAACGGAAACCCGATCGCCTCGAACAGCAGCTGCTTGCCCGCCGTATTGCAGTCCTTGCCCTTCATCAGCTTGGTGACCATGAAGAGGGCCGCGAACTTTTCGGTATCGCTGCGAGTGCCCTTCAACAGATTGGCGCACTTGCGCACGGGCTCCGGCACGTCCGTCATTTCGTAGCGCTGCTGCAACTATATATATATATATATATATATATGTATGTATGTATGTATATATATATATCTGTTGATATATACACTCTCTATATATGTAGAGGGGCGTCTTCTATGTGTGCACGCTCTATAAATAACTCTCACACTTTCACTTGGCTACACGATTCCCGTTCGCTTTTCCGTCTTTTTCAATTGTTTTGTTGGGCTTGGCTCCTCGCTCGACGACGCACTCTCGCGCACTGATCGCAGTCCGCGACGGAAAGTCGGAAAATGCCGTTTCGAATTTTCCAAAGTGGCCGCAGCTGTTGCCGTTCAAATCTCTTTTGGACATGACTGCAAAACCTACACGAATTTTATTTTTACTAACGAAAACATGTTGTACAAAAGAGCGGAAGCATCAGTTTATCAAAAGATTTGTCACTCTATGCATATATATTTATTTGTATCGGTTTATTGTATTTATTTATAATATTTTCATTGATTACCTAAGTAAATATAAATGTTCTTTTATTGTAAAAATATTAATATCATAGAAATAATATTATATCTGACAATTATCAGAATTATAAGACATTAATATGATTTTTTAAAAGGTTCCGGTTTTTTTTTTTTGTCCATTAGAGTATGCATGCATCGCTATAGTGTATTAATTTCCAATTCGTTTTATTTTCACATGCATCCAAAATGGAAATCAATTTAAATTGCGCCAATGACGAGTCGTTTTAAGCAACCCATGCATTTTGCTCTTGTTTTTGCTCCTGTTCTTGCTCCCCCGAACTTTCGCTCTTTCACGCTCCGGACGCTCGTGAGCGATATTGTGTGTATATATTTAGAACATGATTTTTCGTTTTTTCGACTTTTACGTGTTTACGTTTTAGCCAAACTGTGAAAAGTCAGCCGCCGGCTGCATTTGTTCCAGAATGTGTTCAGCGTTTTTTTCGGTATGCGTGAAACGATTCATTTGATTTTTATGCATCTTTGCGTCTATATATATAAATAAAGTAAATAGCTGCCAGATATATTTATTGATATACATGCACATATATATTATTTAAACAATGTGCACAATGTAAAACTGCATTTTAATAAAATCTATGCATTGCCGTGAGAAAGCAAAACCATATATAAACATAATTTATTTGAAAAACAAATTATACATATGTATATGTATGCTTATTAACATATGTACGTGTGGGTGTGCAGCTGCATGAGTATGTGTATTTATGCACTGTATCATTATTTGCATATTTTATTTAAATATGCTTTTGGTTTATGCATTTGGGGTCAATGAATTTAATTTTGCATTGCATTTGGCTTTGTTGCGTATTCAATTTGTATCATTTCACTTAAATGTGGGTGTGCATTTTTTTCTGGATTATTAATTTTTATTGCAGCATTTATTTCAAACAATTTAAGTTCTCTGCAATTTACGAATATATTTTCTGATTCATTATATATTTAAATCATATTAAAACATATTTATTGAATTCATTTTTTTAATATATAGTTCAAATACATTGTCCTTATTTAAAGTAATATAAGTAATAATATGGGTTAATTGTTATAAAATCTATTTTATTTTAAGTACATTAAATTAATTAAGCAGTCAGCTTAGTTTAATTTTTTAATTAGCTACTTTCATAGACGTCATGTTCAGATTATTAAGCACCTTATTAATTTTCACTTGAAATTGCCAGCTGCACCTTATGATTATTATCACCTCACAGCACATTTAATACCCTAACTATGAGCACTATGATTTTGTCACGATGTGTGTAAAATGTTGTAAAAGGGGTTTTGGATATTTATATCTTCATATTACACCAAAAGAAAATCTTAGTACAGGTGGAATAACGAAAATTTCTTTCTTATCAAATTTATAAGTTATAATTTGGAAAATATGCAAAAATATATGTCAGTTGGTTTTTAAGGGTGTCAAGTCTTCGCTATAGCGCAGACTGATTTTCTTTTCACGTTTATATCTATTTTTTGTCAGCACGACGCATATATGATTTTGGCATACAAAATCGCCTTTGAATATTCAATATATATGTATTAATGAGCCATGAAATTTGTCACATTCACAAACCAGCGCAAATTTGAGTGGACAAATGGAGAGTATGTTATTTTAATACGTTTATTATTAAATGTATTTAAAGGCACACAGAAATACGTGAATCAATTAATGAGGTTTAAGCCTTCGAGCCAAATCAAACTTAAATAATACGATTTTAAATATAATATTTTAAGTGACCGGTTTGTCGGGCAACAACAGGGGAAATTCGGGTTATAATATCAGGATAAGTTTTCTTTTCATTTATTGGATAAATTAAAACCACAAATTTTAATTAATCTTAATCAAATGTGTGGTTAAATATATAAGTTATATAGTTATAATGTTAATAATTAGGTTCTTTATAGAATTATATTTCCACCAAGCCACAGTCTTTTGTTGTATTTTTTTTTAAATATTTTAAAGTCCTATAAGTAACACAAGCATTGCCACCCACACACACATTGATGTAATCTGCCGTCAGCTTAATAAGTTGGTCAATTATGGATTTTGTTATTATATAAGTACTACATATACATACTCGAGAATTATATACAATATATGGGCACAATGATAAACCAGACGCACAAATGTTGATTGCGAATTTAATTTGCATTGACAGTCGGTCGCTTGGTCAGCTGGTCCGTCGCAATATTAACATAATATAAATGGAATGCTTAACGGCAGAAATCCATTCGGATTTTTGTGTTTGCCGGCAAACCAAATGCAAACTGAACGCATCGCAATACGCCGGGCAAAAATCAGGCGCGTAATCAGAAATGGCCATGGCCAATATTTGGAAACATTTTGCGTTTTAAGCCACAGCGGACGAACAAGCTTAAAATGTAGCGACTAGCAGATATCCTGGAGAAGGCAAATGGGAGATTAAAGAATAGATATTGACTTATGACTGGAAATTGAATTTATAATAATAAAACTAAGTTCGGATTTAATATAGCATAGTATATAGTAAAAATGGATAGAGCTAGCCTCTTACTGGCTTTGCCCATTTTTTTGTTGTTGTTTGTTTTAACAAAGTCTTACTTCTTTTACTTATTAGCAAGATACCCTCTAACAGCATTTTAACATTTTATAGGGTATAAGCACGCCTCTGTTATGCTCACCCGCATGTAAACTAATTCGTATCTCATAAAATACGTCTGTTTGTGTTTGTTATTATTATTTTAAATTGATAATGCTGGCGTCGGTCTCCCATGTGGAGCTTGGGCTCTCCATGCGTAATTTGAGCCTATTTTCTAGTTTGTCGGAAGGGGGGAGCAGCGGGTTATTGGGCTTTTCAATAATTGGGTTAGAGTGAAATTTATGAATTTGTCCGTTATGCGTTTTACTAATTATGCCAATGTTATTCTAGTAATTGCGGAAATATGCTGGCAGTACCTGGTACCGCGCCCACTCGAGTTTGCGCTAATTAAATTTGTGTTGGGAATTTTCGAAAAAAGATATGTCAATAATATGCAGCTTAATTTTACATTGAATTTTAATTGAGTGTCGGTGTTTAGCAGTACAATCAAGGAACAGAACCGGCAAAAATCAGGAATTGCAATCAGTTGAAAATCAGTTGCGAAGTAAATAGAAAAACTTCGATCCAAAAAAATGTAAATTGCCTGATCTTTGGGTCAGAATTAATGAAAATTCTCTAAAAGATATAATACATTCTAATTAATAAAATCAAAGCCATCTTCATAAACTCCAGGCATTGGTTCGAGCCGTAAACCGATAATTGGCAATTTTTAGGGCTTTTTTCTGTATAAAAATAAATTAAAGACAATGATAGAGTTTTATACAGATTGTAGATATTAGAGTGGAGTTAAAGCTTAAACTTGCTGTTCAACTCGACAAATGCCAGACTGGGGAGTGGGCAACAGCTTTGAAAGTCATAATGACACACAATTTATTTGAGTTCAAGAAATTGGAACAGTCGGAATAGACGACAAGCGCCACGTATTTGGAGGACGCTTTTTCGGTGCCATCAAGATGGGGAAATTGTTGATGAAACCAGAGACTCGAGTTTGAAATCAATGTTGATGATCTGTGCCCAACATTTAGGGGCCAGTCAAAAGTTACCAAATGTCTAATGCGGGCGGTTAGCTATCTATTTATTTTCAAGCACCACCCCGCCTGCCCTTCAGGCCACAATTGTTGGTGGCCATTGGCAAACTCGATGAGATGAAAAATACAAACAAAATCATTTGTCAAAACATTTCGAAAGAGCTTTATAAACTCTGGGCTTCAATATCAGGCGGCAGGCGGCAGGCGGCGGCGACAGCTACACCCCGCCCACAGCTCCCCCCTAAAATCGATGCTGTCCAGTGACGCAAGGAAACTTAACAACAGGCAGAACCAATCGGCAGGCACAATGGAGACGCTGTGTGAAGGCGGAAGCGGACTCGGAATTGGAATAGGAAGCGTGAGTGCGAATGTGGGTGCAAATACAAATGTGAGAGTGAGTGTGAGTGAGTGAATGTGTGGCTTGTCTCAACTTTGGAGCTGTTTTCAGCCCGTGCCTAGGTCAGTCGAGTTTTTCTAGTGAGCTCCACGCCGACCTTCCCTTCGGCACGTCTTGGCACCCGCTCATGATTAGTGTTAAGAGCTTTTTTTCTCTCTTTTCGTTTTTGCCTGCCTTTTTGATAGCATTTGGTTGTTTTTCGTTTTTCTTTTTGCCGGCTTTATTGTGGCTATTTTGCCATTTTCCTTGCTGACTTTTTGCTGCAAACATCGTTTGTCAAGCGATTTATTTCAATTATATATTACGATTCATTCTTTGTTATATGTATTTCAGTAGCAGTTGTTAGAGGCATGTTGCTTCTCATCTGTTGTTCAGTAGGCGGATTTAACTAAATGAGACTTGTATTTGCGATAAATGTGAATAGCTGGAGATGCATAATGGATATGTAAATGGGTGGGGTAAATGGGTATAGGAAGAGTCAGAGGTATTAGGAAATATACAAACTTGAGAAATTTATAAAAGAAAGAGAGATAAAAGATAGGTTCACTGAGTATTTAAAATGAGTAATACAAATATAAATATGTTAGAAACTATTTAAAAGTTGACTTCATTAATAATAAAATTCATAGTAAAATAAAAAATAAATAAAAATGTTGGTTTACATGGAGATTATTTTATTTATTACATAGAAAATATATTCATATATATTTCTTTTATTTTTGCCTTTGTAGGGAAGTTGAAATATTTCTGTAACATACTGAAAATAAACCAAGCCATAATTGATTTTTTGTGCAACTGGTTTTATTTAGGGTTTAAAAATTTATTGAATTTTCGACGTCAGCTCTGATGGAAACCCACAAATTTAACAAGCTGTATGGAATTATGACATATACCATTTGAATTTAAGAATCAAATATGCATGTTTTTATTTACTAAAACTTTATCGCAACTCGACTTCAATAAAGTATTTCAAAAGTCTTTTGTACTCTCTACCTGACCATTATCCACACATTTGCCATTCAACCTTATGTCAAATGCAAAGTTTAGCTTTATAAATAACATGAAAATCTCAGCTGGGAGCTGTTTTGGTCCCAGCACTGGGCTGCACTTGTCCCCAGTTAGCCCAAATGGCATCGAAAAACTGTCAAATAAGCCCATACACACAATGTGGATTGCCTTTAGGCAACACTCAGTTGTTCTTTCGTTTTTGCACCACCACCTTTCAGTGGCAGCACCGCCTTCAGGAAACTTGGTGCACGAGTTCCGTTGAGGTTTGCCCAGCTGTTTGCCGGCGAGGCACGTGCCAATTTAAATGCAAAATCAAAAGCCGCCCGGTATGGGGAAAATTTAATTTCACCAGGCAGCAAAACAATCATATTTTCTTCTTTCTTTTCCGCTTTTCTCCTTGGCGTTTTTCCTTGGCGTCGCATATGCACATAAGCCCGACAGGCAAACAGGAGGCGGCCGGAGACATCACAACTGAGGAGGGCTCGGAGGGCGTCTCAGCTGCTGCTTCCGCCTGTTAACATTTTTGTTGTTGTTGTTGTTGTTGTTGTGTTTTGTTAGATATCAATGACTGATTAATGCGATGCTCGTAAAGGATGCCTAGCAACCAGGTTATAAAGGGAAACAGATGGGAGAAGGGGAGAGGTGGAGGGCTAAGCCCTGGCATAACCAAACAATTGCCAAGCCGTTTTCAAATTTCAATGGCACGTGCCTATGTGGTGCTCGTTTAACCACACACCACACACACACGCACACCCCTCTAGCGGGCAACTCGCTAACAATGTTTTGCCACAAACATAAACAGCTAAGCGGACTGAGGCATATGTAAATCAGAGTGAGATCCTTGTATCAAGTACTTAAACGCATTAGATCAATGTAGAAGATTAAAATACTCCAGGCACATAAGTTCGATGGTATGGGAGTTAAGAAAAGATTAGATTCCTTACAATGAAAGTCAGAAATTTCTGGGAAATAATTCATTTTTAGTACCGAATTTGGAAAGCGGATTTGGGAAGCGAAAAATATTGCAATACAATAGACTACTTTGTTTATCTGATAAAAGTTAGTCAGTAAACCAAAAAATCTACACTCTTATTCTCATAAATCGTCCAACAATAAATCGATAATAGATGGCAGATAGTCAAAATTAGTATTACTATTTACATGGATGAACACATAAATTCATATATTTATCGATTAACCAGCAACGGATAGTCAAGCAGCCGATTAATTGACAATCGCCAATAAATCGAAAACCCGATAAAATTTTTTTATAATTTTAATGAAATTAAATCTCAATATTTGTTGCATTTTTAACAGAAAGCACAGCCTCCTTTCTTCAACAGCAGCAATTTATGCAAATGCTTGCTTGAATAGCTTATGCTTCATGAATTTATATCGAATAACGTTAAGGCAACATTTGAAACGCGGCTTTAAGAGCGCTGCCCATTGGAACAATAAAAGCTCATTTGTTGCTATTATCGTTTGCACTAACAAATAACAAATCATCGAGCCAGCGGGGCAATGAAGCACAGAGCATAAAGCACAAACACACAAAGCCGCCCACCTGTTTCTATTAGGGGAAAGATGGCAAAGAGAGAGCGGGAGGGGGGGGGGGCGTGCCGTGTTGGGCTGGCTTACAGCCGAATCGTGCACAACGCTCACCTCGGACAGAAGCTGTGCGCTGATGCCGCACAAACTGCTGCCAATAAATTGTGTTAATAAACCAAAAGTTGTTAATTTAAATGATTTATATCTGAAGGCGACAGAGGGGGAGGGGCGGGGGAGGCCTGTTGGCCTGGCCAAAGCGCTTGTTATTGCTGAGCCTCAAAAATTTACGTAATTTGGCATAACCTCTGCGTGGCAGCTTCTCAGCCGGCCCAGTCTGTTAGCCTAGCCCGCCCTCGCCTCGCCTCTCCAAACCCTCCAGCACGTGCCCGGCCAATGGGTCAAACAGTGAGTGGGAGCCGCGGGGCGAAGGACGGGCAGGGTGGGGTCCTCGGTTTACTTGCCCGCCGTCAGCTTAAACCAATTTACGTTGCCGATGTCTTCATTTTGGCAGCGGCTCAGCGCCGTGTGTCGTGAATTATGGCAAAATGGGCTAACTGTGCGTATGCGTAATGTGCACAAACAGCCGACAGCCTGTTGTCTATGGGCTATGGCCTTTTTAAGGCCAGCCAAAAACTTTGGCAGTTCACGCTCGTATCCTTCTAAATACATGTGCAGATATATATGTGTATATATACAGTCATGGAAAAAATAATAGAAACGACAGCCACTTTAACACTTCGAACCATATTATTGATAGTGTGAGCCAATTTTATTATATTATTATTTTGTGCACATTTTACCATAATTCAATAAACATTAACTAAGAAATATAACATTTTAACCAAAATTAATGTCACCGAAGAAAATTTGAAGTTTTCGAAGAATCATGCCGTTTCCATTATTTTTTCCATCACTGTATGTGTTTATGTATATATAAACTTATATATAAATTTATGTCTTATTGTTTGCAGTCGAAATTATTTCATTTGCTTGTCTTTATTACAAGCAAATCCCGTTCAATGCCGCGTTGGCATTGCCACAGCTAAATTGGGAGGGGGCGTGAGGTGGGGGGCGTGTCCCATTTCATTTAAGCAGCAGCTTCCATTTTCCACAGCGTTTGCTTTTAATGGTCGGCGGCTGTTCGGGGGATTTTCCACATCTTAACTCCGGCCGAGACCTACAAATATTTGATGCTCACATTTTTCGCTGTTGTTTCGTTTTATTGATTGGCGCCGTGCCTGCTTTATGAGTCTCATTGTTGTTGCTGTTTTTACTATTGTTTTTGTTGCTCTTGTTATTGTTGCTGTTGCTCTTTTTGGCTGTTTGGTTGGCTTTGCCGCCGCTTTCAAGCGGAACACTGCGCTACATTGAAAAGGATTTCGCCGGAATTTAAATCGTTGTCCCTGCAGCTTGACAGGAAGTCAATCTTCTTCCTGTTCTTCTTCCGCCTTGTTATCCTTCATCTTGCTTTGGCCGGCTTGCGCCTCAGCTCGTAAGCTTTGTTTTAGTTTCTATAATTAACAATTGATTAGCAACTTCAATTTGCGCCTTTTTCCAGCCAATTTTAGACCTAACCAAATATTTGTGCCTGCCACGAGCCCAAAACTTTTGTCAGCTAACTAAACATGGCTAATCTCAATATTATACACAGTTAAATAAATATTCCAACCCCAAGCTATACTCTAAGGTTCTCTACAGCCCTTACAATTGCAAAGCTTTCGCAGAATTTGTCGGAATTTTGTGCTCGATACCAATTTGAGCTTTGTCTGACTTATAGATTGGTTCTGCATTTCGAATTAATTAATTTTAAAAAATTCTTTTTTTCTGTTAAACCTAATCTCTCATCACTTTCTTGTTGGCAAGTTGCATGCGTCTTATCCATTACGAGTGTATTCATGGAATTATGCAGCCTTTCAACAGGGCAGACGGAGCCTTTTGGGCAACAGTTGGGAGTTGGGAGTTGGCCAAGCTGGAATGGCATAAATGAATATAAATTACTAGTTTACAACAGTCATTTGACAAGCGCACGAAAGGATGTTGCAGGATGCGCAGGTTGTCATTGTTGTTGTTGTTGTATTTGTTGTAGCTCTTGAATTTTTAATAACAGCATGAATTATGCAAACTAGCTGATAAGAGCGAAGCTCAAGCTGAAGCTCAAGTTGGAGCTGAAGCCGAACTCAGCTTTGCATTGAGCATTATGGCTGGAATATAACGGCACTCCGAACCCCCCTGACTGCCAAATGCGCGACTTGACATCCGTAAAAGTGTGTAAAAATTAACGGAACAAAAAGGTGAATTTTCGCTGTTTAATGTGGCAGCACTTGAAAATTCGAGTGTTTGAGTCCAACAAAATTTGCAAGTCAGCTCGTAAATTTTGTGATTTGTTTGGCACGGACATAAAAAGGTGAGGGCAACGTGAGGAGGACGGTGATGAATCTTCCAAAATGCAAAAGTCATTGCCGGGTCAAGGCTGCGCCCTCCGTGTGCTTGTGTGTGTGCCCGAAATAAATTTGCTATTGATAGCACGACGCCGCCTTGTAATCAGTTGAAAAGGGCTGCCAGGTTGCCCAATTCCCCAGCGATTGTGACTCGTTCAGACCATAATCCAATCGTTGGAAGCGCTTTTATGGTTTCCACATGGCAAATCGCGTGCGAATTTGAATTCGAATCTGAATTCGTTTTGCGCACGCCGCCACGTGCATGTGCGCTAACCCGTTCTACACACCACACTAACACACACACAAACACACACACGCAAACACACACAACGAATTCGGCCCCGTCCATTGCGTACCATTTGTTTACATCCATCTAGCCATCGTAAACCCAGGGGGCTGCAAAGGTTTTGCGTAGGCGCGCCGCGTGTGTCCATGTCCTCTGACATAAGGACATTCTGGCGGAGTGCTAAAAAACAAACGCAGCGAATCAAAAAACAACAACAACAACAAATAACAACAAGAACTTATTCACGTTATGTGATTTGAGGCATTCTTTTGATATGGTTTCTCATATTTCGTATGCTTACTGTGCGAATTGCAATTTGGTTGTTTGTCATTTGTTTTTGAATACCCTCTAAAACGGAAGTGATTGAAAAGAGGTGTAATCAGCATA
Source organism: Drosophila colorata (assembly GCA_035041545.1). Taxonomy (NCBI): domain Eukaryota; kingdom Metazoa; phylum Arthropoda; class Insecta; order Diptera; family Drosophilidae; genus Drosophila; species Drosophila colorata. Next base: position 1,543,425 of record JAWNLD010000077.1, read on the forward strand.
TTTTCGATAAGAGGAGAGTACATTTATTTTATTTTTTCATTCCGTTTTCTATTTCATTTTATTTAAGCATAAATTGTATAATTTTAGTATTTCTAGCGTAGATTTTACTTTGCAGAGTAACTTCTAGTCGCACATCCTATTGCTCAATGATTGCTTTATACCTTTCACAAGAATTTAATACACTTATTTTAGAATTTATTTGACAAATTCTAGTCGGGCACTCCAGCCCATACCCTTTTTTCTTGTTGTTTTTCATTTGTTTTCTTTTTTTTATTTTTATTTACACGCACCGCATGTACTCGGAATATTTATAACATAATTTTCATCATAACAGCACAAAATGGCGCAAATATTCCACAGTGTTGTCCTATCAACCATATAAATTTGCGTGTGTGTGTGTGTTTGTACTACCGGAAATTGGCAGGCGACATTTTGGGTCTGCCATATATTTGGTTAGTCTAATTGGATATGAAACCCTTTTGATTACATTCAAAAGTTTCTTCGACGCGTCATTGTCGAGGATTATGCTGGACAACAAAATTGGATTTTCCTAGCAATTGTGAAAATATATTTTAGGCTAACAATTAGATTTAATAAAGGTTAAATGACTTATTTAAACATTGCCAATTAATCAATAATAAACCACCGAGTACTTAATAATTTTTTTAATATTTTTTTAGGATCATTTATTTTATTTCTTTCATTTTATCTACTTTTTGCCAAGTTTTGAACCAACTTTTGGTGTCGGAAAATTTGTTCTAAAGAGCTTTTTAGCCAACAAAAGCTTTTATCTAGTACAAAGTATAGTTGAAAATGTGTACGAGCTTTTAAAGAAAAGCTTTGGTTATTAAGCTAAGCAGGCTTTTCCTATAAAATTTGCCGTTGAGTTTTTTATCAGGGCTGTCAATTTTAAAGCTTTTGAAAGGACCAAATGGTAAGCTATGAATATTTTAGCCACAATTCTATTGATCAGATGAATATTACCCATATATAAAATATAATTTTATTATTATTTTTATTTGAATTAAGTAGTTTTTTTTATTATATTATATTGTATCTCAAATTTAATGAGTGCAACATTATATAATATATGTCTATTTTATTCTTGAATTTATATTTAGTTTTGTAAAATAAATAAATAAATTTGTATGCATAATTCTGAGAAAATCACAACATAAAGTCCCGCAGCTAAATATAAAATGCATTACATTTTCAATTCTGAGAATTAAAACTGAGACAAATAATTGCACGGAAGAAATGAGAGTATTTATCATTTTAAAACGAACAACGAGTTCTGGAAATTGTTAACACACACATATACATATACACGTGGGGCATATGGAGCGAATAAATTGAAACGGTAAACGATGCTGAAGCTGGCTAAATAAAAGCGCAATAAAGATATTTGCGGGGCGCACACATTTCCAGGCAGACATAAACAACAACAATGCGAGTCAACGGCAAGGATGAAGCAAAGGAAAAATGCAGCGGCCGCATTAAAAGGAAAAGCTCTACCCAGTGGCCGGGCTCAATAATCAACTGCGTATTGGGCATATATACACTATCCCGCACACACACAGTTATTTGTACGCGCAGATACTCGTGCTCAAAGATACATCTACTTGAAAATACTTGCGTGTGTCTATGTGCATGTGTGTGTGTGTGTGTGAATAGCTCTGCAGACATTTCGAATCGTTGGCTTGGATCGATATGGGGCTCAACTGAGTAGAGCTCAGGTTCGCATAGAGTTGGTCGCGTGTCGTATTTTCTTCTCTGATGTGGCACAAACAATATAAAAGTTAGAAATTATTTTAAAAAAACTATTACAACTTTGGAAAGTGCAAAAGTGAATAAACATATGTATTTATCAATTTTTAATTATTTGAATTGTAAATGATTATGAAAGTCTTCAAAATCAAAAATGCAAATAAAATATTTTTGGCAAGGGAAGATTTAGTGGAAAGGAAATTTAATGCGAACAAAATTTAAAATTTATTTCAAAATTTTTAAATTGTTCTGAAATGATATATAAATGGATATATGATTATAAAATATATATATTAACTTAATACATCGTATTCGTGTCGTGTCGTGTTAAGGAAACAATTCGACGCGCGTCCATCTCTAGTCTGGTAAAAATATGCTGCGTTGTTAATTTCGCTATCATCCGCTCTGACAGCAGTGATTGAAGGCAGAGCAGCTAAACGCTTAACGTTGATTGCTCTGCGCTGCAGCTGTAAATTGAAAGATGCCGCTGATGTTGCCGTCGCCGCTTCTGCTGCTGCTGCTGCTGTTGCTGTAACGCATTATTTTTAATCGATTGCTCATACGCCAAGTTGGACTAACGAGCAGTCGTGCTCGCATTATGTAGCTCCTCGAACGGCCAGTTAATGAAAACAAGCTGCCTGTGACGAAAGTTAAGCCAAAAAAAGAGGAACACGAACAAAAAGTTGGCTGTTTCGCTTTACTCGGCTTCATTGCTCTCTGGCCACGCAGCCCCCGGCAGCTGTCGCGTCTGTTAATGTTGCCAAATTTGCATTTCATGCGGCTGCCGTTGCCTGTCTTCAACGTATTGTCAAGTCACGTACCCAATTTACAGCAAAGAAAAGTCAATACACTCGACTGAGGAGCACCGTCGCCTGGCCCAAAGGTCGAGGGACAAGCAAAAACATAATGCGCCCTAAGGCAGCATTTTCATTGCCAGCCGACTTGGCGTTGGGCGTGGCAAAGTGGCTTGCATTTAGAATAGCTGGGAAACTGCATAAAGTAATCTTTTCAGAAGATTGCATTTAGAATAAATAAAAAGCTGCACAAAGAAACCGCTCTTTAAGTGGTTAAATAAATGGAAAGTGTTGTGAAAATTACAGCTGAGCTGCTTGGAAATCGTCTGGAAATTGGGCAATCGAGATTTTAATTGCGGCTGATCTGATATTTCTATAAACTTATTGGATCAATCGATAAATAAAGCTCTTTAAATTTTCTGCAGTTGCATTTTCTGCAAAAGGAAACCAAGTTTTATCCTCTTAGTGTGCACTTTTTTTTTTTAAATTGAGCTGTCGCAAAGCAGAGACTATTTAACTGTTTTCAATACCACTTTCATTAAAAGCTGAAGAAAAGGTAAGTCACAAAGAGAAAGAAAAGGGAAGTAAGGAAAATTAAATGCAGCATTGAAAGTAAATTAAAAAATTATATAAATGAGCTTCAAATAAAAATAAATGTTGTTTGTTCAGGCTTTGCTAACATAATTCAAAAATAATATTGTGAAAATAACTATGAAGCTAAACTATTAAAATTGATGCGATATTAGAGATCTGAACAGTGCTCCTTTTTACTAATAACCAAAAAATTAAATATACAGAAATAGAATTATGGAAAATGAAGTAAAATATTTAAAAAGTATTGAAAATTCTTAATTATTGGCAAATTATTGATACATCAAAAATTTTAACTTTAATTTTTTTGCTGCTTTTTTATTTAATTTTATTTATACTGAGGAGTAATTAAGTCTAACTTTAACTAAATTTTCTACACTAAGCTAAATCTTAGTCAGCTTCATACAGAGCTGAGGATCTTTTCTTGAAAACTTTTTAATTAGTTTTCCAGAGCAGTTGCTGACGTCTGACGTGCAAATTTTTCGCAGTAAAGCTCCATTGACAACTGCGAACGGAAAAAAATAAAAAATAAAGAAGAAAGAGACACTGAAACAGTCGACGGCATATTATATGGCATTTAATTTGCGATTGTGTTAACATACATAAGTGCTCGAGTATTCAAAATGAATGAGATTAGACTGCGACACTCAGACACGAATAAACCACGCCTCAGGCGGCATTCACTCATTGGCATTCCAAAACAAACCTCAGTTGAAAACACCGTTTATTTGGCCTGGTGTGTGTGTGTGCGTGCGTGTGTGTGTATGTGGCTTAGGGCCCTCGTTTAATTAGCAAAGTGACAAAAGCGATTTGATATTGGACTCAACTTTGACCCATTAACCGATGCCAATAACAATTTAATTAGCTTTAAGTGGAGGGTCAATGTCTATAATGTATATTATATTATACATCTTAATTATCTTTGATTTCTTGATAAGGGTTAGGATATTATTCAAGGGATTTATGAATTGATTTCAATATCATACTAATTAAAATATTTATTTATTTGTTTTGTTTTAACAGTTTCTTTTAACTGTTTTAGCAGTGGCCTTTCCTAATGAATTTAATTTCTTAGCTGCTTTGGCATTGAAAACGCTAGTGAAACTTTTTTAAAATCTCTCGTTTTCAAAAACTGGGAACAGTTCGCAGTGTCGAATCGGTTAACAGAGCGCTGCGAATGGGAACAGTCATGCGCAGTGCGAAAACCCGCTTGGGCCATGCAACAGTTAGCCCTTTTGTAAAGCAAACAACAAATTGAGGAGCTGGCGAGTGGGCTAAGTGAAATGGAATACGCCCGAAATCAAAAGTAAATCCCGCCATGGAACATGGCCAACTGAAACGGAATCACTTCCAATTACACTTCTGGCTGCTGCTGATGCTGCAGCTAGTTGCAGTTACATCATGCGTACGATGGCTATGCAAAAAGTGGGCCTTAGAATGGGGATTAAGTCAAGAGGGGGACTGTTGGGCTTAGGAATGTCAAATGCACTGTCCTTTTGAGGTTTGTCGGACAACAAGAATTGTGTATGTCATACCAAATCTTGCGGGCCTCGATGAACGCGACGAAGGTTGCGCCGGAAACGAACGGCGGCGGCGGCGGCGGCGGCGACTGCGAATGGCGCCAAGGGCGTTGCCCAATTGCGGATTAAGAAGTTGCCGTCAACTGAGCCCCAAAGCAGGCGCCAATTTTCGCACAATATTCAGTAAATCCCCGCCACAATAGGGTCTGCATCGACCTGGTAATCAGATCAAGTGTATTTGCACCATAAATGCTGTCAACTAAGCCACATTTATATTTGCATACAACAAAAGCTGTTTACCGCAGCATGCCAAGCGGCTTAATTGAGTTTTTAATTGCCAACATTTTCATTAATCGCTCAACCAATTAAACGGTTACCCAATCAAATGTACAAAACATTTAATTAAGCTGGAAAATAAGGTTTAAACATATTTATCTTGTAGGGATTCCCCTTCTTTTGTTTTATCTGATATTAACCAGCATATGTGCCGCCTGTCTAATGGAAGACAAAGCAGAGGCCTTGAAAGCTCAACTCTAGATTTCATATGTGCGGTGTGGCCGGGAAAGTGATGGAAGGAGCGTAGAAGGGGGTTTGGCAGCACGCATAAAAAAATGTGGCAACACTGTCGTCCTCTGAAAAGTTGTTGCACTTTTGTTTGAATTTCCTTGGCTTTTTCATGCTTCTGTGGCCGCCAAAGTTTTTTTGCCCCTGTGACATTTTAAGAGCGGTTTCCCGCGCACCCTTCGCCACACTTTATACCAGAGCCGGTTGAAAAGTTTTATGCGCCCCCGTTATAAATACTTATATATATGTATGTATGCGTATGTATATGTGTACAGCAACGACTACAAATGTACATATGTAAGGGTGTAAGCGCATGTAAGTGTGTTCTTAGAGAACCGCAGGGCAAACTCGTGTCTGCGTCTGGCCCGACAGTCTGTCAAAGTTTGTGCCGTTTGACTGGCTAATTTGCTGTGAAAGCTGATTTGCACATAATGGAAACGATTCGCTCTTTTGTTTACTCCTAATTGAGGTCGAAGCTCGAAACAAAAGCCTCCTAATTGCCATAAAAATTAAATATATATTTTTTCATTAATTGCATGGGCAATAATAATATTAGTTGATAAATGATGATAAGAACGCACATAAATTTGCCTAAATAAAATATTGAAGCATTCTAGCATAGTTTATGTTTGCAGTTTAATTTCAAATTTATTTGAATTTATTTGAGAAATAGTTTAATTACACTGATAATAAATGCTGGAAGGATAACGACGTGTTGCATAAAATCTGACTATTTTTTTTTAGATTTTCAAATTTATTAACCGTTAAGAAACGTCTGTACATTAAAATAAAAACTATCACTATACAAATTATTTATTGAGTTATTATAAATGAAAATAAATATAATTTGTTTTTATCTTTGGGTTGTGATTAATGAACAAGTAGTACGTAAATTTAATTATATTATGAACTATAAAAAAATCTATTGTTATCTGACTACATTAAACTACTTATATAAGCTATATATTAAAGACGAAACACGCATTACTAACAGTCTGAAATTGCTTTAAAAAAAATCCCAAAAAAAACTTTAAAGTGCTTGAAAAAAATTCTGCACACACATCAAAATGATGCTGTGCAAAGAGGATTCAATTTATAAATGAATCTGCCACCCAGTACAGCATATTTTTGCTTATATTGGAGTACAGCACATATTTGACTGAGATATATGAATCAAATATGCTTGAACCTTCATACGATTCTGGGCATGCAATGAAATTCAAATTCAATGAAATCAACATCCATCAGAACGCACGGACCCAACGGTTCAGCTATGCTGAGGATGATGACGACGATGTTAACAATGATGATGTTGCTGCTTAGAGCTAAGAATTGGTATGCTCTGTAAGATTCTACGCCACGATTTGCATGACGCTGACAAATTTGGTGGAATCGATGCGAGGCATAAAAAAACGCAACATAAACAGCGTGTATTGAATAATTTATGGCCATGTTTATTTTCGATTTGGTAATGCAAAATATGTGCTTATCTGTAATCATTGCACTGCCAGTTTCTAAATGTGCAGGTGTTCATAATATATTTCTTTCATTATTTTTTTTTTGGGGTATTTATCGTTTTTTCTTAAAGCGTGTTAAATAAGATATGCAACGTGGTCCACTGCTTTGGTAACGGAAGTCGATTTGCGTACGCATAAATAAAGGGCGAGCTGTAATAAATTCCATGCAAAACAACAAGAAGGCTGGCAGACAGGGCGGATTATTAATATTTTCCATACTGCTTTTCAGCTTTACTCGTGCTTTGTTTGAGTTCTTGAAATGTGAGCTCCAACAGCAACAACAAAAGCTGGCACAATGACCAAAGCCCCGGGCGAAAGCAGAAAAATAAATCAGCTCAAGAATAAAAATTCACGTCAACATGCTGCACACATCCCACCTCATCTCCCCACTCACACACACACACACACACACACACACAGTGGCCCCCTTTCGGCAATAAGGCGGGCAAATGGCCGATGCTCCAGGCGATTTGAGGGAGTGGGGGCAAACAATGCCAGACCATGTTGGCTTAATGAGTGCTGGCCACAACGGGTCAAATCTTGTAAAGAATAAAGCTGCATAAAAGTCAACCATATATGTAGCCCCAATACTACCTCCCTGCCTCCCTGTCCCCAGCTCGTTTATCACATTCTGGCCACAAGCCACAAAATGTGGACTCTTAATGTTTGCCTGGAACTAAAACTGAAATCAAAATTTAACTACTGCTAAGCAACCACAAACTCAGTTAAACATATTTCCCTTTCGGCCGTTTGCCATTTGTTGTCTTGTGAATGCCAATTGCATTTTCGGAACACATCATATCTCTAATTGACAAAATAGTTGGCAATCGCAATTTGCAGTGTATGTTCGGCATCTTATGAATTATGTATATTGGAATTATTGAAATTCACAAAGCGAGCAACTCAGTCGCTGTCCGCGCACAAATCATCAGAAATTCGCTCATTGTAATTGAATGCAAATTAATTACAGTTTATTTTAACGTATAGTTTCAATTTTCTGACAACTTTTTTGACAGCTTTTCAAATTGGAATTATTAAAATCGACATAATTAAGTTGTGCAATTATCAGCAAGTTCAAATTTAAGCTTAAGTTTTTATAAAATAGTTTGGAAGTATACAACTTTTTATTGTGCGAAATAAAAAAAAAATATAAAGAAACTTTTCTCTTATTTTTTGTGTGATTGAATACGTTTCTGCATCCCATTACCTTATTATTTATTTACAAAATGTATTTACCTAATATATTTATTTGCATTCAAAACTAAATAAACACTTACATTTCATAAAGTTAAAATATGTTTTAATCGTCCCAGAAAAAATAAATCGTTTATTAATATTGATCCAAAAAAGATATAATAAGCGTGCTCGTTTGCGGTGAGTTGTCGCGTTATTTATGATGACATTTAGTCATAGGCCGAACTGGCAATTGTTAATAAAGCTTCACTTAAATGCCATATGGATATTGACATTTAAAGTTAAAATCAATTTGTCAATTACATGAATTGATTTCGCTGCTGCTGTTGTTGTTGTTGTTGTTTTTCTTTTTCCGTTAAAGCACAAACGCAGTATATGTTAAACTTTTAATTCCATTTGGGCATGAAAACCAACAAATAAATCAAAGTCACGCTGTGACCCGGTCTGGCACTGGCTTTGGGTCTGCTTCTGGGATATGGGTCTGCAATTGTGGCAGCTGCAGTGTCCAATGAATTAAAAGTATAAACAAACACACAACACGTACATGTACATATGGCATAGTTACATACGTATACACATATAGCAATATAGCAAAAGTTTTCAATTTTGCTACAGTTGTGTCTGTGATTTAAGTGTCGGGACTGCTGCTGCTGCTGCTGCTGCTGCTGCTGCTGATGCTGCTGGGACGTCGCGGCCACTAAAAATAAATTCGTGAAATAAAACAAAAATAAATAAAATGGAAGGAAATTCATAAATTGTAACCGTGGAACAGTCGAGCAATCATTTAATCATAAACATAAATATCAAACGCATTTTACCAAATTGTTTGCTAGGATTTTATTTAAATGCTCATTCAATCGCAATGCAACTAAATTCAGTTGAATTCAATTGATTGCCATTCAATTTCACATACTGCAAATCTTATGCACTTTTCGTTCCCAATGCTCGCGCTTTGATTTTGGCTTTTCCGCTGCATTTGTGCAAATTGCTCGTTTTTGAGTTTAGAAACGGTTTTATAGGCCGTTGCCTGCCAAATGTTGATACGATGCCAGAGCGACAACACTTGGCTTACTGTTCTTTTTTCACGTTTTATGAGTTGCCCGGAATATACATATTAATCATCGGTTACGTTTACAATGGGCCCAATAGGAAATTTATTGCAGAAATTTTTCACATTTAATTCGGCTTCAAGCTCAATATATATTAAAAATTCTATTTAAACTAATTCTTAATAATTTGTATTTTTCATCAGACTAAGCTGTAATTAATATTTCAAACAACACAAAATATTAATGTCTTTTTAAAGATGGATATAATTTGCATAAATATTTCAATAATAACATTTTTGTTATACTAATATTACCAAAAACAACCTTGTGATATTATAATTCAATCAAATACCACCACATTTATGCTCCTAATTTGTGTGTCCAAAAAAGTAGGCAGCATAAATTTACATTTCACGCAGAATATTTATATCTGAAATTTGTGTAGCATTGTTTTTGTGGGCAACCAAGTTTCTGTAGCATAATTAGCCATACATTTAGTGAAACAAAATAATTAAAAACAATGAAAATTTAATAAAATAAAATATTTATTTGCATGAACAAAACTTTTATGTAACAAAATATATGTATGTATGTGATATAAGAGCAAAACTCTCACTAGCTGCCATTGTGCCTGACAGAGGGCGTTATTTATATGCGCTAGTGTTTGGTTGCTGCTGTTGTCCGCTTGCTTGTTGGCCCGCAAAACAAAACAAAAACAAAAAAAATAAAAACAGTTTAAAAAATCGGTGCGGAACACATTTCATAAATCTTTCCCGCGATTGAGCACAACCGCTGCTGCTTTTTTCTTCTCTTTTAATTGTCGTTATTTTTGGCTGCGCTTTTTGGAATTGGGCTCTGATTCGGATTTCGTTATTGCTCCATTTTTGGTCACACGTTAGCTGCACGCGTGCCGAGATGTGTCCGCTGCCAATGGCGGAGGCGGGGACCTGGCTCCAGAGTTATCGGTTGGATGCGCAGCAGGCGCCACGCGGCACCACAACTCTCTGACTGCGGTAGGGGCCAAGGCGCGTCAGCGGATTGAACGGCTTGCCAAACGAGATGAACGATCGGGGCGAGCGGCAGTTTTTTCTCCAGTTTGCCTGGCCCTCGCAATCCCTGAAGCCGGGCGCCGCAATGCGTCGCAGCGTGCTGTTCAGCAGCCAGACCATGAAGCCAATAATGCCCAGCGCCAAGCAGATGATAAACAACACCAGCACGATACGCCAGCCCTCGTCCATGTCGTCCATGTCGAAGCGGATGAGCGGCGATGGGTCGACAGCGACGGCGGCGGCGGCGGCGGCGGCCACCTCGCGTTCGATCTGTTTCTTCAGCTTCTGGCAGTCGTAGGCGGACATGAGGCGTGGCAGGTGATAGAACGGCACCACGGGCTCGTTCAGCCAACAATCGTCCCAGAATTCCAGCTGCTTGTCGGCCAGCAGGCGGTTGCAGTGAGCGAAGACTTCACTCATCCACTGTTGGCACTCGGCGCTGTTGATGTTCTGCTTGCAGGCTGGATTCATTCTATGCATATGTCGAGTATATTAGTCGATGTATATTGTCTGGCCCAGCCTACTTGAGACCGGCTATGCCTGAAAATCGATTTGTTTGCTGCGCCGCAGCCAGTTGGCCCAGCGTATTTTGCCACGACTCTGGCCATTCGATGGATTCGATATCGTTGGCCCGTAGCTCGTCGGCATTTTGCCAATGGAATCTGTGAACTTGCGCGCCTCCTGCTGAATGTCCATGGTTATCGAAGTCTGATCCTCGTTTGGGGTGCTCGGCTCCGTTTGCTCGCCCGTTGAGCTCGTGGTTTCCTCGCCCGACGCCTCGTCGGAGACTCTATCCTCGCTCTCGTTCGCTTCAGTCGTCAGACCCGCGCTCGATTCCAAATCGCTTGTCTCCTCCGATGCGTCCGTCTCCATTTCGTCATCGATGGTAAGCCTCGTTTCCGATTGTGGCTTCTGCTCGACTTGCCTCGACTTCCTGCCAAACCCACTCATGGCAAAGCTATCCCAAAATCGGGGCGGCACATAAAGCTCCTCCGATCTCAGCATTTGGGCCGAAGTCGAGCACTTGTCGCGCAGCTGCTGCATTATATTGTCCACTGAGGCACCTCCGCCCGACTGCCGATCCTGGCATATGTCGATGAGCTCCGTCCGATCCGGCTTCTTGAACACAAAGGCCTTGGCCAGCAGCCAGACGCTCAGCGCCATGCAGAAGACCATGAAGAACAAGAGCAGCAGATAGGTCATGGGATTAACGCCACGGTTGTCGGCGAAGAGGGAGGCCTGTAGCTCGCGCTTCAGTCGCTGGCATTCCTCGGTCGTCATTAGCTTGTGGGTGGGAGAGCTGCTGATGTGATCCTGATCCTGATCGAACTTCCAGTCCGGACACCGGCCGCACACCTCGCGCTGCCAATGATTGCAGGCGGCGTTCTCCGGACTTCTCTTGCACACGGAATCCATTTGACTGGCTAAATATGTAGATTGAAATTTTGGAGTGCGTACATAAATTTCTTATGACAGAATAAAACAGAATTTTAGTTTGTTACCTGGGCTATGTTCGAATAATATATATTTGCTGCAAGAACTATTTAATGAAAAATGCTTGGCGCAAAGCTGGCAAATGTAGAAGCACACAAGTGCTCATAAATTATCCGCTTTTTCCGCTTCACGCAGCCGAAAAACTTTCCAAACACACACACACACACACACACACACATTTCTATATGTGTGTATCTGCATGTGTGTTACATATCGTATCTGCAGAAACAAAAACTAACCCAACGATATCTGCGCTAGTCCATAGGCAAGCCATACCGTACCCATTAAAAGGACTAAAGGGGGTTTCATGAAATCTTAAAAGTGTTCGTGAAAGGCAGTTTTTTCTTGTCTTCAAATAAAATGTTTTGCTGATCTGAACTCAGAGACTATGCAAGCTGTGCTCTTGTTGATTTTAATTCTCACCAAATCCATTGGAAACATTTAGATATATCTTTGATAATAGATCGATTTCTATTCATCTTAATAATTACAATTTATAGACTAAGAATTAAAGTCAAGCTCAAGACATAATGTTAAGAAGAATAATAATAATTTTAAAAAATTATAAACTAAAAATGTTTGAAAATGTATTAAGACAGAATATTAAACTAAGAATGAGAGTAAATTCAAATAACTAACGAAGAAATTACAGGGTATTTTCTAGATTAACAATCAGTTCCACGCAATTTCTTACTTGTTCTGCAGACTTTTGGTGGCAAGTGGAAAACTACTTCAACTAAATGTGCAACTAAATTCGCGGCAAAGTTGGCGGCAACAGGCGGGCAGACGGGCAGATGGGCAGACGGGCGGACGGGCAACTGGCGGGAAGCAAGTATTTTTCATCATGGGCGGTGTCTCGACGCGACGCTTCGTCGTGTCAAAAGCTGACATGGAAAAATGGAATTTGCGCACTCGCAGAGATCCTAATTTTTGGTAACAAGCCCGCAAGTGGCACGCGTTGACGGTTGACAGCATACACAGCCGATGATAATACCTGTAAACGTGACGATGACTTGCCAGATAGCATTGAAATATGACCAGGTGGCGGCAGCCGGGACGGGGCCTGTGCCACAAGGACACATCGGCAATTATAATTAGATGTGGGCGCTTTGAGCTCAATTAAAAAGCACGTGGCTCAGCGCGCAGCGTACGTGGCCAAAAATTGGGTTAAAATGTGCCTGGGTGGGGCAGCGGTGCGCTGCTCGGCAATGCAAACCGCTTGAAATTGTTTCTGTTTCAATTTGCGCGTTGCATTTTTGGCCACCTCGGCGGATACGTGACATTTTGCCTGTACTGAAATTTATGCTTCCGACTCCGAATCCGCACATTTATACAACTTTTGGGCGCAAAAGTTTACAATTTCGGGCCAAAAATGTTGAGCGCAACTTTCACATCCGCGCCTGCGGTTGCTGCGGCCATCCCAGTCAAGCGCCAATATAGCCGCCAGCAATGCGGCGGGAAATTGGTTTATTTTATTCGCATTGACTGTTTTACGGTCGGTTAGTCGGTCTGTCTGTCTGTCCGTCTGTCTGTCTGTCTCTCGGCCGACTGCTCGGTCGACGGCTGTCGGCAGCATTTGGCAATTTGAAATTAACATGCAATGCGATTTGTTTAGAATTCCAATTAAACCATTTTTATTGCTCATTTTCCCCGTCTGCTGCGCGCATTTGACCCAATATGATATCGGACAGTTAAACAGGACGAAACAGAAAAGAAAAAATGGTGTGAATTGAATGATGTTTAAGTGGATTAAATTGTGCTGAAAGTATCTTGAGGATGGTAAATGCAAAAGCAGCTGGCAATGGACACTTGCTTCAATGAAGAACTTTAAAGTTTCTGTGAAGTGGAACAAAGTGGAAAGGAATATCATTAATTTACTTAAATACTCACCAAAAAAGCTTATTGGAAATGAAACAAAACAAAATGGATGTATTAATGATAAATTGATTAATGGAACAAAGTGAAAAGAAACAAGAATTGGCTTCAAAGCAAACTGTCTTTAAAACTTGCTTAGAAAATGAGTACACAAATGAGGAATTTGGAATAGAAAATTTTATTGAAAATATGAATATATTGGAAAAGATGGTATGAAAAAGGGATAGGAAATGAAACAATAAATGGCAGCTCATGTTAAGCTATAAATATAAATTTTTAATTTTCTGGCGTGGAATTAATTTGTGGAACAAAGTGGAATAAAGTAAGCACTTAAAAGCTAACAAAATTTGGAACTTGGCGGAATAAAAAAAATAAATAAATAAAACAGATTATTTTGTTGCAGCAAATAAATTTTAAATTTTTCAGCTCAAAAGGAATGGAAAAAGGGCGATTAAAACAAGCTTTGAAATTCTAAGAAAAATTGAAATCTGGTAAAATTATAAAATACTGAGACTTGTCGAACACAGAGGCATGAACCAAATTAAAATTCACAAATGACACAAAGCACCAAAATACAAAGAAATATGGTTATTTCGACTTAGCAAGTCAGCATTAAATAAAAGCAATTACGAACATCCGAAAAATAGCTTTCGGATTTACAAAATTGCAAGTGCAACTGCTTTCCAGCTGAAAGCTGGCATTGGTAGCCCTTATTTATGCGTAAGTTGAGCAATTTTGCTGTTAACTGCTCAATCGACCGACAGCAGATGCCACTGGGTGGTGGTTACGGTTAGCTGCTAGTTAGCTGCCTGCCGTACACCTGCAGATGATGATGGCTTTTTGGCCAAGTCCAATTCCAATGGCCAGCACCCAGTGTGCAGCAACACTTGTAAGCCCTGGGTCTGGTCCGGGCCATGGCCCTAATGAAAACGAAAAACACGCGCTTACCACATGAACTTGGGCATTGCATGTGGTTAGTCCTATGCCGGGACCCAGTGCGAGTTATTAGGCTGGTTTGTATGCTGAATGCAATGCCAAACGAAAAGAGAGAGAGAGAGAGAGAAAGGGGGAGAGAGAGAGCTCAAATGCAGAACAGAGAGTGCGAAGAATGAATGAAGTGGACATGAATGGGAAACGTCAGCCTCAAGCCGCATCCCTCCAAAAATACGAGTAAAATGGGCTCGTTAGAGGTTGCCTCATGAACAGCTGTGTTAGTGTGCGTGTGCGTGTGTGTGCACATGAGTACCATAAATTGTGGCACATACTCCTCTTCTATTCGTTTGGCTAAAACCGAAAAACCTCGTGCTATAATCATAAAATGCTGCGAGTATTTCATGCCTGACTACATTGCAACATTTTTGACCAACACGCTGGAATATTCATTCAACATTTGGCCAGGAGTTCGCCTCAATGCCAGAATTTATTCTCCATTTTTTTTTTGTTGTAAACGTTTTTAATTTTCTAAAGCTTTTAAGCTAGCTTTGTGCTCTGAGCTGCGTTTTTTTTTAAAAGCTATTTGCTTTATTAGAGCTATTTTCAAAGTTTATATCAAAAATTGTTAGCTTACATTACAGCTGCTTATGAAAGTGAATTTGATGTGGAAAGCACGATTCTTACAAACTTCTGATGATTTAAAAAAGTCGTACACGACCTCATAAATTATATGAATTTCTATTGGTTATAGAACCATATCTTTATTTGGTTTTATCTAATTATATTACTGCAGAGATTAGAATATGATGGAAATGATGATGAAAGATACCGCATATCTGCCTACTGACTGCAAGGTTATTTAACACTCAACTCCTCGTAGATACTTGATTAAAGATGAACTTTGTGTTATAATTATTCCCAACTTCCACACCCAAACTTTCTATGTTTATAGTTTATAAATAGTTGGCAACTAGCATTTTCTAGTTAAATATTTGACTTTTCAACTTAACAGCCGAACTTTCTTTAAAGAATATTTTATGCATTGTATTATCTCACAGTGTTGAAGGTATTTACAGAGCTTGCAGCGAAGTACATTTACCAGAGGGGATAGTCAGTAAGTTTTCTTTACTCTTAATATCTGGGCGAGCTCTTTATCCGATTCACCTCTAAGTGAGGCATTGTTAATGCCAGCACATTTGCGCATATTTTGCCCTGCCTGGCAAATTTACGCGTCCTTCAGCTCGAAGGGGGCGGACGGGGGATGGGGGATTTGCTGTACCACGCCCAGTCACGGCATCTTTTGCGCTGCGGCACTTTGCGAGCTAGCGCAAATCCATTTGAAGCGAGGGATTTTCATCTTTCAGGTTGCGCTTGATGTGGTTCTCGCAGCCGAAGCGTTGCCAGACCGTTTCCGACTGCAGCAGCGTGTTTACGTGCAGCCGTGGCAGCCAGGACTTATCGGAGTTGTCTGGATTTATGTTGAGAGCACAATGTCCTGATTACAATGGACATGTCCAGGCCATGTCCAGGCCGTGTCCGGGCCGCGTCCAGGCCCGGCGCCCGCCTGACTTAGCTTAGATTAAAAGCGTCGCTTATTCAACCTTAATTTATGGCGACACATAGAAAACGAAATGCACGGAATACGGAATGCGGAATACGGAATTCCAAGAAGCACAGCTGCCCTGAAACATTTAAATTGGGAACGTCTTGAAGTTCAAATCTTTGGCAAATGATGGGCATCATTTAATTTAATAGAAACTTTCACTGGCCGCAAGCACCGCAAAGCAATTGAGTTGACTTCTTTTCGCATGTCAGTGCGAAATTTTTACTATAAATATTTTTTAGATATATATATATATATCTGTGTCTTGCTGTTGCCTGTTGAGGTCGTTGTCAATACAGCTGTGAGAAATTTCCATGTCGCGACTTTTCCTCACTGTGCAAAAAAGGGAAATTTAATGAAATTTCAAATTGCCATTCGCTTTCTATCTCAAGCTGTCAAGCTTCTGTCTGCGTGTTTGTCTCTCTTTCAGTGGGTGTGTGTGTGTGTGTGGGTGCTTGCGTGTCCTGGTCTGTCTGCTCAATGTCCTTTGTGCTCCAGTGACAGCTGCTCATTTCACGCTTGGTAATTTCAATGAATTCTTGCTAGCGCTATTTGAGCCACATCTCCGTCTTATTTGTACGTCGCTTCATTAATTAAATTTTTGCGCTTTTATTTTAGTTCATATACATAAATAAATAGTTTATGCAGATGCGCTGATGTTTATAAATAGATTGCATAATAGGAAACCCCCAACCACTGCCTGAAATAACTATCTACAAGAATCCATAAAAATTATATCCAATTTATTTCTAACTTTTCGTTGACTAGCAATGAGCTTAGGACTATCATTTCAATCAGTTCCGATTGACATGATTTTCGTAGGCTCACTGCTGTTTTCTATCTTTAAAATAGTGCACGTAATTAACTAGAATTTTTTCAGTGTTTTTTCCTCGACTTTTCTCCTGCCCTCGTCTTTTTTTTGCCATTCGTCACTTGCGTGGTAAACTCATATTTCTTGGCCTCGCGACGCATCTTTATTAATATTTCTTTGCGCCATTTACGCCAATAAGTTTGTATTTTGCGTGCAGCTCGGTTCATCATATACATTGTGATTGTCCGCTGCTTCTTGCGCTCCTCTTCTTTATCGCGTTGAACCACAATATCGTTGTAAATGGCCTCCTCTTTGCGATAGGTGATCATTAAATCATCCAGCAATTTTTGCTCCGCCTTCAATTGGATGTCCAGATCCAAATGCTGAATCATTTTTTTGCCCATTACACGATCGTATTTCCTCAAGGCGCCCTCCAGCTGCAGTTGCACCTTGTTTCTGTTTGGGAATTAAATCATATTTGTTATATTTCGGAATAAATTATAGATTTTTATACTCGCTCATGGAGTGAAAAGGGGCATATTGTGTTTTTTAGAGACTTGAAACCCCTGATCAATCCGTTTTTCTTGTTTTCACTTACTTTTCCTCACGTACATGTTTTTCTTCGCGTTGAAACATAATAGCCTGTTTCTGGTATTCCACAGTCAAATTTTTTAACTCGACTTCCAGCAATTTTTGCTTTTCCAAGCTGCTCTTGCCGTTCTCGCGTATTACGCGTTGACAGATTTCACTGGGAAGAGTAAACAGGGTCTTAGGATTAGGACTTTCTACACTATTTAAACACACACCTTTCGTTTTGCATTCGCGCGAAAATCGCCATTTTCTGCTCCTCCAGTTTGAGCTCGCATTTCTTCAGCAAAACGCTTTTCGCCGCCGCTTTCCAACGCACCCGCGCCAGCTGCTTGGCGAGGCTGACCTCTAGCTGCAGGATGTGAGCCTTGACCTTCTCGTTCTCTTGGTAGACCTTATGCAGCAGGCGCTCCCTGCTGATTTCCGCCTTGGATGTTCGCAGTAGGTGGTGCTTGGCGATCTTGAACAGCTGCTCGAAGGCGATCAGCAATTTGCGATCATCCGGTGAGAGGCGAAAATCAGGGAACAGTTCGTATATCCCTGGATTCTTTTGAAAGTAATCGATGAGCCTGATCATGCCATGATCAGATAATGGCGGTCGCTGCTCCTTCACGATAATATCTCGTCTGCGTATATAGTCCTCCAGCAGTCGGACGGCTGGCTGGAACTGGGTGTCAGTTAAGACCTTGGCCACATTGTGGGGCTGCTTCAGCAGCTTTGGCAGCAGCAAAGCGCCCTTCACACAGGCTATGGAGTCCAGAATCACTTTTAGGACACAACGTATTTGTATCGAGCGCAAGGCGGAGAAATCTGTCGATTGTGATTTGAGTGCAAGCAATTTTTTTTAGTTTACAACTCTTACTCACCCACATTTTTATCTCTTCCAAAACTTGGATGCTTCTCATTCAGTCTACTCGGTTGCATACGGTCAACTGCCACAGACGATACGCCTATCAGTAAATTTGCCACCGATAGGTCCATTGCGTATGGAAACAAAGAAAAACAAAAACAAAAAATAATTGTTAGGTTTTGCTATAAAAAGTGTCTGTCCTTTTAAAACTAAAACAAGTTTGGTTACTAGGTTTCAGCTTGAAATTTTATTTGATTTCGATGTTCTACAACAATTTCATAACATTAGTATTTTTCTTAAGCAGTTGCCTTCAAATTTTCTTTAAAAAATTCCATTATAAATTTTATACTGTTGGTTTTTATTTATTTTAATATTGTTGGTTTTTTCCAACGCACATATTTTAATGAATATTTCAAATATTTTCCGATTATGATTTCTAATACAATTTAATTTTCAGAATTTTCTTGATTTCATTCTTTTACCATTGTTTTTTATTGTTGTTTCTTTTGCCATTTAATTTATTGAGTTTTTCCACTTTTCTTTATCATCATCATCATATTATTTCTTCTTTTTTCCACCACGTCGGTTCTTCCTTTGCATATGTTTGCGCCATTCGAACCAATATTTTTGAATTTTGCGTGCGGCCCGATTCATCATATATATTAGTATGGCCTGTTGCTTTTTGCGCTCTTCTTCTTTTTCGCGCTTGACAACGATCTCATTGTAAATGGCCGCCTCTTTGCGATAGGAAACCATAAACTCATTGAGCTGTGCCTTGGCCACATTTAATTGATCTGTCAACTCCAGATTCTCAACGATTTTGTCACCGATCACAGTATCGTATTTTCTTATAATGAGCTGCAGCTGAATTTGCAATTTGTTTCTGTGGGACATTTTTGTTGTTGTTATTTTATATACATAAATATATACTTTTTTTTGCTTACTTTTCATCGCGGCCGTCTTTTTCCATTTTTTTGTTGTCCCTTGTTTGCTTTTCGTTCTCGAACCTAACCTTCTCGAGCTCCTCAAACAGCTCAACCTGCTTATCCTGACTGGCCTTAACATTAGCTTGAACAGCACGGCGACATAGCTCTCTAGAATAATATTGAGTATATATATTATATGTATATTAATATATATCTTTAGGCTTTTCGTCTCTCACGTTTCTTGTTCGATTTTCGCTTCGTGCAGCTGCTTTTTCACTTTCATTTCCTCGTCTATTTTGGCCAAATATGTCGCCTTGGCATCCGCCTTAAAGCGCTGCTCGGCCCGATACGCTGCCATTTTATCCTCAAGGACCTTTATTTCGCTCTGTAGTTTCGCCATCTCCTTGAAGACACCCTGCAGCTCTCGCTCCTGCTGTATGTGTGTCTTCGCATCGCGGTCCAGATGGGTCCTGGCCAGGTCGAGGAGCTTCTTAAAGGTGGTCAGAAGCTTGCGCTCATTGTCGGACATTTTATTCATGTAAACGGCAAACAATGTGTACATCGAAGCATTGCGCTGAAAGTAATCAATAATCTTGATCATGCCGTGGTCCATCAATGGCGGTCGCTGTTCCCTCAGTATGATATCGCGTCTGCGCATGAAGTCTTCTACGAGTCGTATAGCCATCATGTATTCCGTACCAGACAGTGTCTTGACCAAAGTACCACGATCCTCAATCAATTTTGGCAATATCAGCGAGATCTTCACGCGCTCGTAGGCTTCGTTCATAGCACGCATTATGTTTTCTATGACCGTAGTGCGCAGCGAGCTGAAATCTGGTTGGAAACAGGGTTAAGATTACCATATTTCCATATTTATATATATATATATATATATATATATATGGTCACCTATCTGAGCCATTCGTATGGCTTCGCGTACTTCCGCATGATCGTCGTTTTCTTGATTTGACATTTTGATAAAGAAAACTTGTATTTAACTTTTTAAGTTTTAACTGGTTGTTGGATGTTTAAATGTATATTTTTACTCAACAGAGAAACGTATAACTTGATTTGAAAGTTCAGCAGGTAACTTGACTTAAACTTTTATGTGTTTCGAAAACATATTAGCATAAACCTAACGTAGTTCAATTACTAGAAAGAATATGAGCTTAAATCCCTTCGAAATTATTTGCATAAAAAACTCTTTTGTTTTGCAACCAGAGTACAGAGTATCTCATAGTCGGTCACTTTAAATTCTACATTGGGAAGATTAAAATGTTCCTAATTGTCTGTATTTCGCATTCAATTAAATAGAATGATGCTAACTTTGTAATTAAATAATTGTAAGGGGAAAAGTTGATTGCAATTTCCTTTGCCTTAAGTGCATTATTAGGGCTTTGATCCACTCTCCCGATGCTTTGTGTGTGTGAGTGTGTGTGTGACTGTGGAGCCATCGGATTCCATTACAAATACTGACAATGACGGATTAGTTTAGCCTGATGTGACATTCATTTAGTCTGTTCATGGAATTACATCGTGTGCTGCGGTCAGGCGTTCCCAGTGGACTAATAACTTTATGCCCCCCATCAGGCGAATGTTTGCCATTTGATGAGTCCGAAACATAATAGAGTCATTTTCTACTGCTGCCCCGACATGTGAGCAGCGCCGAGACAATTGGCTGGCTAGCTGCCTGGCGCTGGCCATATGGCGCTGCACTCGCAATCAGAGATGAGGAAGGGCAAATCACATAAATTACTTTATGATGGGGTCGCATGAATCTGGCAGCGGGTGGACAAAAACTTTCGGGCTGGCACATGTGGTCACGGAGTGAAAAAGTTAAGAGAGAGACTGGGAGAGAGAGAGAGAGAGTGAGAGTTGCTGCCCTTGCCGCACAATGCATTACAAGGAAGCAACAAAAGTCGTTCCGAAGTTATTACTCCCCAGCCCCAGCCCTTGCCCCCTTTTAGTCTCGCTGGCCTTTGTCTTTTGGCAGTTGCCAGTTGCCATTTGCTTGTCGCTCCATAAAAAAAGAGGCGAGAAAACAAAAGTTTTTAGTTTTTCGACTGCCAACTTTTTGGCAACTTTCAGTGACAAAGTTACTTTTTTTTCACTCTGACCCCCACATTTTTCCGGGCAGTTTTGACCATTGCGTATATTTCTTTATGATGTTTTAATACCCTATGCTCTATATATAAAAAGGTAGATTGATGTATTCCGCATACTATAGCAGTCAGCTCTATATCCATACAATTTATGATTATTCAGTCTGTTGACTTTGAAGTCATTTATTCGAGGTTCATCACATAGTTATAGGATATCCCGTCGTCGTGTCAACGACATTCAAGCATTCTTATTTGTTTTCCCAAAGTTTGGCTTTCTGTGAAATTGTCTAAAATGCAATTGCATATAAATCTAAAAGTTTTCAGTTACTTTTCTCAAAATAGTATGCAAACTTGTAGGCGCAGCCTGCACTTCAAATAAGAAACAGCAAAGTACTTTAATCCAGCCAATAATACACAGTTCAGCCTTAAATTACCTCATTTAGACAATCTCTATACAATCAATTTAATGTTTTATAGAACCCATAAATTTTATGGGTCAATAACTCAACGATTTTTTAAACAATTAATTTTTATTAGAATTATTTATTTGTAGTGAACTGCAAAATTTGTCGTTATGTCTGATAAAAAAAATCCTAACTATCAGGAAGATACGGCTAAAGAAAGACCTGATAAAGGTCATAGGGATTCCAATAGTGGTGCCACGGAGAGACGCCGACGGGGAAAACAATATCTTAAAACAAGTAACTGAACCCTAACTCTGATTAAAGTGGATCTGTATCCAGGGATATCTCTTAATTTGTAGGTGAAAACCAAAAAAACTCGAAGTTTGAGATAATTGCAATTGTCCTATCGTGGATACTCGTTGTGATCACCTTTCCCTTTAGCCTGTATTTCTGCTTTCTTACGGTCAACGAATATCATCGAGCCATATTCTTTCGTCTAGGCCGTGTTAGGTAAAACCTGTTGAATATATTATATTGTTTTGCAAGAGCCTCCTCCACTTAGGAAGGGCGCACGTGGGCCGGGTGTGGTCTGGTTTTTGCCTTGCATCGATACCTTTAGACTGGTGGATCTGCGCACCAGAGTAGAGGTGATTCCGACACAGGACATGATCACCAAGGACTCTGTGACGATCAGCGTCGATGCCGTTCTCTTCTACTACATCGAGGGCTCGTTGCATGCGACAATCCAAATCTCGAATGTGCACGAATCTACCCTGTTCATAGCGCAAACCACGCTACGTAATAGTGTCGGGTCCAAAACACTCCATGAGCTGCTAACTTCCAGGGAGGCCCTATCCCACGAGATTGCAATAGCTGTGGACCATGTCACCTCGAAGTGGGGTGTGAGAATCGAACGTGTCGACATGTAAGATTCGTGTTCCCGTGGCTAAAGCTGGTCTCCTTTACATCCTTCTACAGTAAGGACATTAACCTGCCGGAAATTCTTCAACGGACCTTGGCAAGCGAGGCAGAGGCGTTGAGGGAGGCTCGTGCCAAGATCATATCTGCGGAAGGAGAGGCCAAGGCCTCGCAAGCGTTGAAGGAAGCTTCCGATGTGATGATGGAAAATAAGATTACCCTGCAAGTAAGTACGAGCAGAAAATCGAGGAAAACTAGAAGGCAAATCTGACTTCCATTTCGAATTCCGTAGTTGCGACACTTACAGGTCCTAACATCTATCGCCAATGAGCGAAAAGTCAAGCTTATCTATCCGTTTCCGATGGAGATGATGGCACCGCTTGAAGGGCGGAAAAAAGGAGGTGCTAGTGGTTTTGGGACGTTCATACCGTTTTTTGGGCCCAAAACGGTAAAAAATTCTGAAGACTCGTCCGTATCAAATTCAAATTCTAATTAACCAACCAAATTCAACTTGAGCTTTTATACAAAAGTTAAGAATTTGACACAAAATGTTTTATTGGAATAAAGGGAGTCAGGAAAGAGGAATCAAAATTTGTGGTTTTTGGACTAAATGTATTTGTATAGAAAATTTCAATATTGCTGATCTGCCTCTGCTTTACGAGAACAGACTAAGCCAAATTTGGTGGCTCTAGGTCTCATATTTTTCAAGATGTGTTAAGAAAATAATGTCTTAAAATTATGTTTATCGATAATAATGATATGCAACAAGATATACAAAAAATGAGAATCTCGCTCTGCGTATGGTATGGGAGAATATATCTTTTGGCGGACATGGCAAAGTCAACTCAGCTCGTCGTCATTACCAAGAAAATATATACTTTATGGTGTCGCAGATGCCTCGTTCTTCCGGTTGCATACATATACAAAAAAAAGCATTATACCATTTTTACCGTTTTCAATGGGCTTAGGGTAAAAATATATATTTTGCTTTTGAAACACCTTGGGAAAATATTTCGTAGCAACTACAAACTTTTTGAATCAATATCTCCAACAATTGTTAAGTCTATAAAATGAGTGTGTTCAAAATTCACGTCGTTTAGAAAATTTTTCGTTATTCCAATGGAACCAAATCCACGTTACCAGCAACAGATAAATAAAGAAAATGCAGAGAAAAGTGAAAGGGTGGCTGAAAAAGGTAAAGGGCAACCCTCCAAAGATAACGTGGCAGTTCAACCACCAGAGCGCCGACGGGGAAAACAATATCTTAAAACAAGTAACTGAACCCTAACTCTGATTAAATTAGCACCTTTTCAAAGATAGATATACCTCTTAATCCTTTTTAGGTGAAAACCAAAAAAACTCGAAGTTTGAGATAATTGCAATTGTTTTATCGTGGATACTCGTTGTGATCACCTTTCCCTTTAGCCTATATTTCTGCTTTCTTACGGTCAACGAATATCATCGAGCCATATTCTTTCGTCTAGGCCGTGTTAGGTAAAACCTGTTGAATATATTATATTGTTTTGCAAGAGCCTCCTCCACTTAGGAAGGGCGCACGTGGGCCGGGTGTGGTCTGGTTTTTGCCTTGCATCGATACCTTTAGACTGGTGGATCTGCGCACCAGAGTAGAGGTGATTCCGACACAGGACATGATCACCAAGGACTCTGTGACGATCAGCGTCGATGCCGTTCTCTTCTACTACATCGAGGGCTCGTTGCATGCGACAATCCAAATCTCGAATGTGCACGAATCTACCCTGTTCATAGCGCAAACCACGCTACGTAATAGTGTAGGGTCCAAAACACTCCATGAGCTGCTAACTTCCAGGGAGGCCCTATCCCACGAGATTGCAATAGCTGTGGACCATGTCACCTCGAAGTGGGGTGTGAGAATCGAACGTGTCGACATGTAAGATTCGTGTTCCCGTGGCTAAAGCTGGTCTCCTTAACATCCTTCTACAGTAAGGACATTAACCTGCCGGAAATTCTTCAACGGACCTTGGCAAGCGAGGCAGAGGCGTTGAGGGAGGCTCGTGCCAAGATCATATCTGCGGAAGGAGAGGCCAAGGCCTCGCAAGCGTTGAAGGAAGCTTCCGATGTGATGATGGAAAATAAGATTACCCTGCAAGTAATTACGAGCAGAAAATCGAGGATGACTAGAAGGCAAATCTGACTTCCATTTCAAATTCCGTAGTTGCGACACTTACAGGTCCTAACATCGATCGCCAATGAGCGAAAAGTCAAGCTTATCTATCCGTTCCCCATGGAGATAATGGCACCGTTTGCAGCAAAAAAGGGTGCTAATGATGAAAAATATGAAGACGCTACCGAAGATACCGACCCGCAGAAAGATTCTCTGAATTCATTTCTAACGACCATGTTTGAGCCATTCATTAAGACTTCCAGCGATCCAGTGCCTGACGATGGCCGACGCAATCCATACCTACAGGACTCCGATGGGCTCATGTTTGATGAATTGCAGCCAAATCCAATTGAAGCGCCAAGAATTCGTAAAGAAGAGGAACCACAGGCTCCCTACACAGAACCAACTAGTATGATCTGAATTCGAGTTCCACATTGCACAGTCGATAAGGTCTTAACTTAATTTAATTGTTATAATTTTTCTTAGAAGATGTAACCTTTTCCGCGGGAACCCAAACAGACAGAAACAAAAAGAAATGACTGGACTTACAAGTCTTCCCCAGCTCCAAGCTTAAAACTAATTTATTTGTCTTTTTTAGGAACTTTTACAGAGTTCGAATTAACTACTTCAAGCATTTGATCGTGTAGTGTATGTAAATATTTTAATATTGTGGCTTATTGCTTATAACAAATGTTTTTAAAACAATAATGATTATGAAAAAATTATTTATTTTTAATAAACTTTTCTTTGTTGAAAATATGTTTATTTTCATTGAATATTTTAGCTAGACATTTATTCTCCTCATTATTCACGTGATTTATTGCACCCAAAATCCCATAAAACATTGCAATTTTCTCTGTACATGGATTACACACACTAAGCTTTCTTAAAATTTTTTATCTCTTCCTGAATATCTTTAGGTCCGGCTCGGGACTTGAGAACTATTACTTTGTTTTTCATATTATTAACTATTAAAATATTCAAAGTTTTGTTCTTGAAATTTTATTTGCATAATTCGCGAGTGACAGTTGCAACAAAATGTTGGCTTATGTGAGACGTCACTGGGCACTCGCCTGAGTTAATGTACTTTAAATTTGTGTGTGTGCAACGTTAATTAGCAAAGAAAATTTAATTTACTGTGCCAGCTAGTGCAAAGAAATCCAAGTATCCACCCAACAACAACGTCAAAACTTGAATGTGGCAGCAGCGGAAAACTAAATATACTGTTGAGCTATTTTTTAACAGCTGTATAAAGTTCAATATCCGAGTTTGTTAGTTTGTGTGCATCTTAGAATTCAAATAATTAAGTTTACTATAAATGAAATACTCCTGAACCGAACGTTTACTTTATGAAGGTAAGTGAAATATTTAAATATATTTTTTTTATAAGATTATTGCAAATTATTGATTCGAAGCATTGTTTCAGTCCGTTGTCCGTACATGCAAATTTTTTATTATTTTATTTTTTTTTGCTTGCAGGCATTGCAATATTATTTGTATGTGTTTGTGTAAAGCCATTTTCAGTATTGGAAATGGGTGAAATCTGAGAATCTATTTTGAATTAAAGAAAAAACTGGTCAGTGGAAAAATTTGAAAGAGAAAATATGTTCGCCCCTGATTAGAGCGAATAAGTTATCGTTTTACTATCTTTTGTCGGGTGGCCGAGTTGCTGTTTGTTGCTTTGTACTTGCAAACACATATTAGCACACACATTAGCGTTTGTGTGAGTGCGAATGTGCGTAAGTTTGGAGCGTGATTTTCACTTGGTGCGTGTTCGAGGACAGGTGGAGCACAACACCCACACACTCACACATATGCTTTGCTGTGCACGTACGTGTTTGTGCAGCTGCTTTGAGCTTGTTGCCCCGCATCCGCATCCGCACCCCGCACGGCCAACTCGCGGCTGGCGTTGCCAGTTCCAGTCAGCGATGCATATTCAAATTTGATTTATGCAAATGGCAAATGCTGCAAGTGGCGAGTGGCGCCTCAGCCAATGTTTGCACATTTGCCGCCCTCCCCACCTCCCCACACCCTTGTGCTGCCCGTAAGTGGCCAACTAGTAGCAAATAAGCCATCTTTCATGTGTTATTCAGCTGCGGACCTTTGGGGAATTCTTTAATTCACATTTAAACCCGGAGCGACAGAAATAGAGAGTGTGTGCAAGCTGTTTCCTCTAGCAGAGCGGCAAGAGTATATTTGTGCACTTGACGTTTGGTCATTTCAGTTGTCATTTGGTTTTCTCTGGTTTTTTATACCCTGTACAAATTTAAAATGTTTGAAAAGGGTATATTAATTTTTACTGTCGCATTTTTTATTTTTTAGATCGTAAGCATTTATCATTTCTCAGATTTATCTTTTTTTTGTCATAAATAAAAACTTACATGATAAAATATAAAAGCAAAACAAAAGTCGATTAAAAGCCTTGGTGTTTTTGCATCTACATATCGCGGTAATAATGAGATTTGGAGACACAAACTTGTTTTAAATGTTCTCGTATATATATTAGGAAAAAATCGAATATTGAGGGCTATAGCTAAAGTTTTTGGTATATTAGCACATTTTAATTTCCTTAATGATAAACCAATAAAAATTCACGTTTTTTAGTAAAGAATATTTGCTGTAGTATAAGTACGAAATTAAGGACAGTAAGTGCAGGATATCTTCTAGTCGCTTACGCTCCACCACATAACTCACTTCATTTTCCTGCTCTTTGGAATCGTTGGTCACCGGCTGACACATGGCCACAGTGGCCCGTAAATGTTCTGCCATCTGTTAGCCTAGACGCTCAGCTCAGCTGTCACTCTGTTGGGTTCATTTTGTTTTAAGGTC
Organism: Drosophila colorata; assembly: GCA_035041545.1. Taxonomy (NCBI): domain Eukaryota; kingdom Metazoa; phylum Arthropoda; class Insecta; order Diptera; family Drosophilidae; genus Drosophila; species Drosophila colorata. The sequence goes on from JAWNLD010000077.1 coordinate 1,570,946, forward strand.
TTTGGTTTTTGGTTATCGTTGAGGTTTTGTTGCTGTTCTTGTTGTTGTTGTTGCATTTGCTTTTTCTACGTTTGGCATTTGACCTCAGCACGATTTTATTTTCGGGCTTTTTATTGACTCTCAACTGGCATTTTTTCATCTTTGTGTTAACCTTACTGCATTCGATTTCATGTTTGTCATTGTCAATCTCATTTATCGACATCCGTTTTATTGCCTGTCTCCACAGCCCCCTTCCCCCAGCAATTTGAATTGGAACTGGCGAATATTTCTCCCTTTTTTGCCTGATTCATTCAAGGTCGATTCGTCGCATTTCGTCTCTTGGCACTGAAAACTACTTTCATAAAACGGATTTCGCAGTATTTTCTTTTTTGTCTGTGTTTTCCTTTGCTGCTCCTCTCCCTCTTTTGGCAATTACATTGAAAGTCATTTCTGCTGAACGTGTGCTCTGACAAAACTGGGACGTTAAGCGCCTCCGGTTCAAAATGCCTTTTGACATTTGCTTATCGCATTTTGAGAGCTTTAAATGAGCTAAATGTAAATAAAATTTATAAATATTTTCTATGTGTGTACCTTGAGGCTAAGTTCAATAAAAGTTATTTGGTCTTTGATTTTTCTTGCTTTGAAGCTGCAAAATAATTTACAGCTATTTATTTATTATATTGTTTTATTTTAAATAAATTCTGACAAAGGTTCTGTTTTGGAAATGATAAACAAAACGACAAAACATAAAATTAAACGATAATGAATAATTGACATAAAGATTCAAAATGGTTGCAGGAATAATTAATAAGCAGTATAATTTTTAAATAAACAGACATGTATGTTTATATTTAATTGAATATTTTAAAATATAAATATGAATATAACTATAAATACAAAAACAAATATTTATAAAAAATTTTATATTAATGCATATACAAATATAAATATTAATTATGATTCAATTGATATCTTTTATAATGCAAACATTAACAAGAAAAAAGAATAATGAGTAGTAAGTAAATTTAAATTACGAGCAGCTAATTGGAATTAAATGCAGTTTTAAAGCACAAAGGATAAACTATTATTATTCATAATATTTATTGTTATTATTCATTAAATCAAGACTTAGATTTATAAAACCAAAAAGAATATCTATCACTAGTCCTCGTATATAAATGAATATATATTTGGGTATTTTGTAGAGAATGCATTGCAAGTTTTCAAGACTTTAGATATAAACCAACAATTATCGCTGATTTGCACAGATTTCCACTTGAGCAATCAACAGCTCACTTTAGGCATTCCCAAAGCCTACAGTGTGTCTCAGTCATGTACAACACTCGTGTCTTCGCCTTAGAGAATGCTCTTTAAATAGTCTGGCAATTGAGGCTGTGAGCTTGAGCTGTGCTATAGCACAGCTGCCACAATACCTGTTGGCACTGCAATTGTGCATTCCATGCCGAATGGGTATCATCGGGCACTCGTTGGCTCAAAGTAAGCATTGTTGCAGTTGTCTAAGCCAACAATGGACATGCTGGTGGCAGCTGAATCTTGAAACTTGGGACCGCTCCTCAAGTGAAGAGGGCCGGGGCAGGCGTTGGCTCAAGATAGATGTGGCTCCGCATGTTATTAACAAGGCATTTATGCAGGCGCACAAAGGTGCTCGGCTCGGCTTTCAGCCGAAAACCGGGCTCAGCTCTATGCGGCATAAATTAGCTGCCAGGCGGCCGCATTGTGTCAAAAGCAGATCCAAACGACTCTGGAAACATGTGTCGTCGCTTGTCAGACACACAGACGGACGGACGGACAGACAATCGTACACAGAGCTCGACTGAAATAACTTGCAAACACTCAAACTTTATTCGTGACAAAGTGCCAGTCGGGCGAATGGACGTTGGGGCTGACAGACAACTGGGCGTATACGCAACGCAATCTGTTTACCAGGCGTAAGGCAAATGCAAATTGCCTTTGCCTGTGCGTGTGTGTGTGTGTTTGTGTATGTGTGTGTGTGTGGGTGTTGTGTGTGTGTGTGTGTGTGTGTGTGTGTGTGTGTGTGTGTGTGTGTGTGTGTGTGTGTGTGTGTGTGTTTGTGTCTGCCTCGAAGTTTTGCAGCCGCAACGTAACTCGACTTCTACTTCTTCTTCGACTACCCCATAAGAGTTGCTAAAATTTGTTTGCCAACAAAATCTTCTCGAGCCTGTTACTTTTGCCGTTTGTTAATGAAAGGCGGCACACCCGCACACACCACGCACCCAGCCACACACACTCGGGGGAGTGGAACTTACGAATGTTGTGTTATCTTAAAATGATGTTGGCTTCCTGTGACTCTTGTTAAAAGTTTATATTCAGCCTCACATTTTTTCTTGTCTTCAGGCTAGAGTAGAGCGCGTGACACGCACAAGGACGACGGGACGGCACGTGCTAGCGCTAAAGTGTTAGACTTTCGAAAATTAAACAAATTTTTAAACATTTATAAATGCCAAATTATGTTTATAAATAAAAAATATTAATGTAAAGGAGAAATTAGAGTTAAAAAAAAATATAGGAATAGTATTAAAATAAAATAAATAATTTTAATTCACACCTATTTATTCTATATTGTACATATGATTACTATAAATATCTAATAGTATTTTGTATACATTTTTTTTTTAAAGAATATATTCACATAAGTACTAAAATAACTTAACAGAAATATGTTTTGAAAGCTTTTGTCACATATTTTCTAAGAAGTTCAACCAATTAATATTTTACAAAATTTGTGCATCGTGCTCGTGTCGTGTCTGTCACGCGCCCATTTCTTTTGCACGCTGTCAAGTAGCTCTCTAGCCCGGCGGGAGACAGTTTGAAATCGTCATTGGCAGCCGCATAAAGTTTTGAAATCTCACGGTCCGGAGTTGAACTACAATTTCATTAACTAAGTGGCCGTAGCAATTAAGTTTGTGCATTTTGGAATAATATAAATTAATTAGAATATGCTAATGAGTTGCTTTTCGCAATATCAACGAGCGGAGGCATCCCCCGTCCGCCCCGACAGCATCTTTGTTGCTAAGACCGACCTCCATTGAGAGCTTGAGTTAATTTAGTTGAATAAATTAGCGCACGATGCAGTCGAATCCTCTGAACCATTTAAAGTTCTCAGTTCTCGTCTGTTGACTGTCGACTGTCGCCTTAGCAGGCATCTGTAGTATCTGTCCATGTACTATTGAGTTGGGGCAACTCGAAGTGATTCTCCAAGCATTTAGCATTCAGGCTGAGCGAATCTCTAGACGACCAAATGGACGTCAAGTATTTGCGTACTTTCGTATGGCAAACTTTTGTACGCAATGTACTCAATTAGAATATTTATTACTTGTACACCTAAGTTAATTTCTATTGTGCATGGTCTGGATTTGAAATGAAGGCCTTCTATTTTTATATAGTGTATATACACTGAGTGTTCCCCTAGTTGAGTACATGAAGTGCTCTGTTGGGTATTATTAGAACAGTTAGCTTGGGACGCAATAAAATAAATGAGCTCAACTTGTTGGACATTTGTGTAGGCGGAAGTAGTTGCAATGCAATGTGAAAATTGAGGACGATTTTATTGTACCTAATTGGATGTTTATAAATAGAAGAAGAAGGGAATGTCTTAAATATATAGTTATATTTAATTATATATATTAGTTATTTATATGCATATACGAACATTGCTAGATAGATAAATGTAAACAAAGATAAAAGCAAAATGGCGAGTTCCCTTTACATTACCATGACATCTGTATATATTGGTAATAAATGATCAACGTAAAGGATGAAAAACGTTGTTATAATAAATAAATGTATTTTGATAAATAAGAAGAAAATGCCCGTCTGTCAAAAAGAGCTTATGAGCGTGTACAAATCAATATAAGTATAGAGGCAGTTATGCTTCTGCTAATAATACACAATATATAAACATGCACTCGGAGTCAAAATGCAAGCATGAAAACAAGCTCAAATATCGTCAATTCAAATAGTAAACTGCACAAAACACAGATTAAGCATTGAGGGGAGCTTTAATAGATCCAATATCTATTCAAAAAAGCTGACACTCACACACAACAACAAGCTCTCAAGTGCACAGACAAATATTATTGCCAGTTTCTTCAACCTTGCGAGTTGAATGTTCCATTCAGCCAGGCGTTAAGTTATCGGATCATCGATGCCAACATGTTGCATCTGAGTTGATGCGTGTGTACAATTCATTAGATTCCTGTCATTTGCATGCAGACGATGTAATTTTCTATGGAATATTCCACTAACGGCATCATTTCTATGTCGATGTCGATGTCGAAACGCTCGAAAAAGTCATTTCAAGCTGAAAACGACTATTGCATTAATTCGGGCCACAAAAACGAAATTCCTTGAAATTCGGTTGACGCTTTTTTTTTCTTATTTTTTTCTATTTTTTTGCTACACGTGCAACCCATCAACTGGCTGACTGCCGGCCCCACAGTCTGCCCCATTGTTGTTGCCGGCGCATCAGTGTGGAACGTTGCACAGCGACGTCATTGGCATTAGCAAGTGGCAAAGTGGAAATGTGGCAAGGGGGGCTTGGTGGCGAATACTCCTTCGACGATTTAAACCAATTTCAGGCAACAGACGAATTTCATTTTATCGTGTTTTTCAGTGGGCCATAGTTGTCAGTCCTTGAGTATTGATTTGCCTGCTGCTGAATTGTGGTAAAAGGAAAAAACAACGACAGAATACCCCTAATGGCAACCAAACTAAACAAACCATGGCCAAATTGTCAATCGGGCTTAAAGATTAAAGTGGCAGCTGCCTTACGGAATTTTAGCCCTTTTCATCCGTTTCCTTTATTTCATCATTCGCCAGTCGACGCGCCATTTCTATGGCTAATTATGTGGCAGTCGGAGAATTTTAATAGGAATATTTACGATAAAGTTATGCGAACTAACTGGTAACTGGATCTCTTGACGTTGAAAAATGGCCAAGTCGAGGAATTTTCGTTTAATTAACTCGTTCGTGAATGGACAAAGAAATGCGAACATTGTCAAAGCGTCTGAAATAAAATATATATATTTTGCAAATTGATAATCGCTTAATCCTAAAGTCAGATGGGGTGCCAGAAGGCAAATCCAATTAAGATCAAATTATAAAAAAAATAAATTAAATTGTATTTAATTTTATTTTGGCTTTAAATACATTTTGAAGCTAGAGTCTTCAAACTTGGAATTTATACTTGAGATAACCAGCGTCAGATAATGTGTTAAGATATTTATTGACAGATTAAAATTGACAAACATTTTGAGATTTAAAGTTCTGGAATCCATAGCTCCCATATTTCAACTCTTATAATTTTGTCAACATAAAACCGATTTTCATGATTGACCAAGGCTTGTCCTCTAGATTATTTCTATTTTTTTGTGTACTCGCATATTAAAATTTAATGAAAACAAAATATTTGTATTGTTTAAAAATTAATTTCATTCACGTGATAGAATTTATATATTCGTATTATATGATTAAAATCCATTGCACAATTCAAGTACAGCTAGACAGATAAATTTATTCATTAAATGCCAGCTGTGCTGTATAAGTGTCAGTTAACAAATATTTATTTGCCGTTTGTCAACTTTGGCAATTGACACTCTCAAGACTTTTTGGCATTAAATGCAATTGTGACTCGGCAATTATCGCATTTAAATCGTTATTTCCACATGACTGCGACACAATAAATAAGCTCTAGTTACAGTCTGCCCGGGGTTTTGGACCAGCTTTGAATAATGTAGGGGTGTCCAGACGAATTGACTATAATTAATTTATAAAAGCAGCCCGAACGGCAATTAGCTGAGCTACGCGAATTAGCCAGGGCTTTAAGTCGTCGTGAATATTCAATGAGTATTTCCAGTGTGTTCATATTGAATGCTGCGCTTATTCGTCGGTTTTATAAGTAAAGCTAATATACATAATGGAAAGCATTAACGGCGATTGCATAGGCTTTACAGTAGGAGCAAGGATTAAAGAACTATTGAACATTATTTTTAGACATCTGTGAATTATAGAAAAATATTTAATTAACATTTATCATTTCTAATTATATTTAGACTTTACTACTTTCTTCCGCTCCTACTTCATTAAATCACAGCACAGTTTTCAATAGGCATAAACAAATTTATATTTATTAGACTATAAGACTTTCTAATACTTTTATCAAATACATTTTCATTACTAATTCTGATCAAGAGAAAAAAAATATAGCATTTGGTAGCTCGAGGAAAATGCACACTACTAAAAAGAACAAAAGACCAGCCAACAGTTAATCGTCATCATCTTCGGACAGCAGGTCGGACAAACTCAAATCCGAGGAGCGTTTCTCGAGATTCTCGCTGTCCTTGGATTGACCTGGCAAGACAATCGGTAGTGCGTACATCCTGAGGAACATGGAAACAGTATTACGAAAGTCCTGCTCGGAGCGCTTCATAATGGCCGCCGCATGGTGATTGAGCGGATCGTGTGGATTCGGATACCGCAACAATTGCGGCAAAAATGTTTCGAATATATTCACCAGATCATAATTGGCCGACCAGGCCTGCTTAAACACATTCATGCAGACGAGGCCAGTGGTAAACTCAATATTCGGATGCAGAATCTTGGTAACGAAACGAACGCGTGGCGCCTTCAATGGATATTCCTGTGGCATTGCAACATTCACCGTCCAGATGCCACCTTCATAAGCGGTGCCCATCGGTCCTTCGAGGCGCACATCCAAATTGGTCATGTCATCGTCAACGGTTGTTTGATACCCCGCAGCCAACAGCCTGCTTACGTCCCGGCTCAGGCGGCGTCCGGCCATGGGCGAGGTTGTGTTCACGACTACATTGGCCATTTGGTCTCCTGTTATTCTACGTGTGTCTCCGTATCGGAACTACTGAGATTTTGAGTGCACTCGTCTGTTCCCAGCGGTACCTTCAAAAGCATTCATCTGGCAATAATTTCGTTATTCAAATTGATTCTTATTTACTGCATTTGCATGCGCAAAGCCAAAAAAAGAAAAAACCAGAAGCAAAAAAATAAAAAAAATAAAACTTAATACTCACATATAAAAGAAACGAAAATTTTGTTACTGATACATTACAATATTATTAAATCATATATCAATGCCTACTTTTGGCATGAACTTTGAAAATCTACTCAACAGGCTGAAAATAAAATAACTCAATTTATTAGCAGAGTTTTTGTTCAGCCAAAAGTCCATTTTCTGGAATACCCCTAATAATTGTTTTTAGCTGTTTGTTGGAACCGTGTACCTTTACTTTTTAGTTTGTGGTTTATTGGTGTTTTTGTGTGTTTTTAGCAGTGCCGCAGTGCGCACAAAAAGCTTTATTTGAGACTGAGCGGCGAGTAATCACCCTGTGTTCTGATAAATGAGATATGAGAATGAGACATAAACATTTTGTATATATAAACTTTGATATTGATAAAATATTCTAAGCATATTTCATTTACAGTAATAAATTTCGGAAATATTTACGGCTATATATTTGATATATTGGTTTATTTGAGAAATCAGGGTAATCAACACAGAATTTTATAGTAAATTTGAGCTGAAGCAGGTACTTTCATATTGAAAAGTATATATAATAAAACAGAATCTTAGATCTAATAGATAGACTGAACTTTCATGAGTTGTCTATGGAGGGCAACAAAAATGACCTCAAACCCCTGTTCCAGACTTGCCCACAGGTTTATCATATCCTATTCACATATTTTATAATTACAGGATATATGAAAACATTTTGTCAGCACGCCAAAAATAAAATTCATTAATTGCGCGTGGGTCAGATGCAAATTTTTGGCTGCACTGCCAAACGCTTGTCGCGGACGCCGAGGGTCAGCAAATAGTTATGTATTTGGGCCTCGCTTTTGTTTACCCACTATCTGTATTATCTAATATTATCTATTCGAAGTTCTGGCGACTGGCATGCCTAAGCTTGAATGCATTTCTGATTGTCGGCAATAGATAAACATTTGTCCCTGACTGACGTCGTCCTTCAGCTAAAGGATTGCGAGATAACTTCAATTGCAGTGCATTAAAGTTAAATGGACTTTGTACTAAATGCTGCAAATTGCTGTCATAGCAAACAGATGTACGGTTATGTACGAGTGTATCTGTATCTGAAGCTGCAGCAGCAACTGCATTTGTATCTGTAGCTGTATCTGTATCTGTAACTTTGTCTCTCTCTGTGTCTCTCTCTACAATGGCAGCTGGAACAATGGTAAATAACGACTAGAAAATTGTAAAAAATGTCAACGATGCCTTCCATTGCTCAAATCCTTGCCCCTTGACGCGCCATTTTTGTTCAAACCCCTATCCCCCCACAAACTCCCCCAAACACATATCCCCATTTTCCATGTCCGTGTTGTCTGCCTGGGAGTGTGTATGTGTGTGTGTCTGCGTCTGGAATGCGCATTGTTGCAGTTTTCACAGTTGAGTGCGTTCATTGTTTTCGCTGTCAGCGCTGCGCGTTTACAATGAATAATTAGAATTTGTTGAAGGTCTGTACTTATATACCTCGTCATGCCACAGAAAGTCAATGGGTGTACTAAAATTATAGTCAAATAGACGAAACATTTTTTTTTTTCCTGTTTTCTGTTTCTATAAACCCAAGGCAAAACGTGCTGAAAAATAATATTATATATTAAATGTGAGTATGAGTATGAGTAATAAATATATTAAAATGTGAGCTTACTTTCCAGATAGGAAATACACACATAATTTTAAACTATGATCATATTTGCAAAATAAAATAAAATTAAAGCGATTGCTTGTGTTAAACGATAAACTAACAAAAAAAGTTAAAAAATATAGAAACAAATGTAGGGTATCTAATAGCGAAACCAACTGCACACACAAAAAAAATGTTTGCCTTGTTTATCAATTTGTTGACTTGGTTCACGCTTCATTTAGTTTGAGTAGCATTTAAAAATGTGCCTTTTTTATTTTGTGTACCAGCCATGGTCCAAGTTTATTCGGGTCTAGGCACAAGATTAACGCCAATTGCTGTGCATCTTTTAGCTGGCGAATTGTAAAATTTAATTTCGCATAAATTGATGATTCAGTGCACACTATAAATGTGCGCTACAGATTTTAGCATTGGCCATAATCAAATGAAAGTTGATAACCAAATAAAATACGATTCTTCTGACATTCAGCTGGCAGAACATTTTCGCACTTACGGCCGTAAGAGGAGGCAACGGGCGCGCCGCTAAATGTGATTTTCAAGTGTATAAATTAAATGTTTAATAGATGCCATTAAGGACGTTATCCGCCATTAAAACAATATGGAAGCCCGGACTGAGGGAATTGCGAGCCGTCCGCCATGAAATGCGATTATCGCGCGAAATGAACGTGAAATTAATGCAAACTACAGCCGGGGATGGCCTGGAGCCGAAACCGAAACCGAAAACGGATTCTCAAACTGAGAGTTAAAGTGAATCTGTAACTGAGACTGAATGAGGATGCCGTCACGCCTGCACGGCCGGCAGTGACATTAAGAAATAAGCCCAACATGGGCGTTAATTTTTTGGATTTTTTTTTTATACCACATTGTTGACTGTAGGTAATGAAGTTGTTTCTGTGTTTAACCAGCTCCGACCACGCCAAAGGCGACCACAAAACCGGCAGCCAACACTTCAAACTAAAACCAAAAAAAAAACCGGGTTGGTGTAGAAAAAGGGGAACAAAATACTTTCCACAAGCCTGAAACAATGGGTTATGGCAAAGAGCAAACAACGCGCAGCACAGCCGCTAAACAATGGCCCGAACAATGGCCAGTGACAAAAGGCAAACATGAAAAGGATAACCAACAGTGGGCTCCATACGATTGGAAAACCAATGCGCACTGCCTATTGCCACCGGAAAGCAGTTAAGATTACTAGAATTAATGGAATGAGAAAATTATTGTTGAGAAAATATTTTTAACTTGCAAGAAAAATGATTACAGCCATTCTCAACGACAAAAAAAACGTAAATTTTTAAAAATTGTGAAATTTATTTTGATTTAAATGAAAATAATAAAATTGAGCTTCTTGGTCAGATTTTTTGTGCTTGAAGGCACGCTTAGTGTGACCGTATAAAATCTTACTTTCAGCTATTTTAGCTCTTACAGAAATTTAAATGTAACTCTTCGAAATTATTTCAAAGGGTAAAAATATGAGAGTCAAAATAAATAAACTGAATAATTAATTAGTATAGAATATTTAACAGTTGCAAAGTAGAATTTGTTACTTTTTCAGATTTTATATTAATAATTTCGTGGGCATAATTAAAGTATGGAATTTAACGCGGCTTAAAATCGCCGAGCACGGCATACAAAGTAAATTTGTTGCTGTTCGCTGGTAATAAAATATTTGTCGAGCGCCATTTACAAAGTCATTTGCAAGCTCAATGTGCTTTCAAAGTAATGCCCCCTGCCCCTTGCCCCTTACCCCTTACCCCCTACCCCTGCTCGCATTTCTCGCGGGCTACCACCTGAAAGCAGTTGTTTTAGTCTTTATTGCTTTCGCTTTTTGGCAGCGCCAGCGAAGGCATTTACCATTTTATGGTCTCGTTTCAGGTTTTACTTTTCCTTGGCACCCCAGGAAGCAGAACAGGGCAACTGTGGGTGGGGGAGGGGTGTAGTACAGTAGGCACAGGTGCAGGTGCAGAAGCTCTCGGCTGGGTCGTTGTCGTTTATTTAAAATGTCATAAATACTTAGCTACTGCTCACATGGAATTATATAAAAATTTGCTATCAGAGATATGAATCTTGGCAACAACGTTGAAATTCGTGTAAATTTAAGTCACGCAATTTACAGTTGAAAGTAAATACATATTTATAAATTTTCTAAATAATTCATCGTATTCTTATTAAGATTGAAAAATTGCCAATTATATAGCAGCTTTAACTTTCTAAGCTAATGCTCTTTCTTTAACACTTGAAGCCCTAAATTAAAGTGTTAACTAAATTTGTCGAAACCTGCGTTATCGAAGACACATTTCACATAATTTAAAATTTGTATCTCTTTTAATTTTAGCTATGCTTTAATTGATGTTTATATGCAGCATTTACCCCGCTTTATGCAGCACACGGGCTTGAGTTTGGTTTAATTTACCAGATTCAACAATTTCAGAACTCTGACAATCGTATAATAAGCGTCGTCGTCATCACATATCGCAATCAGCTCTTTGGAACACAAATTTTCCAAACTTTTACAATAAATCAGAAAATTTGTTACACATTACAAAGCAGGCGAAAACTTTTTGCCATGCCAAATGGAAATTTGTTTACAATGCTGTTGGCGGCGGCAGCTGCTTAAAACTAACTCTGACTGCAGTTCAGATTATTTTTGCAGACCGAAGTATGATATTGAAGGCTTCTTTCCGCCTGCTCGCCCGATTCCATATCTATGCACAGAAAGTCAGTCAGCTATGGAATCTCCATTGTCCGAGAGCGAACAACAGCATTAAATTGTTGATGTTTCTTTTTTTATACACCTGTCGATTGGACTGTGAAAATCGAAAGAAAAGATTTAGTCGGGTGTGCACGACTGGGGACGTGCTTGAATAGTAACATAAGAATATGTTTCTTGACAAACTTTGGCAAGGAAAACCTGAGGAAGTTTAAAATATGAACTTAAAAATCTTCAACTAAATATCAACGGTAAATTTCGTTAAATATAAAGTGTAGTTAGTTTAAAGTCAAAAGCCTTATGCAAAGGAAAAACCAGCTGTTGCTTTAAGATACACTTTCTAGTTACATCTTTGCTACAGAGTGTTATCAACATCAATATTGTAGCATTTTGTAAGAGCAGCTTATTGCCAGCTTATTTCACACGTCATGCACTCGAGCTCGAACAAGAAAATAGAAGAATTGTCTACTTTTTCGGTACATACATTCATTTATATGTATATACTTGTATTTACCGATTTAAGCTTCTAAGGCAGATACTTACGTGTCGAAAGTGTTCGCTTAATCAATTATTAAATTGTTTGTTTGCTCGTACGAAATTTGTCATGTACACACTGTCAGGATAACACTCAACTGCACACGGTGTACGGAGTGCTGGCTACGGGGCTGCAGGAGGGTCTAGTGGGTACCTTCGAGTGGAAACCCAGTGAGAAGGAACTCGACAATAAGTACTGAGCCAATGAACACATTCAGTGCGTTCAGCTATAACAAAAACAATGCCATAGTAGCCAATATTGTAGGAAGCACGTGCTAGTACAGTGGAATATAATGAAAAAAAGCAAAAAAAAAAAAAAAAGTATCTGTAAATATATCAAGTTAAAAAGTTCTAAAAAATAGGAAACAAAATGTACATCTGTCCAAATTATAATTTTTTTAGGCCTTAGGTACATTTACACCCTTGCAAAGGATATTATTTTCGATCTTTCTTTTTAAGATCATCTTGTCGGCATAGTTTAAAAAATGTTCTCTAGAAAAAGTAATAATAAAATAAATTAAAAATATATATATCTATACATAAATAAGGAAGACGAAGGAAAGAATTTTTAAAATGTTGTCTGCAATCTGAGACTTCATTTTGTTATACTTCTTTATTTAACTTACGAAAAGTTACAACTTTTGAGATAACTTTGAAGTTGGTAATCTATGGCTGCCAGTGTTAGTGGTTTCTTCAACTTGAAAGTGCTTTATTATATAGAATAGTAGAAAGATAAGCTATACAAGTATATACTTATTTGGTCGATTGGAATTCCTAAGATCTTAAACTGTGCCATGGTGCATATTAGCTTCCAGGTTTGGCTACAACGTTCGCTGGTGGAGCAATCAAAGTCCGTGACGAATGAACTTTAACGATTATGGCGATAAAGAGATTTATCGATGAACAAATCAACTGAAACAATACACCCACACACACTCGAGCACTCGTCGCGCGAATGTGTGTGTGTGTATGTGTGTGTGTTGCTATTTTACCCTTCCGGCTTAATGTGCGCCTCCGCAGCTCTTGTGCCTAAGAGTACTCGAGAAGATTGAGTGGGCGACAGTCACCCCTCAGCACACCAGACCCACTCGTAGTCACTCTCACACAGACACACATACACATACACACACACACACACACACACACACACACACACACACACACACACACACACACACACACACACACACACACCCTCCCTCCGCAGCACCGTGCAATCGCATTCGCGTGTGTTTTATTGAGCACTTCATTGCGCACACTTATGGGACGATTAAAATCGATTTAATCCATTCGAGGCATAAATCAGCTACAAACGAGCCAAAACCGAAACCAAATCCGAGCCCAGGACAAGGCAATTGAACACTTTGTATCTAATACTTGGCAAGGTCAGTTGGCCATTAATGCGAATGATGAATGGCCATGGTCAGAAAATTTACTTAGACTACAATGCTGGGCATTACATTAGAGGCGACTCTCACTTCCATCTTTTGTTCAGGGGTAGGTTGTTTTGTGCCCACCCCAGTCCGAAAACTCATTCATCATTTATGTTGATGAATTCCCCACAGATTCAGGCGAGATGTAACAATTTATTGTTTGCAAAACTGAATAAATTGAACAATGTGCAAATGATAAAAGCTCTTTTAAATGTAAATATTGTATTTATATTGATGCAAAAATTGTTTATTGATTCAAAACACACACACAAAACTGCATAACTGCAAAAGTGTTGCAATCGGCCCGAGCTGTCGAACGGATACAGTTTCAGGCATAAAACATAACAAAGGGCTTATTTTCCAGTTATGAGAGAGATCTGCATTGCGCATAGTGTGAAATGTTTACCTATATCGCAATAAATATTTGGAATGCGGTTTTTCACATATATGTACATAGAAAATGCCACACCTACCATTGAAATATAGTTCAGTGCTACAAAAAACAAATATTTCCAAATGATGAACTGTTCAATGTTTGTGGTTTTTTTTTTAATTGTGTGTCAGTTTAATCTTTGGCATTGGATGTTTATGCGAATAAAACATTAATTTTTCGTTGACTTTGACTTTTATTTTGATTTTGATTTGATTCTAATTTTGTGTATTACAATAGTAAGTTCTTTTTAAACTAAACCAGAATCCCTTATGAAAAAACTACTACATAAGCATTTAAAATAGTTATAAAATTAGAAACCTTTGATCAAATAATTTCTTGCTGCAGAAATTGTAACAGTAATAAGATTAAACGCTGATAGATCCTGGTATAACCAACCACAGGGTCTGTATAAATAATTTAGGACTGTTTTTGCAACTATAAACCATCTTTCAATATTTTAAATATTTAAAACGCATTTCTATTTATTGTATTATTCAAATTTCCATTTACACTGAGTACAGCTTGCAAGGGTGTCCTAATCTTAAATTCCCATCTCTTACATAATGAAATTATCGTTATGACCGCATCGTCGAGTAGTTGTCTGGGTGTCCCACTGCTTGTTGCATGCCACCCCAAATGAGCATTGACGGCAGCTGCAAGTGGCGGCTGCTGTGTCGCGCTTAATGCATAAATATTCATATGACCTAATCGGTTTATGGCTGGCAAAATCGTTTGCATTTGCACCAAGGCACGTCTTTGCTGGACATGAACTTTTCCGCTTTTCCGCACTTGCAACATTTTCTGCAAGTTTTGCTGTCCATTGCACTCTGGCGCGTTCCGGCATATGGCCCATTTGCATAGAACATGGCTAAAACCCAATTCGCAAACATTTTGAATTCAAAAACAACAACAACAGCAAAAACTATAGCGAAATTGTGTCATTTTGGGAGGGGCGTAATATCCATATGCAAATCGTCAGACACATGCTTACACACATGCTTATAGAGTGCATGGAGCATACAGTGAAGCGTCACTGCAGCAACTCCTCTCAGCAAACTTATTAACGTGTTCGTTTCAATTAACCGCAATTATGCAAATTAACGCTGAAAGCGCTTCAGCTTCAGTTGAGCTTGTAAACTTCGTGCTACACAGCAAACATTTTTACCCCATTTGGCTGCCTGCCAATGTCATGTATACCACTGCATGTGTGTGCGCGTGTGTGTGCGTATGTTTACCTGTATGTGGAGTATGGATTTCGGTATGGTTTCACAAATTAGCACATGCGAAATTCCTAAGCCGCTGCCGTGATTATACTGCAAGCTGCAAACTGTACGTAAATTGGAAATTGAATATGTTTCAGATTCCATTTACGTTCTCAAATTGCTATATTTCAACCAGAGTTGCAACTGTTGGTGCACTAACTGAATGTTGCTTGAGCAAAAGACTTTAAATTTCCTAAACCGAACTGGTTCGAACTCGGAATTTCAATAATAATCAATATTTGTTTTCAAGTTTTTATAATTGCAGTATATATATTTTACAATGTAACTGTCAAATGCAGCATTCAAAAAGTTAGCAAAATAAACTCACATCTTAATAACTTACTTTAGAAATCTACAATTTATTAAATTGTAAATCTATTGCCAGCAAAATTTAATCAATTTAAAAAATATTGAATGTTTACCTCTTTCACTTAAAAAAAATATCAGTTTAAAAAATCATTTCAATAATATAAAAAAAAATTGCTACCAAAAAATTTATATAAGCTTCAATTGCAACATAACAAAAATAATTTTTACAGCTTAGAAATGAAGCTTGAAGTACAAATTTTGGACATACAAGCACTTAATGTGTATTTTGAGAAAACGAAAAATATATTTGCAACATTTGGCAAGCATTTTTCTTAATCAAATATATCGAAATGTTTTTAATTTCAATTTCGGTTTTGTTTTGTCGCAACTCTCGATGAATAAATTGAAACAAATGGCGTCAAATAGATCAGCTCCGGCTGCTGTTCTCGGTTAGAGAGAGAGAAGGGCGTGGCTGTGGTGGACATCACTTTCACTGCCTGGACCATGGGAATATTGATTTTGCAGCCTGCTTAGAGCCAAGTCGAGTTTTGGGCAGTGCCTGGATATGAGACTAAGTTACTTCATGAGTGGCAGCTGTTGAGGTTATTTATCAAATTTTAGCCACTTACGAGGAATACAAAAGTTGGTATTGCTCGGCGAAGCCTACGCGCTGCATTGTTAATGATATAAGTATACGCCAAGTGTGGTAAAAACAAGAAGAACAAAATGAAGTTTTTGTATGTGGGAGGCAAATCTTTGCCCCAAAAACAATGATAAATTAATTAGTTTTCCGGAGTTGCAGACACTCGGGACACTCGGAGGCCAACACGTAACACAAGACGTGCATAGAAATGTGTTAAGTTAATTAAATCGGCCAGAAGCCAGTTGAATCTTTAAGTCAAAACATATTGTAGTGGGAAATTGTTGGTACAGGTTAGCTTTCTGAATTAAATTAGCATATTTAAAAGGGGGTTAAACACAATCCACATCGCTTTCACAGCTGCAAACAAAAGCCATTGAAATGGGCACCAACTTTAAAGATAAGCCAGCCCCCCACGAAAATACGAGTTTTCAGTTACGCCAAAGGTTGGGCTGTAGGCAGATAATTATGCCGAGTATAACAACAACTGCAGTCTAATCAGAAACTGATTTCAAGAACAATAGTAGACGCGCCAGGCGCACATAGACAAGGGGTAGCTACCCCTGGATTTGAGTTTCGACTGCGCCACAGTTTGATATTGGG
The DNA here is from genome assembly GCA_035041545.1 of Drosophila colorata. Taxonomy (NCBI): domain Eukaryota; kingdom Metazoa; phylum Arthropoda; class Insecta; order Diptera; family Drosophilidae; genus Drosophila; species Drosophila colorata. The sequence goes on from JAWNLD010000077.1 coordinate 1,587,578, forward strand.
TTTGTTGAATCGCAATTTGATTAGGCGCAATGCAATGCGCGTGTTTGTGTGTGTTGAGTGTATTCAATTTGCACCTTAAACTCCTCTTGGAGCTGTGTGCTATTCTTATCACTCATACGTCATGTGGTTCGCGTGGTTTTCATGTGCAGCCATTAGGCCAGCAGTCAACATCCGGCGTTCATCGGCATGCGGGCGCTTTCGGCACGTCTATCAAGCTGTCAGAACGTTTATCACTTGCCATCATCCGATTTGAGCTATTGGCCAAACTGAGATCCCATCTTACGCACACACGCACATAGGCACACACATGGATAATTTATGCAACAACAGGAAGAAGAAAAACAACAACAACAACACTCATCACTCAACACGCACAATGTGCCCCTGTCAATTGGGCAACGCTTTTTTGTTGGCTTTGCTGATGGAGAGCCAAACGTTGAAGTGTTTTTTTTCCGGACAACGAACGGCTCAAATGGAAAAGTTTTTAATTTGTTCTTCAATAATTTAAATTTCTTTTAAATTCGAGAAAAAATGTCCTTAGTATTCAAACTCTATAGGCAGATAAACCTAGGCTGCATGTTGCAGACGAGAATGCTCGACGGGAACTTAGCCTGAAAGCAGGTTTAAAATATGTGAAAAACAAATACATATGTATATGAACTGATCTTAAGAAAATTAAATCAAATTAAAATGATTTCTATAATATACACATATAAGTATTATTGTAGTAGTGTTTGTGAACAGTTATAAATAAATTGTTCATTCAGTTCATCATGGTATAGTGGTCCAGTTCAGCCAACTTTAGGTAACTCTACTCTATTGAGTAATATAATGGGTTACATGACCTCTGCTGTAAATATTGATTAAAAATATAGATATAGTTCATATGGTTCAATATGTATTTAACTTTTATTATATCCCTCTTGATATTTCCTGTATGGGTATAGCGTAGCAAAGAGCGTACTAACAGCTTCCGCAATACAAAGCAGTTGCTGCCTCAAACAGATGCCTCTTTCCAGGCCCTTTCCGCCACATGCTGCAACTGAACTAAAACAACGCGTGGTTCCCCCTCCCCCCTTCCCCCTCTCCAATTTTCCTGCCCGCACATTGCAGGGCATAAAATGGCGAAAGTAATCGCAATTATTTTACCTCTTAGCGCTTTTAACACATTTACCGGGGGCCAGAAAGGTGTGTGCAAATATTTGCAGAGCTTTTAAATGCAATAAACGTTGTTAGACAAGGCACAAGAAAACTTAAACGTTAAGGCCTAAGTTCTTGTTATTGAAAATCAGGTAATTTCTGGAAAATCAATTTAACCGGAAAAAAATTTCAATGAAAACATAAGCAATAATTACATATATAATTGCAACAGCTGCTGCTTGTGCGGTATATTTGCTTATGTCAACACTTGATTGTATTTTAATTGAACTGTTATCAAATTTGATTTAATTTGACATTTTTAATTTTGCTATACAAGCAAAATTAATTAAACAATTAATGAAAGTACACTTAATTTCAATTGGTGCCTTTTTAATTGTTATCAACATTATTAATCCATGTAATAGCTTTTAATATTACAAATATCAAGCTGGCATTATTCACTATCAAATGTAAATTTAATTGCTGCCATTGTTTGGCACTGGTAATGAGATAATCGGGAACAAAGAATATGGGCTGAAAAGGAACAATAAGAACAATAAGTTGTTCAACTGTTTCATATAAGTATTACCAACTCATTGCCAGGCTCAATTGTTGAAATATGAAAGTGCTAAAGTTCTTAACTATGATATGAAACTTCAGACTGAAAATCGACTTAAATTCAATTAAGAACACGTATTTTTAAATAAAATATTTTTAGTGTAAGTATTAAAAAATTTAAGTTTGGCTTAAACATATATGTTTCATACCTCTGTGAACAATTTTATTATTTATAAAGTGGGATCTTGAGACCACATTGAGAAATTTTTCAATACGTTTCGATACTTTTTAAGGGTGCTTTCTTTTCAAGTGTCCCGCACTTCGAGCTCAACAGCACATTGAGTTATATGAGAATCGTTTTGAAATGGGATCTGTTAGTGAGTCAATTGCATTGCTTTCAATAAGTTAACATATTTTTATAAATATAAAAAAAAATAACCAAACGGAGCTAGCACATGTATCTCGTTGCTGCAGTTGTGTCTGTGGCAAGTTGAAATCATTTCCATAAAGAAAATATAACAAAATGTGGCACTTGAATCGCTGCTTATTTATATTTTTTTTTATATGATGCTTGGGTACTGCGTCCGGGCGGTAGCCAAACAACTTCCTGGCCCAAGAGGGAGTCGTGGGAGTTGCGGTGCTGGCAACTGTGAACCCGTTACTTGGGCTACAGCTCGAAGTCTTTTGGCCTTTGTTTAGAGAGGAAGAAATATAATTTTCCTGCGTACTGCAAAACTTTCGCTCCTTATTTTTTGTTATCCTTTTTTTCTGAGCAATATATTGCACATTGTATCTGGGGGTTCTGTGCGTTTGGCGCAGTTTTTGCTAAAGTAACTCAACTTATTTTGCATATCTTAAAAATAGAACATACGCATTTTTCTACTGAAACCACAACAATGACAACTGCGGCTGCAAGAGGAGACGGAGATGGCGACGGCGACGGCGACGTCAACGTTAGCAGCAACAGTGGCAGAGGCTATTATATAAAAATAACAGAGTCTTGGGGGAGACCCATTATCATGAGAACAGCAGCTGCTCCACAGCCACAGTCACAGCCACAATAAAGTTTGACTACGCGAAAGTTATTGCAGTTATCCTGCTACAGAATTCCGCAATGTGAAAAAAATATTCTGAAATTTAAGCGTCATTTCTGTTCTATATAAAAGTACACTTGCAAAAATGTGATCGTTATTAGCTGATCTCTAATTGTATATCTATAAGATAATTAAGTAAGATTTACATCAAAAGATAATTTAATTTAAAAAAGAATGGGGTAAGGGCAGGTTTGAATCCTGCTAGAGGCAGCCTTAATAACAGTTCAACAAAATATATTAATTTAAAATAAAAAATAAATATATATATATTTTAATTGATTGATACATTTCACACAAACATATTTATTTAATTAAAAACTCAAGCTCATGATACTCTGAATTATCAACCTATAGCTGCAAATCTTAAATCTCCAACTTTTTTCGACTGACCTGAACGTTGTCTATAAAATTCAGTTATAATAAAAAATGTATAATAATTATACTTTCTATTTATTTATTTATTTATATTTAGCAAATGTTTTTGTAAAGTCCATTTTGCAGTCTGATTCAAAAGAATCAAAATAAATGTAAAAACAATTTCTCTCAGTGTACAGCTGTAGCAACATTGTGTAATATGCGCACTTTTTCAAATTGGCTGAAGTGAGGCGCATTAAATGGCTAAAGGCAAACGGTTTGTTGATTGCTTAAAGCCACTTTGCCTAGTTGCTGTTGTTGATGTTGTTTCTGTTGTTTTATTTGTGTCGCTTTTTGCACTTAAATGAAAATGCAGCCAAAAATTCTCGTATGCCAGACATTTTTGCACAATTTTTAATCTACGAACGGTCTGGCAAAATGAAACTAAAAATGAATATGAAGTGAAAAAATGCGAAAAAATGAAAAGATTTTTGCATTACTTTTGTTTTAATATTGCTGCAAATGGTTGAAAGCAACTTGGCATATGTGCGAACATTTTATATGTGCACACACAGAAGCACACACACAAGCACACACACAAGCACACACACACAATCACGCACATATAAAAATCGTCTATTGTTTTAGTGAAAAACGGGACAGCAACCACATGGACGAACATGAGTGAGGCGGATGTGTTATATTCACCCACACAAACAGCCACACAGTCCGACACACACATATAAACACACACCCACACACACACACACGCATATTCAAGTAAACACAGTCAACTTTGTATTCCTGGGTGCGACTGTGCGTGCGTGCTTGAGCGAGTGCTGGCTGTGTGTGTGTGTGTGCGTATGTGTCTGTTGTGTGTGTGCTCTTTGTGAGTTTGAACGTTTGTCTCCCCTTTCAGCCAACCGCTAGTCAGACAAGGCCAAAGCCAAAGCTTGCTGTTGCATTTTCAACCAAAACAATTTCAAATTATGTTTAAAAAGCAACAACAATAATAAAAGCAACAACAACGACACACACATGCACAGCCACACACACACCCAGCTGCAATAAAAAAGTTTGCGAGCAATAAAATAACTGTGCGGAAAATAAGTAAGTACCATAGTTGATGCTTTTATTAAAACGTTTTCCAGCATATTTTATGCAGAGTTTGCAAAAAAAAACAACAATTTTTCCAACTTTCACCACTCGCCACTCTCATTGCAATTACTTTATAATGACTCAAAATGGAAACTAAAGTCAGTTAGTTTAAATATGCGTATGAATATTAAAATAATTATCATATTCATATTGTGAATATTAAAAGGACACACCAGATGTATTGAAAACTTCTGAAGTTTGTTCGTATTCACTAAAGTAATCGACAACTTATTCTGCTTTCAAGCAATTTGGTCGAGCTGGTATTTTTTCAGTAAACAGATTTTACTTCATATTTATATTCAAGACCTAAGTACTCCTTACTTAAGCTTAGCATGCCCACACACCCATACCTGTGCATGTAATCGCATATTAAACAACCTGTAATTATGTTTTCTGTAGGTAATTAATCTGCGCTGATGTTAACATTTTTTTCCTGATATTCTTTTGATATACAAATTAAAGAGAATATTGTATCTGCTTTGCTGCAGGCGAGATTTGTTTCGCTTCTGCGAATATTTATTAAAGCAATTCCAAGAATTTTTTTATAAACTATAAGTCAATTTAACATGGCAAAAAAATAATAGTTTTCTGTAATGAATATTTTCCACAATTTTATATCTCATAACTTTTCAAAAAAAGCTTTAGGTTTGACTTCTTCTCTTTTAATATCTGTTTATTCAAGTTTTTCTATAATTTATTAAAAAACAAAAAAATTATAATAACGCACAGTTATATATGTATATATATATTAATTTTTATGTGTATAACTATATATATATAAGTATATATAAAAAAAAGCTTAGAGCACTCATAATAGATTTGAACAAACTAATAAAATGTGAAAATTAAAATATAAAATATAAGCGAATATTTAAATACACAAAATTGCGCTTAACTGAAAATTATAATTATTTGTACAAATATCAACTAAGTCTAATTAGAATTGTATTGATATTAATTTCAGTAAACTGTCCGATTATATGGCTCTCATCAAAATGCATTCGTATTAAATAAAATGCGGGAAATTTGAAAGCAATTGTGCTTGATGAACAGTAAATAGAAATCAATTTAATTATGCATCAATTTAGCGCATAGAGTTGACGATTCCCAACTGTTGACACATTATCAGCAGCATGCCCCAACTCTCACAAATCAAAGAAATTAATATTCACACGCCCTACCCTGCACCCAAACCCACAACCCCAGAACCCCCCTGATAATCATAGCAAACACAATACATTACGCCGTTCGCATTATTGTAATATTTTTAAAAGCATTCCATCAACTGATTGATGCCCATTGAAGTTTCTTTGTACGATTGGTTAGCATTTGGGATTTCCCCTCCCGATCATTTTAAGCACATCGCATTATATTCACATCGTTTCACAAAAATGTATTTCTATTTATTATTTTCAATTGTTTTGAATCTCTCCCAATGGGAGATTTATCCACCCCATGGACTTAAATATCAATTCACAATTGGTTTTTGCATTGACCCATTTTTACCAACTAAAATCCGTGTCCAATGATTTCTCACATAGCTGAATTAGATTGCAGTGTTCATGATGTACGTTTAATCTATTTACGCAGAGCTATGAAATATACAGATATTTTTTCTATATATATTATATTATATTATTACATAGTTCTGACTCTTTACTTTGAAAATTGACTTAGGGAAATAAAATAAAATTCAAATCGTGCTAAGGTATATATTTAAAAGAAAATAATATCTCTTTTTTTAAATAAGATATATTTATTACCTAATTGCTATTAAACTTTGTATAGTAAAACTACCTGTTTGTTGAAAAAATAGAAATATGCTTAGAAATATTCTTGTTTTTAAAATTGAGTAAATATTTAGAAAATAAAAAAAGTATTTATTCAGAAGCTGACAATTTTTGAATAATTTAAATTTATTCCAAATGTAGTTTAAAAAAAGTGTTTTTAAAAGGTATTTTTGGATTGTTTGCCAACTTGAAATATTTTAGAGTAGGAAGTGTGTCAGTGGCACATTTACGAGTTGTGTGTGCGCGTGTGTGTGTGGGGGTGTAAAAGTTTTAAAGCAAACAAATTTAAATCATATTTGTTTTCGGCTAGCAAAATGTTGAGGGGCAGTTGGTATGAATAGGGCGGAGAGGGCCGTCTCGACGGGGAAGCTCTGCATGAAATTGCAGAAATTAAATATCTATTTGTGCGCTGCCATTGGGATTTTGTGCCAGCTGTAGGGAAAGGGGCTGGTGAAAAAGGCTGCATTTTAAAATTTTTTATATATTATACACTTTTTTTTTTACTAAATTTATGTTTGTGTGTTTGCAGTTGTGATTTTGGTGCAGTTTTGAGCGCATTCTCTTTATATTTGGCACAATCAAAAAAGTTTGCTTTTAATTAAAACATATTTCAGAACACTTTTTCACTTCACTAACAGCCATCAAATGTAAATGGAAAACTCGCTGGGGATAAGCCCTTTTGGCCATTCATTCAACTGTTTCGTGCTTTCGAGTTTTCTTTTCGACTGTTTGTTTGGTTTTATTTGCATTTATTTTGTATAATTTTTTGCATGGTTTTTATGAGGTTTTTGTTCTATTAATTTACATTCAATTAGTTGAAAAATGAATGCGCCTGCAGTGCATTTAAGTGCCATTTAAGCCATTTCTTATGTACTTGAATGTAAATAGTTTTTGTTCAAAATTGCGCTGATAATTTTGCGCTGAAGGTTGTTTTCCTTTTTACTCCTGCCCATATATCACAGCCAGATAAACTGTGCGACAGGTTGCTTTCTTCTTCTTTTTCTTTTTTGTTTATCTCGCAACTTTTTCTTTGGCTCATTACAGCTTAAATAATTCTTTCTCCAAACAGCGCGACGTCCTTGAATACGAAATCGAATTTCGCACTAAAGCAGCTGTCGGTATGCGGTATCTGATGTCTTCTCCTTTTCTCTCTCTCTGTTTCCTTGACGTGCTGTTGTGTGGTGTAAATTGGTTTTCGCAGCGGTTCTTCCTGGATACGTAACTTTTTTAATTATTATACCTATTAACTAAACTTTTTAATAAAGTCAAGAAATATTTGCAACTACTCTTTTAGCTTTTACTACTAAATAGCTTGAAGGTGTAATTAAAACTTTTGAAATATATTAAGTTTTATTTAATTTCAGTTCACAATAATTAAAAATTTTAAATTTCAAATATAATTTGTATTTATATAAACTGTCTTTATTATTTTGATATGCGTATAAGCGTATTATATAAGATATACATATATATTATATGTATATATATATATTATAATATATCTTTAAGTGTACTTAGAGTTCAATTTAAAATAAAAATACTTTCAATTTAGATACAAACAAATTTGTAATTAGTTTTTAACATTGTATATATTTATTATTGATCTTAATATCATATATCAAGTAATTTTCAAATTACTTTTACTAATTACTAATTAATTACTAATTAATTCAATATTCCCTTTACCAAAGTATACGATTTCTCAACTTCGTTTAAATATTGAATGTACAAGTATATAAAAAGTTCAGCAAACATAAGAATCAACAGGGTTGCCAACATACCTGATTAATTTTTAACTTTTTTCCCTGAAACTTCAGAAAGTTTTCGGAAATGAAAGTGAAATGTCATATGCAAATGCAATTCGTATACCTTAACCAGTTTGCACTTAGTTTAAAAGATATGCTCTCCAAGAAAAATGAAGAAAAGTTTGCTTTGCTGTCAACTTGGAAAACCAATCGATTCTTCGTACTTCTAAGTAGTTGTCTCCAAAGTGTCGCCTGCAACAAACAGCAGCAGCCCGAAAACGAGGAGCACAGTGAGTGTGTGTGTGTGTGTGTGTGCGTATGTGCCCCGTCACAACTTTCGACATTTCGACTAATGAAATTTTTTTTGTGTTGCAAGGTGGCAACATTGCACACACACATGCGTACGTTTGTGTAAGTAACAACTCAGAGGTACATCTTCATTCCTCTCCCTCTCTCTTTCTCTCTCTCTCTCTCTCTCTCTCTCTCTCACTTCTCTCCGTCCTCTTCTCGCACTCGCTCCCTGTGTTAAATAGATGTCTGTGCGAACTTTTTGGCGCAGAGTTATTGGTGGCTTTTGTTGACATCACGTCGAACTTGTTACTGGTGTCATTGCGATATTGGCAAATAGCCTGGCAACGCCCAACAGCTCACGTCACGCTGCCCGAGGTCACGGTTCAACGTCTCCGACAAACATGCAGTGCCAGCATCAGGTGCAGCGTAAATGGTCACCTTAAATCTGCCTGCATTCACTTACTTAACTCCCTTTTTAACCAATTTTTTTAAGGATATTTATTGTTTGTTGAATTTGTACGTTAACTGCTGGCCGTCAGTGTACTGACTGGATCCAGCCTTGTGTGTAATTTAAGTGTCCGTGCGAATTACGCATTCAGTCTGCCCCGTGCACTTGATAAAAACATTCATGAATGCTTTACTCTACTCAGTCGTGCATTTAACACGAGCCCACACAGTTGCGTATCCGTAAGATACATTGAATAAATGATAAAGTGCCAGTAAAACATGCTATCAAATTGTGTAATTAAGCAGCCGTAATGCAGTTAAATACTCGGAGTGCTCGCAACGGATTAATTTATGGATCAGACTCGGAGTCAGCGCCAGTGCCCACAAAAGCCAATGAATTTTAAAAAAAAGCAGCAAAAAAGAGGAAAAAAATGAAGAAAAAAAATCAAAGAGAATGTATTCAAGCATCATTTGCTCGCCAACTGAATGTTTTCTCTTTTTGCTTTTTTCTGCTTTTTTAGCAGCCAACAAGTGCGCTTTTATCTTACAGTTGCAGCAGAACACGACTGCGCCTGCCAAGGAAATGCGACCAAGTGGCGAACAGTTAACACAACACAACATTCCACACAAATACACACACACACACACAGACACGCCCCCATTCACTTGCGCTTTTATCCTGTGTCGAAATAACATTTCGCAACGGAGCAAATTGAGTATTAAGTATTTTCGAATTCTCTACCGAAAGCGGAAGTGGCTGGCATAGCCAGCGGAAGCGGAAGCACTCACATTACTCAGCTCACGAGTAGCCAAAACCAAAGAATCCTGTCCAGCTGCTTCTTCCAGCTGCGGCAACAGTGCCCGATGCCTGATGATGTTGCCTCCGCCTCAGCCTTAGCAAGTTTTTCAATGTCGTTGATTTTAGCAGGTGATTTGCTTTCACTTGGCCAACTGCAAATTGTGCAAATGTTTTTTGTTGCCTTTTACCTCAATTCTTGCTAAAAATATACACCCTACATATATGTTGGCATAAATAATGTATGATGTATATACAAGTACATATATATATAAATATAGAGTATGTTCATTTGGAATTCTCTATGGATGAAACACTTGTGGCTGCAACAAAAATGTTTTGCATTTGTTGGCAATTGTAGAAAATGTGTGGCAAATTGTTTTAAGCGAAAGCCACAAATCAATCAACAGATTGAGGCAAGTGTTTGAAATAATTACGAATTATATAATAATCATAAATCTATTAGTGGTAAAAACTTAATATAATCGTTTAATTTATTTGAATGTGCTTTAGATCATTTTTAAGCTTTAATCACAATTAATGGCTGATATGCCAATTTTAAATTTAAAAAATGTAAATCAACTTAAGTACTTAGCCAACTGAAAAAAACATCAAACAGCATTCCAAATTAATATTTTTCTCCACTTCGAATTTCATAGGGAATTTATTTAAATATTTTCACAGAATTGTTTACTATCCCTTATGAGCATAGGTCAACAATTTCGTTAACAATTTATTTGCTTTAAACTATAACCAATACTGACAACAAATTTCTCTAATTTTTCACGAGTTTGTAAAGTTATTTTGAATTGTTTTTTTTACTTTTTTAATTTGTATTTTGTTGTCCTTTTCAAATTAAAAATATGAAAAGCACATCGTATTACAATATTTTTTTTTCCTTAAATGAAAGATTTAAATGATTTTATATTTTGCTGAATAAAATTAGTAATTTCTTTCGAAAAACAACCAGAATGCCAAAATTAATTCCACGTATGAAATTTGAAACGACAGTGAAATAAATTTATTTAAATGCATATCACAAGACTTTAATAAAAATAACATTTTTGTACAGCTATCATGTTGACTTAGTTTCTTTGGCTTTTGGAATGTGGCAATACTCGTAATAGCTGTAAAAATTAATGGCTTTAAGTGATTTTCCAAACAAATACTTCACTTTTGTCATCTTTGTTTAGCCATTTTCTTGACACACAATATTTGTTTGCCTTTTCATATGCTTGCAAAGGATATTTGAATTTTTTCATGGAGTTTGTAATGCATAGAAGGACACCATAAGGTATATATTCTGAATCGATATAGTAATGCCCGTTTGACAGTTTATTTGTGTATTTAATACTATATAGATAAAATCTTTTTTGTGTTTCAAGATACCCTATCCAAACTCCCAAAGTAAGCTCCCATGGACCACAGTAGGAAGTAGTAAAGAAATATAGCGCACATCTTCTATATGTCTGCAAGGGTATTTAATCTTCGTCAACCCATAAATAACTCTTCTTTCTTGTTTGTTGTTATTGTTGCTGTTGTTGCTTGTGTTGGCCTTGTTGTTGCCGCACTCATTGCTCAGTTTAAATCTCAACATTCTGGCTCGCAAATTAAAATAAATGACATTAATTTGTATTTTTTTGTTGCTCTTTTCCTGCTGCTGCTGTTGGCTGTTGTCTGCTGCCTGCAGCATAACAAAGTGGATATTCGAGGGCGGCATTAAGTAGACTATTTACTCTTTACGCATTACGTAGAGGATTGTGGCCTGTAACAGATTTAATTAGCAGCTAAGGTCAGCAGCGAGTCTGTCTGCCGAATTTGCTGAGAGTTGATGGGCAATGTTCATAAGAATGCAGCAAGTGATTGTCAACAGAAATGGGTCGTTTGGCTGTCATCAGTTGCGTACTTGAAGTGTACTTTTGGACCGCAGCCCAAATCTTGAATAAATTAAATGCAATTTGTTACGTTTGTTACGTGTAGCCTGCAGCTTGCCCCAAAATAGCACAAAAGCCAATTAATTTCGCCACGCGGCACTTCAATTTTGCGGCAGCCCACACAGTGGCCAGCGAGGGTTGGGGTGGTATTTCGAAAGGGTACGTGTTGCAGCTATTATAAAACACGAAATTTATATTAATTTAACAGTTATGATTATGAGCGGCAATTTGCACTAATTAGACACACGACGAGCATTAGGGCTCCGGCTCCGGCTCCTGCTTCGGCTCCGGCGGAGCTCTGACCTAAACGGATCTCTTCGCGGGGCATGGCAACAGAGCGTCATTATCTGGGCGGCGTTGTAATTATATTTACCGTTAATTCCCGCACTTTCAACCCTATTTGCAGCGAAGGCTGCGCACAAAGCAGACGGCAACAAACAGCAAAAGCCAAAAGCAAACAGCAAACGACAAAATTGTACAAAAAAAGCAGAAAACAACACGCAACAAAAGGACACAAAGGATGTGACCTCAGTTGTGGAACTGCCAAAGTGTGTTTCAGCACTTGCAACGCAATTGTCAATTGTCATTTGAATGGCATTCGATTACGCGTTTTGTTTGCTTTTAATTGCAGCTCTCATCCATTTTGCTTAGCCGTTAGTTCCCCCCAGTGGAAAGCGTTCTGTGCGCTTACTTTCCCCTTTTTCTCTCTCTGCCATTTTCTTTCGCCTAAGTTCAAGTGCCGTGGCGTACAATGCACTCCCGCAGCTGCCGCGCACTCAGCCATCGAATCAGTTGTCTTCCCTCACACAGATTGGCTGCATTCGAGCACATCTGCAATTCCTATTTAACGGGTATGTTCGTAAAAAACAAGTGCAATAGATACACACACACATATATGTACGTGTGTATGGCTGTATGTGGGGACTACAATATAGTAAAAGTGAGCACACACATTTGGGTTACATTTGCATTTGCCCTGCACTTGGCGTAAAAAGTCTTCGAAGTATCCACGTAAATTGCAGCTATTCGTGCGTGCATCTCTTAATGATATGTGTACTTTTCCTCCTTTTCCCAAATAGTTTGATCGCAGCGCGGTCTTTACCTAATTTAAGCGAACTTTTATCAGTTGAAATTTTTGAAATTTTACTTACCAAATTTCGTAGATTGCGTTCAACAGTCTTATTGAGTGATAAAAAGAAAGAGAGGAAATTTCGATCACGACCTTTTACTCAAAATACTTCTTGAGTAATAAGTATCTTCTTCAATGGAAGAATCTGAAGCCCTTGTTATATCTAAGATTAATGCTTTCGTATAGATGGGTTCGCAAAAGCAATCAAATTTTCAGATTTATAAGCAACTCGCATCAAGCATGAATTTTTAATGGGTATTTATAAAAATGTAGTTGTCGTTTCCGGGGCCAGCCGCCGAGCCGAGCAGAGCCATAAACATTTACAATTTACGAGTCAGTCACATAATGTGAAACACTCAAATTAACAGCTGTGAATTGTGTGTGTGTGTGAGGGGGTTGTGGTGTAGGTCTTGTCTGACAACATGTGCTGCCTGCGGGCGGAATTCATGAGGACGCTGCACAGTTTGTCGGCTGTGCGACATAACGTATATTTTGATTATTTGTTGAGCCAAGAGTTGAAGATGTTAAGGCCTCGCAGCTCGGCTCGGCCCGGATTGGGCAACAAGCGGCATTTGCATTTCAAATTTGAGTTTAACGGCGCCGCTGCCTTTGAGGCAAGTGGCAAGTGGCGAGTGGCGCATTGAATCGACTGGAAATGCCACAAATGGCGTGTTAACACAACAAAGAGGTAATAACAATAGCTGCCTGACTGCTATCTGTGTGTGTGTGTGTGTGCCACATTCCTGCAGCCTCTGCGCGAGGATCCGTTACCAGATCCCCGCCCGCACTTTGTAAACATTTTTACTAGCTGTTGTTGTTTTTTGGTTTTTTATGCGGATGCTGTGTCAATACACGATAAATTGAACTGTGCAAGAATTTATGTTGGCACTTTGTGAGAGCCCCACATTCCTCCAGCCACCCCCACCTTTCACAATTGCCTGCTGTGCGCTGCCTCGCCTGCCGCGTCCTCTGGGGACTTAAAAAGTTCAATAATATTTATTTATTTGTTACTTGCTCTTTGACAAAAGCACACAAGATTAGGACCAAAGTCCCATATATCACGCCTCGCATATTGGGTCAGATTTAATGGCGTTACGTAGTTTTATTGTCACACACAGAACACAGAACGAGCGCCATTCGTAGGCATCCTCCTTGTGGCAGGACACGCAGTAAATTAGATGGCGAGACAAAGACGCCGCAAAGCAAAGAATTCAAAAGCCCAAAATGCTAAGTTAATTTAAGGCGCGCCAATGTAAAGTGGTCTGCACTTTGATTTAGGGCCCACAATTTGTAGCGCTACAATTTTCGGCCATAACAAAAGGAATGCAAGGCTATCGATAAGGTGCACAGCGAAACAACTGTGAATCCTGTGGCCAGAAACTAATCTGTTGAGCTTACGCTTGATTTAGGGCCAAGTTAGTTGTTGGCCCTCAAATGCAGCTACGTCAAATGTTTTGTGAACTCAACCTGAAACGTTAAATATATACATTTTTAATTTTCCTTAGAATTTTCAGCTTTAAAATATTTTATTTTTAAGAATGGCAAGTTTTATTTAATTTTTGAATACAATATAACATGGCTTTAAACGCTGCACAGAATTCCAAAAGATTTTTTTCTAATTTTTATTTTATTAAAGGAAAAGGCAAGAAATGTAAGAAATATTCATTTTTATCTAATACAATAATAGGCTTTTAAAAATAAATAAATTTTCAAAAATATTCTTTTAAATATTCTAATCTTTAAAGTAAATGCAAGAAAAGTAAGACAACATAAGTTTTATTAAATAGCCATAATTCCCATTAAGCTCAGCAGGGTTATGCCATCTTCCAAATACAAATACACATGTAGTTGCATTAACACTTTATAGAAAATGCTTGTTTAATTTACTGTTAGCTAACAAAGTGCAACTAAGCATTGAGCAAATAAATTTCAAATCTTTTGTAAGCTCCATTTGGCCACGGCTAAGTCGTGCGAGGCATGCGCAGAGCAAACAGCCGGCGAAACGGAGGAGAAACGTGTCGGGCGAAACGAGTGGAAGCGAAATGGAATGAAACAGGGCGGGGAAGCGAACGCAAGTGCGGATGCTGTGAAACTGGAACAGGCGGGATCGAAACGACAGATAACACAGTTGCCCCAGCGGGGCAGCACGAGTTTCCTGCCGCTAGTTGCACGCGATTTAGTTGAAAATTTGCATCCTTTGCGAGCGGACGTGACACGCAGCGCCAGCGCGAAAGGACGAGGCGAACGGAAGTCAACTTGTCGCGTCTCGAGACTCAAGTCGTGCGAGGACGCGTCGTCGTCTGGCTGAGTGCTTTGTTTATATGCGAGCGGAGACTGCGAAGTGTGCCGCAAAATAGGTGCAAAGCGCGAACGGGCAGAGCAATTGCAAAGCTATTTTAGGGCCGGCCCAAAGCTGAACCAGAACTGAGAACAAAGTAAAAATACTTGCAGTGTGCGAGTGTGTGTGTGCGTGTGAGTGTGCTTGTTCTTCGGTGTGCCGTGTGTCCTTTGGTGTGCTGAGTATCCTGGCTGAGTCAGCGAGTGTCTCTCTGGCCGAAATCACTTTTAAAATTTGTTTCTTTTTGTTGTATTAAAATGGATATTAGGATGGCGACCAAAATGTGCCAAGGAACCCCCCCGAAAACAAAATAAAAGTACAGGAGCAGCGAAAGAACTTCAGAAAAGCTGAAGCAGCGGCCGCAATGCCGTAAAAAGGGATTATTGTGTATCGTCCTGGCAAAATGCTTGCCCTGCTCTTATAAATAAAGAAAGCGAAATATGTAGGGGACAAACTTGAAATATTTTCAACGCGGCTTATGCGATAAAGTGGAACTCAAGTGTAAATAAAACTCCGCACGTGTTAAATCCTGTTAATACTGCTATCCACAACAAATAATATTTTAAAATATATATGTAATAAAAAATAAAATACCTAATTTATTATAATAACTGCATACTTATAGTACTTAAGTGAGCGTTACAATATATAATATCCATCGTTAAGCGCAAATCCTGTTTAACAGTGTAAATGCCGCAAGTTTCCAATTCACTTTGTGCCAAACTTTGGCCATTACTCATGGGAAAATAGTGTTCGCGCTAGTTTGGCATATGCTACGTGTAATTTACGCACCTGCAAAATATATTCTTTAGATATTCTCCAAGTTTTCTCAATTGCAATTTAAAGCTGAATGATTATATGCAGATTTCTATGATTAATCGCTGCGAAACTGTCGTGAAGTTGGCAAAAGTTGAACAGAGCAAAAGATTGTATAAAGGTATATAAAGAGGAGGATTATTGAGATAAAAACTACACAATAAAGTTGAGTATGCCTAATAACTAAATAAAAACTTATTAAAATTTAAAAAAATTTTAAAGTAAAATAAATCCATTAAATTCCATTAAAAATAAAATAAATCCAAGATCTAAACGTAATCTTTACTATTCCCTCTGTCGTTCTCTGAGTGGAACGTAATCATGTTAATAATATATTGACTTACTGTTCGATTGACAAAGTAGTTTAATAAAAAAATAAAAAATATATATAAAATATATCCGTATATGACCAGACAGTGGACGCAACAAATAGACGGAAAGTGAAGCAATAAGAAAAGCAATGAAAGCGCGTGGCTATAAAATCAAAGAACGACACAAAACACAGCCAAAAAATACATAAAAGAAAGTTGCAATTCGGTGAAAAGCAGTGGAAGCACACGGAAACGACCAGAGAAAATAAATCCCCCGAACCCAGCGAATTATTTCAATAAACCTATTTAGCTGGCAGTGCGATTGGGATTGGGACTGGGACTGGCACGTGGAAAGGGACTGGGCCTGGGACTGGGACTGGGACTGGGAATAGACACATTTCGCATAGAATGCGAAAAACTTTCAGAGTCAACTGGGCGCACTGCAATCAGAATCGGAGGCCAGCAACGTGCCAAGCACTTGGAGACGATGGTTCCGCAAACGAGTCCCCAATGGCGACAGACGGCGGGCAATGAGCGCACAAAAGACGCTGTAAGTGTCATTGCTGCAAGGAACTGGGCCAGTGGGACTGCCAAGGCGACCAGGACAACCAGGACAACCAACCGAACCGGCACCAGCACGAGGAAGCTGACAACTGTAAAGATGACAGCCGTTGGACAGCAGCAGCAGCAACAGCAGCAGCAGCAGCGGCGCCAATTTGTACGCACGAGCAGGACGATGACTTGGCAACGCATCTGGCTGGCAGCCCAGCTCCCACTGCTCCTGGCCGTCGTGCACATGGGTACGCGTAAGTACAGCTCTGGGGCAGATGTGTGTGTGTCCCCTCCATTCATACATATTTGATTTAATTTGAGAGCTCACCCGCCCACAGACCTGACCTATGATTTGTCTGTCATAAGCTTAAGATGTCACTGCTTCCGGCCTAGACGCGTCCTTGAACTTGTGTTCATTTGCGCATATATATGTGTAATAATATTACGGGATACGTCAATTGATTTTTTGCGGTTCTTTTTCAAGCAGCTAATTGAATTGCTTTTAACTTTCATTATTAAGGCTCAAATCAGCCATGAAATTGTTTTTATAAACCATCTGTCAACTTGATTTTGCTCAGTGAAGCCAAGATCGGAAATTAATTCGATGAGAAATTGGGTATATTACTTGCAATTTTTTAGAATAAAATCTAGCGAGAACTTAAAAAATAAAATATTAATATACAATGTAAACATAATCAGCCAGGCTATCACAATTCTTAAATTACGATGTTAAACAATTGCAAAGCTGCTTTTACCTTTTTACAGGGCCTCTTGTAGTCGCGCTGGCTTAACCTTGTGTTTGTTCTGACTCGGTAACACTGTGTAATGGCTGAAGGGCAATTATAACTTCCGCTCCATGAATTTACTTATTGTATTTGTTTTTCTTACTGCCTGACTGCCAGCCAGCACAGTGGACAAACATTGTCGTCAAAAGAAAAACGGGCTACAAAGAAAACATAAAAATAATATTTTCCTTTTCATAAATAAAAACCAACATTAATTACTTGGAGAAGTGAGACTTGAAAAATTAAATTCCCAGTATGCTGGCGCAGCTTTCGACGGGCCGCGACCCACTGTGCGCGAATCAAATATCAGGGCTTGTGACCCTTCGGGCGCTCATGCAAAAGACTAGCCTATTAGCTTTGGAAAAGCGACGCTTTTCTTAAGCTTAGCTGGGTTTGAAGCGTAGCGTGAAATAATT
This sequence comes from Drosophila colorata, assembly GCA_035041545.1. NCBI lineage: Eukaryota > Metazoa > Arthropoda > Insecta > Diptera > Drosophilidae > Drosophila > Drosophila colorata. The sequence continues at coordinate 1,605,232 of JAWNLD010000077.1, forward strand.
AAATTAATTTTCCATGTGCGCACTTAAATCCTCCAACAAAGCCGATTAACACGTGCGTGCTATATAAAATGATATATGTATCTACATATATATATTTTTATTGACATCGCATAATTAAATTGCGCTTATAGATTATTTTAGCAGCTGGGCTTAGCTTTCGTAGCGCTTTATGTAGTGGCATTATCCTTGAAATAGACATGTTCCAGTATCTCCTCGGCCGATATGCGCTGCGAGGGATCGTAGATGATAATCCGGGCCAGCAGGTCGACGCCCGAGTCGTTAAAGCTCAGGCTCTGCATCAGCTGGCTTATCTTGTTGCTGGTCCAGTTGGGAAAGGTGCTCTTGAAGTCGGGCAGCTCGGAGACACCCGGCCAGCTCTCCTCCGAGGGTGTGCCCAGCATGCGGAATATGCGAAAGAGCTGATCGATTTCCGAGTCGCCCTGGAACAAGGGCTTGCTGGTGGCCATCTCGAAGAATATGCAGCCAATCGCCCAGATATCCACGGGGCAGGCGTAGCGCGGGGAGCCCATCAGGATCTCGGGCGCCCGGTACCACAGGGTGACCACCTCGTGGGTGAGCGTGCGCATCGGCACCTGGAAGTAGCAGCCGAGTCCGAAGTCGGCCACCTTGATGCGCCCGTAGCTGTCGATCAGCAGATTCTGCGGCGTCAGGTCGCGATGCAGCACGCGCCGCCGATGGCAGTAGAGGATCGCGCTGGTCACCTGGAACAGGTAGCTGCTCACGAGCTTCGTGTCCATCAGCTGGTTCGGCGGCAGCGTATCGATATACTGGCGCAGGTCCATCGGCAGATATTCGAGGATCAGGTAAATGCTGTTCTCCACCATCAGCACATCCTGCAGCGCCACAATGTTGGGATGCTTCAGCTCCTTGAGCAGCGATATCTCCCGGATGGCCGTCGAGGGCATGCCCTCCTCGCCGGCGATGTGCCGTATGTTCTTCAGGGCCACCGTCTTGCCAGTTAGGCGGCTTTGTGCCTTGTACACGACCCCGTAGCTGCCCTCGCCTATTTTTTCCTTTTTCTCATAGTGCTCCATGTCGATGTAGAACATGCTTGTGAATAATATTATTTGGAAAGCATTCTTCAATCGTTTTGCATATTTGGAGTCGGGCTGCCAAAAAGCTTAACTAGCGATAGTTCCGTAGAACGATACATCGTTTACGAAACGATTCTTTTCTATATATCGAAGGCTTTTTCACGATATTCACAATATCGATAGATTCATTCGTTTCATTCGAAAACATTTATGTTTTTGAAAATGTGCCAAATATTGTAATTGGGAACTCATCATGATTTGAACACATCGGCAACATATTGGAAAATCGATCAACAATTAATTTTTTTTCAAAATATCACAACAATTGAGAGTGTAGGCTCCCAAGCTATATCCCATATATGTTCTTAATATAATAGGAAAATATCACGAGCTATATATGTTCCCGTTGAGTAATAAAATAAAGAGCGGAAATTTGGATCTCCAGCTTTTAGTACTATTTACTAATTAAATGCAAGGCTTTAGTGCTTTTCGATCAATTAATGCAAAGTTCACTCATTTGTAAAGTAGTTTTTTAAAATGAAAAGCACAATTTTCTTAACTCTTTGATATTTAATAACAATTATGAATTTTATCGTGCTGGCGGAGATGTGTTTTTCATATGAATTTCAGATATAAAGCAGGTTCTACGAATAGTTACCAGACGCAATTTAAATTATTCACAGCTGTGCGCACATTTCAATACAAAAGTTTCAAGTAAACCCCTTTGCTCGGCCGAATCACTTGGCGATAATTCATGAGCCGCAGTTGTGAGTTCCTTAACCCGACTGCCCTCTGGAGCACCATTGTCCGGTTAAATGGAAAACCCACTTACAACTGCAGCTGGCAACTGGTAAAATGGCGAATGCTGAATGGCAAATGGTAAATGGCAACTGGTAAATGGCAGCAATATGCAGGGCAACAAAAATAAAACAATAAATTGCCGTTCATGCAGGGCTGTCCAGTTTGGCGCTCGGCGTTCGGCGCTCGGCTCGGCAGAGCTTTGCGAAATGCGCTGAAAACATTAACGCAATTGAAAACTTGCCAAAAATGTTTAATAAACACATTTTCAGCAGCAACATTTTGTGGATGCCGCAAGGCGTGGCCAAATGCTCATCCAATTCAAGGGCCAACCGAACAAAGCGGGTGGATGGAGCGAGGATGCATTCCCAATGCGCTTTCATAAAAGTTTGAGTGCAACTCGTTATGCCAAATAACTGAAGTTTGTCTGCTGCTGTTGCCTCGGCGTTTGTATAAATTTTGTAATATTACGGGATTTGCTAGTCATGCCCGGTGCACTCGGCTAATTTGGGGAATGTGCCAAAGTTTGAAGCCAAGCTCTGCCACCGGTTGCTAGCTGGTCGTTCGTCGTAATGCTTAGCAACCCCAGTCCAGTCCAGGCCAGGCCAGTCCAGGCCACGCCACGCCCCTCATAATGGCAAATCCTTTAATGCCCGGCCCGACAGTGCGGGGCACTGCACACGAAGCAATTGGGTCCGCCTCAAACCCAGCCGGGGCCAAAAGTGTTTGTTTACCTTCATAAATTATGAATCTACAACAAGCATGGCAACCCACATGTTCTGGGCCGTGCACATGGGCACATGTCGGTTGACCTCTGACGCTGATGTCGGTGCCGGTGTTGTTGTTGTTGCTGCTGTCACCAGCCTGCGCTTGACGTGTTGCCCAACAAGCTACCAACAAACAAAAAAAATAGGAAAGAAAAACAACAAAATTCAGCTGAACAAAATTCAGCTGATCCGTGCTGAACCCAGCCGAACCGAACCGTACCGTTCCGGAACGCCAGCTGCGAGCTGTGCAGAGCTTGCGCTACATCCTCTCTGCATCCGAGTATCAAATATTTTGCTTTATGACGCACAGTGGCACGGAGTATGCGACACATACTTCAAATACTTCAGATTTGAAAGGTTTTGCTTTAGGATTTGTTTTCCAAAAAAAAATATTAATATATATATTTCTGTTATTCCTAAAATATATATTTATCACATAATGTCCCTGAAAAATGTTTGATATTTTTTTTTCGATATTAAATCTTAAAAAAACACTAAATAGTTTGCAAGTCAAAGCTTTTATAGATTTAGTTTTTCAGTTGATAATTAAAGTATTGTGTATTATCATATATTTTTATATTTTATAAAGAAGATGTGAATAAACTTTACATTTCAAAAACTAAAAAGCTTGTCATTCAGCACAAACAAATTAGTTACAAGTAGATAATTATTACTATGTATTTCACTTATACTTCACAGTTTCTCAGTACTTGACGTTTTCATCTCGTTTTCAAGCACCATTTACCACTGCGCACTTACTCCACCGCTCAAAACGAACAACTTTTGTTTAGGGCCATGCCGTTGGCTGCCCTTTTGCCTTAAAAAATGGTGGGTAGAGAGACGTAGGGGGCGAGGCCTAAATTATTCAGAGGGTTTGCGTTGACTTCGTTGACGGCGCTGATGTCGCTGCGAGCAATCAAAAGCGCAAGGCACAAGGCGAAACACATGAGTGGAAAGCAGTGAAAAACAATGGCAAAATGACAACAACAACATCCACATCCACATCCACATCGGCAACATCCACAACAGCGACAACAACAAGTGTGCGGCATTAGTGGCTGGGGCGTGTAATTGTTGAAAAATAGGCGGAGTGCCCGCCAGATGACAAAGTGCAGTCGACCAAAAGTCAACGAGTCTTACGAGGGCTACCTCATCCGCTATCCGCCCCGCACCAACCCCGGTCATCGGTCCAAGTGTGAAAATGCCCCCGAAATAACTACCGAAAATGCCGGAGCAACGGTCTACATACAAATATATATATATATATCGGTCTATATGGAGGCACAGGCTCAGTTCAGTTTCGGGGCAACGTTGAAATTTATGAAATATTCCCAGAGCACATGCCGACAGACGGACGGACGGACGGACAACAGACGACAGACGTGGACCGACAGCCGAGCTCGGCCCAAAGCCAGATGAAAAATGTTTTGTTTTGGCGACGTTGGAACTTATTTATGAGCTGTGCCGGCGGCGGCGTTTGTTGGACAGCGGCGGAGGTTGGTTGCTGGAGGGGGCGATGTCAGTCTCAGTGGTTCCCGTAGCTGTGCGCCCTGTGGGTGGGTCAGTGTTTGGTAACCAGCAATAAAAGCGAGCGGCGCGATAAAAAGCATTGCGGAAGAGCCGAGCACAGCACACAGATAATGTAATGTCCTGCAGATTCGCATAATTATTTTGCTTGATTTATAGGCAACCACTTGGGAGTCGTCCTCAGGGCCACCGAATTTACTGAGGTACAAACGACACAAAACAAAATCAACTACATTCACAAGTGCGCAGTTTATTGCTCCACCTTTCGCATAATCAAAGCCAAAATGCAAATACCGTATTCAATAATTTTGTTTTGCAGAATCTCTTTCCTCAGTTCATTTCGATTTTCAATTACAATCAGTCGCTGGCCACGTGATGAGCATCTGCGAGTTGATTTATGTATTCAATTCCCTTTAATTTTCATTACAGTTGGGTTGCGATGGCTTTGATTACAAGGTAAACAGTGCGCAGTACACAAGTATCTGCAATATGCTAAAGTATCTGTAAAGTGATGAAATGTCTGTAAGATACAAAAGAATTTGTTGGATTCTTACATAAATACCTGCAGGATAAAATGTGTGTGCTGTTCTTCTTCTTTATAAGATTTAAAATTATTCGTTTAATATTCTGCTATTAATTATTAAAGTATCTGTCAGATAGAATTTCATCTGTGAGCAACAAAAGTATTCGCAACATGCAAAAGTATCACGAAGCTTCTTAAATATCTAATATATATAAAAGTGTCCATTCGATACAAGTATCTATACGATTTATGTACATATATATGCAAGTATCTGTAAGATTCAAAAGTACCTGTAAGATACAAAACTATTTGTAGGACTTAAAAGTATCTTAGATTCTCTTGTATATCACAAAAAGTTGTAGGACTTCGAAATACTTTTGCTGACAAAGATACTTTTAGAGCAAAGTAACACAGTTGCCTTTGAGTCTTAAATTGACTTTTGTATCTCATAGATATTTTTGCGTTTCATTGCTCTCATTTAGTCATTAAACATATATACCTTTTAATTGGTTTCACCCCACATATCAGAAATACGCTATATGATTTCCCTTCTATGCGATATGACGTACATATTTTTCCGCTTTGTAATAGTAATATTTTGGCCTTTGATGTAGGCGAGACTCGGGAATGCGACTGCTGCTTTCAGACACATTAATAGGAACATGGTGAAGTACGCGCACGAGTACGGTGCGTGTACGTAATGGGACGCTGGGCAATGCTCCAGTTTCAATTTGCTCGGCTCGTCTGAAACTGAAGCCAAAGGCGAGAGGAAACTTCCTTTTTGCCACACGTAGCGACCAAACATGATGCCATAAAAATAAATTGAGGCAGCCGCTCCACGACCAAAAAAGCGAAAGTATCGCACAGAAACAAAGGGCGCAAGGACGGACAAACAGACAGCAAGATGGAAAACGAGGACTTGCAAGTAGGCGTCGACTCGTCGACTGTTCGAGTTGTTTGGCTGCTATTGAATTTCGAGCCCGCCCAACAAGCGGCTGTTGCCGCTATTTGTGTGCTGGCGTATCGTATATACATATTTTAACTGTGACACCCAACATATGTTTCACTTTGAATGACTACAAGAAAATTGTTGAAGCAATTTTCACTAAACACAACATTCCACAGCAGCAGCAGCAGCAGCAGCGGCAGACGACGCCGCGGCCTGCCTGTAACCACGCAACCACCCATAGAGCCACCCACTTAAACACCCACTTACCCACTCGCATGCAAATGTATCTTTAATGCCTAGACAACATTTGGTATTTGCCTGGCATATATAAGTACAATTTCCTATACATTATTATTGCTCTGCCCCACCTTCCTCTCTCTCTCTCTCTCTCTCTCTCTGTGTGTCTTCCGTTATCCACACAAATATGTTTATTTATTTATTTAAATGAAAAAAAGACACTCGTAATTGCTTATTGATCGATTTTGTAAATGTTTCCTGAGCGCAATTTTCGCATATTTATGAGAAATTCATGCGTATCTCATCAAATGCCAAATACCATTTCAATTCAGCTAGAATAAGTGAGTTGTAAATCATAAAGTAGCAAGAGGTTAAGCACTTGACAACAGCTTGACGATAAGTGCAAATTGATTTGACAGGCTTAGGCAATGTTTGCATGTTGCAGCAGCAAAGAGTTATTGAATTTATAAAGGTAAACAGATGCCAAAAGAGATAATCAATTTATAGTCAGGTTAGGCTGAGGTCTTGGCTAAAATGTTGTGTTATGTTGAGATATTTGCTTAAAAGTTGGGCCAAAAGTCCGACTAGTTTCAGTAATTAAAGCCTTACATAGGCATTCAGTTCCTTTTTATAATAAACCTCAGTTTATTTGGAGTAAGAACAGAAATTTGTCTGGGTAAAGTTGGCTAAGTTTAAGATTTTTGGTCAAAAGTTGGGTTAGCTTGAGATGTAAAGCAAAAAGTTGAACTGACCGTAAAACCTCACGCAGACAATCTGATACTTCTGTTGTAAGCCATGAGATAATTTACAAATTTTTTGTTTTTGAGAAGTTGACTTGGTTCAGACATTAAACTCACACATTTTTACTTTGGTCGTTCTATTATAAACCTCGAGTTAATTTAGAGTTAGAAAAGAATTTTTTTGTGGTAGCTCAGATTTTTAAGCCTGTTTCTAATGAGCTTCATTAGGACTTAAAAGGTTTTGCTTGTGTTTGCAGACAACATTCTGAGAAACCATTTTAAAGCCATATTCTCCAGATTTCTAAAGTTTTAGCCAACAGTTGCAATCGCTTATTAACCGTACCCCAAGGAGAACCATTAACCATGACCTCACACAGCATTCGTGGCCGCAGCCGCAGAAACAAAAAGAAAAAGTCAGAACGTGGCAGTCGGGTGTAACCGACAGCGCAATACCCTAGCATTATTTGTACACATAATAAATATAAAGGCAGAATTAATCTGGACAAGCCATAACCGAAATGCGATCAGACATGCAGATCGGTTCAGTTTTGAACAAGTTATGGAAATTTAAAATATTTTTGCTAATTTTAATCTGTCAATAAAATATCTTAACACTTTAATTAAGGAATGAAAATGCTCAAGAATAGTATCAATAAATTATCACAAGTGTGTATTCCAAGTTTCAAGTCTCCTAGTTCAATAGCCCAATATCCTCTTTTCACTTCGTGAACGAGTCTAAGAAGAACAAGTTAAGAATTGTCAACAACCAAATAGACGCAATTCCAGCCACAGCGCTTGGCCAACTATCTCTTGACTCAGCGAGTGCGGGGTTGGGGCTAGCTTCTTGGAGCTAATCCAAACGCCTTGAGCAATCTGCTGGCGCGTGTTTTATGCGTCCTCGAGGCGCCCATAACCCAAAGTAGTCCCCAATGAAAAGTTTTGCTTTTATGTGTGTGTGTGCGTGTGTGTGTGTGTGTGTGTTTGGTGGTGTTTAGTGTCGCGGTCTGTCTGGACCATGCCACGAGGCGTGGTCATGGCTACTGGCTCCTTCAGTAGTTAGTTCCCTTCCTTAAGCCGCGTCGCGTGTGGCTTTGCATGTTCGCACATAGATATCAGATTGCGGCCGACTCGAGAGTGTTTAGTTTGGTGAATTTTTAATTATGACTGCTGCCAGCCAAGCGTCCTGTGCCCCATTTTGTGCCTCCAGCTGCCATGACTTTTTATTGGATATGTAATTACTTTTTGCCCTCGGCGGCACCAAATTACAGGCGCATATTTTTTATAATTACAAGAGCCGCCACGCGGCAGCCCATAAAAAGTTGGCCAAAGTTGTTCGCCAGCTTTGATACTCCGCTAATGATGTACGTGTACACGCATCAAATGGCCAACAAAATGCCGTTAAGCATGAAACCATAATTAATCCATTGACCTTTAACGAGTCAGCGGAGAGAAAGAGACACAGATAATGAGAAAGAGAGAGAGAGAGTGAATCCTGCACATGTGTTTATGATAGTTTTAAGTAATTATTAACTATGTGCGCTTATGTTTATTGAGGCATTATTTAAGGTTAATATGTTCTGTTCTAGTTTTGTGTGGGGCTTTTTTCCTTTTACTACTTCTTGGAATATTATATTATATCAGAAAGTAAGCATTGCTCTTAACTTACACTCTAATGAGAGTGAAAATTAAGTGCTAAATTCTTAAACATTAATTTTGTAGTTCTTCTTCTTATACCCTTGCAAAGTGTATGATAAAACTTAAATTTGTATGTGAAAACTATTCGTTCTAGTTTTTAGCTTTAATTAAATTTTTAAGAAATTTAAAAATATTCAAACTATGTTTATTTTGCTTCTCATGAATAATGAATTTTATAAATAATGAATTAAACCTTTGCCACATAAAAACTAATCCTCATATTAATTTTCTATGCAAAAGCCCCGCCCTGCTGCTTTTTGGCCAGCAGAGTCCATTAGGTGAAAGGTCAAAGAACTGAGGTAAAAAAAACAACATATGGACCTGTCTGCACCTGTCTCTATATCTGAGTAGGAGCCTGAGTGAGAGTCGGGTTTCAATGCCTGCTGAAAAGGAGCAGTATTTAAATTGTAAAATTGCATCTGTAAACTTGTTGGGAACAATGGGCGAACGTGGGCGAAAAATGTGCAATAAATTTATATAAATTAAGAACTTGTAAAATTTAAAAATGTAAAGCAATAAAATATATGTGCACTTCCATTTTTGTAATATGGTGCATTAAATTACGAATAATAAATTGCATAAGATGTATTTTTTGCCCACTGTTTAGGGCCGCCGCTGATGATGCTGACGAGCCAGTTGAGGGACGCATTATGCTGTACAGAAATCAAAATTTACATATACATGCAATCAATTTGTGTGCGTGTGTGTGAGTGTGTGTGTGTGTGTATGAGTACCTGTGTGTGGTTTACATTTTTGCAGTGGCCGAGCCTAATTTGAGTAATTCAGGGCCTCATTTGAGAGCATTACCATTCAGTTTGCGTACAGATCTGCCGAAGCGGGGGCGGTGGGCGGATGGGGGAGGGGTTGTAAGCGCTTGTTCATTTTGGTAACAGGCTTAAATTATGAACCTCGGCGAATGTTGTGGCAACTGGCATGACTTAAACAAACTACGGCCACAGTTTGCAGAGCTTTGCGCGTTAGGGAAGGGGAAGGGGCCCTCCCCTCACTGAGCCACTTACCATGCTGACGGGCAAATCAAGGAGATGGCCAACAGAAACAACAAAAACAATTTAAGTGTTATTGCACGTTTCGCATACATGTCATGGCAGCGCCCACACAATGTCCTGGCATCCTGTGCGCTTTGTATTTGTTTTTGTTAGCCCGGCACTTGTGGCTGAAGGGCGTGGAAACTGTTGTCCGTCGCCATTTTGTCGCCAAGTGCAATAAGTGTTGAGATCACACTTCATGTGAGGTTCTTTCAAATAAGATAAACACACACGCCGGAACTCGCTTTTGCGTTGTGGCCTGTAAATTAATCGGCTTAGTCGGCCAAGAATAAACAAAGCCTGCACACACACACAAACACACACACGCACGCACGCACACGGTTGTTTAGTTTGGCAAGATTGTAATTCTTTTTTGGCCTTTGACCGATGCGGAAGGCCTAAGCCTAGAAGCGGCTTATTGGCCTTTAACTGTTTTAATTGAAAACTCAAGCTACGTATCCGTAAGATACTTTTACGTTTCAGCTTCAGGTTTGTATAACAAACAAACCGAACGAAAAACTTCCATCCAAATCAAGCTTAAAAAAAAGCTGCATACAATTGGCCAAAAGCTGAGTAATGGCCGGAAAGAGGGAGGGCGAGGGGCAGGGGAGCGGGGGAGTTATGCCACTACTAGCATTTAAATTTACTATTTCGTCCCGTATTCAATTTGCATTTTTACAGCATTTCACATTTGCGGCTTTTTCTGTGGGTACAGGTGCCCTTTACCTTTTTACATTTTTAACTGGCTTCCGACCCGAAACCTTATCGGCACGCCCAAATCTCACGCATTCACATTCACATTCGTCCATTCGTGCCACAATTTATGCGGTTTTTTGCGCTATTTTTTTCCAGCTTGCGCACAACTGAAAACTTGAAAAATGAACCAAAAAAAAAAAAAAAAAATACCGAACGAGCGGGCGTCAGGTAGAAATTGTACCTTTATCAAGGTCTGACAAGAACGTGAAATGAAATAATTTAAAAATGCAAATTCTTTGCTATCGGCGCGTTGAAATCTAACTAAAAAATCTGCAATCAGCTTAAGCCCACGACTAGACGACTGATTTTTGGCCCAGTTGGAAGTTTTTTTTTTCGGTTTTTTCAACCTTTCTGCAGTTGTGAATTTGGAGTGAATAAATCTGTTTTGACCTTTTCTCGGAGCAATATGCTACGCGTTGGCCAAACGCTTTTTGGCATTTAATTTAATCAAAAATATTTGAAATCAACAATGAAAATTAAATATTAATATACATAAATTTCTTGGCAAACTTTATCTATATCATAAGGAATTGAAATTGCCTAACACAAACGTAAAAAAAAGTCAACTTATATAAAAACTAAATCAAGTACCTTTTAGAAAGAAATGACAAATTGAATCTTAAGTTGAGACTCATTCAAAGCCTCTAAATTAATCGTTTTGTGATACAAAACTCGAACAAAACCAAAGAAAAAACCTGAAAGTAGCAGGAGAAAGAGAGAGAAAAAAACGCATGTAACTTGTTTCAAACAGTTTTGGATTCATCGCCTGCTCAATTTGTGGGGCTCGCTAAACTTTCCACATGAATGACTTCGACTTCTGAGTTCACGCCCTCATCATTTGCTCATTTTTTTGCCTGCTGCTGCGGCATCCTCACGCTGCCTATTGACCCCGGGGCGACAAGTCCTTCTGAGGGTCGTGACAGCAACTTTTGCCAGCGAAAAGTTGAGATGTATGGCAAGCTAATCACTGGCAAAACTGTTACACACACACACCCACACACACACACTCTCTGTTGAGTTTGGCAAAGAAAAAGGAAAAATTGTGGGCTAAATTTAGTGCCTGATGTCATTTGCCTGTAATCTTTTAATATAGTTTGTTGGTAACTTTGTTGTCTCTTATTGTTTTCAATTTTAAACTACTCGTTGCGGCGTTTATAAATTAATATAAATAATCGAATGCATTTATTATGTGCCAAAAATGTATTTAAATAATTCAACTGCAGTAATTTATTTGTTTGCACACAAAATGTGAAATTCAAACGAAAATCCAAAATCCAATTTGTTTTGGGCATTGATTTTTTTTTTGTGTTATTAAAGCATTAAGCGGTATTTATTTTTAAATATTTAATAATTTGTAGCTATTGTGTGATTACGTCACAATACGTGTGCAAAAATTAAAATAATTATAAGCTGAACGCAACTTTTTACTCAACACATAAATACTCTTGTATTTCAAGAGACCGAATCCGGCAAAAGGAAAATGCAAAAGGCAAAAAGTTTTCAATGGTTTGGCCAACCACATCCCCACCTTGCACCACCGCCCCCCTCCTGCTGCCACGAAATAAAGGCCGCAACGGCGACAGAAAGCAGAAAAAAATTTTTATGATTTTAATTAGCATAAAAGCGTAATTGAAAATTAACTGAAACAAAATATATGCACAACAAGCAAGTGAGAGCTTTACCTGGCTCTACACTTACTTATGAACTTGTGCACATACACATGTATTTGTGGGCATGGGCAAAAGCCTTATAATTATTTTAAATTTGTACAAAAGCTGTTTTATTTCATTTTGGCATGCCCCGCAGATATTTCCATTTGCTTGCACTACCAGCATAGCAGATTATATTTCTATTTATTTATTTAGGATTTGGGGCATATTTTTCCGTTTATTGACTCTAGATTACTTTGAGCTGCGTCCCATAAAAACAAAAATCAATTAGATTCATTTATTGGCAGCCAAAGTATATGGTAAAAACAGCAGTTGGGGAGGATCTTAATTTGATAAGCTAAATAAACAAAACAGCTCTAAGACTGCTTCAAGCAAGCTTAATTGCTTATATATTTGTTCGTGGACTGTTTTAATTTAAGCCCACTCTGTTATTTAATATGTTGGCATACTTTTGAAACATTTGCCGATTTGTGCAACACTTTAAACTTGACCTTATCAATGCCTTAATCACAGTTGCAGCAGCTTATTTAAGTGGAGTACTTTTGTGTTTGCTCTCCCACAGACCTTGTCACCTGCAGCTCAGCGCAGCCGGGCCGGGCTATTGCCACAGAGCCGGAGCTAACGACTTACCCGAGATCCACTTTGCCAGATAGCCCAATGACAACACAAAACGATCTAATTACGACAGCCCGAAACTCAACGGCATTACTGACAGCGAAAAAGCCAGCGACAACAACGACGACAACAGGCAACGGGAGCACGACCCTGGGCATGTCATCAACAGCCCCAACGATAACAAGGACTGCGACAAGGAGGCTGGCAGGAGGCGGAGGCGGAGGTGGAGGTGGAGGTGGAGCAGCAACTAAGTCCGCACAAATTGGGCTAACTACGCAGCCCGCAACGGCGGCTGAAACACAAACAGCAGCCGCTTCGACAACGACAACGACAATGACGACGACGACGATGACGATGGCAACCCTGTTCATATCAACAATTTCTCCGACATCAACAACAGACCACGCGTCGTCGACGTCGACGTCGACGCTGACGAAAACGGATGCCCGCAACTCCATTGAAATGGCAACGTCACGGGCACAGGCGGAGTCAGGGGAGGCGGAGGCGGAGGCGGAGGCGGAGGCGGAGGCGGAGGCCGAGCGGGAGGAGGAAAATGCGGTGTTGCAGCACAGCCATCCGGCCAACGCTGACTCACTGACTAAGGGCTTCTCCATACCCACATTTCTGCCGCCGTTTCCCGTGTTCGCGGCCGCCGATTTGCCAGCTTACCGCGCAGCTGCCGCTGCCGCTGCAGCTGAGGCAGCCGCCGCCGCAGCTGCGGCCGCAGCAGCAGCTGCAACTGTGGCGCCGGAGACGGTGACATTGTCAGCGGCGGAGCAGCGACAACAAATGTTTAATGAGCAGCACTCGTACTTGGCCTCCCACAATGGGCAACTGCTGCCGGGGCAGCTGCCGCTCAGGAATCTGACAATGCCCGTGCTTAACATCACGGCTCAGATGGGAAATCACGCCTACATGCCATGTCAGGTGAGTTCCGGCCACTCCCTGCCCCCTTCCCCCTTCCCCAGCAGCAGACCAAAGCCCCAAGCCCAAACTTAATCCCAAACCCAAACCCAAACCCAAGCACAGGCATTCATTGCGTTCTTACTGCAGCACGTGATGTGTGTGCATTTGTGTGTGTGCGTGTGTGTGATGGCTGTTCTACTTTACGTCTGTGCAGTATTTAAAATATGTGCCTGAGATAAGAGTTGGGCAAGCTGAGAGATTTATAATATTATATTTTGTGGACAAATTTTAAAGTATATATATTTTTGATCAGTGTCAACAGCCATATATCTGTCAACGTTCAATCTCTGTCAATGCAAAAATGTATATATATTTTGTACAATATTGCATTGTTAAACCTTTGAAAGTTTCGCGTAACTCCCATACGTTTTTTCAACATGTTTTCTCATTAACTTCTTACTGCTCTCTGGCTCAACTAATCCCATTGCTGTCCAAATTGCCTTTTGCCTCGGCTGGCCAAATGAATCATATCTGAGTCAATGTCCAACTTTAGATATACTAATAAGCTTGTCGACTGCCTTTATCTGTACTTATCTGGTTAGTTGGCTATTTTGCTTTGCTTTCCACTTTTTCCCTTTCCGGGCGCAGCTCGTTTACCTTCCGGCTGCTGCTCAGTCTGGTCTCTGGTCCTGTCTGGGGCAAAAACTTTGCGCCGAGATCAGCATAATTTCATTTGCATATCAACAAATTTACTTTGTTTACGTTTATTTTTATGACGTAAGCAAGGCAAAGAACCTCCACGAGAAGTACTATTTGCGTATACGTTTCGGCAATTTATTTTTTCCCCAAGTTCGCTTTTTCGGCTCTTTTAAAGAGACTCGACGCAAACTCACACACAGGCATCGCCACTCAAGTAAATGTAAATGTAAATGTGAGGCCTCTTAAAATAGTTGTTTGCTCTTCCTGCTGTTGTTGTTGTTGCTTTTTTGTATATATTGTTCATTTTCATATATTGTGCAATTCGTGTGTATGCAAATAAGTATGCCACTATCTCTGTCCCCATTTTTGGGCTCTACTTCTACTTCTATGTCTGTCTCTGTCTTTGTTTACAATATGTAAATATTACATAGTTTTATCACAGGTCCGGCAGACAGAAATTCTTTGTCAACTGGTTATGGCCCTAACTTTATGCTCCTTTTGTGCAGCTTTTTTTTTTTTAGAGCTATGCCTGTTTTTCTGACATCAAAGAAAGGAAAAGGATTGAAAACAGATGCTACTTTCTTTGCCATTATTGCTACTACTTCCTACTTAGGTTGAAGAACTCAAAAATTAATTCAATATAGGATTTTCATTATATTAAGTATGTGTTTGGAGTAAGGATCCACATAAAATAAAATTATTATTATATAAAATATAAGAAAAATCTTTTATATACAATTTTGTTTATTCATCGAGAAGACTAGAAGATACCCTCTAAAGCTAAAGCTTTCTAGTTGTTTCATCTATCTATTCTATCGAGCAAATATGGAGTTCCTGTTGTGCTCTAGCTCAAGCAAAGATTTATATCTTTCCGGTTTTTAGTACGTACTTTCATAATTAGCAATACATATCCTCTTTTGACAGATCCATCGCCTGTCGGAGAAGCCCGTCTCCTGGGTTCGCCTGCGCGACGGTCACATCATCAGCGTGGACGAGACCACGTTCATAGCGGACGAACGTTTCCAGTCGATATTCCAGGAGGAGCAGGACTACGTCTGGTCGCTGCAGATCAAGTACGTGGAGTCCAGCGATGCCGGCTGGTACGAGTGCCAAATGGCCACCGAGCCCAAGCTGAGTGCCAAGGTGTATCTGGAAGTAATCAGTGAGTAATCAGTTGTGCTCTGTCCTTAACTATATATTTATATATACTTACTTGTGTGCCTTTCTCCCCGCTCCTTGCAGCACCCAAGACTGAGCTGATTGGCGACCAGAGCCGCTTCGTCAAGGCGGGCAGCAAGGTGGCGCTGCACTGCATCGTGCGCGGCACCCTCGATCCGCCCAGGTACATCATCTGGTTCCGCGGACAGAAAAAGATAAGCGAGAGCGACGAGCGCAACGGCTGGTACACGCAAATCGATCGGAATATATTTGGCACAGTGGCTGATAATCAAAATACTGTACGTATTGCAGAAAAAACAGTGTAAAAACAACCAAAAATATACCCTAGTATTATTTGTAGAGGACAAGCCAAGACCAAACTGACATCAGACATGAAAGTCGGCTCAGTTCAATATATATATATATATAAATATACTCTTTACATTTCGTAAATGAGTATAAAAACATGCTGTAACAATTTTTATGTTGTATTATTTTATTATTATTAAATTGGGTATTTATTTTGTGATATTTAATGCCAACTTTATTGCAACAAAAGCTAAGAAATTATATTTATATTTATTTTACTTTCGATTTTGTAATATTGTATTACTATTTTGTGTTATTTAGTGCGTCAGAGCTTTGTTGCACAGTGTGTTGTCATTTACGCTTTTCCATTTAGTCGAGTGTTGAAATAATAAAGCCTGCATTAATTACAGATCGGCTCATTAATTATACCGTTTGTGCGCAAAGAGGACTCAGGGAATTATACGTGCCAGCCATCGAACAGTGTCTCCGTCTCCGTTGACCTGCACGTCCTGAGCGGTAAGTCCTTTACAGTTATCCTCGTATACATATAAATATATATACATCTTGTGACTGCTCTGACGTGAGCGATTGCGATTGTGAGTGCGTGTGAATTATTTTGTCAGCAAGTTAAATGATTCATATTAATTGCAACTGTCGTCATTCACACACACACACACACACACACACACACACACACACACGCACACACACACGCACACACTCACGCACACCTCCCTTTTGCCAACAGGTGAATACTCCGCATCGGCTATCATGTCCGGCGCGGCAGAGCTCAGGCAGCCCAGCTCGCTGCCGCCGCTGCTGCTGCTGCCACTTCTACTGCTGATGGTGCTGCTGCTGCCAGAACGGGGGGGACTTCCAGGAGCGTAGGGACGCAAGACGTGACTCGCCTATTGAGCGGCCGGTCCGGACTTCAATTATTTCTAAGCTTTTGCGCAATGTGCAGTTATATAATTTAGGTTAGAGATTAATTAAAGGCGTCATTGTAAATAGCAAAATGCCGAGAGAGAGGGGCAGAAAGGGAGAGACGGCAAGAGAAGGTAAAACTTTCTATGATTAAGTTAAATGTTGGCGCATACATGCATGTATGTGTGCGCGTTTGTATGTGTTGTACATTTAAAAATACAAAAGAATTATAAATAAAACATGAATAATATTTAAATATATATATACGATTAATATAATTAAACTTTAGACTAAGCTCAATCAATTTCTGAAGTCAAAATCAAAGAGATGTTGCCATTTACAGTTGTGAAACAGATCAATAATTAGATTATTGCAAACCAGCTAAACTTAAATCAAACTACAAATAAAATTCAAAAAATTTATGTGAAGTACGGCGTTTGTATTTTATTTCCCCAGGGGTTTTTTTTAAGCGGCTTCTATATTTTTTTAATGTTTTTTATTTTTGCCAGCCACCATTGAATGCTCTAAAATCTGTTGGCAAACATTAAGCCTTTGGAATAAATACTTGACTGCCACACAACAACCAATTAGTGCAGAAAAATGCGCGAAAATAAGTTACTAACTATTAAAAAAGAAATCTAACAAAAATAATTGTGCTCTCTTTATTACACTTACTTAAAAAATATGCAATTATACTTTTTGCTTTACCCATTAATAACAGCTAAAAAATGTTTAATTTATTTTGTGCAATTGTCTGTATTTTTAATTTGTTTGCACACAATTGTCCTGGTCGGCCACTTTAATTTGATTTAAATTATATTTTGTGGTCTCAGTAATCGAAGTGCAGAATAAACGCATATTGTTGACGTTTATTTCCATTTGCCAATTCCCTGGCTTTCACTCTCTCCCAACTCTATAACTAAAATCCGCTCCTCACTACAAATTGTGTCAGTTTTTAAAAAAGTGTCTTTAAGATCTTCCTTTTGAAGTTTAGCTCAAAACCTTTGGTGCTTAGAGCCCTGTATTGATATCCATTCAAATCCATTCAAAATGAATATGATAAATGGATACTTACGACAATGGCAGGCAGAAATTGGTTACATACACAACAGGCATAGGAGCGGCAGCAGTTCCGGTTGCTTTTCTCGAAGGATACGCATAAATAATTTAATATTTTATGGTAATATTTTTTCGGGTCCTCAAAAACCTAAACCAATGCTGAAAAGAAAAATGGGTCGTCAGCAGCACAAAACCAAATGGCCAACACTTATGGCCAAAAGAGCGGCGAGTTCATAAAGAAAGAAAAAGCTGAGAAAAGAAACCCGTAACCATAAAATGACGAATTCCAGTCGGCGACAAAACGGGGCCATAAAGCCTTTAAGGTAGACGCTCTATTTTATTGCAGCTGAAATCACATCTCTGTTAGCCACAAAGCAAGATAGAGAGAGAGACAGAGAGAATGTAAAAAAGGGAGTGGACAAAAAAATTCGAAACGGCACGTAAAATTTGTCGAGCAGAGAGTAGGGTATAAGGGTAATTTCCAGAGGAAGGAGCCACAAAAAAAAAATAAAATGCAAGGGAAAGGGAATGAAAAAACATCTAGTAGAGGCAGTAAATATTTTGCACGTTGTACACGAAGCTGATGACTGACAGCAGCTGGGGGCGGGGGAGCGGCAAGGGCTAGGAGCAACGAAACCATTAAGGCCTTAAAAGCCAAGCAAGATGAAACAGTTAAAAGCGTCTCAGTCTGTCTCAGAGTTGACGAAAAAGAGACATGCTTAAGTGCACGTTAAGTACAACTGTTGCTTAGTGAATCTTGACTGTAACAGGCACTTCGAACGAAAACTGATATCCAAGTTATTTTCTTATTATAATTATTTATGTTTTCTATAAAAAAAAAAATTTAAAAACGAAGCAAACTTTTCTTGCATTAAGTGTACAACAAAATGATGTCTTTTGTGTCGCAATCAAATTACTCGAATAAATTTAACACAGCACAACACCAGATACTTTGCAAGGACAATTTAAGTGACTGCTAAAGAATCTCATAAAATATGATACAATTTTTTCATGCTTGTTTTGTTTTGTCTTTTACACATTTTGTACTTTTTCTCTTTTTTGTGCATCTTGAGAAACAATTTTTAATATTTGGATAAGAAAAACTGGGCAGATGCCCTGCATGACTGGCGTTTCTGGCGTTGCCAACGAGCTGAGCGAATGGCAAAAAATCAAGAAAAGGAGAAAGCTGAAGAAGTTGAAAAATAATGACTTAAAAATACATAGGAAGCGATGGCAAGTGCGCAAAATGACATCCTGCACTGACTTGCTGGTCATCGTGCAGCATTTCGTGTTGCCACTCAGACGCCATCAGACACCCCCACCAGCCCCTCACGACCCCACCCACCTTTAGGCTGCCGCCCATTTAATTGTGTTAACATCGAGGCCAACTTCGCACTGGCCAGCTGCCTGCTTCTCTGTATGTGTGTGTGTGTGTGTGTTTTAAATGTCTGCCACATACCACTACCGTCGAAACCCCCTGCCTTTGGTTCCCATGCACTCAGTCCAGCCTTTCGGCCTGGTCGGGCGTCTTTTTACATATTTTGTGCCTGCGAGTCTAGGAGTTGGCCTTTTCTCTGCTTTACGCCTTCCGCTGTTTGACGTCGTCCCCTTCACCCTGCGCCCGCTGCTTTTTGGTCTTGGGGCAGTTTTCCTGAAAGGCATTTAAGTTGGGTAAAGTATTTTTGGTTTAACTTTTCCGCATGCAAGCAGCTACTCTCCATCCCCGCCCCCCCCTTTGTGGGCTGCTCGTAGGGTTTCAGTTCCAAGAGGGGGTGCGTTGCGGTGTTGCCTTTGGAGTGTATTGTGTCGGCTGTGGGCTTTAGTTGTGTTTGCGGTTTCGCATTTCGGCAAACAGTAAATAAGCGTGTACAAGCCAAAAGTCCTAAATGTCCAAAGTAAATAAATAAGCGACGTTTTTGCTCTTGGCCAATGCTGTTGAATGCCGGCTTAAATTCCGCAAAAAAAACTTTAGGTAATTGAATAACAAAACTAAACACAAACAAAGCAAATAACTTGCAATCAGTCCAAATAAATGTCGCAAGTAAATAAATTAACATTTGCTTTGTCTTGATGGGAGTAAACCAATTTTTAGTGAAGATACTTCGTTTCTTTCTTACTTAGTATGCATAAATCACTACATTTATATTCACAGTTGATCATTGGGAGCTGAAGATGCCTTTATTTCGCTTTAAGGAATTGAAATGGTATATATCTCTATTACAATCAATAAAACTCTGCAACAATAAGAAGCATTTCACATTATTTTGAAATAATTCAACGCTCAAAAGTATGCTATATTTTTTGATAAACATTGTACAGCTTGGTAACTAAGCCTCGACTTAAGAAGCAAGCAGTTAAATACTCATACGCACACTTTTGCCTTGCGCTTACAAGTAGGCAAGGCTATTTTATATTGACTTCATTTTGTTGAAAAACAGAACTTTAAAAGGCAGATTAATTGCACATGAAGTGTCTGCAGCAAACGTTAAGAGATTGTGAAGCCACGCTCTGCTGTGGCTGTCTGTGCTTGTCAGGCTTAATGATGAGCTGAATGAGCTAAATAAAAGTATGAGCCTCTTTTATCGTAATGCATGCGAAACGCTTAAAATTGAAGAAGATAAATGGCATTCACAGGCTGCCAAAGAATCTAATTCGTTTGGCATTAGCCCCATCAGGCAGGCACGCAGCAACAGGACAAAACCCAGCCAGCCAGCAATGCCAGGTGGGCTTAAACTATCTGGCCATTGTGCGCCAGCCCCACTGCCTGCCAGGAAGTGTGCGTGCGTGGTGCAAATTGTGGGTTCGCTCTGCTGGGTCTCGATGTAAATGCAAATCATTATCAAGAGCATTTGCATTGAGAATGCGACGGCGAGTGCGGCACAACGTGGCCTGTCCACAATTGCCGCAGAGTATCAGGCGGGGCCCAAATGGCCTATTGGCGCTATCTGCGGTGCTTTTGCGGATTACACGCAGCGAGGGGCGGGAGGTCGTCGCTGGCCTGTGTGTGTTTAGCGCTAGACTATGTTTGGCATTGCTGTTATGCGCCGGCTATTAGCGCTGATAAATTCGCATCGTAGTTATAAATACATATTTGAAATTCGCATTTGCATTTCGCCAGCCAAAGCCAATGCGAATGCGCAGCCGGAAATCCAATTTGTGGCCACGGCTACAGTGCAAACAACCAAACTGCGCGCGAACTGCGTCCAAATGATGTCACTGTCCACCATTCGCAACTCACAATTCACAATTCACCATTCAATTTCCCATGAATAACTCATTGCGGTCGATCCGCGGCAGCAGTGCGTACAAACGGAGCGCACGTGGCGTATGCTTAATATTTACACAATACTTTTATGTAAGCTGGCAAAACAACAACGAACAACACACGACTTGAAAACAACCAAAGCAAGTAAGAACGTTGCAGTCGGGTGTAACCGACAGCGCAATGCTCGTTCAGTATTTGAAATAGGGGAGCTATGGATCCGACAGGTTTACGTATAAACATTTTTGTCAATTCTAATCTGTCAATAAAAATCTGAACACTTTTTCCGAAGCGTGTTACCAAGAGTAGCGGAATGGGCATTGGACAAACCCAATATAGTCTTTTCACATCGTGAACGAGTGCAGCAACAAAAACATCAACGACAACGGCAGCTCCATTGAAAGTCAAACAATGAGAAAAGACAGAGCGAAATTCTTTGGGCCAAGTTTTGTTCTCGGTCCAAACTATGAGCAAATGTTGAACTGTTTTGTATATTATTCTTAACTTTTTGGCGTTCGATAAGCGCAGACAAAAATTATGATGATGACAATGATGATGTTTGGATACAGATAACAACTTTGCTAGCTACAAATCAAGTCTAACAAATTTACTTCAAGTTCAAAGCATGCGAAACAAACACTTTAAACATATTTTCTGGAGTCTCCAGCCCGGATCAGTTGTCAAGATGCCATTATGATTTCCGCAGTTTTTGTTTCGCTTGCTAATCACAGTTAAAGCTCTAAGAAATTCACCTCAAGGCAGCTTATACCTATAAATTCAGGTTGCAAAATATTAATAAAAATTAAAAAGGAAATTTTAAATACAAAGCCAAAGTCTAATTAAATTGTTTAAGTAATATATATATATATATAAAATTTAAAGTCATGTTGTTTTGGGCATTTAAATTTAATGTAGACCCATTTATGTAGTACGTCTAAATAACTGCATAAAATAAAAATGCAAAACTCGTCTGTGGCTTAAATGTTACTTTTTATGTCCTGTTTTTATTTGGCCATTAGAGGCTGCAGGACGTTTTAGCAGCGCTAATTAAACCAATTGGCGGACAAATTTTAATTAGCAAGTTTCGACAGCAAAAACACGAAAATAACAATAAAATTCTGCAACATTTGTGGGCGCGTGTTTATTCCCAAATTCGTATTTATTGACAGGCAACTCCGACAATTGTTTTAATTTCGTTGCGATGAGCTGGAGATGAGCGAGGAGCAGTTTGAGGGGGGCTTTGGCATTTAAGGCCTAATAAAAAAACATTCGGCAAGTGCAATTAAAAAGCCAATAAGGTACGCCGCTTCTTGAACGTACTTGAACTTGGCCAAACATTTTTATGGCCAGGCCATATTTATGTCTAAGCATAAAGCGGCCAAAGTGTCAGCCGGCGGATAAAATTGTATAACATTTACCTATACCCTATAGTCGTAAAAATTGGTGAAAAGGGCATCAGAGAGAGCATACTGTCATAAGTTTAGCCTGGTTCAGCTGAAAAGCCACAGATTACATAGACTATGAGAGCTTGAGGCAATAAATTTGGCAAGTTAAGTTAGGGTATCGAAGAGCCACCCTAACCTGATTGGGTATATTGGCAATTTTAGTTTATTCATTAAACGGTTTTGTCTCTAATCTTCAGCTGTTTGTCTAGGGTATCTGCTAGTCGGGCAGCTGTAGGTAAAGCGAGCTTGTTATTATTGACCTCGTTGTTACAATTTTATGAGCTATTCTTAAACAAATCTAAGCAAGGACTTTGCTGATGTAAGTGGAAAAAATTTATATCGCATAAAATACTCGCCCGAGTTTATCGATGGGATAAAAAAATAAAAACTGAAAGGGTTTCGATTAAAGCTACTGCTTTATGGACTTAAGTGTTAGAGGCCCACATGTAAGATAGCCATCAAAGCACTTCAAGGGGAAGCAGCATATGATGGCGATTGATGCGACAGCTGAAAATCTATTAACCGGCATTTTATTGATGAGCGTCGAGCAAAAGCATCGAGCACTGTGGACTGTGGACCCAATCAGATCAAGTCAATTAATCAATTCGGCTGCTAATTTGCTCAGACAATTGAATTTTCTGTATTTTCTGTCTGTTGCCATTTGCTGTTCTGTTTCTGCTGTTTCTGTTGCTTTTGCTTTTGCTTTTGCTGGGGCGAGTTAAAGGCGCAGCAGGCAGAGGAAACACAAAAAAATATTGAGTGGCAAATTCAAGTGTGCGGCTCCTGCTGCGCATCCTGACAAATAAATGGCCATAATAAAATGATAATAGTATTGGCATCAATCGAATATTGATTTGATGGCAACAAGCAAAGGCGGGCGGTATAATAATAGAGAGAGTGAGAGAGAGAGAGAGAGAGCGGGAGAGAGAAGGAGTGGGACCAATAAAAGATAAATGCAATATATATCTATTTTTTCCGTTAGGCAAAACCAAGTCGAATCGTGCGCAAAGCTGGCAGCTGGACTGGGATCGGGTGCGGGGCGGGAGCGGGTGCACACACATGGTAAAAAAATAAAAGGGGAGGCAGACGCCGACGCACACAAACGCAGCGCCAGCAATTTTCCAATTTAAGCAATTTGTGCCGGCCACCCAGGCACAATAACAACAACAAGCACCAACCAAAAAAAAGAAAAGGAAAACAAAAAATGGCACTACATCCGTAGAACCCTGTAGCAAACGATGGACAGTTGGAGATGGCGTCGATAAGTTCGACATGAAGCTGACTGAAACAGGCGCTATAAATACCAGTAGTTGTAGTTGTAGCAGTAGCAGTGGGGGGTGGGAGAGGAAACAGCTAAATTCCAGCTGCCAAATTACGTGTCCAGCCGCGAAAGGGGAACCTTGAATGCGCTTACAGCGGCCCAGCCAATTTAATTAATATATAAGGAAACTGGAATATTTAAAGCGTAATTGAAAAAGAGCTTCGATTAATAATTAATAGATAAACAGAAGTGTAAAACAAAAATTTCATAATAAAATTTGATTGATAAATTACCAAGCATCATATAATAATTCGTTGGAAAAAAAGAAAATTGAAGGGAAATTCGAATAGATATTCGAAAGTATATCCGCAAGGCAGATGCGCAAACAAACTCAACGGGATATTCGATGAGAAATTCAATTATAAATTAACAGAGGCAATTTTAAGAGCGGAAATATTATTATAAAATGTAGGAGATCTGCAAGGGAACAAAGGGAAACTCGACAGATCCGCAAAGAGATTAAACATTACTTAGAAGAGCATTTATTTATTTAAAAATTGTAATAATCAGTAAGAATCGAAATCAAATTCATTTTGAATTTCGCTGGAGTCATAAAATAAAACGTAGGTGACATTTGATAAACATTCCTCCGAAATCAGAGCCGTAAACAAAAAGAGAAAATGGGAATGGTAAAAATTGTACTATAAATATTTTATATTTAATTAAATCACTCGTGTCATAATTAGGTAAGGAAAGAGCCTTGACTGATACATTTTTCTGAGATAATTAATCAAAGTCAGTTAACAAATTGTTATTGGGATGCTTCATTAATGTTCTTACGTCCCAATTATTGCTGCCTGTTGTGTGATTGAGGACCTGGGCACAGAGCCCACTCGAGAAGTGTAGGGTAGCGCAATCGTCGTTAGCAAATCAAATGGATGTTAGTCGCTCTGACAGCTTGTTTACATCAACATCTCGGGAAGTCGCCAATGCGGCAACGTGGGGCAGTTACAGCTTGGGACTCCGATAGCACAGCAAACGAGCCAAAATGAGCCTATGCGGCCGAATTCCGCACCCGATAAACCCCCGAAGCCCCCAAAGCCCCCCAAGCCCCCAAGCCCGCGGTATGAGCCGGGCCAAAGCGGAAAGTAGTTAGCAGCCAAATGGCTTTTGGTTACTTGGCTACATAAAATAGCCTCTGCCCACCCCTCAACCAATACAGAAAGGACATTATGTCAAATGCAAAATGGAACCACAGATTAACCATAGGAAAAGCATTCAGCATGCTGCACACGTGTCGAGATCTGTGGCAAACGGAGCTGTGCATGGGTACTTATGGATTCGCATTTCAATTAAATATTTAGGTCTGTAAACCCTTTTTGAATAATTCAATACTGAAATCCGCACATTTCAAATAACAAAGAATTCTCAATAATTTAGTCGACGTGACCCACACACGAAAATTCCATACAAATTTAGAACAGCTCTCAACAGGATGTTTTTCTACATTTGAGTTTTTAAAAACATTTAAAATTTTAACAACTAAAAAGTTGTCAAAAATGCGCGAGCGAAATGAAAATAACAGTAGAATGCACAGTAGGGATGCACAGTGGACAAAGATGCTGCGAAAACTAAATGAAATTCTCATGAATTTAAAGAAATTTAGATAAAAGATTTTTGTAAATTTCAATTTAATTCAAATCTTGTACTTACCATAAATAAATGTATGGTTAATAGATATTTTTAGCTGGTAAATTAGTTTTTAAATTCTCTAACAGATATACAACTTTTTAAAAACTCAATATTTTTGAGCCAGCATCCGAATAAAATAAAATATTAAACTTAAGCCCTAAACTTTTACCTAAAATGCAGACAAATATTTAAAGGGCTTTTTAAATATATTAGAAAATAAATATTAGTGGGCTAAAATGTAAGAAATGGAAACGAAAAAGAAAAGAAAAATAAACGACATCATTCAAAGTTTAGATAAAAGTATCAGTCAAGCCTCATTAAACACAAACTCCTTCGTAAATTTATCTAATCGATTACCTAAATGAGAACGGCTCTGGGGGTTATTTTAAATATTAGTGGAAAATTAAATCAAGCATGTCTGAAATCGTATTGAATTTCAGCCTTTCGGCTCGCGGGCATCAGCGGCCAAATCTGTACAAATGCTGAAAACAAAGTAATAACAAGGTACAATAAAAAAGCAGAACTCCGTACATACATAGGAGTGTACGGCTCTCAAAATTGGATGCGGATGCGGATGTTGCGGATGTTGGCGGATGCTCGTGCTATGTGGCGCCTTCTGATTTCGCCTTCGTCTTTTTTGTCCTTCTCATTGTGACGCCCAAAAGCCAATAACGTCGCGTTTTTCGCTGCTGACGCTGATGGTGACAACCACTGACATGGGCCACACAACCGCACACACGCACACACACGCACATACACACGCACACGCACACGCACACACACTTTTACACACACGTGCAAACATACATGTCGCTTGGGGGCCCTTGGATAATGGTTTCGTGGTAGAGCAAGGGTCCGGTACACTGCGATACGGAGCGGTGCGCCCCCCGCCCCCAACCTCCGTTGAGGCCGGCAAAAAGCCAAAAGCAAATTTGGCACAGTGTCACACGTTATTGGTTTTGTGTCGTTTCTAGTGTATCGATTTAACTGCCTGCTCGGCGACCTGCTGCGAGCCCTTCGGCGCCGCGTTTCGCTGTTGTTTGTTTGGGTTTCGTTCATGTTGTTGTTGTTGTTGTTGTTGCTGCTGTTGCTGTTTCTTTCAATACCCTGTAGCATTTAAAACTGTATAATGATCTGAACAAGTATTTAACAGGCAGCAGGAGGACTCTCCGATTTGAATTCAATTTGAAATATAAGTTCCTGTGCACAGATCAAGGTTATTTCAATTGATCGTTAACCCATCTCTTTTCCTGAAATCGATAAATATCGGTTTATTATCGCAGAGATATCTCTTCTTGTATAATCCCTAAAATCTCACCAAAATTAGAAAACGCAATTTAAGAGTCCTTGCTTAAAAGGATATTTAAATGAAGTTTCTGACAGCTTGGAACTGGAAACAGGGTATCTTCCAGTCGATCATCCCCGACTGGTGCAGACTGACTTCCTTTTTTTTTTTTTTTTTGTTGTGTCCCGTATTGAGCTTGCAACGCGTTGTAGTTGTCAGCGGCAGCAGCAATGTCCTTGTTGTTGCTGCTGGCAGGAAATTGTTGTATGCAAACATTAAATTTTTAATAGGAGTTTTTTCTTTTCATGTTGTTGCTGTTGTTTGTGGCAGCCATTTGAGCAGTTTATCCATCGGAAGAAAAAAAACAAAACAATGCCAAGCTTGACAAATGCCAACAACAATTGCTGCAAAGCTGTCACGGATTAAGCAAAATTTTGATTTTGTGTACTCTACAATTGTCACATTGCTTTAGTATATATTTTTATATAGATGTTTTTTTTTTGCATCCCCTTTTGTTTTTATATTTGCGTGCAGTCAATAAAAAGTTCATCGAACAAATCAAACCACTTTCGGGCACTCTGAGTAGCAAAAATTAAATTGTTGCCAAATAATAAAAATACATATATAAAACAAGTGAGATCGTTGCAAGCGGGCGTAACCGACAGCGCAATACTCGTTCACAGCATTATTTGTACACATAATTAATGGATAATCCATCAAACATGAAATCTATTCACTTTTGATAAAGTTAAAATATGGGAGCTATAGATCCGAGAGCTTTACATGTCAAAATGTTAGCCAATATTAATCTGCCAAGTACATTATATTTTTCTTAATAATAAGATAATTTATTCTAACCTATTCTTCATAAGACAATGCTTTGTTGCAAAACAATATAATAAAATAAAAAAATAAGAAATCTTAAAACTTTATCTGAAGGCGGTTATCTCGAGTGTAAATTCCAACTTTCAATTGCACATACCCTGTATACTCTTTCTACTGTTATTTTCACTTCGTGAACGAGTATAAAAACGTAATAATTGACTTTGTATTGTTAATTTTTTGTGCGCAGCTTTTGTTATTGCAGCGTTGGAAATCAATTTGGCGCAAAAATGGTACATTTAAAGTTTAAATATTGCCCTAAACATTTTAAGTAAAGTAATAAAAATAAAATAATTTGAAAACATTTTTGCAGCAAATATAAGTATAGATAGAAATACATGCTATTCGACGTAGACTCTAAGACTTATTTCCTTTATTTCTTGCCTTTATAAGACGAAAAACCGTGTTGAAATTCCTCAGCTCAAAAGGAATTTCCAATTTGAATTCTAAAACTCTAATCTAGTCAAAGAGTTAATAATTTAATTGCTTTAATTCAACGCAAACTAATTTAAAACCAGGGCGAAAAACAATTAAAAGCAGCTGGCAAAAAATTTAATAGCGTTCCATTTGCTTCTGCTGCTGCTAAAATAAGATGATTATTTAAATTCGATTGTTTCATTTGGCGGACGGAAGGATAACGGATATGACTGTCCAGGCGGAAGGTAGGTGTTTGCGGGGGGGTGGGGGGCATAATAATAAATTGCAGCGTCGAATGCGCGACAACCTCGCGATGTTGTCTGCAGTTGCTGTCCGAAAAGTTTTTGAGCCAGTTCCAGTTCTAATTAGCGCTCTCAAGATATTCAACACTCAGCGTAATTAAATGGAATTTTAAGCGTTGCAGCGTGCCAGCTCGGCAGCAGAGCCTTTTAATTACTAGCCGCTGCTTCCAGCCAAGATAGTGGGGGAATATGCAGTTGTTGCTAACTTCATTGCGACAAGCTGCAACGGCAACAACAACAGCAGCTGAAATGACGGCCAACTTTTTGGTAAACGGCAAAACTTGGCTAGCACAAATTAATCATAACTTTAGAGGAGGCTGCTGCTCCTGCTGCTGCTCCTGCTGACGCTGCTGCTGTTGCATTCAGCTGCTGGCGAATTGGAAATGCAATACGGGTACTGTACGACCACCCCCTCGCTGCCAATCCAGCCCATTTCGTCTCGCACAGAATGTTGCTGCCTTGTTCCATTAAAAATGTGTTAGGTTTTTGTACACCTTCGAGGTGCAGATATAAGGCATGTCTGCATTTGCATAGACTTTCGTTTGGGGGTTGTCTTGGCCCCTCGTCAGTCTGTCTAATAAATTTCGGCAGTGCTTCAACATTTATCAAAATGGCGAAAGTTTTCAATTGCAGCTGCAGCTGCGCAGTGCCGGCCCAAAACAATACTTCGACTATTTCCGTAGCTTGGCATAAAGTTTTGCTGGTCTACCCCACCACCACCAAGAAAGTTGCTTGCGTACACCCCAGAGCGTCGTTGTTTTTGAGCTACTTGTGGATAAGCCGAGGCAAATAAAAGTTGTCACAAAGTAAGCCAGAAATTATAGCTGACACTCAAGAGTGGCGCACATAGGCAAAGGGGTAATTGCAAAATGGAATTGAGTGCTTAGGCCTGACCCAAATTGGGCTAGTATAAAATAGCATAACTTTTATACTGTTAAATATTCTGTATTTCTATTCCTTTTTGAAATTACGTTTATATTTAAACTGACATTTAAATTCAAATATTACACTGCTTGTCGATGAACTGCTTGTTGTGGGCTGGAAACATGTGTATACACTGCTTGTCACACTGCTTCGTATTGCCAGCCAATTGCTGTCTGATTTGTAACTGCATTGCAGCAAGCAGTGCACCGTGTTACGTTACATTTCAAATTGTTGCCAAAGGTAATATAAGTTAAAAATAAATTTAAAAATCAAGCATTTTCCTTAACAACAACAACTGCACATTTGACTTTCATTTGATGTAAAAGTTATTTTTTAATTTTTCGTCTTTCGTAGTCAATTACAGAAAATGGCGCGTTTTGAGAAACGCAAATTGTTATTGCGATTGCATAAACATTGTAAATAAATACAGAATTTAAATAAATAGTATAAATAGCTAAAACCTAGTTTCAAGTAAGCACATAAATTAATTTAATTTAATTTACTTTAAGCTGTCCAGTCGTAAGCACTAATAAGCAAGTAGTTCGCAGCTCTCGTTCACGCCCTAGACCTCGTTGCACTCCAGGTAGAGCTGGCGGCAATCGAAGCCGGAACGCCCCCTGCGCCCAGCATCGTACAGATGCTCGAAGCTGGTATTGCTGCTGCGGCCCAGCATGTAGCTAGTGGCGTAGCTGAGAAGAGAATGAAAAAGATATTGAATGCAGTTGCAGTCGGGCAGGTGCTGGGCAGCTACTCACGATCCCAGCTGGCAGAAGATGCTGCTGCCGCCGATCTCGCGCACGCAGTCCGTGTTGGCATCGCACATGTAGCGCTGCATGCACTTGTCCTCCGCGTTGCGATAGGTGCGGACGTAGCCCTTGAGCAGCGCAATGCCGGCGACGGCGGCGTCGCTCACCGAGTCACGTTTGCCCAGCGAGCGGGCGGTCAGCGAGCGGTGCGAGAACGAGGTCTTCAGTGCGTCCAGCAGGTTCATCACGATCTGGATGAACTGTGAATGGGAGCGTCGAGAGTTGGTAGAGTGTGTTGGCAAGGTGTGCGTGTGTGTGTGTGTGTGGCAATGGGGAAGCATTAGTCAATTAGTTTTGTGCCAGTACTAAAACTTTAAGTCTATATAGCAGTATGTGTGTAAGTGTGTAGTGTGGTGTGTGGTGTGTGTGTGCGTGTGTGTGTGTGTAGTGTAGCGTGTGCTTGAAACTAATTTACAATGGCAGCACTATGCAACAAGGCATGCCAGAAGTTAAATACTTTTTCATTAGCAGTCGAATTCACAATTCCACTGCAATTTCACTTTGTTTTGCGTTTTCAAGTTTGCGCACTTACATTGCAAGCTGACAAAAGCTGAATGATTTTGTAAATATTTGTTATGACATGAAACTGGAACTAAAATAGTTAATTTAATAAACGTAAAAATTAATTATTTAAGTGGAATTTTTAAGTTGAAACTTTACTGTATCTGGTTTAAAGCGCTGCAAAGCTAACTTGAACTGCTTGCTTGAACGAAAAGCCTGCTTGCAAGTGAATTTGAATTCCAGACTCGTCAAATATCTTTAAAAAGTGGAACTAAAAGTATTTCAACTCGGCGCACCTCAATTTTGTTGCATAGTGCGCTTGTGGAGTGCGTTTGGTGTGTAAGCAATTGTTGTTTTTACCTCGCCAGCTTGCTTGGCCATCGAGTTGACTTGATCTGGATCTCTGGTGCCCAGCACGGACGACAGCACAGCCGCCAAGATGCCCTGTGCGAATTGGTTTTAGGTAGAGGAATAGCAGGAAATAAATACATAATACAAAACAAAAACAGAAAACAAAATAAATAAAAATAAAAATAAAAAGAGAAAAGACCAAACACCAGATGAGTATAAATATAAGTACAAAGCACACACAGCAATTGACAATCACTGAAAGCGGCCAAAACACAACTCAAATTAAATGGCACAAAAGCGAGAGAAAACAGCTTAGAAAGAGTATGGTAAAAGGGCCAATTACCTGCATGGGAGAGCCGCCATTGTCGACCTTGTCGATGCCATCGCTGGGCGCGCCGCCGCCCAAAAGTGTGTTGATAATGCGCAGGCCTGCAAAGAACAAGTGCTTGCTATAGCTGATGTGCTCGGCAGGTGTGGAGGGTATGAGCAGTACGTACCCATGGAGATGACATTGGCCCAGGGGCTGCCGCCCAGACCTATCGAGCTGTCCACGTCGTCCGACTTGGTGGGCGCGTTGGCGGCGCCGTTGAAGAACATGGTCATCACGGTGGACAACATGTTCGACCAGGTGAAGCCGCCGGGTCCGCCCACGCTCTCCTGTATCTGATTGCCCTCGATGTCATCCTCGATGTCGTCCAGCGCCACCTTCTTGGAGGCGTTCGGCTTCACGGCAAACTTGCGTGCGCTGCTCTCGGGCCGGTAAACGGGGGACTGGGACTGGGACTGGGACTGGGTCAGCTGCTGCTGGCGCTGGTAGAGCTCCTGCTGGGGAAAGGCGTAGGTGAGCAGCAGGCAGTTGCTGGCCACGATGGAGAGCAGCAGGTAGGCGTGCAGCTTGCGTTGGTTCAACATGGCGTCTGACCTGCAAAACAGAAATAAGCACAGCAGGTTCGTGTCTTC
The DNA here is from genome assembly GCA_035041545.1 of Drosophila colorata. Classification (NCBI taxonomy): domain Eukaryota; kingdom Metazoa; phylum Arthropoda; class Insecta; order Diptera; family Drosophilidae; genus Drosophila; species Drosophila colorata. The sequence continues at coordinate 1,636,753 of JAWNLD010000077.1, forward strand.
AGTCTTTCGTTTGGCGCATTTGAAATCTGCAATTTGTGCGGACCACACAACACTTTCACATTGCTGACGGGTCGCCTGAACCGGCGCACGAAACGGGCATTCAAATGAGCCCCAAAACTTCAAACTAAAGCGAATAAGCTAAATAATGCCCACTGTGCACGTGCAGTTACATGAAAAAGTTGGCCCAATTCCGAGAAACCGTTTTAACATGACATAACATTAAATATGAGTTATGAGCTAAGGGCAATTTTGTGGTCAATGTTTCAGCTTAAGAACAGTTGGAACTCTTTTGAATATGTGATGTCTATGAAAAGGTGAAGTTAATATATAATAATAAATATAATTAAAGTAGCTGATAATGTCTTTGCTGCTCATTATAAATATTTTAAATTCAATTGTTCTTTCCTCTATTAACTGACGTTTTAAACTTGAACTTCTGAACTATAAAAATATAAATTCACACGCCTAATGTAAATTTCAATGGAAGCAAAATATGAAAGTTGTTGCGCGTAATTGAGAAAAGTCCGAACCACTTCCGAAACAAAATACAAAAACAAGTCTAACTGCGCGCAATTAAAGTGCCAGGCCTCAGAGTTGGAGTCTCGGTCAAACTGAACCTGTTCGCCGAGGCAGGGGCCGTATTAGAGAGCGGCATGAAAGCGGCCGAAGCCGCAGAATTGGTCAAGACTAGGAAGCCTAAACAAGACAACACCCAAGCGATGGCTTCATCAAAAGAAGAGGAAAGATCAAGTAAACAAAACCTGATGCCGAGTGCACCGAGATACATACTGGATAAATACATAGCACTCGCTGAGCTGAGCTGAAAGAAAGCCGCCGCGCAATTAGAGCCCCGGCGAAAGACTTCCTGAAACTGGAGTAAACACACACAGATTTAAGTCGATATTCAAATGGGAAATTAACTGGCGAGTTCTCAGCTGCGAATTAGCTGGAGCAGCAGTTCTTGGCGCAATCTTCAAGCCTCAATCATAGGTGTTTTTCTTCGATATATATAAATATATTTTTTTGTTCAGCAAGTAGAACCAGTTCAGCTGCCATAGCGGTTCTTACACACAGATGTCATGCAGCGAATTACCGTTAAAAATAATAATGAACGAGCAGCAGATAGATAGATAGCCAGTTAGATAGATGCTTGGCAAGAGCTGCGAAGAATGCCAATAGCTGGACCACGGGACATGCGATTGCATTGATTTCCATTTAATTGGCGGAAACAGGCCAACAGAATGGGTCAGCTTCAGCTGCTTCTTCTACGACAGAAATGTAAATTGTTTTGCGATCATTAATCAACATTATGACGCCATTTTTTTTACCGCGCTTGCGACACAGTTGGACTAAATGTGGATCGCTTTTCAAATTATTGCGCCTATGTAAATTTAGAAAGCTGTTAGGAACGTGCATCAGCACTTTGAAGCGGTCAATATGTTTCATGGGAACGTGTCTTTTATCCCCCTCTCCATCTCCTTTTCTTTCATGGTGGAACGTGAGCGAGTGATCAATGGCGCCGTGGTTCGCACGCTAGTGTCAAAGTCTGATCAAGAATTTTCAGTTATAAAATTGAGGCGTAAAATATGCTTTGGATTGGGTTAAAATAGGCAGTAATATGTATTGAGTGAGAGAGAGATGAATAAATATTCAATCAATTTTTTTAACAACTGCTTTTGATCAATAAAAGAAGAGAGATACATAACATAATTAACTTATGCAAATATCTACGCTCAGCATTTTAAACACTTTCATTAATGATGATATACATGACATAACATTCTTATAGCATAACACACCCAATGCTTTTCATTAATAAATTTGAGTTATTTTCGCTTCAGTTCTTCAACATGATAATTTAATTGCGATATGATACAGTGGGTAACTGTGTATGTGGCATATAGTTAATAGTTTTTACTCTCTTTCCAGCACGCAACTCTTACTTTCACGGCCAACAACAAAAATTGCAATAAAGGTGGCAATTAAAGAAGGATTTTGTATATAGACAAAACAAACAAACGCAACTGTAACAAATAATAAAAATAATTTACACATATGCGTCGACTAACCGCAATCAAAAGAAACATTTTCTTAAAATACAATTGCGAATCAACTTGGACACAAAATTAGAAAGTGTAGAAAAAGCCACAGAAAACGAAACACGCGCCAAATGGCAAAATGCGTTCAGCAACAAGGGGGAAAAAGGCTGGAGGGCCGAACTGTAGTAGTTAGTGGTTCTTGAGTCAAATGTGCCGCAAATTTATTATATTTTATCATCTTTCTCGTTTCGTTTTCAATGCGGTCGGCACCTTGACACGCCCCAACAAGCCGGGCCAAAGCCAAAGCCACAGTCAAAGCCAACGCCAGAGCTGAGAAAGTCTCTTCGTGATTTGCGGTTCGTTTGCGGCTCTTCTACCTTTCCTTTGCATAAACGGCCCAGGGGCTGAGGGGCCTGGGCCTGGCTCTGGGCCTGGCTCTGAATCATTCTGTGAGAGCTAGATTATCTTATAGCTGCTGCTGCTGTTGTTGTTGATGCTGTTGTTGTTGTTATTATTGCTGCTGCTCATTTTCGGTTAACAGCTCAGCTCAGCGAATTCATCGACTGGTTTGCGGCAAGAGAAACTCGAATATGTGTGTTCGTATATATAGTCGCGTGTGTTTTGTGGCGTTTCACTTTCTTTTTGGCCAAGAATTCGAGTACCTTCAGGTTTATTGACCACGTTGAATGTGGCTAAAACTAAAAGTAAGCCAGATGAAGGCGCCAATCCCGCTCAGTTTGAATGAATAGTTGAGCCTGTTCGGTGAACTTTCCAGCAAGTTCGTGTCTTAAGTCTTTCGTTTCGCTCAATGGTCAAACACCTCAAGATGCCTGGCCCGTTAGGCACTGCCTAACGGTATACTGCGACGCATTTAAATGCGATTTGGAAAATGCGACATTTTATTTCATTTGCTTTTTTATCGCCCATTCGGTAACAGTTGCCAACGGGTTTCGGCTCGCGTTCAACATGTCAAACGCATCCAACGCCAAATGACGCAATGCGATGAGCATAATCGAAAAAACCGTTCGATTTGCATATGTTTCTGTTTGTTATAAGTATGTATGTAATATGTACAAATATACCATGGCAGACTGAGATTTTGCCAAGTTCAAAGGAAAGTTGCATGTGTCATGCCACAGCTGCAACAGCTGCAACATTTGCAACAGTTGCAAGTGGCAGTTTTACTTTTACCTGACCCCAATGGGCACATGGCTTATAAGCTCCACGAAAGCAGAACAAATTGCAACTGCTAGCCTATTATTATTGCTGTTTTATTTAATTTTACTTTATTGCAGCTGCACCTGTTGCCGAAATTGCAACTGGCACGATTTGCTTGACAGTTGCCAGAGTTAACGGTGTGAAAATTATGGCCTGGATTTTAGTCAATTCTCAAAAGTTATATTATTATATTAAATTACTAAAATATATGTTTGATATAATTTATAAAAGAATTTGTTGAATTTATATTGTAAGATTCATCAAATAAAAAATATAATCACATAATTATATTAAAATATCTGGTATAAATTATACTATATTTTATAATATATAAATAAAAATTATTCAAATATCGTTTTAAATATTATGTACTTATTCATGTATCTCATTTGCTTTATGAGCTTCATGCTCATGTTGAATACCTAAAATTCTTTATAAGCAACTTGGTTTATTAAAGATTCTTTTTAATGTTAACTTGTAATTTTAATATCGTTTCCCATTAAACTTTAAAAAAATCAACTGTATTTCCATTGTGTGCATATATCATCTCAAGTTTATTATTATAACTGAACTTTTAAGTATTTACAGATATTTCTTTCAAGCATTATTAATCTTTTAAATATTTCAAAATATTTGCTCCAATCATCCAATCTGTTAGTGCTAACTAATTTGCTTTTATTAAAATATTTGTATAGCTTATTAAATTTCACAAGACTTTTATAAGGCTTATTAAAAAATATTTTTCCATATTTATAAATCCATTTCTTTAGCATTTGCGGTAACAACACTTGCTGCTGCACAAATAAAACAATTTAGCAGTTAACAAAATTGATTGAACACGCTTAAACGGCTCGAAGAAAAACTTTCACCTCCAACTGGGCAACAGCAACAACAACAACAGCCAATGTTGACAAAGTAGAAGCCGCAAAATGCCAAAGAAACCAACAACAAAAGCCACAAACAAATGTCTTGCATGAATGAAAGTTACAAAAAGACTTGCTGTAAGCTAGGACAGAGAGGTGAAAAACGGGGAGAAGTGTACAAAAAATAAATAAATAAAATTAAACATATATATTGAAGTCAAAGTCATGGAATTTGTAAGACAAATTGAGCAAAGCAATGCGGTCTGAAAATGGGTTAAAGCATAAAATAGCTAGACAGAGTTGAAGAGAGACAGATTGAAAGAGGGAGAGAGAGACAGCGCAAGCAAAGAGCAAAAACAGTTTGCCTTTTGTGGCCAATTAATAATGAATAAAGCAAACACTGAAGCCAGCATAGAAATCAAGACAAAGAGCAGCCCCAAGCAAGGCGTTAATTGGCATGCAAAGAGCCAACACACACTCAGATACAAGAATCACTTCAAAGATACACACACATATCTATATCTATACATATTCTTTAAGCATAGGCAGAAGCAAGGCCACAGACATGCTGTGCGTGTGTGGGGCTTTTTGAAATTCTTTTGGGCACGCAACTGCCACAAATTTGGGTCAGTGGGTGGCCCAAAAGTGACTGCCAAGTTTTGTAGCATGTCGTATGCCGCATGCAGCTCGGGGCTTGGCTCAATGCACATTTCCATATGGCAGTCAATGCGTGCGCCAGTTCCAGAACCCGACGCTGCCCCTACCCTGACCACGACCAGGTTCTGTCCGTCCGTTTATGAGCCAAGTCGTTGCGTCTGCTTTGTTTGCTGCTGGCTTTTTCATGCAAAGTTGTTAACTCGTTTAACAGAAAAATTTCTTGGTCGCCGTTTTTTTTCCAGAAATTTATGTTTCAGGTTCTGTTATTTCTTGGCCTGACCCAAATACTCTCCACTTGCTGTTATTTCTTCAGGCTTAGCCATTTCTGTTGTATTCTGTAAATAGCTTTCAAATTCCTAAGCTGATTATTTGCATCTGTTTTCAATTAATTATTTTGGCCATCAATTGCACAATGTTAAACAGCAAATGGCAAATGCTGTTGTCCCTTTGACCCAATAACACACGAAATTAAACGTTTCACATCGGCTTATAGAACATCAATTGATTTTATGATTTACACTGCTGCTTTACATTGTAAATCAATTCAAATTGTAAACTGAAAGCCATTAGCGGAATGTACACAATAAAGACTGAAGTCTAGTCATTTGGGCCACGTTAGTCAGTTTTCAATCTGCACAAAATTTACGGAATTTGTGATTTCATTATATGATAAGCTGACATTTCGCCTGGCTGGCTGCTAAATTATGACAGTGGCTATTAACTGTACGCTTTGAGCTGATAAATATTATCGACTAAACCATTTACGAGTTCACAAAGCTGCGAATATAGGGATAGTCGGGTGCTGCTAAATTTATAAAACTAAATAAACTAATAAAACAAACTAAGTGGAGATAAGATCGATTATTTTTTTCTTTTACATTTTGGCACATTTTATTAATATCCTATCATTTGTCTACGGCAACTATTTAGCTTATATAACTATTTAAATTTTTCTATTAAAGAAACGAATTTGCAAATTAATTTTTATATTTTTGGTCTATTTATTTTCCTTTCTAGCATAATTGTGTTTTTTTATGTGGGGTGGAATTTTATTTCATGTGTTTCATATATATTTCAGGTACTTATTTTTGATTATTATTTCTATCAATTAAAATTAATCGATGCTCACCTCTTATTTAGCTGGAGTCTAGTTGCTAGCGTTTAAATGGTCCGATCAAAGTAATTAATTAAAGTTTTCCAACGGTTGGCGAAAACAAAGAGATTCACAGAGATCACGCAGTTTCGTTCACTCGCTCGAATTTTCGATGCACAAAATTTGAATGTGGCACGCGATTGTCGAAAATGCACAATTCACCTGTTGCACTGCGATTGGGTGCCACGATAATTGAGTACGGGTACAATGTTTAATGGATATCGCCTTCTCTTTTCTTTTGTTGGTCGAAAAACTTTCGTTTGGCTCGAGCTGCGTCGCAGTTTCACTTCGCGTGTGGTTGTCGTTGTTGTTGTTGTTATTATTGCTGCTGCTGCTGCTGCGGCTGCTGTTGACGTCTGAAACGGCGATCGCCTTGAACTTGCCTTTATATAGCCTGACCCATTTTTCGGCGCAAAGAAATGCAGCGAACCAACTGCGCAGCCGACTTCGGTTCGAGGCGCAACATGTTCGAACCGCCGTCGAACCTAGTCTGCTGCGTCTGCGCAGGTGCGACGCCAGCGTTGGACTGTGGGCTTGTGTAATTAGCTATTCGCATGGAATTCCACTTCTGCCTTCTTTTGTGCCGTTGTTTATTACCCTTTGTGATTTACCGTTGTGTCTGCCTACCTGCCCGTCTTTGCCAAGGTTTCGTTTTCATTGGCAGTTGCTGATTGATCTTAAATTGTATTATGATGTGCGTCGCAGCAGCTCCCGAGTCTCTTTGTCTATCCCAGCGACGAGCCGGACAAATTACTCATCGACCTTTTGTTGGCAACAGACCGAGGCCGACCTTGACTAGGATAACTTATTCAACGTTGCGCAGCATCGCGATGACTGATTGAGGCCACAGCGCTGAGTCAGGGCTTAAACACAGCTGAATTCCTGGTTTGAAGAGGTTAACAAATATGTAAATTTCTTTTTAGTTTAATTAACTTACATTAGCAAGCTATGAAATATTTATAGATCCGTCTCAAAGTTAGATATTATTCCTATTTCCAATTTTAATTAAGAAAACCCGCAATAGAAAGCAACTAAACTTTCCAAAAGCTTAAGCAAACATGTAAAATTGACATAAATGAAATTCAATAAATGGGAAAAAATACCAAAAGTAATCAAATCAGATCAAGTGTGTTAAGAATTCAATGAATGCAAAAACCAATTCATCTCAAAGAAATGCGAAAACATTTTAAAGGATTTTGCGAACAAACTAAGAATTTGGCCAATAATGAAGAAAAAAAAAAACAAAAACAAAAGAAACGCAGCGAACCGGTGCACATGTGTGTGCGTGTGTGTGTGTGTGTGTGTGTGTGCGTTTGGGGCTTAGGTGCCTGCATAGGTGGGCGTATTTACCAAGGGCGTCGGTGCTTGCATACAAATTTGCCAGGCAGCAGCACCAGAGCCTTCCTCTCTGCCCTTGCCTGTGTTTTTTTTTTGCTACTTCTTCTTCTACTTTGGCAGCTTGTTCTTCTTCTTCTTTTTGCCCGGCCAGCTGCACACGTGCAAAAAAGTTAAGCCGCTCGAGCAAAAGTTTGCCAAACAGCCAGACGGACGGCCGGACGGACAAGGTATTAGAACCCTTTCGAAATCAAATCTGAAAGTGGATGAGCGAAAGAGGCAGGCAGTGAGGGAGAGCAAGATAGAGAGAGGAGAGTTGAGGAGGAGGAGAAGGAACTCGTCCAGACACTCGTTCGCCAGCTGCATTTGTATGTGTTTACATTTAGTTGTATTCGATTTGCATAGCAGATTTAGGCAAGAGGTTAGTCAAGCTAAAGGCAGGGTGCGGGTGTTGAGGGCTCAGGGGTCAGGGGTTGGGGGTTGGGGGTTGGGGATTGTGGGCTACACCCAAATCAATGCCAACTCTGCGGGCAATCAGCATACAGCCAGAATCCAGCGTAAGTCCCCGCACTGAGACGGCGCTTAAACGCCTTCCATGTTGGTTATTAAGTGGTCTCAAAGCCGATTGGCCCAGTGCCGTTGTTGTCCTGGCACCGGCTGTGCTCATTGAATAAATGTGCTCGGATTTATGCAAATCCCAACTACAGCACCTGGCCAGCCAGCGAGTTCGCCAGCTGACCAGCTGACCAGCTGACCGACAGCTGGCCAGTCGCCGTCCCCTGTCAGCTTGGAGCCAGCTCGTATATTTGCATTGACCCAGCTGACCATTTGCCACGTGCCTAATCCGGCCATAATTGTTCAGCATTTGTTATCGAAACTGTGACCGTCACAGTGACTCTGGCAGTGACTCTTTCATGACTGACTCTAATCCATGGTTATGGCCATAGTTCTGTTGCTGTTCTTGCCGTTTTGTTTATCTTTTGTATTTGCATTTGCTGTGCACATTAGCGTAATTATTTGTGTGTGCGTGTGCGTGTGTGTGTGCGTGTGTGTGTGTGCGAAACCCGTTGCCAGCAACTGTCTAAACATCGGCACACAAATTATTAGCTTATCATTTGTCGTGCCTATTGGCTTGGGCGTCCATTGCCAGAATTATGGCTAACAATAATTCAATTGGCTGGCCAAATGATGAATTATAATTAAATTAGGCTAATTAAGCTAATAATAATTAAAGTTTCTTGCACTCGCTTTATCAATTTCCAAAACCACAACATATTTTTTTTTCAATTGACCATTTCCAGTTTTTTCTCCCAGGCGTTAAATTTCCATATAGAATATTTGTTTTTAATGATAGATAGATAAAGTAACTTTAAAGAATGTTGTGGAACTTTTTCAAGAGATAACTTTAATATAAAAATATTTATAAAATAGAATATAAATATAGTTGTAATATTTATATTAAAGTTAATTGGCATTTTAATCAGGAATTGATTCTTAAGAGTCAATGGTTCTGGTCCTTATATATTTACTTTTTCTCATTCTAGTTAAACATTTAAGTTTACTCTGGTCTTTCCGCTAGTCTTATTTTTGATTTATTTATCATATTTAAAATATTATGTAATTTTTAAAATATTATGTAATATATTTTCCGATATAATGTTTACAACTTATCTTTTAATACATGCCAAACTTATACCGGTAGTAATATTTTTCCGTGGGTTTCTATTAAATAACACTTATATTAAATAGAATAGAATTTAAAGACTGTAAAGAAAATGAAATTGGACTATTTAAACGTGTGTATCAATTAGCACGCATTCTACAAATTCTCTTTGTATGTTTGCCTGGCGCATTAGCACGAACATTTCCCGGTGCCACACCGTCCCCCCCACCATCCGCGACCCGCACAGCGTCTGGGTGAAACCGAAAAAGTGACCCACATTTCGTTTATTTTTTGTAAACGTTGCTGTTCTGTGTATGCGTAGCGTGGGGGGTGTGGGGGCGTTTGCCTGCTGACAAATTGAAATCATGACATTAACCTCGACGTCACATACACAAAACCCAAACACACACACACACACTCACAAGCGCTCACACATGAAAAAATCGAAGAGATTGTTGCATACTTTCAGGCATAAAATTTATGCACAGACCCTGATCTATGCAGCCATGTGTGTGTGTGGGTGTGTGCATACTTGTGTGTGTGCTTGTGTGGTAATATGAAATCAATAAATCGTAAGCATTCTTTTATTGCGCATCCTGCCAGACCAGAAGACAAGACGTTGCCCAGCCTCTTTGTTGATTTTGTTGCTATATTTTTATTTACTTTATTTGATTTTGCATAAAGGATAAAGACGGCTACGCTGACGGCCGACAAGGATGAAGAAGCCAACGCCCAGGCCGGAGCCAGAAGCTGCTCGCTGGAAGCTTGAGTCGAGGCCCAGGGTAAGAAACCGTTACGCTTTGTGAGTTTATCAACGCAGAACCACTTGAGAATAATGATGTCTGCTGCCAGCGCAAGTAACAAGTGAAAGCCACAGCGCGCGGGCTGGAGAGGGACAGCGAGAGTGAGAGGTTGGCAGGAGCTTGAGCGATTGCACATAATATATTGCCATACTTTTATATTAATTTTATTTCATTTTCTTTTTTTGCTGCCCTTGACAAAATGCAACGTTCTTAAGGAAATCTCCTTTATTGCTGCGCTTCTTAAACAAATAATATGGGGCCTTATTCAGGCGGAAATACAAGGTATTAAATAAATTTTGTTCTTAATAGAAAAGCAGATCAACATCAACGTCAAATTATTCTTATATAAGTAGAAAGGCATAAAATTACAAAATGTACATTCAATTTAAATTTTAAGATGCAAATTTTCTTTATATAATAAAATAATATTATCAACATTTTTCTTTTATTTACCCCATCTTCTAATATTACAATAAGATAAATAAATTTTTTTTTATATCTTGAAGGTTAATTCAAATATTTTTCAGTTAATTTATAATACAATATATTTGTATATATGACTAACACATTTAAACTAAGTTCTCTCTCTAATTCGATTATCTTGCTGCCTGGAATCCTGCATATTCGTGCCTGGGTATTAATTAATTAGAACCTCATAGTGGATATGTAAAGAGGTTGCCAATGCAACACATTTCAACAAATTATACACATTTGGTCGGGTTCTGCTCCTCGCGCCACTTGGCCCGCCCTTTGCCTTACGGTGTTCGCTGGAATGTCTTTGATAGGGCTGTTGCCGCCGCGGTCGTTGGCCACAGCCTCGACCATCAAATGGACTAATACAAATTATGGAATTTCATCGCGCCTGCAATATCGCGTTTCAATCAATATCCCAGAATATAGACCGCATACGCATAATCATGCACTTCAGCCGTGCACAAGTGTGTGTGTGCGTGAAAGGTGTGTTTAATTATGTGTGGGTAAAACCGATTTGAAGCTCTAAAACCATTTAAACTAAACGGCTAAATTATGAAAGAAATGTTTGGGAACTGTTTTAGGAACGTTTTTTTGTTTTTGGATTTTGTAGAGTAAATTTGTATTATATTTTTAATAAATATTAAATTTGCATGAGTTCAAAGTATATTTAAATAAACTATTAATATTAATATAATAATATTAAACTTGAGCAAATTTCAGTTAGTTTGATTTCAACTAAATAACTCTCTTAACAACTGCCATTAAAGCACAGCCAGCAGCTGATGGCAAAAAAGGACTCGTTCCTTTTTCGACGCTCGCTACACATGTTCAAAGCATTTTTTATTGCAATTTATCAGGCAAACGGGGAATCATTAAAAATGCAAGCCAGAGCATTCGTTGGGCTCATAAACATCAAATTTGTAAGGTCGAAACATCTGTTAAACTTTTATTGCGTCTCTACACAAGTATTATGAAATGTAGAGAAAGTTCGCCTGATGATACAAATGCGCCCCCAGACCATAATCCAAGTTTAATTTCCAGCTCGACACGCAAAAAAGGGCTCAATAAATTACGAAACAATATTTTTTTTTATACTTATATGTACATAAGTAGATAGGTATATAAGAGCTGTATATATATTAAGTCTTTGGAAAATGTAAAATTTGTTGGCTTGCCGGCGCGCAGCTGCTGACTGATGCTGTTGCCGGGCTGGGCCTGAACCGGCAAGATAAAGTACACTTCTGTGATAAATATAACAACAAGTACCCAAGGCACGCACAAGCCGTTGCCCAACAGCCCAACAGGCCAGCCCAGACCGGGCCAGGCCAAGCCAGGCCAGGGCAGGCGGGCAAAACGCATCCAAATTCATTCCGGCAACTATTCGCAGCGGGCAGAGGCAGAGGCAGAGGCAGAGGGTTAGGCTGGGGACTGCCAGTTAGGATCCGGAACGGCAGCTGCTATAATGATGCCGACGATACATCATCGCAAAATGCTAAAATTTTTGGCAGCGCCGAGTGCCGAGTGCGCCGTCAACAGCTGTTACCGCTGATGAATCCTTTGGGTCCGGCTCGCTCCCCAGCCGCCACCCCTCTCCGCTCCCAATCCCACTCCCACTGCCACTCGCACGATGCCTGCCTGCCTAATATTTCAATATTTCGCACATAAAAGGCGTAAGTTATTTTTCATAATCCTCCCCTCTCACTCCCCAGCGGGGCCGTTGTCGATGCAATGCCGCATTCTACACCCTCCTGTCCCCTTGGCACTGCGTTTTTTGGCTAATTTCCCCAAATAAATCCAAAAATTGTCCATAGATGGAGCTCGAACAGCAACAACAACAACAACAGGCACATAATTAACTATCATAGAATATGCAAGGCACGCGTTTCAGATTCCATGTTGGTTCCCCATTGCGAGTCCCTGCTCGGGCGCCGCTCAGCCACTGTTCAAAAGTATTGCCATTTGTTTGCAGTTTCAAAAGTTGTTTCAGAATTCTTTCTTTCTTTTTTTTTGGCCTGGCTAAGTCGCATTTATAACTCTTTTTGAACACCCTGTCTATGGCCATTCAAGGGGTAGTATGAATATAAACAGTTTGCATGACAGCAATATTTTTTATAAGCAGGCAAATTTGGAATATAGTTTTTGCATATTTAAGATTAACTTTCATTAATCGTCTAAATGCATTATATAGATGTTGGTACAGGGCATCTTCAAGTCAAACACTCTCGCTTATAGCAGCAATCCAGCTTGTTTTAATTTGCTGTGCGTGCTTTGTGTATTTGAAATCTGCATTCCCGTAGTTTATGCCCCCTCGTTTGCCAAATCGACAAACTAGAAACCTGAATTCGCATAGTTGAGGCAGCACGAACCACAAACGAGAAATTTGAAAGCCGCTTAAAACGAAACGCATGTGTGCCATAAAGTGACAGCCGTGCAGTAAAAACTATGTGAACTCTGGACAAAAACGGAAAAAATACAATAAGAAAATCTGCGGAGTTACCAAGGATTACCATAGGCAAGGAAGAATTGCGCAGCTTAAATGGGGAAAACTGCAAAAAAAAAAAAAAAACTGAAATTTATGTACGGAAAGCAGCAATTAAATTCGATGCATTTTAGCAGATATAAATCTTAAAAGAGGCAACCGGGAATTTGAAATCTACTCTCACATAAAATATCGCAATTTGCTTATTATTAATATTCCACTTAGTATTACTCATTCGAGAACCGGTTGCTTGTTATGTGATATATAATATAATTTAATTGTTTAAATTATTGCTAAGTAGCTTTTTTATGTTGTCTACTTGAGGCATATTAAAAACATGAGCGAAGATTGCTGTGCTATGAACGCAGATGAATTGAAAAATAATTTTATTAATATCTGACTTTCTGCAGTTAAATACTAGCTCAAGGCCCTATTTCACTTTACAACAGTCTCGACTTATGGAAAGCATTTGAAACTGTTTTTTGCCCACATTGTTGGGGAATGCACATGAATCATAGATCAGGGTTCCATTGTCACTCTGCACAAAGTCTTCCAGCATTTTTACGAGTTTCCGAGAAATAACTTTCTCATCCGAGCGCAGAGAGAGGCGTAGCGGATGTGCAAACATCAGGAAATAGTCCTCGGTTATGCCAGTGCCTGTAAATAAATCATTTAGCATTCCCCACCGCAATTAGTATCAAATAACCTACCGAATTGGATATCGTCTCGCTTCGATAGTAATTGTCCGAGCCCAGACACAGCGGGATTATCGTACACAAAGCCGTAAACAGGACTCTTTCCGTGCGTGCGATGCAGCTCAATCGCCAGCTCGGTGCCGTTTCTGAAGAGCACATCCGTAAACATGCGCTGCACATCCGCGTAGTTCTCCACGCTGAAGTTGCGGTTCCCCAGGTACTGTTGCCTGAGCTCCCGCGAATAGTCGTCCATCTCCTCGATTGTCTTCTTGGAGTCGCGATAGAAGAACAAATAGGGCGCCAGCTCAAACCAGCGGCTGTTCAGCTCCCCAATTGACTCCTCTCCATTGCATTGTTTCCGCAGCAGCTCGGCGGCGTTAAAAACACCATTCTCGCTGGTGTACGACACTGACCAGGGCACCTGCGCAAACTTGCCGCTCTTGATGATGTCAACGGGATGCTGGGTGAGGAAGGGCTCCGCCGCATCCGCGGGCTCCACCACGGGTCCAAAGGGCGTAAAGGGCACATGGCCAAAGAGCCAGAACTTGCGCACAGCTCGAACTATCTGCGAAGCATCCTTCGATTTCAGGCACTTCTTCAGCTCGACGGAGTCGCTTAGCATGCCGCAGCCCACGTGGCGGCCCATCTCGAAGGCGCGTCGACGTCCGCCCTGCTGCACCACCCAGGGGTTGAGGGCATTGCCACTGATTGAGATGGCGCCCTTCGCCACTTCCTTGAAGTCCTCCTGCAACAGGTGCAAATGCACCGAGGCTCCACCGCCAGCCAAGCCCACCACAATCATATTCTCAGGCTCCCCTCCAAAGGATTTGATGTGCTTCTTAATCCATCGCAGCGCCAGCCGCTGATCCTTGAGTCCGAGGTTGCCCGGCAATGCGGCGTTGCCGGTGCTCAGGAAACCCATCGGACCCACCCGATAGATGAACTTGACCAGAATCACCTGGCCGCTGGCCATGAGCCGTTCGTGACTCCTCGCGCCCGAAACGGTGAACATGAAGCCGCCGCCATGTATTTCTATGATAACCGGGAAGGTCTTCCGCTCCGCGTTCTTGGGCTTATACACGCTCACAGTCAGGCAGTCCTCCTGGCCGAGCAGCTTGTCGGGCTGAGCGACTATTTGACTCCACTGCATGCAGAACTCGGGAGGTTTGGTTGCATCGAAGGTTTCCTTCCATTTCTGGCTGTACGGCTGAGGTGGTTCAAAGCGCAGCTCGCCCAGAGGAGGCTCCGCGTAGGGTATCGACTCGTAGCTGAAGTATCCTTCATTGTCGCGTCCTCGCAGCTTGCCACATGGCAGCTCCACCAGCAGCGGATCTGCAGCAACAGCTAGTCCGATGAGCCACAGGGCTAAGAGGAGTTTTATGCAGTGCATGATGTGCACCTAGCCAGATCCCGACGACAACTATGTGAGGCGGTCGCAAACAGCGCCACTTTTATGGAGCGATTGTGGCGACAATCTCCAGCTGAATCTTTCGACACATTAAACGCGACCGTCACTTAAGATGAGGCCGATATAAAAATGATTAACTTAAGTGTAAATGCTCAAACGTCATCGGATACTCTGTAAGCAAAGTGAGGGAGAGTGTATTGATGGCTGGCTTGCTGCACGTTCACTCCGAAATATAATTTCATTACAATTTTAAATGTGGCCAACAATTTAGAAGAAAGTTAACCAAAACTCCTTCAAAGATTAGGATAACAAAATAAATTTAATTCACGATAACTGTCGCACTAACAAATGGTATAAATTTGTATTTCCCACTAAGTGAGTTTCTGAGTCTGAGGCCTTAAATTCAAAAGGCTTATTTTGCCCTCATTTTATTATTAATAAATAAATCTTTCGCTTGCTCAAATGGCTTATTAAAGACATTCGAAATTTAAAAAGCGCTTTACAGCTGGAAGCTGACTAAGGCACCTGATCCACTTGCAACACTTCGCAGCTCCCGCTTTTGATAGACACCAAGTGCAGCTTCCCTTGGCCAACATTTTTGGGGAACACGCAATTGTCATAGGCCAAAGTTCTATTGTCGCTGTGCACAAAGTCCTCAAACATCCTCATATATTTCCTTAATATGACCTCCTCATCGGAGCGCAGAGTGGGTTGGAATATGCTGTTAAACATTAGAAAATAGTCATCGCCGTGTCCCGTGCCTTTAGATGGGTTACTAAGAGTTAGCTACACGAACAAAAATCCTATTTGTGGACTATCTCTTACCGAAATTGAAATCATTCCGTTTGGACAGCACATTTTTAGACCCCCGATCCGCGGGATTATCATAGACGCTGCCGTAAACGGGACTCTTGCCGTAGCGGCGATGCAGGTCTATGGAGCGCAGGGTGTCATTTCTGAACAGAATGTCCGTGAAGATGCGCTGCACATCGAGGTAGTTGTCCACGCTGAAGGAACGATCTCCCAAATACTGCTGTCTGAGATCCCGGGAAAAGTCGTCCATCTCCTCGATTGTCTTCTTCGAGTCGCGATAGAACAGGAAATGCGGAGCCAGCTCGTACCAGCGACTGTTCAGCTCCTCAATTAGTTCCTTGCCGTTGGGCTGTTTTGCCAGGAGGAGAGCCGCGTTGTAGGTGCCGTCCTCCTGCGTGTAGGAGGCCAGCCAAGGCACCTGCGCGAACTTTCCACTCTTGATGACGTCAATGGGATGCCGAGTGAGGAAAGGCTCAGCAGCATCTTCTGGTTCCACCACGGGCCCAAATGGCGTGAAGGGCACGTAGTCGAAGACGAGGAACTCGCGCACAGCGCGAACTATGTCAGATGCGTCCTTCGATTGGAGGCACTTTTTGAGCTCCAAGGAGTTGCTCAGCAGACCGCAGCCCACAATGCGGCCCATTTCGAAGGCGCGTCGCCGTCCGCCCTGCTGCACCACCCAGGGGTCGAGGGCATTGCCGCTGAATGAGATGGCTGCCTTTGCCAGCTGGCTGAACTCCTCCTGCAGCAGCTGCAGATGCACCGAGGCACCGCCGGCAGAGAGACCCAGGACCAGTATATGTTCCGGCTGTCCCCCAAAGCAGTCAATGTTCTGTCTGATCCAACGCAGCGCCAGACGCTGATCCTTCAGTCCAAAGTTACCTGGAATGGCGCTATCGCCTGAGCTCAGGAAGCCCAATGGGCCTACTCTGTAGTTCATTGTAACCATGATGAAATTCCCGTTGGCCATAAGTCGCCGGTGGTTTTCATTGCTCGATGCCTTAAACATGAAGGCACAGCCATGTATGTCGACCAGAACGGGAAAGGTCTTCCGATCCGCATTCTTGGGCTTATACACGCTCACAGTCAGGCAGTCCTCCTGGCCGAGCAGCTTGTCGGGCTGATCGACTATTTGACTCCACTGACTGCAGAGCTCGGGAGGTTTGGTTGCATCGAAGGTTTCCTTCCATTTCTGGCTGTACGGTTGGGGTGGCTCAAAGCGCAGCTCGCCCAGAGGAGGCTCCGCGTAAGGTATCGACTCGTAGCTGAAGTATCCTTCATTGTCGCGTCCTCGCAGCTTGCCACTTGGCAGCTCCACCAGCAGCGGATCTGCAGCAACAGCTAGTCCGATGAGCCACAGGGCTAAGAGGAGTTTTATGCAGTGCATGATGTGCACCTAGCCAGATCCCGACGACAACTATGTGAGGCGGCCGCAAACAGCGCCACTTTTATGGAGCGATTGTGGCGACAATCTCCAGCTGAATCTTTCGACACATTAAACGCGACCGTCACTTAAGATGAGGCCGATATAAAAATGATTAACTTAAGTGTAAATGCTCAAACGTCATCGGATACTCTGTAAGCAAAGTGAGGGAGAGTGTATTGGTTTTGTGCAATGGCTGGCTTGCTGCACGTTCATCTCCGAAATATAATTTAAATAAAAATTTTAATGTGCCCAACAATTTAGAAGAAAGTTAACCAATAAACTCCTTCAAAGATTAGGATAACAAAATAAATTTAATTCACGATAACTTTCGCACTAACAAATGGTATAAATTTGTATTTCCCACTAAGTGAGTTTCTGAGTCTGAGGCGTTAAATTCAAAAGGCTTATTTTGCCTTCATTTTATTATTAATAAATAAATATTTCGCTTGCTCAAATGGCTTATTAAAGACATTCGAAATTTAAAAAGCGCTTTACAGCTGGAAGCTGACTAAGGCACCTGATCCACTTGCAACACTTCGCAGCTCCCGCTTTTGATGGACACCAAGTGCAGCTTCCCTCGGCCAACATTTTCGGGGAACACGCAATTGTCATAGGCCAAAGTTCTATTGTCGCTGTGCACAAAGTCCTCAAACATCCTCATATATTTCCTCAATATGACCTCCTCGTCGGAGCGCAGAGTGGGTTGGATCATGCTGTTAAACATTAGAAAATAGTCATCGCCGTGTCCCGTGCCTTTAGATGGGTTACTAAGAGTTAGCTACACGAACAAAAATCCTATTTGTGGACTATCTCTTACCGAAATTTAAATCATTCCGTTTGGACAGCCAATTTCCAGACCCCCGATCCGCGGGATTATCATAGACGCTGCCGTAAACGGGACTCTTGCCGTAGCGGCGATGCAGGTCTATGGAGCGCAGGGTGTCATTTCTGAACAGAATGTCCGTGAAGATGCGCTGCACATCGAGGTAGTTCTCCACGCTGAAGGAACGATCTCCCAAATACTGCTGTCTGAGATCCCGGGAATAGTTATCCATCTCCTCGATTGTCTTCTTCGAGACGCGATAGAACAGGAAATGCGGAGCCAGCTCGTACCAGCGACTGTTCAGCTCCTCAATTAGTTCCTTGCCGTTGGGCTGTTTTGCCAGGAGGAGAGCCGCGTTGTAGGTGCCGTCCTCCTGCGTATAGGAGGCCAGCCAAGGCACCTGCGCGAACTTTCCACTCTTGATGACGTCAATGGGATGCCGAGTGAGGAAAGGCTCAGCAGCATCTTCTGGTTCCACCACGGGCCCAAATGGCGTGAAGGGCACGTAGTCGAAGACGAGGAACTCGCGCACAGCGCGAACTATGTCAGATGCGTCCTTCGATTGGAGGCACGTTTTGAGTTCAAAGGAGTTGCTCAGCAGACCGCAGCCCACAATGCGGCCCATTTCGAAGGCGCGTCGCCGTCCGCCCTGCTGCACCACCCAGGGGTCGAGGGCATTGCCGCTGAATGAGATGGCTGCCTTTGCCAGCTGGCTGAACTCCTCCTGCAGCAGCTGCAGATGCACCGAGGCACCGCCGGCAGAGAGACCCAGGACCAGTATATGTTCCGGCTGTCCCCCAAAGCAGTCAATGTTCTGTCTGATCCAACGCAGCGCCAGACGCTGATCCTTCAGTCCAAAGTTACCTGGAATGGCGCTATCGCCTGAGCTCAGGAAGCCCAATGGGCCTACTCTGTAGTTCATTGTAACCATGATGAAATTCCCGTTGGCCATAAGTCGCTGGTGGTTTTCATTGCTCGATGCCTTAAACATGAAGGCACCGCCATGTATATCGACCAGAACGGGAAAGGTCTTCCGATCCGCATTCTTGGGCTTATACACGCTCACAGTCAGGCAGTCCTCCTGGCCGAGCAGCTTGTCGGGCTGATCGACTATTTGACTCCACTGACTGCAGAGCTCGGGAGGTTTGGTTGCATCGAAGGTTTCCTTCCATTTCTGGCTGTACGGCTGGGGTGGCTCAAAGCGCAGCTCCCCCAGAGGAGGCTCCGCGTAGGGTATCGACTCGTAGCTGAAGTATCCTTCATTGTCGCGTCCTCGCAGCTTGCCACTTGGCAGCTCCACCAGCAGCGGATCCGCAGCAACAGCCAGCCCGAAAAGCCACAGGGCTAAGGGGAACCTCACGGATTGCATGATTTGCGCTTAAGCAGATCCCAACTCGGACTAAGGCAGCCGGCGGCAGCCAATTCTTCTTTTATAGAGCTGAACTTGAACTCAAGGGGTTATCGTGTGTTTGACGTAAAATTACTCAGAGTTGAATCGGATGGCAGATATACATACAACATTTATTATAAGCCTTCGCAATTAGCAAATAAAAAATTAATTGTTAAAAATCCAGTTGTTCGAAAATTCTGCCAACCAGCATTTAGCACTCTCAGCAGCAGGTTTTAAGTTATTCTGAATAATTTTTAAAAATATTTGCAATTGGCTGCAGTGCAAATCGGGTTTTTAGATTAAATACTTTCTTGGGAAAGGTTGTGAATTGATTTTAAAACCATGTGGAACCAGTTCAGTGCCCCAAATACCAAATGCAGCACTTAGTATTAATTTATTCTAATCAATAAAATTAAATACTAATTAACTTGCAATTGCTTTCACAACCTGTTGAAATTCACAATGACTTTTGCTAAACTCTGCTGAGCAGAACTCAAAGAACTAATTCACTTCAAGCAATTCGCAGCTGTTGCTCTTGATGGACAGCAATTGCAGCTTCTCTTGGCCAACATTGTCTCGGAACACGCAACTGTCGTAGGTCGGGTTCCCACTTCCGCTCTGCACAAACCCCTCCAGCATGTTTATAAGCTTCGCTGAAATTGTTTGCTCGTCGCAGCGCAGAGGTTGGCGAACTGGATTGTCAAAGATGAGAAAGTAATCATCACCATGCCCTGTGCCTGCAATTAGAAGGGTTCCAATCAGTTGCTGCTATGGAAGATCCTTTCAGTTTGTCACCTACCAAGAGGCACATCGTTGCGCTTCGCCAGCCAATGTCCACTTCCATGATTGGCGGGATTGTCGTAGACGTAGCCGTAAACGGAACTCTTGCCGTAGCGGCGATGCAGATCTATGGACCGCAGGGTGTCATTTCTGAACAGAATGTCCGTGAAGATGCGCTGCACATCGAGGTAGTTGTCCACGCTGAAGGCCCGATCTCCCAAATACTGCTGTCTGAGATCCCGGGAATAGTCGTCCATCTCCTCGATTGTCTTCTTCGAGTCGCGATAGAAGAACAAATGGGGCGCCAGCTCGTACCAGCGACTGTTCAGCTGCTCAATCAGCTCCTTGCCATCGGCTTGCTTTGCCAGCAGAGCTGCGGCGTTGTAGGAACCGTCTTCTTGAGTGTAGGACACCAGCCAAGGCACCTGCGCGAACTTTCCACTCTTGATGATGTCAGTGGGATGCCGAGTGAGGAAAGGCTCAGCAGCATCTTCTGGTTCTACCACGGGCCCAAATGGCGTAAAGGGCACGTAGTCGAAGACGAGGAACTCACGCACAGCGCGAACTAGTTGCGAGGCAGCCTTCGACTTCAAGCACTTCTTCAGCTCCAAAGAGCTGTTCAGCAGGCCGCAGCCCACAATGCGGCCCAGTTCGAAGGCACGTCTGCGTCCGCTTCTCAGCACAATCCAAGGGTCCAGCGCATTTCCACTGATCGAAACGGCTGCCTTGGCCAGCCGCTTGAAGTCCGCCTGCAGCAGCTGAAGATGCACCGAGGCAGCGCCCGAGGAGAAACCCAGCACCAATATGTTCTCGGGCTGCCCGCCAAAGCGAGCGATGTTCTGCTTGATCCAGTTCAAGGCCAGTCGTTGATCCTTCAAGCCGAAGTTGCCCGGCAGCTCGGAGTCGCCGGTGCTAAGAAAACCCAGCGGTCCCAGGCGATAGCTGATCTTGACCACAATGGCATTGCCGCTGGCCATGAGAGGCCCGTGACCGTTTTCCACTGCACCACCGAACATGAAGCAGCCGCCGTGCAAAAGCGCCACCACGGGAAACGTGCTGCGACTCGAGTTCTTGGGCCTATAAACGCTGACAGTGAGGCAATCCTCGCTGCCCGTCAGCTTATCCGCCCCGTCGACGAACTGGCTCCACTACATGCAACGCACGGGTGGTTCGGTGGCTTCAAATGTTTCCGTCCACTGCTGGGCGTATGGCTGAGGTGCCTCGAAACGCAGCTTCCCGATGGGCGGCTCCGCATAGGGTATCGACTCGTAGCTGAAATACCCTCCGTTATCGCGTCCACGCAGTTGCCCACTGGGCAGCTCCACCAGCAAATGCTCAGCAGAGGCAGCAGCTGCCCAGAGGCAGAGGCAGAGGCAGAGGAAAGCGCTCCGAATAAAGCTTTCTTTCATGACTCTTTCTCTGCCGAGTCTCAATCCAAACTGTTCTTCGCGCAGATAATCAGCAGCCGTTTTATTCGGCTTTGTGCGCTCTCTTCTCACTTTTGTCTCCTCTCTTTTCTCGTTATCTCTCGCACAGCTCGCTCAGCTGCGATGCTGATAATAAACAATCACAATCAAACTTTAAAACACAACAAAACAGTTTATTTTATTAGTCAGCTAATGTTTGTTTCTAACTACACAAGTCGAACAATTAACAATGAAATCTAGATTTATATTCCATTCTCTTCAGCTCTACTTTACTCCGTTTAGGGCAACGGATCCAGCTCCACATTTTCGCAGCTGTTGCTTTTGATGGATAGAAATTGCAGCTTCTCCTGGCCAACATTGTCCCGAAGCACGCAAGTGCCAAAGCTCAAGCTCCCTTTGTCGCTTTCAACGAATTCCTCCAGCATGCTTATTAAATTCCCCGAAATGATCTTCTCGTCGTCACGAAGTTGGCTAGCAGGATCCTCAAACATGAGCACAAAGTCATCGCCGTGTCCCGTGCCTGTTAATAAAAGAGTTGACTTTAGCTGAGGAACAGTTATTATTATTATTATTATTATTATTATTATTATTATTATTATTATTATTATTATTATTATTATTATTATTATTATTATTATTATTATTATTACTATTAATATTAATATTATTATTATTATTATTATTATTATTATTATTATTATTATTATTATTGTTATTATTATTATTATTATTCATATTATTATTATTATTTTTTTTTTTTTTTTTAGTTGCACGGCGAATAGGAATAGGAATAGTTAATTTATCGCTGCTTACCAAACTGAATATCATTCCGCTTTACCAGCATTTGTGCACTGCTATGAACAGGCGGATTGTCGTAAACGTAGCCGTAGACGGGACTCTTGCCGTAGCGGCGATGCAGGTCTATGGAGCGCAGGGTGTCATTTCTGAACAGAATGTCCGTGAAGATGCGCTGCACATCGAGGTAGTTCTCCACGCTGAAGGAACGATCTCCCAAATACTGCTGTCTGAGATCCCGGGAAAAGTCGTCCATCTCCTCGATTGTCTTCTTCGAGTCGCGATAGAACAGGAAATGCGGAGCCAGCTCGTACCAGCGACTGGTCAGCTCCTCAATTAGTTCCTTGCCGTTGGGCTGTTTTGCCAGGAGGAGAGCCGCGTTGTAGGTGCCGTCCTCCTGCGTGTAGGAGGCCAGCCAAGGCACCTGCGCGAACTTTCCACTCTTGATGATGTCAATAGGGTGGCGAGTAAGGAAAGGCTCAGCTGCATCTTCTGGTTCCACCACGGGCCCAAATGGCGTGAAGGGCACGTAGTCGAAGACGAGGAACTCGCGCACAGCGCGAACTATGTCAGATGCGTCCTTCGATTGCAGGCACTTTTTGAGCTCCAAGGAGTTGCTCAGCAGACCGCAGCCCACAATGCGGCCCATTTCGAAGGCGCGTCGCCGTGCTCCTTGCAGCACCACCCAGGGGTCGAGGGCATTGCCGCTGAATGAGATGGCTGCCTTTGCCAGCTGGCTGAACTCCTCCTGCAGCAGCTGCAGATGCACCGAGGCGCTGCCGGCAGAGTGGCCCAGCACCAATATGTTCTCAGGGTCTCCGCCGAAGCGCGCAATGTTCTGCTTGATCCAGCGCAGGGCCAAGCGCTGATCCTTCAGTCCAAAGTTGCCTGACAAGGCAGCGTCGCCGGCACTTAGGAAGCCTATCGGCCCCACTCGATAGGCGATCTTGACGAGAATGACGTTGCCACTGGCCATGAGAAACTCGTGTCCGACCTTCGCTGGAGCCCCGAACATGAAGGCGCCGCCGTGAATGTTGGCCACAACCGGAAACGTGCTGCGGCTCGAGTTCTTCGGCTTGTACACGCTGACGGTGAGGCAATCCTCGCTGCCAATCAGCTTGTCCGGCCCCGCGACAAACTGATTCCACTGCAGGCAGTACACGGGGGGCTTGGCGGCATCGAATACTTGCTCCCATTGGCGATTATACGGCTGGGGTGGCTCGAAGCTCAGCTCGCCCAGAGGGGCTCCGCGTAGGGAATCGACTCGTAGCTGAAATAGCCTCCGTTATCGCGTCCGCTTAGTTTTCCACTCGGCAGCTCCACCAGCAGCGGGTCGGCAACGGCAACGGCCGCGGCCGCCGCTAGGTAAATCAGAGCGATCGAGTAGATTACGTGATTCATGATCTGCACTACAAGGAGACCCAGTTCACACTAGTCTGGGCTGAGGCGACTTCGCGTTTTATATGCGCCGAATTGAAGCGCATTTTTCGCAATTAATTCGCTCGCACGCCACGCAGCCAATTAGGTGCATGAGCCTATTTGAAATGTGAGATTCGCTCTATTAGCTGTCAAATCGGTGCATGGCAATCGATCTGACAGCGGCGATTAAAACTAAATTGAGACTTGTGCACAAGTTCAGCAGCCAGCCGCAAACTCGGTTGTGCGGTTTTCTGAGGTTGGGCAGCTGTCATTAATATAAATTATTGTAATACAACTAAAATTAAATGTCTCAATTGCAAGCCATGAAAGCTCTTTCAGAGGGAACTGTAATTTTGTCTCAATTTCAAAGTATAAAAGGTCTTTCAGAGGGAACAATAATTTAGTTAGGTAATTACGCATCCCATCCTATAGAGTATACATACTCTTGATAAGCATAAATAGCCGAGTCGATAGAGATATGTTCGTCTATCCGTCTGTCGTGTGAAAACACTAAAGAAATGTAGTGGACATATTCTTATGTGCAGGGGTATTTATACTTCGGCTCGCTTATCTATCTCGTTTTTATTTAATCGTACAAAACTTGTTTCTATCAATTGTTCCGTTTTAAGTTTTTAATCCATTTTAGTTTGTCAAAATTCGAAATATTTTCATATTAGATTAATTCTTCATTTCAATTTTAAAAAAATCGATTGACAAATAAAATCGTTTCTAAATTTTCCACAATTATATTATATATATATTATATATGTTTTTGCACAAAACTTACGTCCCTGCCACCTCTGATATTCTCTTTCCGCCCAAGGGCATGCAGAAGTTTGACACAGCTACGAATTGAGTATCTTATAATGCTTTTGATACCACCTCGCTTATCAGCAGATCCCGAGATTAGAAAACCTTTGGATCTTTGTAACACAGTGAACGTTTATTGTAGTTCTCAATTCATATTGTATAGCACCCCCTACCACCAGATGACGCACAAACACTTCTGACGTCCGGAACGACTATTTCGGATAGGGACAGGGCTTAATAAGTTACGATGGGACTTGGCGGCAGATTGTTGGACACCGTGTCGGGCAGGCGGTCCACTTGCACCACCTCGCACTTGTTGCGCCTGATGATCACCAGCTGGAACTGCCGCTGGCCCACGTTGTCGGGGAACTCGCAGTTGTCGTAGACCATGTCGCCGGTCTGCAGGAATCCCTCCACCATCTTCACCAGCTTCCACGAAATGATTTGCTCGTCGGCGCGCAGAGGCTCTCGGATCGGATTGGACATCATGAGAAAGTAGTCGTCGCCGTGTCCCGTGCCTGAGCATAAATCAATTGAGATTAGCAAATGCCGTTCGCACTAAACGGAAGTCTTACCCAGGAAGATGTCCGTTCGCTGCGCCAGCAGCTGCCCGAACGAGTGCGAAGCCGGGTTGTCGTAGACGTAGACGTAGACTGGACTCTGGCCGTACTTGCGCTGGGTGTCGACGCCCAGCTCGACGCCGTTCTTGAATATCTCGTTGGTGAACATGCGCTGCACGTCCCAGTAGCTGTCGAGGCTGAAGTTCTGGTTGCCCAGATAGTGCTGCTTCAGTTTCCGGGAGCGGTTGTCCCGCTCCTTTTTGTTCATGGTGTGGCGGTAGGAGAAGAAGTACGGCGCCAGCTCGTACCAGCGAGTGTTCAGCTCGTAGATCTTCTCCTTGCCATTCGCCTGCTTGGTCAGCAGCATGCCGGCGTTGTAGATGCCGTCCTCCGGCGTGTAGCCGGACAGCCAGGGCACCTGCGCGAACTTGCCGCTCTTGATGATGTCAATGGGACGCTTCGTAACGAACGGTTCGACCGTGTCCTCGGGCTCCACGGTGGGCCCGAACGGAGCGAAGGGGATGTAGTCGAACAGCTGGAATTGCGGGAATTCTGACACCAATTTGTTGCCATCCACCGCCTTCAGGCACTCCTTGAGCTCCGCTGTGTTCTTGGGCCTGGGACAGCCCAGAAGTCGGCCCAGCTCGTAGGCCTGTTCTCGTCCGCTGGGCTGCACGCCCCACGGCTCCACTGAATTGCCGCTCATTGAGTAGACGCCCTTCACGACGTCCTTCATGTCCTCGTGCAGCAGCTGAAAGTGCACGGAGGCGGCGCCTGAGGAGAAGCCCAAGAGCATGATATTCTCCGGATCGCCGCCGAAGGCCGCGATGTTCTTCTTGATCCAAAGGATCGCCATGCGCTGATCCTTCAGCCCGTAGTTGCCCGACCAGCCGGCGTCGCCCGTGTTGGCAAAGCCCAGCATGCCCACTCGGTGGTTGATCTTGACCACCATCACGTTGCCGCTCTCCATGAACTCCCTGGCGCCGTCCTCGATGGTGCCGCCGAAGGACCAGGCGCCGCCGAAAATGTTCGCCACAACCGGGAAGGAGCTGCGCGTCGTGTTCTTCGGTTTGTAGATGGTGACTGTCAGGCAGTCCTCGCTGCCCGTCAGCCGATTGGGCGTCGTCACGAAGTGGCTCCACTGCAGGCACTCCGCCGCCGGCCTCGAAGCATCGAAGGTTTCCTTCCACTTGCCCGTAAATGGCTGGGGCGCCTCGAAGCGCAGCGGGCCGACAGGCGGCTTTGCGTAGGGCACGGACTCGAAGATGTAATAATTGCCGCGATCGCGTCCCCGTAAGGTGCCGTGCGACAGCTTCACCAACGGCGCATCGAGGGCGCCACCTGTTGCCCAGAGGCAGAGCAAAGCGGTCAGAAAGGCGATATAGTTCATGATGAGCACTGTGAAGCGTCCCAATCTACACTGTGCCCAGCCAAGGCAATCAGCGCTCTTTTAACGACATCTCGCAACTGAAGAATTTCTGCTGTTTCACTAATTTTTACAGTCCGCGCATTATGTGATTGGTTCCATTTGCATTGAAGCTAAAAAAGCGATTAAAATAAATATAAAATATGACATTTGTCCTGTGGGGGGCAAACTTAATTTAGAATTTACTACTGAAAGACTCTTGACGGGTAATAAAAACCCTCTAAAGCTTGTCAGCTGCGAAAAACCGTCTATAAAATAAATAAGTTATGTGCACTTCGAACGAGCTGCGTTTAGCTGGCGAAGAAAAGCTAATCGAACAATCGCTTTATATATTTACAAAATATTTTGATATAATTTTTACACAAATGCGTAATGCAATGTAGACGACAGTTTCCTGTAAAGAAAATATATTTTTGATTTGAATTCCCTGTAGGAATTATTATACTTACTTATTTCTTTACTTAATGCTAGCATAAAATTAAAATCTTAATACTAACTGTCCTATAGAAGATTTTATTTATCACTTTTTATTTTAATTAGAAAAATGATTTCTTATCTTATATCTTATAGGGATGCCTATGTGGGTAAATTAAACTTCGGTCAATCCGAACTAATCGACGTCAAAGTAAACATTTGTCATTGAATATTAATTAGCTTTCCCGCACGTGGAAAGCGGGGGAAAATTCGATTGGCTCCAATTATGACTTTGGCATAAGAAGTGAGAGAAATATAAAAAAAGTTTATTAAATATTTATAATATTTGGGAACAAGGGGCTTTTACATAGTATAATAAATTCTTTCTGTTCTCTTTAGCCGAATTTGAAGTAATTTTGCCCAATCCTAACTGACTTTAATTCAGCCTTCTTTACCTAACCTAACCCAACCTAGCCTGACTCTCGTAGCTGGAATAAAGGCGAACTTCTTTGCAGTTCATGTTTTCAACTCCATCCGAGTCTCAGTGAGTACTAAGCAAAGTACTTGGCAGCAGAGCCAAGTCCAAGTTGGGAACTGCACAATAAACTTGTTATGGAAATTCTGGACCTTGAGTTCAGCAACTCTGGGACCAATTGGCTGAGGTCGTTAAAAAAGATCAATATATTATTTGCTAAACAAATATTTAAGCTCAAAATTTATGAAAAAAATTAAGAAATGTAGATTTCAGATTTGTGATCTAAACAAACTTAACATATTTGCAGAGAAAATAGTTGGACATATAAAATTGTTGTAATTTAATTTATTTGGGGGAAGAAGCCGTGGACAGATGAAAGCTTCATTAATTTCACAATACGCTTTGGGGGCCCAAACTATCAACGGCAACTGGGGAGCAGTCAATGGCCAAGTCCCAGACAAATAAGCGGTGCCATTATCAACGTTCTAATCAACGATGGAAGAAGATTATGATGATGATGATAGGGAGATAAGGACAGGCCAACAACAACCAGCTGATGGGCTGTGGGTGTGTGTAATGTGTGTGAGTGTGTGTATAAATGAATTAGTTCGCATTAAGTATACGCCGCAGTGCGCGCCAAAGCTAAGCATGATTTAAGAAATATGCTGGAGACTTGTGACTGCTGCTTATTTGCTGCTCAGGGGGGTTGAAGGGTGAGGAGGGGGGAGGGTGGGAGGGGTTAGTGTATGTTAGATGTGCAGCCTTGGTAGCTTAAGTTCTACTGCTGCTCGCTGTGAAGCATGGAATATTAATTCCTTAAGTAATTCACAACATTTGTAACTAATGTTTGTTAATGAGCTATGCCCCCACAGGCCACGCCCACGCCACCCACACTACCTGACCTCGCGCTGTAAGCTCTTAGACTAACTGCCGAGGATTGGTCGAGGTCAAGGCAGTGCTTCAAGTCCTATTACTTCTGCGTCTGGCTGGCTAAATGCAGGCATTACCAAGTGCAAAAGTGAGAAAGCCAAACTCCTAACGCACCTATTACCCGGTCGGGGAGAGGGAGGATGTCTTGGGCGTCGTGCAGACACTTAATGAAATAATTATGTAAAAGCCAACTGGCTGCCTTTATGGCACCTTTTGCTGGCCACCGACGTGGTTTTCACATTCATTAATTCTCCGACCTTTCATTTGACTGCTCCCTTTAAATTATTTATTGTGCTACAGATTGCCGGCAATATCGTTTTGTGTTTACACTCGTAATAGCCCCTGAGTAACTAGCCTGAGGGGTAGTTAATGCATTAACGAGGTCTTTACTGACCCGTCGGATGGGATAGGGGTCAAGAGCTGTGCGTAAGCCATATAAGGTTTGTCGTCAACTAGGCCAACTATAAAACTTTGTAAGCGAGATCTAGTTTGGTTTGAACTTAAAAATTATTTATGCCAGAGAAAATTAAATTAAAGGACTTTATTTGCATGATGTAGATGGTTTGTATGTATGTAAATAGATCCCCTATACCCATTGATATACATAATATATAATTATTTCGTGTAAAAGTATTTACCAGGTAGAAGGCGACGTCAATAATATGAAATATTTATTTCTGTATAACATAAAATGTATTTCGAATAATCGAAAACTTGTAAAGTTTTTGTGCAAACGATAAATATGAGTTCGAGCACATCTCGTACACTAAAGTCACAAAATTAGAGTATGCACAAATCGAAAAAAATGTTAGCTCTTGGATATCTTACCCTTCCTCTTTGGATTTGGATGTTATACTCAGTCTATGAAAATGTTATTACGACAGGGTTACACTTGAACCTGCTTTTGCTTGCTTTTGCTGGCTTTACTTCGAGATCGTAAGTAAATTAAAAGTTTAATAAATAAATCATTTAGCAGCTTATAGCAACATCCAAAACTTATTGATAACTTGGCGGCATTTGGGAATAAAAAATAGATTTCTCCTAATATACATATGATATGTACTTGCATATATGCTATCTGGTTGGACGCCCTCAACTGCGAAGTCTCCCCATAAGCAGTTGACACAAAACTGTCACAGCGACGATTTGAGAGGCAGCTAAACGTGTTTATGTGGCTCTGAGGAGGGCTCATAAAATGCAACTATGACACAAATGCGACGCTAATCAGCAGACACCCCGCACGCCATCAGCTCACCCCCCACTCTCCCCGAGCAACCCAGATACTCGCACACTAAACCGCTAAGGTAGAGAGTTTGTCACTGGGCCATAAAATATGCAACAAAACATACAAAAAATGCGACTAACAAGCGAAACGAGGGTGTGGGGGGTGTGGGGGTGTGGGGGGAGTGGGGGGAGTGGGGGGAGAGGGGACTGCATGTGCATGTAAAATAATTTGAAAACACGGCATTTGCGTAATGAAGCATGTGGAAAGCGCAGGGCGAAGCTGCTGAGAGCAAGTGAAAAGCGCTCATAAATGCCAGAAGTTATGCAAGTCCTTAACTTTTATGAGCAGCCGGAGAGGGGGCGGGCTGGGAACGGGGGTGGGGTGTGTTGTGCAAATAAACTACAGGCGCAAGTGGCGGATCACACATGTTTGTCATGCGAATAGAGTGTGTGCGTGTGTGTGTGTGTGTGTGTGTCTGACTGCGGCTGAGCTGACACAAATGTGCGAATTCTCTCGCCAACTTTTTGTAACACACCGAAAAAGAAAAGAAATAAAAGTGCAGCGGGGAGCGGGCGGGGGAGGGATGGGGATGATTCTGGGGCGCCTGGGCCAAAGACTGGCATTCGCATTCAGTGCGTAATCTTCACCTTTTTCACAGCTCTGCCGTGCACTTTTATTGCATGCTTACGGGCGCCACGGCGCCCCCGACACATGCCGCTTGTATCGACGAAAGTTGCGTCTTGAATTCGCCACTTTATGCCACGTAGCGGGCACCAAATCCAAAACGCAGCCAAGTCGCCTGCCTGTCACTGCACTGTGGGCTAAGTTCAGCAATTTATGAGCAAATTCAGTTTGATGTATAACAGAAAGTTGACCAACATGTATTGTTAGAAACCAAATTAATTAAACTAAATTAATTTAAGAAATTTGAAATGCATTCTTAGTAGCAGAACGATATTAAACATTGTGTAAATATTTCTCCTTGGTTACAGAACAGTTTTTAACGTGCAAAATTATTTACTTAATTATGATTTACCTCACAGCCCTTACAAAAGATAACAAAATAGAAACAAAGCACTTCATAAAATAAACCTAACATTAGTTAACAGAAAGTCAATTATATTTAATTTAATTATATTTAATTTATAAACTTGGCGGAAATTCATATAACTTGAAACATATCAAAAAATGTATTTCACATCTTCTGTTACGTAACAAAAAAGAAGCTCACATTGCTGGAATTGAACATAAATTTAATTGACATTAACATAAGAAAGCAATAACTAAATACACATTCATAACATAAAGTCAACTAATATTTATGCAACATATGCGTTAAATTTATACACAGACAAATTATTTTTATTAAGTTTATTATTTTTCAAATTCTACTTTTTATAATTGTTAACTTTCTTGTAACATTTCCACAGTCAAGCTCCTATTGATGTTACTTTTAGTAAACAGAAATTTAAAACACTCAAAAAAAGTACCACGCAGAGTGCCAATTTGGCCCATTGTAGCTAGCAGCTGCATCACGCTAAGTAGTTGTAAGCTGCATAATGTATTTACGCAAGCACCGGAAATTGGGTGCTACGAGCAGGTGGCAAGTAGCAAGTAGCAAGTAGCAAGTGGCAGGCGGCAAGTGGCAAGTGGCAGGTGGCAGGTGGCAGGTGGTAGCGGTTGCCTGCAGTTGAGAGGCAGCTCGTCAGGCTGCAGGCGCCGTGCTAAACGCGAATAGACAAGTGTGATCCCTTGCGGATGCGGACTGAGGCAGCTGCGGATGAGGATGCGGATGCGGGCTGGGATGCTGCTTGGTTTATGCGCGCATATTTGATGGCATTGTGAATTTCTGTGTGGAATTACTGCGCTTAGCCAAAGGACGCTCGCCGCGTAGCTGGTGCATTCATTATTATGCGATGTGTGCGATGAGTGTGGGGAAGCCCTGAGAAGCTGTATCTGCCTGAGCTCCCGCGATACATGGCGGCTGTTGAGCGCAGGGGCGGCGATAAAAATGCAATGCCATCGAACACGTTTGGAGAGCTGCTGCAACGAGATTTTCCAATTAACCTTTGGGCCATTAAAAAGGCTATTATAGCTGACTTAGGACTTGACCTTATAAACTAGTCAAAGCTTTCGTGAATAATTCAATAGTAACTTCATTTTTCTGAAGATAATATATATTCTTACTTTAAATAAATCTTGTTACATATATAAATTTAAATTTTAATAAATTAATAAATCTAATTCAAGCTTTAATTTGGGTTTTAATATTTATAATTTTCATTCCTCAGAACTTTTCTTTGTCATAAAGTTGAGGAATTCATTTATTGGGACACACGACAAACAACAGCAAAAACAACCGAACTGACACAAAATGTGGGCAACTATTTATGCAAATGAAGACTAGACATATGGCATATACATGCTTAAACACACATACAGCTATATGTTCGTCTGTCTGTGTTGACACATATTTGCATGGAGCTAAATTTTGTATATACTTGAGCGTATGTTAATTTTGCGTAATTGCAGAGCATTTAGTTTTTAATACCAGCAGAGGTAAGCAAAATTTTTGCACTACCTATGCATAAGCCACGCCCCTTTATCTGTAAGCCCCCTCATGGAATTTTTGTGGTTGTATGCAAATTAACTTAAATGTTAACGCTGAAACACTTTTTCCCAACGACAAACGCAGAATTCAGAGCTAACAAAATGTCAAAAAGGGGAATTCAAAACCAGCAGCAAAATGGCTGAAAAATTGTGCAGCAAAATGAAGCAGGCGAGGAAAGAGGCAAGAGAAAGTCCAAAAACGAAAACGAAAACGAAAAAAAGCAAACTGCAAACGTCAACCAAATATCTTCGTTCTTTTTTTTTTTTAACTCTACATTGACTGAAACTCGGTGACAATGATGTTAACTAGAGTGTGAAAACTATGATTGGCTGTCGAGAGATACATGCGGCAGGCGGGGTGGGGGAGGCAGGCGGGAGGGGGTGCGAGAGCAACAGCCAGCGGCGAGTGATGAGAGGCCGTCCTTGTCGCTGTCAGCATGAGGAGTGAGTGCCAACGCCAGCAAAGTGCTCTATGATTTATACCGTATTTGCAGCCAGTTACTGGGATGACATAGTCTTTACTGTAGGTATGCGCACACGCACACACACACGCACACACAACAGAGAAATCTGTTGTTGCAACATGTTCACATACGCTTCCAATTTGCCGTCGCCCGAGTGGGACACACAGCACTGCGCCTATTGGCAGTGAAAAACTGTCGCAAAATGAAAGCAATTATTTTCAAATGTTGACTAATTAGTCGGGCAGGTCAACCAGAAGTCCTTCGATGGTTTCTCCTTTCAACCGACAGTTTCACTAGCTCAAAGTCTGCAGCTCAATTCTATAAATCAATCAACAAATATTCCAATTTAGAGTTGCATTAACTTTAACACAGGCTGAAGAGCTCAGAACAATAAACTAAATGGAATAAATTTTGACAATTTTGTTGAGATAGACTCCATTCGATGCACACAAAATTTGTATAAGAAGCCTGATAATGTATAAAAATATATTGTGTTTAAAAGCTCTCACAAAAAGTAATTATAATAAATATTATTAAACTTTTTTTTAACATTTTCAAGAACAAAACAGAATGTATTTTATACGTTTTTGTAAATGCTGCTTTATTACATTTGATTGCTGGATAAGCTAGGAATTATAGATTTTAAAAGTGGCGTACATAGAGTAGAGAGAAAATCTGTCGGTAGGTCGCTATCGGATTGGTCCGGGTACAGTTGCGTTTGGTCGTGTTCGACGTATTCGAATTATCGTCGCCTAGTTGCGGCGGGCCCAGCAGTTGTTCACCTCGCGGCGGTTGCGGCACTCCTTCAGGTCGCGGTCGAACCACTGGCCGGCGGGGCAGATCTGGTGCCTGGCGCGGTTGTTGCGGCAAACGTAGAAGCGGCGGCAATGTCTGGCGTTTGTGAACACTGTGCCGTCCTCGTGGCCCTGGCAGTCGTGCAGCGAGACCAGGTCTTGAGCGGGATCACTGACGACCACTTCCAGAACCCTCTCCGGCGCAACGACGGCTGGCTTCGTCGCGATGCAGGGAGTTGTCGTGGTGCAGGGCGGTGCTGGTGTGGTGCAGGGTGGTGCTGTCGTGGTGCAAGGTGGGATTCTTGTGACGCAGGGTGGTGTTGTTGTGGTGCAGGGTGCTGCTTCTATTTTTGTTGTCGTTGACTTTGTGGTTGTTGTCTTTGTTGTCGTTGTCTTTGTTGTCGTTGTCTTTGTGGTCGTCGTCTTTGTTGTCGTCGTCTTTGTTGTTGTTGCCTTTGTTGTCGTTACTTCTTCTTCTGAGCAGGGTGGTGTTGTTGTGGACTTTGTTGTCTTTTCGGTTGTTGTCTTTTCGGTTGTTGTCTTTGGTGTTGTTGTCTTTTCGGTTGTTGTCTTAGAGGATGTAGTTACTTCTTCTTCTGAGCAGGGTGTTGTTGTTGTGGACTTTGTTGTCTTTTCGGTTGTTGTCTTTTCGGTTGTTGTCTTTTCGGTTGTTGTCTTTTCGGTTGTTGTCTTTTCGGTTGTTGTCTTTTCAGTTGTTATCTTTTCGGTTGTTGTCTTTTCGGTTGTTGTCTTTTCGGTTGTTGTCTTAGAGGATGTAGTTACTTCTTCTTCTGAGCAGGGTGTTGTTGTTGTGGACTTTGGGGTTGTTGTCTTTTCGGTTGTTGTCTTAGAGGATGTAGTTACTTCTTCTTCTGAGCAGGGTGTTGTTGTCTTTTCGGTTGTTGTTTTTTCGGTTGTTGTCTTTTCGGTTGTTGTCTTTTCGGTTGTTGTCTTTTCGGTTGTTGTCTTTTCGGTTGTTGTCTTCTCGGTTGTTGTCTTTTCGGTTGTTGTCTTAGAGGATGTAGTTACTTCTTCTTCTGAGCAGGGTGTTGTTGTTGTGGACTTTGTTGTCTTTTCGGTTGTTGTCTTTTCGGTTGTTGTCTTTTCGGTTGTTGTCTTCTCGGTTGTTGTCTTTTCGGTTGTTGTCTTAGAGGATGTAGTTACTTCTTCTTCTGAGCAGGGTGTTGTTGTCTTTTCGGTTGTTGTTTTTTCGGTTGTTGTCTTTTCGGTTGTTGTCTTTTCGGTTGTTGTCTTTTCGGTTGTTGTCTTTTCGGTTGTTGTCTTCTCGGTTGTTGTCTTTTCGGTTGTTGTCTTAGAGGATGTAGTTACTTCTTCTTCTGAGCAGGGTGTTGTTGTCTTTTCGGTTGTTGTTTTTTCGGTTGTTGTCTTTTCGGTTGTTGTCTTTTCGGTTGTTGTCTTTTCGGTTGTTGTTTTTTCGGTTGTTGTCTTTTCGGTTGTTGTCTTTTCGGTTGTTGTCTTTTCGGTTGTTGTCTTTTCGGTTGTTGTCTTTTCGGTTGTTGTCTTTTCAGTTGTTATCTTTTCGGTTGTTGTCTTTTCGGTTGTTGTCTTAGAGGATGTAGTTACTTCTTCTTCTGAGCAGGGTGTTGTTGTCTTTTCGGTTGTTGTTTTTTCGGTTGTTGTCTTTTCGGTTGTTGTCTTTTCGGTTGTTGTCTTTTCGGTTGTTGTCTTTTCGGTTGTTGTCTTCTCGGTTGTTGTCTTTTCGGTTGTTGTCTTAGAGGATGTAGTTACTTCTTCTTCTGAGCAGGGTGTTGTTGTCTTTTCGGTTGTTGTTTTTTCGGTTGTTGTCTTTTCGGTTGTTGTCTTTTCGGTTGTTGTCTTTTCGGTTGTTGTTTTTTCGGTTGTTGTCTTTTCGGTTGTTGTCTTTTCGGTTGTTGTCTTTTCGGTTGTTGTCTTTTCGGTTGTTGTCTTTTCGGTTGTTGTCTTTTCAGTTGTTATCTTTTCGGTTGTTGTCTTTTCGGTTGTTGTCTTAGAGGATGTAGTTACTTCTTCTTCTGAGCAGGGTGTTGTTGTCTTTTCGGTTGTTGTCTTTTCGGTTGTTGTCTTTTCGGTTGTTGTCTTTTCGGTTGTTGTCTTAGAGGATGTAGTTACTTCTTCTTCTGAACAGGATGTTGTCGTGGAAGAAGTTGTTGTCGGACAGGTGGTCGTTGTTGTTGTAGTGGTTGTGGTTGTCGTTGTCGTCGTAGTGGTTGTTGTTGTAGTAGTTGTGGTTGTCGTTGTAGTGGTTGTCGTTGTTGTGCAAGGCGTTGTCGTGGTAGAAGTTGTTGTCGTGCAGGGGGTCGTTGTCGTCGTAGTGGTTGTCGTTGTCGTCGTAGTGGTCGTCGTTGTCGTTGTAGTGGTTGTCGTTGTCGTTGTAGTGGTTGTTGTTGTAGTGGTTGTCGTTGTTGTTGTGCAAGGCGTTGTCGTGGTAGAAGTTGTTGTCGTGCAGGGGGTCGTTGTCGTTGTCGTGGTTGTCGTTGTCGTCGTAGTGGTCGTCGTTGTCGTTGTAGTGGTTGTCGTTGTCGTTGTCGTTGTAGTGGTTGTTGTTGTAGTGGTTGTCGTTGTTGTTGTGCAAGGAGTTGTCGTGGTAGAAGCTGTTGTCGTGCAGGGGGTCGTTGTCGTCGTAGTGGTTGTCGTTGTCGTCGTAGTGGTCGTCGTTGTCGTTGTAGTGGTTGTCGTTGTAGTGGTTGTTGTTGTAGTGGTTGTCGTTGTTGTTGTGCAAGGAGTTGTCGTGGTAGAAGTTGTTGTCGTGCAGGGGGTCGTTGTCGTTGTCGTTGTAGTGGCTGTCGTTGTGTCTTCACAATCAGGTGTTGTATCACGTGGGGTTGTTGTGGGACCTGTTTTAGTACAGGGCCTGGGAGTTGTTGGCTGGGGCTTGTCGCTCGGCGGCTTCGGAGTGCTTTCGCAAGGAGCTTTACCGCCTGGTGCCGTCAGGTGATCCTCTTGGTCGTGCCCGTGGACGATGGCGCCGCTGCGGTCGCCGTTGTGGCATTCCACTAGGAGGGGCAGGTTGCAGATCTGCGTCCTGGGGTCGAAGAACAGGCCATGGCCGCACTCTCTGCGCAGCGCGCGGCCGCGCAGGCACACATAGAAGCTGGAGCAGCTCACGGGGTCCGCAAAGGAGAGGCCATTGATGTGCTCCGTGCAGTCGGGTCTATTCGCCTCGCCGGTCGCAGCCAGGGCGGACAGGGCAATCACGAGTGTGAGCAGCAGCAGGTTGTCTGTGAACAACAGCAACAGCAGCCTTTAGTATTGGCCCCAAGATCGGATGCGACCCAGCCCAGACCCCAGAGAACTTACAAACTCTCATTGTTGAAATAGTCCTCAGCTTTGCTATCACCGTTGGGAGTATAAACTTCTCCACTGTACGAGTAACTGCAGCAACTGCAGCGCTTATATAGCGTCCAGCTAGGCTCTTATCACCCACCAACCACAATTACACAAAGAACTGCTCAGCCACTTGAGTGCGACACGGCTCTTACACGCCTGTGTAGGAAGCGCGATGTCGGAATCGGGAAAGCCATTAGCCAAATTGACCGTCAGCTGTCGAGGCCTATCTTCACTTGGAATATTCTAATTTTTTACCAGCATCAGGAGGAGTGGAGGAGTGGAACTACTATTGTCGAAAAGTAGAACATTCTTAACTAAATGAAATATATAAATTATATAAATTAAAAACCGATTAAAGAAAGTTTCTTAGTTGTGGCTTTTATTATATAGAAGACAACTACCCAGCTTATACCTTAATGCCTCTTCAAAGGTTTCGTAGAACTATAACGAAAGGCATTGCCACAGGTAATTTGTTAGCTAGGTATTATTTATGGAAAGTTTCTTTCTGCTCAAAAAATCATTATTCAATTCAGACTGCAACAATTTGAGCTTTATAACCACAAAATATTGCAAAGTGACTTTTACCAAATTTCACAACTGAATACAAATTGAATATTCTACCCGAAGTTATGGTATTGATAGAAGCGTAAGCTAAACCAGAAGAACCGAATAGTATATTTGTTACCCAGCCAAATTTGCGTTGTAAGAGGAAGATTTTTCAAACATTTGAGCTTTGCATTTGCCAGCCCCCAAACACTTGTGGTCC
Organism: Drosophila colorata; assembly: GCA_035041545.1. Lineage (NCBI taxonomy): Eukaryota > Metazoa > Arthropoda > Insecta > Diptera > Drosophilidae > Drosophila > Drosophila colorata. The sequence goes on from JAWNLD010000077.1 coordinate 1,674,214, forward strand.
GACAAATGAATGAATATTTAACAAACTTGTGCACAATTCATGAGCACTGTTTGAATATTTTAGTTGACACGTCGAGTTCGCACACACACACACCGAAGTCCTTGTTATGCCGGTCCCAACTCATGTGGTTGTATTGGAGGCATGTGCTCGTGTCTGCTCGCATTTCAATCTATGCATATAGATATAATATACAGGGAATGGATTTGTGACAGCATAAATTTACTTGGAATTGAATAGGACAGAAACCGAGCCAAGCACAGGCATTAACATTTCATTTGTAGTAAAACACTCATGGCATTCATAAATAATTGAGAGTTTTGTAATTAATACTCAACTAAAGTAGAACCTTAGATTAAGATAGTTTCTAGTAGATATAAATAAGGTTTAAGAATACAAATACAAATACATTACCATTCCATATAAGGCTAGAGCTCTGACGATCTTTTCTTTTATAAAATGATCATAGTAAATAAATTAATTAATTACCCTACCATATCAACAAAAAAGATCTGTAAAATCTAAAACCTTTATTTTTCATTTAAGGAAAATGTATTTTATTTACTTGTTATCACTTATGATAATCGCTTAAGACTTAAAGCAAATACGAAATTTGCTTATTTTTTTAATTATTTATTTTATTTTTTAAACACAAATAAAAAACTCAAGTTTACGCCAACCTTTTAACGCTTTCTAAATCTGAGCATAAGTTCATTAATACTAACTAAGGTTTATTTGTATTTGTTTTATATTATTTTGTTATTATTATTATAATAATTAGTATTATTATTCTTGGCTTCTTGAAGTATTAAGTTAAGGAACGCTGTAGCTTACATATCCGATAAACTTATTTACACAGTTCCATGAAGTATTCGTAAATTGTTATAAATATTTAGTTTATTTAATTTATTGTTTACACATATATGCATAATTCTACTTGTTGTTAGGTAGTTTTTACCTAAACACAATAAAACGCGCAAGTTTTTAAATATTTACAATTCATGCTGAGCCAACACAAGCGGAGCTCACACCCGATGAAAAGCATTAAGAAATGTTGTATTTAATTGGAAGTTCATATGTCCTTAACTTAACATTTGCATTCTTCTTTTAAATTTCATATATTTTGTATGCGAATTTTCCTATATTCTCCACATATCTTGGTTAATATTAACGTTTACTATTATGGTTTTTCAATATTTTCAATACGGCTTTAATTTATTGTACATTTATTTTCTGTTATTATAATAAGGGTTTTTTTTTTTATAAATATAACCAGCAGTTTAGCCGCTATCATTTCAAATGCTCTTATCAATGTTTTTTCACAGTAACCAATATGCTTTTCTTTGGAAAATTTTATTTGCTGAGCTTTTTCAAGTCATTTTTCATACAGATTATTTCAAATCAGTTTCGTCTTATCTATAGTATTTTAATGATACAACCATAACTCAAGTGCTTCAAACACCACATATCAAAATAATCTAAATCTTGAAGATTCCGAAATCAAAATACTCTGCAAAAAATTTACAAAAACAAAAATATTTTCTTTTTATTTACACAACTCTTTAGAGATTTTTAAATAATATCGAATTTTATAGAAAATCAGTTTTGGAATTTTTTTAAATTTCTTTTTAAAAGTCAACTTATTAGAAAGTCGAAATTATTATCAAAGATTTGCAAATTTTAAATATACACGTATTTTGTATTATCTATAAGCAAGTACTATAAATATGTTTTGTTAATGGCCATATATGAGATCTTTTATGTATAATTAATGCATCTCGAGATCCTTAGAAATGTTTGCAGATACATTTCGCAAATGTGTCTTCATTGTTTGGACTTAAAGTTCTAGGTATAGTCTAAGCTGGATCGTTCACATTTCACTTGTGCCACGGGCAGCATTCGTTCTGTCCTGTTTCGTCCTGCCGCTGGTCTACGGCTCAAGTTTTGTCCTCGGCCACTTTGGTACCACTAATTGAGCTGCTGACGTGGCCACAATTGCCGCCGCAGTCGCCGTTGCCGTCGAATCCGAACCGTTGTTGCCTGCGGGTTGTCGTCTGCGTCTGTGCGCAAAACCTGCGGCTGACACTTTCGCCAGCTGTTGTCCTGCTTGTTGTCCTTGCTGGCGTCTGTGGCTCCTGCAGCGCTGCTGCCGCTGGTCGCTTGTTGACTTTGTTTCGGCCATGATTGCTGCAGATTGTCACATTTCTAGCGAGCGCAAATTTAATAATCCACAAAAGTGTCAAAAGCGTTGAAATATTCCGCCACTGCAAATAGCCGGGACAACCAATTAGCGTATTCCAGCTGACACTGGCGGATTTAATGGCCGATGCTGAGTATTCACCTGGGCAGTACAAAGAAACAGTCACGTGCGTGTTGGCTTGTGGTTAACATCAGTTTGCTATTGTAATATTCCAATTGCAATTGCCAATTGGCATTTGGCAATTGGCATTCGCACACGCACTACGAACATAAATACTATAGCTAAAGCGCCCCTCTCGCATTCAATTTGAGATCAAATTTTGTGTAAAATAATTTGTGCAATTCACAACTAGGTGCGTGTATTGCTGTGTGTGCGTAACTAGTCGATTGAATAAATAGACGCATATTGTAATTAAATATTTCTATGGCAAAATTGAACAGTAAACACTAAAGCAGAGAAAGACAAATAAAAGTCGGAATAAATTAACAGAAATTTGAGTAGCGTTCAATATATATTTAGTATGTATAGTATATATTATATGGAGTATGAGGCAGTATGAGGTGTGAAATGTGCACAAAATAAATATTTGTATTTATATCAACAAAATTAACTTGGCTGCAACTGTTGTACGTCAAACTAAGCGCACTAAAAGACAAGCTGCTTATTAAAACTAAAAAGCAAGCGAAGTAAAAAGAAAGTTAAATTTATCTACATTATCTCAAAAGTTGTTTAATCTGAGATTAAAGAATGTAAGTTCAAATCGGAAACAATAATACTCTTAGATACATATTTTTTGTATACAAAACTAATACTAGTTACTTACAACACAATAAAGGAATTAAAACTTTATGCACACAGAAATTATTTCACAGTTTTATTTCTTTCTTCAAAAAAATATTTATAAATAAAAACCTAAGCTAAGAAATTATATGCATTAGTGCTTAATATAATTTGTTATATAATAATAAAAAAATCCATGTATTAAATTATGCGTAAATAACTATAAGCCAAAAATTTGGCTAATCAACAAAAAAAATGTATTTATTTACGCTAGCAAATTATGCCTAGTGTTGCATTTTAGATTTTTGCACTCAGTCAACCATTTGCCAAAATATCCAAAACATAATTTATGCTAAATAATTAATTATGGCTACATATTTTGGTCAAAGCAGCATTTGACATGTCGATGATATAGCCCAAATACCAAATATACTAAATTATATATAAATATTGAGCTGAACCTGATAAATTCAATTTAATCGACGGAAATCACGTGTCCAGTTTAGTTACTATATATAAGGATACACAGGCACATGCATATGCTTTATATCGTTTGTATATAAGAAAATAAATTATGCCATTAAATGGCTGCCACACGCACTTTTCCTATGTATATGTCTGCCTGTGCGTGTGTGTGGATAATAAATGAGAAACAGCGCGAATAAAAAGGGAAAATGCATGCATATAAATAAATGATAATATCATTAAGTTATTAATAATCATTTGTCATGATTGTAGTTGTTGTCTTTTTTTTGTTTTTTGCAGCCATTTTGCTGTCACAGTCAATGAGTTGTCCTGCTGCCCAGCAACAATACTAACAACAACAACAACAATATGATCAACGACAACAATAACATTGCAGTATCGACAACAATAGCACCACAGAATGACATAAAGTTTATTAACCCTATGGCACTTATGTAAAAATCCATGTAAAAATATTAAATTTCAAACAAAAGTCGACAACAAGCACTGATTTTTTCTCTCCTCTTTTGCCACCCCTCACCCGCCTTAAATCGCTACATGTAATGCCATTAAAATGCATATGAAATTTTTACATGGAAACAGAAGCACACACTTTGCACACCCACGCACAAACACACACACACACACGCCCTTCGCCAATGGATTCTGTGATTTTCATTATCCGGCTTTAACATGTTTTACTCATTTGTTCGGCTTAAAAGTGCTGCGGGCCGCATTTTATCTGCGCCAATTAGTCGAATATTAAAAATACATAAATTTCATCCAATATTTGTCATGCTTTTCTCATTCTTTTTTTCAGATTTTCTGTTTTTTACATGGTTTATTGTAAGGAAATTATAAATAAACGTAGATGAACATGCACACAAAGCCAAATTTGTTTTTTTTTAAGTGTTTCACCAATTTTTATGGAGTTAATTAGAGGTATATTTAGGAATTTTTTTAGCAGGGCCTGCAGGCAACTCAATAAAATCAAAATTTTTTAGCAACAAAATTCACATAGTTGATGGAATTATATACTTGTAATTGAGTACAAATTATTTTAAAATATTTTCTACGCACAGTTGTAAATAATTGGTTGAGTGAAAAGCTTGGGCTTTAAAGAGTTACTTTGAGAATACAGATTCAAGTCCAGAAAGGTGTACAGGTGTACAGGTATATATGTAAGATAGTTTATGAATAATTCGAATTCACTATTATTCAATATTCAATAGACCCTTTAATATTTTCTACACATTTTTAAATATATTTCCCTTTTGTGTTTGTTTTTCCATCGCTGCTCACGTCACGAGTCATTAAAAGTGTTCGCAATTCATGCCTTGTTGGATTTGAAGTGGCACATAACAACTGCACAGTCAAAACCACAGCAGAGGGTGAACAATTGGAGTCCCTCTTCTGACTGACAGACATGCCCCTAAATCATTGTTTTGCCCCTTTCTGATTTTTTTGACATTAAAAAACACAAAAAACACGTGCATCGCTTGACATTCGCATAGAACGTGCCCAAGCTCAACTCGCACGAAACACAATTTACCGCAATTGGCAATGCCATTTTTTTGGCCATTATTTAAAACGCCATTGGCCCGAATAAACGTGACATTTGTTGTTGTTGTTGTTGTTGTTGTTGCTGTTGCTTTTGCGACAGACAACGTGTAAACGACAAACGCAAAGCGCGCAGCTGTCCTTCAAGCGACTGTTGGCTTGGGACCAGCACATCAGGTGTCATCATCACTTAGCTGGCGAGCTCACACCCACGTCCCACCCCCATGCACTGGCGAGCTGAATTTAAGTAGCATGCTTCAAACCGAACACATGTCAAAGTTGACACAACAACAACAGACACAAGAGGAACAGGAACAACAAGAACACGGCGCAAATACACATGCTGCAAGGCAAACGATTTAAATACACATACACTGTGCGTATTGGTGCACAAATATCGCACATGTGCAGTTACATTGATACTAAGGTACATAGCTATAAAGATACATAGATACAAATGTATCTTTGCGTGCTGCTAGGCAAACAGACAGGCTGATAGTTGGCTCCAGCATATATAAATATGATTATAGGTCATCATCATCATCTTGAGCATCATCATCATGATCATGACAATCATCATCATCAACGGCAATCTCATTCTCGCTGACGCCGTCGTGGACATCGAGCAAATAACCAAATTGTGGACATTTCGAGATAACAATAAAACTGCACCCGTTCCTGTGAGTGTTATTGTTGTTGTTTTTGTTGTTGTTTGTGTTTTGTTGTTATTGTTGCCGCTGCTGCTAATGTAACTGTTTCTGTCTGAGTGGCCATCAGCAACGTTGAAAGTTGTGTAAAAACAATAAAAATCAAATTCCGCACTATGGAACTTACGTAAATGAAAACAGCTGGACTTGAATGTGACAAGTATCTAACGAATACGAATACGAGTTAGCCAAGGGAGCCACCTTAAAACATTCGCACTATATCGTAGTTGATAGAAAGGTTTCATACTTTTCTAAAAGCTTTTCTAAAATGCATTTAAAACCCGTTTCTTAAAGAAAATGAATTGGAAATGTATGACATTTTATGATTAAATATTACTTATATTATTTTAATTTCTAAGTTTTAATATTGTGTCACAATAAATTAAACAAACATTCCATTTTTAAGCAAAAAGCAAGCAATTTGTGCCACTGTGCGTGCGCGCGCTGGAATCAAAAGTCAGCGAAGTAAAATTCAATTAGGCTAAATGAAAACTTAATTCTATTGGCATGCAATACAAAAAACAGTTGGCACTGGCTCTAGAGCTTGGCCGAACCCCAAGCACCAAGCACCCTCCCTCCCCGCGCATGCCGTGCGGACCTACCGTTTAGCACGTGCAGCACAATGGTGCGCGGAGCGCTGTTCGAGGGGCTGCACGTATAGTTGCCGGAGTCCAGCTTCACCACGGCGGGAATGATGAGCGAGGCCGTCTGCAGGGAAACAATAAAAACAAAGGGAACTCGTAAATATATAGCAAGGCGATACTTGAGCTGGCGAGACGGCTGACAGACGTGTCGGCGCACGGTGCGTATGCGCCACAGGCAGCCACAGCTGGAGTGGCACGCGTGTTGCAACAACAACAACAGCGAAATAAAATTAAAATACAAAATATGCGCACACTCATATAAGATATATTAAAATGATAATTTGACGACGTTGACAATTTTCGACAGTGTTGGGAAAATTGAATAAAAATGCCGTCGCGCATTTTGCGGGGCAATTTGCGTAATGAAAACGCTTTTAATGAAAACGCACTCAGGAAAAAATTCCAGATTAGAAAACATAAGGATTTCTTCTTAACATTTTAGATACTTTAAATTGTTGAATACTTTTAAATTAGGTATACAATATTTTAAGAAATCGCCTGTTCAATTTACAAAAATGGGGACTTGAAATAAAATAAAAATTAAATAACAAATATCTTAAAATACGAAATAAACAATTGCTTGGATTAAATACTGTATTCAAGTCTTGTATTTAGAAAATTTTGTGTTAAAAAACAATGTTGTCAAATTCGTATTTTCTTTTTAGCTGACAGATTTTCTACCTTTGCTGGGTTTCGACAAGGCTTCTGCTTGATTTTTTCTCTGAGTGTACTGAGGTACTGTCAGAGGTGTATGATAATGATGAGAGACACGCCCACACGTGCGGTAAGCCACTTACCGTTATCTGTTTAATGAAACTGCTGCTTGGCACCATTGTTGTTGTTGCTGCCGTTGTCGTTGTGCTTGGCTCCGCCGTAGTTGTTGTTGTCGTTGTCGTTGCTGTCACTGCTGCTGCTGATATTGCTGTCGTCATAGTTGCTGCTGTAACGGCAGCAGCTGCCGTTGTTGCCAGCGTGTCAATTGCTGCTGCTGCCGCTGCCCCACCGCCAGCGTCTGTGGCAACGCCAGCAGCTGCTGCTGCGGCTGCTGCAACGGCAACTGCAGCAGCAGCCGTTGTCGTTGACATTGTGGGCATGGACGTGGGCGTGGCTGTCGTTGGCAACACATATCCATATCCGGCTAGGACGGCCCCATCGCTCACCGTTATCGCGTCCAGAATATACGAACGTGTTATGGCCGCTATATCATTAAGCGACGCCGCCGCCGCTGCTGCTGCTGTCGACGTCGACGTCGTCGTCGCTGCTGTTGTCGGCGTCGTTGGCACTTCCGCTGGCAGATCGATGCGCTCAATTTCCGTTCGCCAGCCGCGACGATTATGCAAATAGATTTGCTTCTGATTGTAAAACCAATTAATGAAAAGCGGCGGCTCCAGCGCTTGGCTAATTATGCAGCGCAGTTTCACTTGACTTCCGGCCTTCACGTGACGCGTGGACTCGCCAATTAATTCGGTTTTAGGTTCTGAGAGAGCGAGAGAGAGAGAGAGAGAGAGAGAGGAGAGAGAGAGAACACACATACGTTTAGAGAGTCGCTTACAATCTGTGGAAAATCTGTGCAGCAGCCACTGATTTATTGGCCTGCCCTGTGATTTATGTTGGGGCTTGGGCTTGGGTGTGGCTTGCATTGCATTTGGGTCTGGATTTCATTGATTGTCTCTACAACAGCTTAATAACATGCAGAGGTCACGGGGTCAACGTAACAAATGCTTGCGAAAGTCTTAAATTTCTGGCAATTTTCAATAGCAACCAAAAGCTTGATGGAAAGTAAATAAATATCTTTTATATTAACAGAAATAATAAATTGTATGGAAATTTATAAGCCTGCAGTCTTGGTAGACATTAGTTTTTAGTTATATTTCAGCATGTATTTATTTCAAAAATAAGTTTAAACAAAATATTTAATATGATGAAATAAATTACTTAAAAGGAATATTTTTAAACTAGTTTTTAAGACAAGTAGACTGACTGTCTTTCCCAAATAGATACTCACCGACAATGCGCAAATGTACGATTGCGCTGGCCTTTGGCTCCGTCGAGACCTGACACTCGTAGGTGCCCTCGTCCTTGAGCTGCACGTACTTGATTTGTAGGGACCAGCGTTCGGGGTTCGGGGAGAAGACCGATTGAAAGCGCTGATCCGCTATGAAGGTGGTCTGATCCACGGTGAGGATGTGACCGTCTCGCATGCGGAGCCACGAAATGGGCTTCTTCACTAATTGCTTGACCTGCGTGGTTAAAGAATAAGAGAAGTCAGTCAAAAATCAAATTAATATTAAATTGGGCAATAATTGAAAGCAATCTGTCAATATTGGGTTCATATTTTAAACGCAATACAATTGGGTCTTGGGGACGGGTCGGGGAGAGGGCTCCAGCAAATGCCAGCTGACTAGCTGAATGATGTCAGCGAAACTTTTCTGGAAAACTTTGGCGCCTACAACAACGGTACAAGGGCATAAGAACACAATGTAACGGTAAACAATAACGGCAACAAAATGACGATTCATTTCTGTCAATAATGACAATAATAATTTAGAAGCAATTTTACAAGGCAGCCTCTGGCACCCGCAACCCGCCAACCCACCCAGTCAAGCCGCACGTAAAGAAAATAATATACATTGAACTCGAGACGGAAACTGAAAGACCTCCTATTGAATGTGTGTATGTGTGTGTGTGTGGGGGTGTGTGTGGGTGTATAAATATATTTATGTTGCTCGGTGTACCACTTGTACGGCATGTGAATGATGTTGTATGAAAGAGCTCATCGTAATTACACTTGACACAATTTGTGATTTACTTTTGCGAACAAGTTGCCCGTCAGCGGGGGAGTTTTGAAAAGTTATTCGATTATACTTCACTTTCTTTTGACAGCTTTGCAACTTGTTTGAATTGCCATTTGCTAGATTGATATTGATTGATAATTGAATACTAAAACATTTTAAAATGTGAATCGTTTTACGAGGATAGAAATTAATTGCAGGTCTTGAAACTCTTGATTATGGATTATAGTATTTTTAAATATATTCAAAACATAATTATATATTTTTTAAAATGTTGCATTATTAAAGAAATATTCAATAAAATATTTCTAAGGAGCTCTTGATTTGAGAGTAGTTTTTACTTAAGAGTAATCAGAATGGAATCTGAAATGTTGTATTATTTTAACTCTTGGCTTTCAAAAAAAAAAAACATATCACATTTTTTGTTTTTGTATGTATTATATATAATATTATTTAAAAATTTATTTTAATTTAATTTAATTTTATATTATTCAGTTTAATATTTACAAATAAATCTTTAACCAAATTTTGCTATATTATATTTAGCCAGACCTATACAAAAACGAAATGCCCATTTTTAGAAATATTGTTTGACACTTAGGAGAAGGAGAAGCCAGCCGTGTAATATGATACGTATATATTTCTAAATGATCATCTAATCCACTCTAAACTGTGATTCACTTAAAATTCCACACACACGCTTTGCGCACAGTGTGAGGCGCCGCACATACCCTATTGTAAGGGACGCGAGCGGGTCGTAGGGGCTAAGCAGCTGACTAAAATGGCGATTGCGAAGCTGTCGCACTGGCTGCGGCTGTGGTTGCGGCTGTGCCAGTGGCAGTGGCAAATGACAGTCTTTGAACTGCTGTCATCAACTACATTGTCCGTGTTCGGCTACGGTGACGGCGACGGCGACGTGAAGTTGGGGAACGTGCGGCTGGGGGAGCCGAAGCTGGGGGCGCTGTTGAACGACGTCATGATTAGATACTATAATCATTTGTGTTTTATGTGCTTGTTGTTTTTCATTGTGGTTGCCGCCCTGTCGCAGTCGCCATGGAACCAACGGTGTCTGAGGCACGCACACAAAAGGCGACCCCCCCATTTGAAGCCCCAACTCGACCCCACCGAGATTTTGCTACCAAACTCCAAGCTGCCCGCCTGTCTGTCTGACTTGGCCATAATTGCTGGCAGTTGCCAGGCCCCTCGCCCCGCTGTTCGGTGCTGTTTTTGTCGCTGTACGTGCTGTCAAAACTATATGAATATGCCGTCCCAGAAATGAGTACACAATACACCCACTCACACACACACACACACACACACACACCCCACCTATTATGACAATGTAAACGCCATGAGGTTTGTTTAGCACACAATATCAGGGCATAAATTTGCAAAAGCCTAAATTACCAATTCGAGTTACTTAAAGTATTTTATGTGTTTTTCTTTTGGGCATTTTTAATGTGGTGTTGAGAATTTGACAGTCCTAAAAGTCAACATGGGTGACAATTTTTGAGCCCATGTAAATATTGTTAATTTATAAATTGACATACTATAGAAATAGTAGGAGGTGGAAGCCATAATTTTGACGAGGTTTCTCAGATAACAGAGCTGGCTAATTTGTATCCATTGTATCGAAATAGACAAATTATTATTTAAAGTATGTAACGGTCGCTTTATTAACTCTTTTATATTATTTTTTAATTTTATGAGAAAATTCTTACTGTGATGTTAAAAATTTTAAAACCGAGAACACAGAAATATTTTCAATTTGTAAGAATAAAAAAGTTGCATGTAAAAAATATATAAACTTAAGATTTCCAATTTATGGTTAACTTTTCCACTGGCTGATTTTTGTATGAAAGAAATAAACGAGTTTCCTATTTCCATTTACTGCAAACTCCAAATTATCTGGCGGAAAAATAAAGCACTGGGCAGGGCAGGGCGGGGCGGGGTAAGGGCGGCGACTTTATTAAATTTTGCGGAAGGCATTGAAGTCGAGAGTATCGCACAAAGGACATTATTATCAGGCTGAGCATCGACATTATACTCAGCGTATTAAGTGAAGATGCTTATCCAGTTGCCCGCGCAGGGAGACAGTTGGGCAGACAGCCAAGTAGCGGCTAGGCACGCACAGGGCAGAGAGCGGGAGAGGGAGAGGGCGAGAGGGGGAGAGGGCTGTAACTGAAGCTGCAGGGAACTCCGTCGGAGTACGTGGCAAGTGTAAGTACATAAGTCGACTGTTCGCCTCGTTGTCGTCCTTGCGGTGGCAAGTTCTTGTGTCTGCTTGCGGCTGCTGCTGGCTGACAAATATTCATGTGGCTTGGGGCTCAGGTTGTGCCCGAGCAAACGACGAGCGCCGCTTGGCATTAGCTAATTTAAATTCCTCGCTTATGGATGGCGCATTATGCGGCTGGGCTCGTGTAGATTGCGCTTAATTTGCCAAAAAATTAATGACCGTATTTTGCCAACGAATTTATCAAGATGCCTACCCTGTTTTGCAATTTAAATATTGTTAATTAGTTGTAGTTGCATTCTCTATAAATCTCGTTCTCTCTCTCTCTCTCTCTCTCTGCCCTTCTCTCTTTTGCTCTGTGTATGTGTTGGGCAAATGTTAACATTGCATTAAAGTCAAGCGCCTGGAAATGGCCAATAAACTCAGCGAGTGGCACTTATAGTTTGAAAAACTTGACGGGCCGACTGCACCCATATCATATTATGGCCATAGCCATTGCCATAGTTGTAGCCAAGTTTTTGGCTGTTGGCTTTTATGTGCGTTTTACTTTTGCGTTTGCTGTCGTCAGCAGCGATTTTTGGATACCAAAGGCACGCAGACAGCACAAAGTTTGCCCATAACATTTGCGAATTCTGTCTAAACTTGTTTGTAAATAATTTCTTCTTTTATTTTGCCAATTTTTTCACACAACAATACACCTCAAAGAGAGCTATCCACATTTTTTGTCGGGTTTTCTTTTTCTTTTTTTTCATATCTGCAAAAAAAAAACTTTTCGCAGACTTTGCAAAATAACCCAAAGGGAGGCGGGGGGGATAAAATCGCTTCTCAGAAAACAGAAAAAATATGAAGTGCTTGCAGGCAAAGTGTGTGCCTGTGTGTGTGCTTTTTTGTTATTGTATTTCCTCTATGTCGATATACGCTCTATGTAGCGCCTACGGTCTGAAATTTATTATTAATTGATTGGGTTTAGGCAGATTTGAAGATTGCGCAAGGTTATGCCAACCGACAGCTGCGAGCGTAAATATATACGCTTTTGGCTTTGAGGAAAATTCAAAAATATGTATTTTCTTTTCGCTTTCAGTTTAACGGATAATCAGTATTTAGTGATGTGTTTGCATAAGTGATGATTATCCTGCAGGAATCTCTGAATATATGATGTGCTTGGATTATATAAAAAGCTTTTAAGGGCTGTTACGGCATGTGTATGAAAATATTTTACGTTGCTGCATAAAAAATGACATAAGGTCTTGGGTTTTTGGGGGATAAGTATATTTTCTATTGTTTTTACCTTCGGGATATATTTTCAGAATATTTTAAAATTTATAAAGTTAGTTAATATTCTGATATATTCTCATATGTTTGATTCCAATATTTCAAATATATTGATATTAACTATTATCGACAGGAATTATGTTAGTAAAGGATAGTTATTGATGACAAGAATATATTAGTTTATTAACTAAAATTCCTTATTGAATCCTTACGTTGCCGAACCAATCCGATTTATCCGAGTGACTTAACAGATTCCTTTTCCAAATTAATTTTAACGTTTCAATTACCAATTACAGAAATTGATTTAAAAAGAATTGAAAAAAAATACAAAAAAAATTAAAGAATATATACAAAAAACCATATTGTATTGGAGTCACATTAAATAGAAAATGAATGTAAAAAGGTATTAATGGATAAAAAACAAATAAAACAAATGCGAAAAGGTAAGTGTATCTTTTGCAAAGCTATCATCTTCTAATTAATTAATATTTACAGGTGTTTATTTTTTTGTTATTTCGATTTTTTTCTCAAATGCTGCAAGTTGTTCAAGTAAAAAGTTATTTTTTGTTGTTGTTAAAGTCGAGTTCATTTGAATAAACAGAGAGCAGAGAGAACGGCAAAGTATTTGTTTGTTCTGTAAGCAGCTGCAGCCAACGAGTTGAAGATACTTTTGTATCTTTTTAGTTTTTTTTGGAGAGTTTGAAATAATTTGCTCTGTAAACAGAGCGGCGACTGCGCCAATTATAATGGCAATAATGATTATGCTTATGCTCGTAATTACAATGATCATTAACACGATTATCATCAGCATGAGGATGCTGCTGCTGTTGCTGCGTTGCAGGCACTGCGCCAAGGCAGCGAGGCAGCAGTAACTAAGTTATTAGCGGATGGACTTCGGATGCCACACACAGACACAGCTACGCACACACTCACACACACTGCTGCCACGCCCAAAACTGTGCGTGTGTGTAGTTTGCACTGGGGCCAGGCTTGGTATATTTGGGTCAGCTTCGAAAATGGCGTTGCCTCTGACCGTAAATTGGGATGTCGCAGGGGGGAGTGAGCAGGGGTTTTGGATGGTGTCTTGGGGCGTGGCAGCGGCAATTTCCGGTTTGTTTTCTTTCAGTTCCGACAGCACCAAGCGTAAATTAGTTCAAAGCGCAGCAAAGTTGAACTTTCCACCCAACCACCAAGCAGTAACCGCCACTTCCGCGAGCCACCCCGCCCCCCGCTCCCCTTCCTCCTTCTTCCCATTGCACACAGCCTGATTGAGCACAAGAAGTCTGCATAAACAGATGCTTTGGATGATTATAAATTATCAATGGTTATGAAAAATAAAATGGTTGGAGGAGGAAAATGCTTTGTCAATATTTTTGTTATTTTTATACATAAAGAAAAGAATAAAAAATAATACCGCCCTTAAAAGTAAACAACGTGCGGAGCGGGAGCTTCGCTTGATTGGATTTCAGCGAAAATCAATCAAGTTTTCATTTTGGCCCTCTTCAGTGCTTTAGTTCGGTCAACAACTTAATGTTGTACCGGTATTCAGGCATTATTTGGCCTTATCTTCCGTTTTCTGCCAGACATTGACAATAAAAAGTTGTGAAAAATACAGATTTATGCAATATATTGAATAAACTTAACTTTCAAGGGGTGGCTTATTTAAATACTAAAATCTTGTGACAAAATGTTTTATTTCATTAAAGATTTGCAACAGTTTCAATGAACTTTAAATTTCCGAATAATTAATAAAACTAGAGCTCGTAACATAATGGCATCGATCATTAAAATCTTTGAAGTCTTGGCTAATTTACGAGAGTTGAAAGTCTGGGAGTACACGAAAATTTTCCGAAAAATATTTAAAAATTCTATTTTAAAATATATAGAAAACTTAGATGCATAATTAATTTAGAGGTCAAGCCATATTCAAAAATGAATCAACTAAAAATGCAGAATCAAACAAGAGAAGAAGTTAGTTAAGGGTCTTGAACCTTAAGATTTTTGTTTTCTATAGATTTTCTGAATAAATCATTTTAGGGATATGCGTAAATAATTGTCATATTCGAATACGTAAGCCATTCTCCAGCTACTGGAACACACATCCCTCTATTGTGTGACGCATTATAGTTAGTTGAGGCTCTCCCAACGCGAATTCAATTAACGCATTAGGCAGAAGGGAGGGGGAGGGGGAGGGTTGGCTTCTAGCAGGCCACAGAGCACCGCGTGCTCGTGGAAAGTAATTACTTCTTTTGTGGCGCAGTTGGGCTGGTTCAGAACCTCATTTGGCACGCATTATAGACTGTCAATTAAAGGCAGTTCGGGTCTGAATTCAGTCGAGTTCAGCTTGAGTTTGAGTTCGAGTTCGAGTTTGAGAGCCGAGCGTCACTTACATTGCAGGGCAGATAGGCGTGCGTTCCCGCTTGGCTAATTACTGTCTGGTAATCATCTATTGTTGGCGGCGGCTTCAGTGTTGTCTTTGGTGCAGGCCTACGTGTTGTTGTTGTTGTCGTGGATGTGGATGTGGTTGTTGTTGACTCCTCTGTTGCTGTGGCTGCTGTTGCTGCTGCCGCTGTGGTTGCCTCGATTGTTGCCGTGGAGCCGTTGTTGCTGCTGCCGCTGCTGCTGCTGGCTGGGAACAATGCATTGTGCTGCGTAATTTTGAACTTGTGCTCGTCCAGCTCCTGCTCCTCCACGTTCCTATTGCTCATAATCAGATTCGCCTGCAGCGCCGCCCTCACGCCCGGCACGGACGTTGCCCCGCGCTGCTGTCGATCGTCGTTGTTGCTAATGTTATTAATGTTGCTGCGGTTGGGCAGTGCAGTTGTTGCCGCTGACGCAACTGCAACGGCAATAGACAAACTCGCATTTGTCTGCATTGCATTTGCAATTGTTGTCGTTGCTGTTGTCGTTGCTGTTGTTGCTGTTGCTGTTGTTGTTTGCTCGTCATTTGCTTTGGCAATTTGCGTTGTCGCCAAAATTAATGGCTGCGATTTCGCCAATGTCGCCGCTCTCTTTGATTGACTTCTATGAAATGTGCCGTCATTTATCCTGTCGCTCCTTAATATTGACCCCGCCTCCAGGCCCCGCGCTGCTGGCTGGCCACCTAAGAGAAGAAGAGAGCAGAAGAGAAAACAGAAGACAGTCAGCAAAAGGCAATGTGAGCGATAAATTAATGACTTTGTGTTGTGTTTTCAGCCAGCCGTTTAAGCCCATTTATCTAATATGCCAAGCAACAATTAAAGCGATTTACGGCCCGCTATTTTAATTCAACGCATACAGTTCAATAAATTAATCTGCATTCGGCTTTGACGAGGCCGCCCCACCAGCCCTCGCTATCAAGTGGCGTTCATCGCTCTCACTCTCCCTCTTCCCGTCGCTCTCTGTGTATAATAACAATTTCGAAATTAATTAGCTAATTACCTTCAAGGACGACCAGTAAGTGGACTTTGTATTGATTTGCATAATTTAGGTAGCGAGGACACAGGGCAGCAGGTCCTCACAAAAGGCCCCATTTAAATCGAAGCAAAAACTTCTTCAAAAGTTTTTTGTGCCCTTCGCCATGGGCAGGGGATATTGCCTGGAAACCGTTATATAATCATAGAATCCACTCGACCCTGGCGGCAAAGGGAAGCCAAACTCTTAAATCATAGTTGCTTTTGTATTTGATTTAATTAAAATTATTTACTTAAGCAAGTGCCTCAATTATATCATTAACATGCTATACAAATTTTCCAACTAATTTACATGGCTTAATTAAATAAGCTTATTAAAGGAAGCTCGCTGATGAATATGCGTGAAGCAGATTTCTTTTATATATGTCTTTGATTTTTATAAAGCCTAATGAATAGGTTTTTTGTTTCTCAATTTTAATAGCAGTAATTTAATTATATTATTTGAATAGTATACAAAAAAGATTTATATTTATTATATTTGTATGAAATCATCAAATAATTAATTTTTAAATCTTTGTTTCAATTATTTATTTGTATTAGCTACATAATAATAATGAAGTGAAGTAGTCGAAATTTTCTAAAACAACAATTTATCAATGGTAAAATATATATGTTAAGCTAAGATACTAATTCCAATGCCCGGCTGGCTTTAAATATGGCTTATAATTTAGGGTGATTATAAAAAATTGAAATATATTAAAATGTCCCCAGCAGTTACTCTTCGATATTTCGAGCTCACACACACATGGGCGTGCCGACTATTAAGTAAAAAGAATTGCAATAAGATATAAGAAATTGGTAATAATTTATGCACCTATGACACTTGTTAGCTACCTTCCCTACGGAGGGGCGTGGCTGGCGCAGCAGCTGCGCGTAAATTTGCCAAATTGATGCCATAAATTTCGTAACGAAACTTTTGGCCAGAAAAGCACTGCAAAAAGTACAACAAAAGAGACAGAGAGAGAGAGAGAGAGGGAGAGCAAACGAGACAAAACTGTGCCATGCCACAGATAAAGAGACCACTGCCGCATGCCACATGCCTTCCGACTCATGCCACATGCATGTGCTGTGATTTCTTCAATTTAATTAATAGAGAGTGCAATTTTTAATTTGCTGCCGAGTGCAATATTCAAAAATTACATACTCCAAAAACTTTGTAAGACTCTAAAAACTTTGGCCCGTTGCACGCGGCGTATGAGCAATATTCCCGCTTCGAGGGCATGCTGAAGTTATTTCCCGTTAATTAAGTAATGCGCTGCGGCAAGAGCAACAGCCTCAATAGATTGGCAGTTATTGAGTCGCAACAAGGACGAACTCCTAACCCAACTATCTAATCAAGACGGGACTTCACAGCAGCGCCAAATGCTTCAAGTAAATGCAAAGCTCGATGGGCGCCTTTTACGAGACGCAATTTAAGTGTGCCTGTGTGTGTGTGTGTATGTGTGTGTGTATGTGTGAGTGTGTGCCTGCCATGTTATCATGTTTTATGTTTATGCGACGTGTACGTGCAATAAAGATAAAGCGATTTCGTATAAAAACTTTTTAATTGCCTGCACTAATGATGCACTGCAACAACTTGATCATAATAATAATTATTATTATAATAATCGAGTAGCCCAAATGCCACGCACAGCAGTTGTACAAGTGGCCAAAAAGTTGCTCCATATGCTAAAAATAATTAAATACAAAGTCGAGGATGTATTAATATAGATGCCTTAAAAACGCAACAAACTCTCAGCTAGAACTGAATTTTTGATTTAATTAACAAGCAAAACTTTCAACTTTTTAGATTAAAGTGTAAGTAACTGTTTTAAATTAGCTTCGAGTAATGAAAAATTTGCTTTGAAAATTAATTTGACTTTACTTGAATATATATTTAAAATCTTGTCGTACGTTCAAGTATTTATTATGTAAACAACGAATTAATTCGAGAATGTCTTCAAACTGATTCTTAGGCAAAAATCTAAAATGAATACATTAATTATTAATGCTATATATATATTATTTAATTTATGTTATCCTGCTTAAGCACATAAATTCTGTCTAATCTCTGCGACTAAATAATAAATTCTTTGCTTTGATTCTTGGAGTGTGGCCCACGGTGCGTGGGTTGCCTCAACTCATTAACCGCAAACAATTTAAGGACCAAACAGCTGTCGAGCTGCGCGAGTTCAAGGCGAAGTAAAAGCGAAACATGAATATTCTGGGCTGGCGGGGGGAGGGGGGATGGCGGTGTCGTGTGGCAGGACAGCGGCAACAAACGAGGCAAGAACAAATCAAAACAGCGTAAAAAAAAACGAGAAGCGAAACTGCAATAAAACAAGTGAATTACGCGAAAGAGACGCGCAAGGCACATGGCGCAGGACGCAAAAAGAAAAGCAGAATAATAAAGCGGGAAAATTAAGAAAAATATCACTTTGGACGGGCGGCGACAGCAGCAGAAGCAGCAGCAACAGCAGCAGCCGCCGCAGCCTTAAAGCATGCTATGGAAATTTGCTTAATCTCTGCACGCCAGAACAGAGCCCAAGCAACAAACTAAAAAGTTGTAAAAAGTCAGACACATACACCCAGATACACACACACACACACACACGCACACAACGCACGCAAATTGTGCACAAAGTAAAATATAAAAAGATAAAATGACGGCCGCAGTTGCCGCGCGATGAAGCAGCCCCTGTTCCTGCCCCTGCCCCTACCCCTGCCACACTACTTGCCTCATTGGTGGCAGAAACTTGCGTAATGAGGCTAGACCAAGCGGCAAAGGCGACTCGCTGACTCGCTGCCAGACAGCGGCTGTGGCTGAGATTGAGATTGAGATGGAGCTTGAGTCTGGAGTGGAGAATCTCGAGACTGGGTCTGAGATTGTGGCATAAAATGAGTTTCAGTCTCAACATGCAGCATCTCATCGACTTTACTACCGAAAACATTTTATAAACCTTACACACACACACACACACCCACACATACTGGAGGCAGTGCATACTAAAATTAGCCAGCTAAGTCCCGAGGGCACTTAACTTAGCATCAAGTCTACCAATAAAAGCAACTCATAATGTGCCCCCCAGAAACATTTTTCATTTGCCTACACTTGACAACAATGACACCCGCCCCGCCCCAAAGGAAACTTTGGATTGGTGTGTAAATTGATTCCATTGGGAAATTCTCAGAAATTCAAAATGAGTCGAAATTAAAACAAACTTGGCAATTCTTGGAATTAACAAAATGAGTACTTGTTTCAATTAATTATTAATGGGAGCTACAGATTTCGCAATAAATATTTTCCAGGAAAACATTTTGCAAACAAAAAATTCTGAATAATATGGGCAAATTGTTTTAATTTTAATTTGTTTTTTTGAAAGCCCTTAACAAATAAACAGTGAACAAATGTTAATTAAAGGTGGCACATTGAAAATAACTTATTAATTGAAGATAAACACATAGCAAAGATAATTGTGTTTGTACAAATAATTAGTTGAGAAAAAGTAGAGAAACTTACAAAATAAAAAAAGTATGGATTATTAATATTAGGGAATTTAAATTCAATTATGTTAAAAATAATTTAAATGCTCTTATAACAAAATTGTAAAGAAAACATACATATTTAAAGAAAAAAAGGCTTTTAAATTATTTCCTCCAGGGTTTTTTGAGCATTTTCAATATTAAACATGCTGTTAATTTTTTATTAAAGGAAATAAAGATATGTGTTTATTTCAAAATATGATGTCTGCCCAACCTAAATAATAAAACTAAATACGATTAGTATTCATACAAAATATTTTTACAACAACCTATTTCAGAACGTAACCAACTAGCAAACTGATTTTGTACCATGTCGTTTTCTGCTTTAATCCCGCTCATAACAATTGACAGGATCGCGTCGTGGTCCTTTTAACCCGTCAATTGTAGCTCCTTGGCCATTGTCCTCTTTCTGTTTAAATACAATTTCCACTTGAGTACATCCAAGAGCTTCCTAAACACATGATTTTCTTTTTGTGTAATCCCAGGCAGAGGCCACCGCTGTCGACGCTCTATCGTTGGGTTTGTCTGTCCCACTCCGTTCCGTTTCGTTTCGTTATGTTTCCTATCATTCCGCGCGCCCCCCGCTGACAACAATTCGACACTTTTCCTAATTATGATGGGCATGTTGTTGAGTCGAGTTGAGTTGAGTTGATGATGAAAATTGGGGCTCGCCCAGGGGCTGGGGCTGGGGCTGGGGCTGGGGCTGGGGCATGGTCATGGCCATGTAATCTCAACTCAACACCACAGAGCCGGACACTCGCTCATCAAATGGCTGTCGAGATGGCGCTAATAATGATGACGGGCGCCACCCCGCTGCCCCCCGCACTAGCCGCAATTTGTGTAATAATTGCGCCTAAGCGTTTAAGTCGAGCGTGCCAGTTGGGCGGCTAACCAGTGGCATCTCGTGGGAGCCGCCTGAGCTCACTCGTCTGACGAGCCGTGGCAGGAGTGGGGGCGTGGGGCCGTGGCAGGGGGCAGGGGGCAGCAGTCAAAAAGCCAAACAAAACAACAATGAAGAATGGCGGCCAAATGCCTGTGGCCGTGGCCAAGCGAATGAGTTAGTTACTCGCAAGTGCCTGGGCACACTTTAGTCCTGGGACTACTCAGCCCCTTGGGCCAGCAGGGGAGGTGTTGGGGCCTGCCATAGTCGGTTGGCTACAAGAATTCAATGGTGCTCGACTTGCTGCAGAATTTGATTAAACAAAAGTAAAAGTTTTCATCTCGAGCGACGAGCAGCAGCCACTTTCTGCCGCTCAGTTTTGTTGTTTTGATTGTTCGCCTTGGTCGCAATTTTCCATTAGTCTTTCTCTCTTTCTCGCATTCGCTGTAGATGCCCCGAGTAGAATTGTGTTTGTTGTTGTGGCTTTTGTAACTGGTTGCTAGTCCAATTGTAGTCGGAACTGCGGCTTCTCAAGCGCTGCGTCCACCGCTTTCATAGCCAACAATCGCAAAAGTCAAAAAAAAATAAACTCAAACTATTTTATTTGGAATGTAGAAGTTTTCACACTCTTTCAGACATGTGAACTAATAAAGCAGAGACATGATATGGCTAGCTGTTTTGAATCAAAATTTTTTTAAATATTGGAAATGTTGTATAAAATTTGTTTAAAATTTCTTGAAAAATAAAATCTCAAAATTAAACAGATTATTCCAATGGTTATTTAATTCGCACGATTCTAATTTGTATATTCCCCATTGATCAAAAAAAGCATATATATCAGATTTCATGAAACTAAACGAAAAGACGAAAACATATATTAATAAATCCGTTAATTTTCCTAATTAAGTATTTACTTACATACAACATACAAATAAAAGTACCTTTGACCAAGTTTCACATATTTCTTAAAGCTTCCACAATACTCTATTAAAGAGCACATACCAAAAATAGGAACAACCCACATTTGGCTTTGGCTTCAAGTCAAATTTTCCAGCTTTTAACACAATTTCCTAGCCCTGGCCGCCCCCTCAAATTTGAAACATATTGCTGCAGTTTTTTCTTTGTTGTAACTTTTTTTACTTCTATGGAAAGTGCCCAACCGTTTGATTGAATTTGCCTCATTGATGAAAACGTTGAGAGTCTGTGTTTTGCCTTTTTGCATTCCCATTTAAAATTGTAATTACCCTTCATTATAATTATTTACTTTTTTGGGAGAAAATGTGAAGGGTTTCTTTGTTGCAAGTTTATATTTAGAGTGTAACTTTTGACTGGCATTTGGAAAAGGCTCTCTAAACGGGAAGTTGAATTTTGTGAGTTTTTTAATTAACTGTAAGTTGAAGGCTTCAGTTAAACAGAGCAAATTATGTGTTTGTCAAATATCATGTGCTGGGAATTTTAATACAAATATTTAGTTAAGTCTTATGAAAACACAATGTTCAACTTTAACGTGTTAGAAACAAAGTAATTTTAATTTAATGGAATCGACCTTAAGCGAAAATAACATTCAAGTTTAGACACATATTTTTCTACACGAAATATTATCCAAAAAGTTAACAAAATAAGAAGTAATAATTAAATACCGAAATATAACAGGAGGAATATAAAATAACTCCGGATTCAATTACTGATAAATTTACATGATATAATGTGGGTTTTAAGAATATTGGAAAATCAAATTTCGGGTATTTCTTTTTCCTTGATATACCCAACTTTTTCAATTTTCTTGTTCACACGCCTGCTATAATTACATAAATTTAAATATTTTCTATTACCAGTTCTCCAACTTGACCAGAACAAAGTTTAAAATATTAGAGAAATTTCCACGTTTGCAGCTCCCCCCAAAAACAGTCCGTAAAAATATGCGAATGTGCCGCATATCAAATTATTAATATTATTATTATTGCCAAGCAAGTACAAAGGGCCTACCAAGGCTATGTGCATTTGATATGCGGCAAATGTAGCGCCAAAAAATAAATAAAATCAAATTTGATATTATGCAAACTTACCCGCGGTGGCGCCGTGGACCAGCTGAGGCTGAAGGCTGAGGGCGAGGACGAGGCAGAGGCGGAGGCAGAGGCGGAGGCTGGCGATGATCGGTGCTGGGTGCGGGGAGCGCATGTTTGCCGGGGCTCTATACAAAAAACTGCCAGGCAAATTAATAATCCGTGTGCTCGACTCGAACGCCGTCTGCCAGCGAAAGCCGCTTAACTGGGTCACATGTGCCGTGGCAGGCCGTGAGTGGGGCCGGAGTGGAGCGAGGAGTGCTGCCACACGAGCTGCTCAGCCGCATGCAGCTGCGGGCAATGCGCAACGTTCTCTGTCCACTTAAAGTTGCTATCGATATCGCTGCTCTTCCTCTTGCTGCTGCTTATTGTGCTTGGTTTTAAGACACAGGCAAAGCCTGTCCAGTGGCTATGCTAATGTGGTGCTGCCCCACCAATTGCCTGCTTGTTGCTGCCTTGTTCTTTTCGCACACAATTGCGGGCTTAGCATAATTCACAATTGCACTCGACCAGATGCCACAACTACAACTACAACAACAACAACAACAAGACATGAGCGGAGCTGTGCAACTGGCTAAGAGGACAACACGTGGCAAGTTTTAAATATTCCCACAGTGCTGCCCTTTTTCTATTTTATGGCAACGCTTTGCGCAAAATCCTGTTTTGATACGTTTGTGTGAGTTTGGGCTAAGTTATGTGGCCAGCAGCATTAGTTCAGCAGGGTGTTCCAACAAACCTAAACCTACACGTCAGCTTAAGTTTTCTCTAATGTTCATTATTTTTTATTTTTTTTTCACAGGCCTTAGCATATGCCCAATTAAGCAATTTATGAAAAGCTGGCCTTCTTAGGCACTTTACACTGTACTTACAGTCCGTTCAAATTCTAAAGTTTCAAAATTCTTGGAAATTTCGACTCAATTAGTTCTTTTGCTTGCCTCGCATTTCCTGCGTGCGCTAAAAATTATGCTATACATTTTTTATACATGCCAGCCGTATTTTGTGGCAAAATCAGCTTTCAATAAATACTTGCAGAGTTTTGCAAGACCCTGTACACCAACTATTTCTTAAGAAATTAGTTCCCTAAGTTTTTATGGCTGACAAGAAATCAGCTTATAAGCAATTCTCAGCCTGGAGATGCTTCTGCTTGATAGAAATTTTGAAAGTTGCGCTAATTTTCTTAAGCTGCGATATTTGTGGGCATGTTATACTATAGTTGTAGGTATTTAGGCAACTACAAAGTACTTAACAGAGTTTGCAACACACTCTTCACAAACTATTTGCCGAAATCTGAGGTCAACAAGTTCTTGAGTCTAGCAAAAATTGTAATACTATCTACAAAATTGGCAAAGTTTGCAAGCTTTGTTCACGTTAAGCAAGTAACACTGTAATTATGAGTGCTGGGAGCAGCTAAGGCAGTTTGCCGCGTCTGCTTTCATGTAATATTAAAATTACAAGAAATTTTAATGTTCTTTCAAACATTTTCTTGGTCGCGCTTAGCATACTTTTTGCTATGTAAATTTAAATGAACTTAGGTGCTCTTGCTAGGCAATTCATGCCGTGGTTAAAAGCAGAAAAACAGCTGGCACACACTTCAAATATTTATTTAGACAAGCCTGCTTATCCAAACAAATGCCAGAAAGTCCTAGCATTTTGACTTAAAATATTCTTGGCTGCGCTGAAAAGTATGCTACAAAAATGAGAAAAACGCGATTCGCAGGCGAAAATGCTTTCGGGCACACATGAGGCTATTTCTGTGCGCGCGTGTGTGTGTGTGTGTGTGTGTGAGTGTTTGTTTGTGTGTGTTGAGGCATTCCATTTTGGCCCGCTGCTGCTGCTGCTGCTGCTGCTGTTACCTCATCTTTCTTTTACGCTCGAGACTATTTGGCATTAACGAAATTTATTTATGCGGGTGTTTAGTCGGGCGTAAAAGGTGTACATATGGCCACACACAGGGAGACAGGGGACAGACAGAACTTAGCAATGCACGACACGCGCTCACGAATTGAAAGGATTTGGTTGCCTTCTGCTCGGGCTTGTCTGCGTTGCCAGGAGCTGTGTCTGAGTCCGGTTTGGAGCCTGGGCTTGACTCGGGGTCTCGCTTTCAGCTTGTGCGGCGAATAATGATTTAAATGCCCTTTGTTTTTGCCACAGCCAGCAACGGGGCAGCGAGCAATGGGCTTTGAGAAATGCCAGCCATACATAAGTAATGGCAAACGGTTACCAACTGGCCCAATGAAGCGTTAACGCAAATGTTAAACAAATGTAATGTTCTGGCCGAATGAATTGTATGCATTAAGGAGCTGCCTCAAGCTGCTGCTGCTGCTGCTGCTGCTTGCTGCGGTTGTTGTTGTAGTTGATAACGTAAATAATACTAAATTGATTGCACAAACAAAACAGCAGCGGAAGTGTAAATGATTTAACACAAATTCCCGTTGCTCGCCGTGACTCTTCTTCTTTCAGCTAGTGCTTTCTGTGCTCTGCTGCTTTACTTGTTGTCGCTGCTGCTGCTGCGGCAAAGCAAACAGCTGAGAACGGAAGATGAAATTTGTTGGCCGCCGAACCGGAAACAGAAAATTTTGCGTCTTGTAATTTAGTTTATTGTTACGGCTATTATATATACATAAAGTTCGAGCATATGTAATATATTTTGACTTTTATTGTATTATTGTTATTACTGATAACAAATATGGATTTAAGCTGAGCACGATTTTTTTATATATTTAAAGCTAAAATAGATAAACAAATTTGTGTGATAATAAAATAAAATAAAATAAATTAAAGCAAAGCTAAAATTAACTATATGTTTTATAGGACTTTTGCTGAGTTCAAACGCATCCTTTTCCTTGTAAAAAATAATAAATTCCAACCGTTTGATAAGAATTCCGAGAAAATCAAGTAAGATAAAACCAGCCGTTGGGAAATTTCCTTTGAAATATAAATAAAAATAATCAATCAATAATCAAGTACACAAGACCTTATTCTCTTTGTTTTATATGATGCATATAAATTGCATTATTAATTTTTTCATTAAACATAAAAATAAAACTAAACAAATTTATTTCATATATATTAAAAGGAAGAACAACATTTTAAATAGTACTCTCAACTTCGTTGCAAAATAATTATTATATATTATAGTATGTATTTGTTAGTAAAGTTTTAATATACGTTTATAAATTTGCTTGAATTTTTTAAGTTTTCTTTACGAATTTCTTTTGTTGATAAGTATTATTTTTCATTTATAATTTTTATTTGCGGCATTTTATTTTTTAAAATCATTGTTCGTGAATAAGTAAATATTTAATTTTTTCCAGTTTCTACTCTCAATTCTTTTTATTAATTTTAAAAGATATACTTTAATTTTGGCTAGCAACTTTTAGTACAATTGAAATTTAAGTTATGCACAACATTAGCCAATAAGACACTTAAATAATTACTAATATAATTATTTCAAAAACAGTTATGTGTATTTAACACAAACTATACACTATAATTTGCTGTTGATTAATCAGAAACTTTTCTTTTAGTCATAGTAAAATACAGGTGATTACCATATATAATTGTCACTCTTAATGTTTAATGTCACATAATTAAACTTAATTACAGATGTCTGCATACATTAATTGTTTTCACACTTTATTCAGTTCAGTTCACCGAGTTTGTCACTCGAATTATTTCACGTCAGACGACGCGCGAAACGATGCGCACTCGACACCGGCTAAAAGTAGACTAAACGAAGCGCCAATGACAACGAGTCGTCGGAGATGCTGCTCTGCTACTGTAACAGCTGTAAAACGCTGAGAGCGAGCGCACGAGAGCAAGAGCGGTGCTTACATTACATGCACATGTTAGCTGACGCCTGCATGCTTGTGGGAGATGCTGCGCTGTTAAACAACAGACTGCACTGAGCGGGAGAGTGAAAGCTAACAGCCCATGTTAAATGGGCAAGTTAAGCCGCGCGCTCAAATGCAATTGTTGTGCTCAAGTGTTTTGCTGTAAAATACTTTTATTTACGCGAGCGTATTTAGCATTTTCGCGAGATGGCTCATTAAGATTTTAACAGCGTACACATTGAGCTGTTCTGTAAGCTCTCGAGCCCGGACATTCAAACGACCTTTATCATAATCATAATGCCCATTAATCCCCGAACGAATGCTTGGACAATTACTTGAGCACTTACAGCCGCTTAACAGTGCGATAACATAACTTCTCATTAACGTCAAGCCGGCTCCACAATGGAGCCGTGAAGTTGCCTGGGAACCCCTCAAAAATAAAATGGCAACAACAACGGGCAAATGCAGGCGAAACTAGGACACACGCAGGCATTGAAAACGTGCGTCGCAGGACGACTGGCAAGTGCAAAGCACAAGGATAAGCGTAATATGCCAGCGCACACAGCAAAAGGGCAGCTAAAAAGAAAACAAAAGACCAAATTATTATGCAGACATACAGGCCATAGATGTCGCCGCGCCAAGAGAGAGGGAGAGGTAGAGGGAGAGGCAGAGGGAGCGACGGTGATTCGAGAACAATGCATTAGGGTGTAGGGGGACCAACGGGTCGAAGCCTTTGCATAAAATTCAATTTGTCGTGTGCAGCAGCCATGAATATGCCGCACAGTGGAGCTTAAGCCGCTGCCTGCAGCTGACACTGAAGCCGACATTTCGCTGTCCCTCAATCTGTCTGCTGCTAGTATATAACATAGTTCCACACACACTCTCTCACACTCGCACTCGCACTCTCTCGCCCTTCGCACAATTGCAATTGATGTTATTGTTGCTGTTGCTGTTGCTATTGCTGTTATTGCTGTTCCTGTATTTGTTGTTTTTGCTGCAGCGGCTGTGGCGTAACATATGCGCGAAATTACTTACGAGGCGTCGCTGTCGCCGTCGGCGTCGCTGCCGCTGTTGCTGTTGCTGTCATTGGCAGCAGCAGCGCTGGCGTTCTGGAACTGGTTCTGGTTCGGCTGCCGCTGCCAGAACGTTGGCTTGTAAAACAATGGCTGCACACAAGACACATGCAGTTATTAACAAACACTCAAATGCACACTCACACACACGAGCACACATTTGTACATTTTTTTATAGCATTTTCAACAGTTAAACCAATTGCACACATTGTTGGCAAATTAAAAACTTTTTCGCTTTTGTTTTCTATTTTTTTTCCTCTCTATTTTTTGCCGACTCTTTGCAGTGATAATTATCGAGACCCTAAAACGTTTGCCATAGCCGCAGCTGAAGTGGCCCATTATGTGGCATCAAATGAATGATAATCAGCCGGCTGGATAGGGCACGAGGGGGCGGGCGTGGGGAGTGGGGCACGGCTGGCGTTTTGTTTGTCATATGCTTGGCCACAGCATGTCCAAAGTTTTAAGTGAGCTTGCATGAGAGTGTGTGTGTCATACGCCAGACTGTGTGTGTGTGTGTGTGTGCTGTCCTGTTTAAGCCAGTTCAAGTGTCACAGGACTTTTTAAGTGCTCCAGTGTGTTGCAAATATTACGCATACGTCATGTGTGGTGAAAGTGTTTTTGTTACGTTTAACTTGTCGACAGTCTTGTCTAAATATGTATTCAAAATATTATATTTAAATGTTCCTTTTTGAAAAAACATGTTTTTCGAAGAAACATCTTTCAAATAATATTATTTTTTATTTTTGGTTTTCATAAAATAAATAATAAACAAATTTTACAAAACATAATATTTGAATTTTAAATATTGTCAAAGGTAAAATAACGAATTAAGACATAATTTATTTCTTAAATAATTTCAATGCTTGAGTTGCTTAAGCTTGAGTTGGGTACGGCTTAGCTCATCAGTTTTGCTTTAAACACTTTTCATTTTTCAACTCTTTGTATATGCAGGTCTACAATATTTAATGCGATTTTTGTGGCCACTCATCTCGAGCAATTTCTGCTCTCTCCATCTTTATAAAATACTTATGCACAAGTGCAGCACTCTGGCCTTTTTATTCAATAGCACTCAATTAAGCTCTTAAGTGTGAGAATTTCTGGCCTTTTCTTGCTGCACAACTTTTGCACACCTTTCACTTTTACAAGTCATTAATCACAGAAAGAGCAGCGCGAATGGGGGCAAACTTGAAGAACCAGAAGAGAGGAGAAAGAAATGAAATTAAAAATGCGTAAAGATGCGTGAGAGATAAAAGAATTTGCGCTCGAATGCGCTCGGCGGACTTAATGCGATTAAAAGGGACAAACGCTTTTGCGATTACAAAGATAATCAAATGAAAATCAAAAACAGAAAACGGCAGCAAGAAAAAAAAAACTAAAAATGAAAAAAAAAAAAAAAAAAGCAAAAAACAAATGCCCAGCAATTAGGATGAAAATGAAGTTACAATCGGGCTCGACATTATCTGCACTTTAATTAAGTTACGGCTTAGCGGACAACGGCAGCGAATATTACGTATACGTACGGCTGCTGTGGCAACAGTGGCAACAATGGCAACTGCCGACTGTCCGGGCTGGCTTTTCGGGGCCAAACGCAAACAACTCACGATGCAGGACAATTAATTGTAGCTGGTTGCGAGCCGGTAAACACAGAGCTCAGCCCCCGACCGCTGCGGCGACATGACGACAACTACATAGATTGCGATTACGCCGGACAAACAAATCGCCGCAGCCGGATGAGCGGGCACAGCTCGCTAAAACTGCAATTGAAAGCTGGCAAACTGAAAACAGAAGCTGCAACAGCAACAACGACAACGACAACGACAGCTAATAACTGCCAAAGGCCGGGCTTACTCAATGTTTGCCCCAGCTGCGATTGCTGCACATAAATCCTGTGGCAAGCAGGATGTGTGGCATGCAGCGCTGCTCCGGCGAAAATATCAGACTGTGAGATAAACGCAATTAATTCAAAATTTATTCGATGCCAATGAGAAATACGACATGCCCCCGAGCAGGAGGCTGGCCAAAAATGTTGTTGTTGTCGCTGCTGTTGTTGTTGTTGTTGTTTGCAGCACAAACTGCATTAGCCTCAAGTGCAATGTGACAGCAGCAACGAGTCGAGTGACAGCAGCCAGCCAAACACTTGTGTCTACGGTCATGAAATCATAGAAACCTGTCTACCCTGTCTACCCTGACTGCCCTGCTCCCCGCTTTCCCCCCAGCAGCTGTCATTTATGCATGCCGACTGATTGATCTGGCTGCACAGTGCTTCACTTCAAGCGATGCAACTAAACGTTGCTACAGATGCTGCATTAACACGTTGCACGTTGCATAAATCAGCATTCGGATGGATTTTCAACATTTGTATCTTTTCAACTGCTGACATTTATTGGCAGTTCGGTGGGTTAATCGCTTTTTTAATTTGTTGCAGCATCGATTGTGCAGAAATTAGAAAAGATTATTATTATTTCTAATTATATCCGCATCGATTGTGCAGAAATTAGAAAAGATTATTATTATTTCTAATTATATCCGGAAATTATAAAAACCTACAAAAAAATCTATTACTTACGAACTATATCTGTTCTTTTTCTTTATTAAATGTATTTGTTATATTTTACATCTACCTTATTTTACTTTCTAATTTACATTTGCCGTCCCTCTCTGACTTTATCATTTATTGTCAAATAAAATTGACATTCGATAAAAAAAGGCATAAAGACAATGTCAATTACTTTCCCAAATCGAATATAAAATGCCAATTTAATGCCAATTCGGTACGGCCATGTCATTTAGCTGGTAAGCTCCCCCCGTACCTTCGCCTCCCCCCCTGTAAACTCGTAAGCTGCATGTAAGTAGCTTAGATACCGTTCACAAATGAATGACAGTGTAAATGTTTCGCAAATCCACAACTAGCCCCGCACCCCTCGCCCCGCACAGGCAGTAACAATTACACATTTACACTTACGAACTGATATTCCCCTCGTGGAGCAATTGGATATCATTAATGTGGTTAAACTGTATAACCCTCTGCTGTCAGAGACTGCTTACTGGACCGAACTGGAATCTGGTTTTTAAGCCCCCCGCCCATATCTATGTTTGTGTGTGTGTGTGTGTGTGTTTGGGGTGGGGTGTTCTGTGTCAGGGTTCGGATAACAGACATGTTCCAAGTGCCAAAAAAAGTCTGGGCAACATTTTTGCCTCAACTCTGGCTTTTATTTTCTTCTCTTTTTTTGGTTTACATTTAGCCGCAGGCCCAGACAGCCATGGCAAGAAGAAGAAAATGTACCACAGTAAAAAAAAAAACAACTCGACTCTGTTGCTCCATTTGCCACATTTATGCTGTGTGCTCTCGGTGCGTGTGTGTGTGTGTGTGTGTGTGTGGAAGGTCATTTTATTGTTTCCAGTCAAAATGGTCAAATGGGAATTTGTTTTTAGTCAGTTTTGTTTTTATACTCGTTCACAAAGTGCACAGAGAATATTGGGTTTGTACAATGTCCGCTTGTCCGTCCGTCGATCTGTCCGTATGAATGAAATTTATTTAAAACTTGGAATTAATGCTCGTACCATATAAAATGTAAGCAAATCGATATATTATCCCGGGCAACTTAGGACCTGTCAACGAGTATTGCATAGTCGGCTACACCCGACTGCCACGTTCTTACATGTTTGTTAGTTTTTTCTTTGCTTTGCATTTTGTGCGTTGCGATTTGCCTATAGCTTTAGATTGAGCTGTCGGACATGTTATTGGGGATTGGGCCGGAACGAAAGCCCAGCAAAGCCAGACAGCGCCAGAGATTGCTGGCATATCATGTTGGTTAAAGTTTGGGAAGAGAGTAAACCGAATGATTAGAATAATCGCCGTCGGCGTTTGACTGACTTTGCCTAACACCCATAAGAATCGAATCAAGTCGAATTCAGTGTTGGCTCATAAAATTTGCAAGCCTTCAATTGTTAGTTTCGCCAGTGTTTAAAAACATTTTTACTATTCTCGCTAGGCAGTGTGCGAAAAGGCAGAAGGGGCGCTGAGGGACAAGGGCGCTATTCACAGCCAAAGTGAATTTTATGGCTTGTGCATTTCAGTCCAAAGGGTCGATTTGGGCAACTCGGCAGCGTTGGCACCCTTGGGCCCAAAGGGTTAAATATAGCACAATTTATTTATATATGGACATTTGTTAATGGTCTGCCCAATAAATATTTTTCAATGCATGCAAATTCAACAACAAGCCGGATTGACTTTTGCTAGCTGCTTGATATCTAAAATGATGCTGTTTGGTTCAAGGCCTGGAGAGGCTGAGCTCACTAATTAAATTCAATCATTGGCAATTAACAATTACTTCGAATTTTTGGCAATTGCTCAAAAGTGGCTCAAAGTTTTTCCAAACACAGCGAAATTTATTCAGTTCCCAGTGGCTTCTGCCCGCTCCCCAGTTGCGGCGGTTGCTAGGTGCTGCGGGACGTCCTGCGGCAGGAGCTGGTGTTATAATTAATTTTCAAATTCAGCCATGTCCCGCGGCAAAAGTCGAGTGGGGGGCGGCTGCTTGTGCTTGCGGGCGAGGGCGTGGTTGGGGTAGTATTTAAGAGTTTGTTTATACAGCAAATGCCACCGCATTCGTATAATTTTATTCAGATTTCATTGTCGCGCGCGAGCTGCAAAATTTGCGTAGCTGGCAAGTTGTGGATTTTGGGGCTGGGGCCGGGGCTGGTTGGGGCTGGGGGAAGAGATATATTATAAATGTGTCTGTAGTGCCACGCCTTGCAATTTATTTAGCTCTGCGTAAAAGTGTCCAAAACTGCAAGTCGTAGATTTGTTTCTGTCTGCTCGCAGTGCAGCTTAAAGAAACGTAAAATCCTCCTTGAACTGAGTTTATTCAACATATTCGAGATATTTAACAATGAATAAATATGTAGAGCCCATTACATTTTGGGCACACCCAAAATTTTCTCTATTTCACAGAGTCGATCCAGAACCTCCTGATTCCGAGCTCTTTGATCCCTCAGCTTATCCCCTATGGCATCCAAGGTAGCTGCAATGGCCAACAGCGACACGTCTGTCGTATTCAAATCCCTGCGCGTCGGAGAGATCTTCGCCACGGGCACAACGGCGGACGGATCCCCGTCTGGACCAGGCGAACCAACAGCTGCACCTGAAAGACAATCGCTTAAGGACGTGCACATGGTAGAAGACTCTTCTGCACCTGAATCCACGACGGCGACTGGAGTCTCCACGACGGCGACTGGAGTCTCCACGACGGCTACTGGAGTCTCCACAACGTTTTCTGGGGCTGCTACTGGCTCTGGCACCGGTACTGGATTCTCCACGACGGGTGCTGGGGCTGCCACTGGCTCTACCGACGGTACTGAAGTCTCCACAACGGGTGCAGGGGCTGCCACCGGCTCTGCCACCGGTACTGGAGTCTCCACAACGGGTGCTGGAGCTGCCACTGGCTCTGCCACCGGTACTGGAGTCTCCACAATGGGAGCTGGGGCTGCCACTGGCTCTGCCGCGGCCACTGAAGTCTCCACGACGGCTACTGGACTCTCCACGACGGTGATGGGAGTCTCCACAACGGGTGCTGGCGCTGCCACTGGTTCTTCCACCGGTACTGGAGTCTCCACAACGGGAGCTGGGGCTGCCATTGGCTCTACTACCGGTACTGAAGTCTCCACAACGGGTGCTGGGGCTGCCACTGGCTCTGGCACGGGTACTGGAGTCCCCACAACAGGTTCTGGGGCTGCCACTGGCTCTGGCAGGGCTACTGGATTCTCCACGATGGCCACTGGAGTCTCCACGACGGGAGATGGGGCTGCCACTGGCTCTGCCACCGGTACTGAAGTCTCCACAACGGGTGTTGGGGCTGCCACTGGCTCTGGCAGAGCTACTGGATTCTCCACGACGGCTATTGGAGTCTCCACAATGGGTGCTGGGGCTGCCACTGGCTCTGCTACCGGTACTGGACTCTCCACAACGGGTGTTGGGGCTACCACTGGCTCTGGCAGAGCTACTGGATTCTCCACGACGGCTACTGGAGTCTCCACAATGGATGCTGGGGCTGCCACTGGCTCTGCTACCGGTACTGAAGTCTCCACAACGGGTGTTGGGGCTGCCACTGGCTGTGGCACAAGTACAGGTGTCTCCACAATGGGTGCTGGCGCTGCCACTGGCGCTGCCACCGGTACTGGACTCTCCACAACGGGTGTTGGGGCTACCACTGGCTCTGGCAGAGCTACTAGTTTCTCCACGACGGCTACTGGAGTCTCCACAATGGATGCTGGGGCTGCCACTGGCTCTGCTACCGGTACTGAAGTCTCCACAACGGGTGTTGGGGCTGCCACTGGCTGTGGCACAAGTACAGGTGTCTCCACAATGGGTGCTGGGGCTGCCACTGGCTCTGCCACCGGTACTGGAGTCTCCACAACGGGAGCTGGGGCTGCCACTGGCTCTGCCACCGGTACTGGAGTCTCCACAACGGGTGTTGGGACTGCCACTGGCTCTGGCAGAGCTACTGGATTCTCCACGACGGCGACTGGAGTCTCCACAATGGGTGCTGGGGCTGCCACTGGCTCTGCTACCGGTACTGAAGTCTCCACAACGGGTGTTGGGGCTGCCACTGGCTGTGGCACAAATACAGGTGTCTCCACAATGGGTGCTGGGGCTGCCACTAGCTCTGCCACCGGTACTGGAGTCTCCACAACGGGTGTTGGGGCTGCCACTGGCTCTGGCAGGGCTACTGGATTCTCCACGACGGCCACTGGAGTCTCCACGACGGGAGATGGGGCTGCCACTGGCTCTGCCACCGGTACTGAAGTCTCCACAACGGTTGCTGGGGCTGCCACTGGCTCTGCCACCGGTACTGGAGTCTCCATAACGGTTGCTGGGGCTGCCACTGGCTCTGGCAGGGCTACTGGATTCTCCACGACGGCCACTGGAGTCTCCACGACGGGAGATGGGGCTGCCACTGGCTCTGCCACCGGTACTGAAGTCTCCACAACGGTTGCTGGGGCTGCCACTGGCTCTGCCACCGGTACTGGAGTCTCCACAACGGTTGCTGGGGCTGCCACTGGCTCTGGCAGGGCTACTGGATTCTCCACGACGGCCACTGGAGTCTCCACGACGGGAGATGGGGCTGCCACTGGCTCTGCCACCGGTACTGAATTCTCCACAACGGGTGTTGGGGCTGCCACTGGCTCTGGCAGGGCTACTGGATTCTCCACGACGGCTACTGGAGTCTCCACAATGGGTGCGGGGGCTGCCACTGGCTCTGCTACCGGTACTGAAGTCTCCACAACGGGTGTTGGGGCTGCCACTGGCTCTGGCAGGGCTAATGGATTCTCCACGACGGCCACTGGAGTCTCCACGACGGGAGATGGGGCTGCCACTGGCTCTGCCACCGGTACTGAAGTCTCCACAACGGGTGTTGGGGCTGCCACTGGCTCTGGCAGGGCTACTGGATTCTCCACGACGGCTACTGGAGTCTCCACAATGGGTGCGGGGGCTGCCACTGGCTCTGCTACCGGTACTGAAGTCTCCACAACGGGTGTTGGGGCTGCCACTGGCTGTGGCACAAGTACAGGTGTCTCCACAATGGGTGCGGGGGCTGCCACTGGCTCTGCTACCGGTACTGAAGTCTCCACAACGGGTGCTGGGGTTGCCACTGGCTGTGGCACAAGTACAGGTGTCTCCACAACGGGTGCTGGGGCTTCCACTGGCTGTGGCACAAGTACAGGAGTCTCTACAACGGGTGCTGGAGCTGCCACTGGCTCTACCGCCGGTACTGGAGTCTCCACAACGGGTGCTGGGGCTACCACTGGCTGTGGCGCTGGTACAGGAGTCTCCACAACGGGAGCTGGGGTTGCCACTGTCTCTGCCACCGGTACTTCAGTCTCCACGACAGCCACTGGAGTCCCCACAACGGGTGCTGCAGTTGCCACTGGCTGTGGCAGTGGTACGGGAGTCTCCACAAAGGGTGCAGGGGCTGCCACTGGCTGTGGCGCTGGTACAGAAGCGGCTTCAGGTGTTGCCATTGGTTCTGCATTTGGTACTGGAGTCTCCACTACGGCCACTGGCGCTGCAACCGATGCTGGAGCTTCCACGATGGGAACTGGAGTTGTTACCGGAGCTGCCACAGTCTGAGTTGGGGTAGGGACTGCAACTATCGGGGTATCAAGTGGGGCAGAGTTGTTCACTTCGATTGTTTGGGTTGCCATTGCCTTTAGTGGCTTTTTATTTCTCGTTTATTTGTGTTTTTGTTGCTAAAAACTGTTTTCATTTACTTCAAATAAATATTTATATGCACTTTTAATTTGGGATAAAATTAAAGAAGATTTCGTATTTCCTTTAAGCTTTATTTAGTACAAAGTATTAGAAATTGAGGCCTTCAGCATTTCATTTTCATTAAGACAAAGTCACTACAAGCGAGGGGAATAAACGGGAATAAGGGGAATAATAAGACGCTTAGCCTTGGCCTTCGAAAAGCTCATTGGCCCGCAGAAAGGTCGACATTAGAAATGATGTAAGCAGTGGCAAAAGCAAAAGAGTAAAATTACAATGCACACGTGAAATTTTTAACGAACTTGTCGTCATTTGTGCCTTTTTTCCACTTTCAATCGATATATTGAAATGGATTTTTATTTTCATTGGCGCCACTTTGGCGGGTGTCGTGAAAAAATGCTTGAATGGTCAGAAAACAATTCGAAAATCTAGGAAATTATATATTTTCTATATAATGGAACTCTTCAGAAACATTTTTTGCTGACTATGTTAATGCTAAATAAAGCCTTAAGGGATTTTATTTAATTTATTGCACCTTACATAATCTGATGTTATGTTATTGCTAAGACTTTATATAGTTTCCTTATTTTGCTATTTTTTTTTCTTTAATATTTATATCAAAATGACATTATAATATATTAATGTGGCACATTTTTTTAATTTTCTAATTGTATATTTTAACTAATTATTTGTATAGGAATTTTTTATTTTTTATACCGTCGAACCACACGTCTTGAAGACACACGTTTAACTAGCCTATTCGCAGAATTTGTTCATTTTTCAACACCTCTTATCGGTAGTTTTCCTTCGTCAAGAAGCCCCATGAATGCCCATTGAGAACTCAAAACTAAACGAATGTTTTTTCAATGGCCGGAAAAGCCACGAATTGTTTGTTTGTTTTAAGAGCACTAAGCGACTTAGGCCTGACCATTCACAATTTTAGAGTCAACAGGTGCCTTGTTAGAGGAAGCAACTAAAATGATAACATTTATTTAATTTTTGTACAACTTTTATTAAACTAAATTTAGAGCAATAGCTTTACTATAATCATAATATTTAATTACCAGTAAGCCATCTGTTCAGAAACTGGCATATCCCTTTCAATTCCCGGTAGCCAACACACATAACTAGTTATTTATTTAAAGCTGATTACTTTGGCGCACTTGTCAACAACTCTCAGTGCCCACGCTCCCCCCATTCCCTACACTCTCGATATTTGGCTGATGGCATTCAATGTCTGACATATTGACAAACTGCCAGCTTGGAGGAGTCGCTCAATCGGAACACATTAGCTGGAAAAAAATGTAATCGCAGAGAACTAAGAAATAAATCTTTCAATTTTTCGAATGAATAAAGGGAAATAAATGCAGCCAAATGTGAAGCAATTCTCGGTTGCATGGCTGCCACGCCCACGCCCACCAACGCCAGCGCCCAGGCTCTGGCTGCCGTAAATGCAGCAGCCAGTTTCAATGGAGTTGCACATGTCAGGACAGCAGGGGCGACGGGCGGAAGGCGTGGCGCATGGCGTAATGTGATCTGCGTACAATTTGCAGCCGTCGTTTAAATCCCAGCACACTTGAGACTTGAGACTCTAGCAAATAGTTTTTCAATATGGCCGAGCAAAGGAATCGCGATAAAGCGTACAAAATAAAATAACGTATAAATAAGGAAGGAATAAAGATTTCATCCGCACAAATGCAAAATGCTTATATGGAAATCATTCGTACACCCGCAGCCGCCTCGACCCCCCACAAGCCTCAGACCTCAGGCAAACGCAATCCGTTGGAGACAGGAGTTGCTTGGCGATTGAATTGGCAGTTCAATTTCACGTATTATTGACATTTAAGAGCGAGCATTGAATATAAACTGAAACCCGTTCTCAGCCAGACAGCTGAAGCTATTGGCTGCCTATTATTTCATACGGTAAATCAATCGAGTGATGTGTGAAAAGAAAGAACGATAATCAAAGAAACCAAGAAAAAAGCAATTTTTTCCTTTAGTGCCCAGAAAATAGCTGAAAAAAGTGCTACAACAACAAAAAAAATAAAAATAGAAACAATTAAAAAAGAATTATAGTATTAAAAAAAATATTAACTATATCTATTTACAAAAAAGAAAAAAAAAATATTTGTATTCCTTAATTTAAAAAGTATATATATATAATATGCAAACTATTTAAAATGAAAATATATTTTTTTGTTTTGCATTCTTTTAATTTATAAAAAACAGCAGACCACGTTTTTTCCTTAAATATATACTATTACAAATAATATGGCAAATAAAATTTAAATATTTATTTAAGTACTCTACCTTAAAAGTGTCGTAAAAAAATAAAACACATATAAACTTAATTGGTGTCATTTGACACGCTCCGCAGGCAAATACAAATACAAATCAGAATTCGAATCCGTAACCGAATATGGCCGTTGTATTCGAACCTGGTACAACGATCTGTGAACGCTTCCGGGCGTATGTTGCTAAATTGCAAATATTTTCCAATTCGCATGCATCAGCAGCACGAAATGCAAACAATTTTCCCCAGCAGCCACAATAAGCAACAATAAAAAAACTAGCAAAATTTTAAGCGAAAAGAGCGCACGACTAGCAGATACCCTAAGCTGAGCTGAAGACTGCTAGCGTATATACATTTATTTTGCATTTATTATTTATTTATCCGTAAATTCAAGGGATTACTGAAAGGAAATCTATACGAAAAGCTCTATTTAAAATAAAAGGGAGATTCAGATTCAGAATTCATAATACCCTGCTTGCCCATTTGCATAGCTACAGGATATTAAAAACCAAGCCCATTGAAATGGTAACAAAAAATGGAAAGGCCCACCGATTTTCCTCTGCTGTTGCTGCAATTTTGGCCTGCTGCAACTGCAACTGCAGCAACAGTGGTGCAATTTATTCTCAGTTTGATTGGTTTCCTTTTTTTACCCCGTGCTTAATTGCACTTGGCAAGGGTGCGGACGGGGTTCGGGTCTTTTGACCGAATGATGAAGCACAGTTGAAAGGTCGCGCTCATCACGGGCTTTAATAAATTATTCAAATTAACACGCATCAGTCCGACTGTCTGTCCGTCAGCTTTTGTGGGTCAGCTTGTGGGTTGGGGGGGCGTGGCTTTGGTCTCTGCGTGTTAATGCACGCTGCATGCCAACAGTTTGCGGTCAGCAGAAACCAGCAAAAAATTAAAGAAAAAATTACTTCGCACGCTGCTAAAAAGTAACACATTTCAGCAAATAAACGCACACTCACACGCACGCACACTCACCTTGCTACATGTTGTATACAGAAAAAGGTAAATTTACTGCATATTTCACGCATTTTTATTTGCATTCACATGCCAGCTGGTCAGAGGGCAAGGGGCAAAGGGCGAAGGGCGCCCACTGAGCGGCATTCGCATTCACAGCTTTTGACATTTGACAACATGATTGTTTTTAAAGCCAGTGATAAATTATGCAGCACACAAAATACACTCAACAACCACACACCCGCACACGTAGCACAAATAACAACAATAAAATTCTCAACAACAACAACAACAAAACAGACGGAGAATGTCAACAATCGGAATATAAAAGACCACAGTTGAAAGGCGGCACAAAGGGGGAAATTTGATGTAAACTTTTTAACAAAAAATGCTATTTTCATAAATAAATTTATTTTTGATATGAAAATGGAGATTAAATTATAAACAAAGTGGTATATTTTATGAAAATCGATATAGACCTGACAATGTTAAAAAAGGTTGAAAGACAAAAGTGGATTTGTAAGCTACACAATTAAAACTTTTAGTCAAATTTGGCATGAAGCTTGGCACAGAAACTAGGCACTTTTAATATTTTATTCCGTACTTCTTTTCAAACTTAAAATATTTTTAAAAAATTTGGAATTATGTTTCCAAAAGTTTTAAAGCAAATTGTATATTCGAATTTGAAGAAAATTTTATTGGAAATTTATTTAGAGATTAAGGTATACCTAACTTTTATGAACTATGAAAATGAATAAAAGTTTTGTTCAGGGACATTCACTATGGAATTCATATGAACATTTTTTAAAGCCTTTCGAACTACGCAGCTAAATTGCAAGTGTAATTCGTAAAGTTGTAAATATTCAAAATAATTACGCGTTAAATTAACAATATTTATAACGTAATTGCAGCTAATGAAGCTAGTTAAATGTTCATAAACTAATTAAGATCTCATTCAAGTTGAACAACAGAATTTGTTTTTATTGTTTTTCGCATTCCCTTTGCCTGCTTGCTGCAGCTGCTTGTGGTAAATTAACTTGAATGCCGCAATGTATTTAACGCAGCTCAACCCGGAGGAAAATAATGTAAAAAAAGAATGAAAAGGCAGGCAAAAGGGTTACAAGATGGAGCCAAGCAAACAAATCTTAGAGAAAACGAGGAACAATTAAGGGGGAGAGGGCTTAGAGGAGGCTGGTGAAACTTCCCTTCGCCCCCTTTGGAACTGGCAACTGGGCAATTCGCGTAACTTTTATCATTAGTCCGTTGGGAAATTTAACGGGCACTTAAGTTCTTCACTCGTTTTCAACTTATTTTTCCAGCCACTATTGTTTCGCCATTTTTGCGCAATCTCGCGTTAGTTTTCCGCATGTATTTTTTCACGTCGCCTCGGCACATATTTCTAGACGGCGGCAGGCAGGGAGGAGCAGCTGCTGCTGCGGCTGTCACCTTTAACATCCTATGCCCGGCGTCAAGTGCACTGAGCCGCCATTCCGCACCTCGGCTGTGAAGTTTGGGGCGTGGCGCCGGGGGGGAAGGTCGACCGAATGAACAGAAAATTTATTTTATGCGCTCTTTTCGGCCAGGAGCAGGAGAGCAAACAGAACAAACAGACCAAACAATCCGAAAAGGTTAGCTACATCGTTTATATGAACTTTTCTTTGTTTTTTGTTCGTTTACTTTTTTTTTGTTTCGTTTGTTGCTGTTGTTAAGTTGCTGGTTCGGAACATATACATTTTTTTTTTATTTATTTTTTAGTTTTTTATTGTGTTTTTCTCAAGAGCGGATATTGTTGCAATTTATTTTATTGCATTTTGTGTAGAGTTTTTTTTTTGGATTTAATTTAGTTTTGCGAATCGCTTCTTTTATTTGCCGTGTGCCGAAAATTATACTTCACTCGGAAATTTAACAACTTGCCAAGTTTTTAATATGAAGCCTCAAAACTTTTTCGATTTGTTTTTTTTTTGTTTTTTTGCCTCTCTCTTTTATGAATTGGTGTGAAAAAATTGTGTTTTTTTTTATGGCATAAAAAGAGCTTGCTTGAGTTATTTTAAAGCGAGTCCATTAGGATTTAGGATAACCATGTTTTTAAGCCAATTTTAATTAAAACATAAAATATATAAAGGGTAAACTACAAGTACGTTTATGCCATGAAATTCATTGCTGCTGTTAACTGCTGCTCTCCCAAGCTGCTATTTATTATTTACATTTTAAGCCCAAGATGTACTGAATTTCTAATTGTATTTCTCAAACAATCTGGCAGCACTTACAATATTAAGTTGGCTGCGCCTGAATTACTTGAAATGAACATGAATTTGTGTTTATGCCCGCCTTTTCCGCCCCATTTCTGGAAGTGTTAGCATAAATCCACTATATACACATATATAGCATGTATTTACTATACTGAATAGCAGCTATCAATGCTGTTTGCACCATGATACTGGCCATTAAACACCAACACTTCCAGTACAGGCACGTACACACACACACACACACGCACACTCACACGCACACACAGTGAGTGTTATTTGCAAGCCAAATACACGCAGCATGTTACAAAATTGCATGAGCTCATGTCCACATATCGAAAAGTTCTGTCTCTGGTTTTTGGGCCGGGAGGATGGGCACGCTTAAAGAAATGTCAATTACATTTGTCGATGTGGCCGTTGTTGCTGAAATTTCAAGTTGTGCCTCCCCCGGCAGCCACCTCAGAAGGGTAGAACATGTCCACATATCGCTCACTCGACCCACTTGGATTGTCAGTTGTTGAGCTCTGTGCGTTTCATATTTTTCGTTGGTTTCTGTTGGGTTGGGGCCTGGGTTTGGGTCTGGGTTTTGGTTTTGTGGAGCTGAGCACATGTCGGATCCTAGCCAAGAATTATTCTCATTCTTCGAACTGTGTGTTCACTCTTTGACAAAAGTTTGAAATACAACACAATTTACGAACTTTTCGCTCAATGCTAGCACATTGCTCTGCTGAGGTTTTTTAGTTTTTTAACTAGAATTGTTCTTTTGTTGAGGTTTAGAAATTTTTTTCTTTTTTTTGCTAAAACAAAAAGTATTTAATTTAATTAACTTATTGGTATGTATGAGCTTATGGCTTCGCTTTTAACATTATTTCTAAATGAGAGACATGAATTATGCAAGTCTTTCTGTTCAACTTCAGCTGGAAACGGATTTTTTTTAAATATTTGTGTAGCAAGTGTGTGATATTTAATTGAAATATTTAAAATTAGTACTTTAACAAGGCTCGTATATACTTTAGGGGCATGTTTTAATTTATTATTATTTTTTTATATTATACGTTTTCTAGGCGTATTACTGAAAACTCCTCCAGCTGCTAACATTTTCGTGTGGGTGTCTCAGACATGTGGCACTGATTCGATTTTGATTTTCTCGGCACATTCTGTCTGGTGCGTTGTCGTCGAGAATCGTGCAACAAATGTTAACTGTGATTTGTGGCACTTTCCCAAGTGTCAAACTGATTTTGTGTGCCGAGCAAATTTTCACACACCAAAAAAAGCATGCCAGCTGTTTCCCAGCTAGAAAAACTAAACAAACTGCAAAATATTATTGATAAATTTCAAATTCACTTCATGTTGCGATTATATCCGAAGGAATATATAAAAATACCCTAAGTACTGGTACGCTTCATTGAATCAGCAGCAGAAGCCGAAGCAGTTGCGATTGCATTTTACCTATGAGTACTTGCCCAGCTTCATTCCCGAGCTGCTTTTTTGCCTTTCCTTGCCGGCTGGCAGCTTCTATTCCGTTTAGAAGTCTCAATTTATTTTATTGAATGCATTGGTGCGTGTACAATTTATTTACCATTTCTACTTTTTATTTTGTATTTCGTTTTCAACTTTTGCAAATTATGCCCTGCACGTTCAGTGTAAAGGGTATGTGCAGCTGGGATTTAGTTTGACTCTCAAAACTTATCAAGCTTAGGCAGCATTTATAAATTAATTTTAATTCCCTTAGAGCTTCAACAATAAGTGAAGCAAACATTTTTGTATTTGGTGAAAAATTATTCATTTTATTTCTGGAATTACATTTCATTCTATTTATAATAATTACATTTTTTTAAATTTCCTATATATATTTTCAAACAGTTTTTACAGAGTATCTCTAAGGCGACTATTTTGAAACATCTTTCATATTTAGTTGATTTGTATGACCTCATTGCATTTGACTTTGTTGAGCTGGTTACCAGTTGCATTCAAGCATTCTCTATGACAAGTCTTTGTCGGGGCTATTCGATATAAATCAAGCGTTTAAATCAATTACTATGCAATATTCGCATAAATATATTTAGGTACAAGATTTCAAACAAAATAGCTACGAGCACCTTGGAGCAAATGTTGCAGAACGAAAGGGTTTCAAATTACACTGCCAATAAGCAAACATAAATAGGTAAAGAGAAAGCTGGAAAATTAATAAATAATCGGCAGATTAAATGGGGTTAGCTGAGGTTATTTTATTTAGCCCGGCTCAAGAACAACTATATAGCTGTTAGCGCATTTTCATTAATAAAAATGTTACACTAATCTTATCGTTTTCCTTTTCTTTCAATTCTGGTACACAACGAAAATGTGGCAAATCGTAGAGGCAAACGCAAATGCGCTGTGGCAGCAATTTGCACTTCATCGTATTAAATGTGCCCCTATTAGCTTAACAAGTACCTGACAAATAAGTTAATTCTCGTGCGTAAACATGAACGCACATTAACGCACACTCCACCAGACCTCCCGCACACACACACAGACAAACTTACACTCGCAGCATTTCATCAACTTTCACACAAAAAAAAAATAGAGAGAGAAAACTCCCCTTCTTTTGGTCAGGTCGCATGTTGAGAGGGGCTGTAGGGGCGGGGGGTGGGGCTGTGGCTCTGCGCCTTTTGCTCATTTCCAAATACGGGCAACCTGAGGTTTGTTTTAATTTGCTGCTGCTGCTTTTCTATGGAGCTGCTTTTCCATTGTCTTTCAGCGTATGCGAAGCAAAACTTTTGCATTTTCTCATTTTCGGAAAATGTGCAAAGGGATTTGTTTTTCATGGTTGTGTTGCGCGTAGTATTTGTATGTTTATGTTTTGTCTGATATGATTTCGGCTTTTGTCCCTCTGTGCTAAAGTACGAGTATCTGAGTATCTCAGAATCTGTGTATCTGTGTCCTCTCCGTCTGTCCTGTGTGTGTGTGTGTGTGTGTGTGTGTGTGTGTGTGCGAGCTCCTTTGAGATTATGCGAACACAACGGACTGCTGCTGCTTTCTGGCTGCGCTGGGGGCGGGGTCAGCGCCCAAATAAATAAAGCCCAAGTACATCTGTTTTACCATAAATTTCATATGTGTGCGAGTCCTGCGTGGGCGTATTCCCTAAATTACCGACTAGCAAGTACACGTACTTACACATACATTTTATACAGATACACATTTTATATGTGTGCTATATATGTTATGGTTTCTCGGTCACTGAATGCGCTCATCTGATTGCTTTGAGTGCATTTGAGTTCCGGTCTATTCTACGGCATGCGCAAACATTTTATCTACATTATTTCACAACAATTTATGCATCAAATTTAAGTATTTTAATTTAGCACAAAAGTGAAAATGTTTATATATGTATGTTGCGTAGCTCTACAAATTTATGCAATTATTAATTTGCCTATAATCTTTAAAAAAATTTAGAATTTAGAAAAATTTTAGAATTCATTGTTTATAAAATAATTCAATTGTTCTTAAACAAACATATTATTCCCTATTCCTATTCCCAACTCCCTAGTTGTATATTGTTGCTTGTTTTAAACGGATACATTGGGCATCAATAACTATGCTTAGTAAATTGTACAAATTATGTTAAAGACGAATTAAGAAAATGAGTAAGTATTTATACTCTAAGAACTTTTTGTTGACTCATTATTTTTTAATTTTAAAAAGCTTTAGATAATGTGCAAATAAAACTTGTTAACAGAAATTTGTGC
The DNA here is from genome assembly GCA_035041545.1 of Drosophila colorata. Lineage (NCBI taxonomy): Eukaryota > Metazoa > Arthropoda > Insecta > Diptera > Drosophilidae > Drosophila > Drosophila colorata. Next base: position 1,719,183 of record JAWNLD010000077.1, read on the forward strand.
TTCCTACACCCGTTGAATATATGTACTCATTTATATATATTATTTCTACTTAGATACACACACTTCACCCAACCCAAATGCTGGAGGTTCTTTTCATAAATGTAAACCAACCTTTTTAGCTGTTAGTCTAAATTGAATTGCTTAATACGACAGCATTGTTAAAAATAAATTTTCCCCCAATACTCGTTTAGTATTTCACGAAAAATCTTCACGAAAAATCTTCAAACATCAATAAAAATGGTAATTAAAATAATCAAATTTATGTTCTATTTATAAACCGGACTTGGAAGAGTTTTATATGCACATATATTTACATGTGTACATATGAAGCTGAGGCACTTCCGGTTGGGCTTTGTTCAATAGAACTTATTCTATAAATGTCTGAAGCAGCTCAAGAGGAGGCCGTTTGCCAATGGGAACGGGAGCGGGAACGGGAGGAGAAGATGAAGAAGGCCTCATGCTGTGCGCAAATTACATTGTTTTATTTGAATTACGATTCGTTCAATATCCTGGCCAGGAGCTGCCAGCCAGCTGCCTGCCAGGCTGACTGACTGGCCGAAAACATAAAAGCAGCTTTGGTGTAATTTAATTTGTGCCACTCAGCGCCAAATGCGTCCTTATGTAATTGTCTCAGTATGTGTGTGTGTGTGTGTGTGTGTGTGTGTGTGTGTTTGCCAGAGGGGGGCTGTAATATAAGCCGATGTACGCATACTTGTACTTTAATAAGTTGCATATTATTAAAGACGCGCCGAGATCAAGCTAATTGAATAAATCAACGCTAAGGACATAATGAGCAGGCATTCGCATTGTCACCGGGGGTATTTGGGGAATTCCGAAATTCCAAAATTGGCTCACCTTGGATTCGGCTGTACGTGCTGGGCTTTTAAAACAATTAACTTTTAAAACTTTGGCATTCCCCTCGTGTTGAGTGCTGGCCATGTAACTTTCGGTAAACAACTCAACTCTGGCAGCTCTTCGCAGCGCTGCTAACTCTTTTTTTTCGCTTCTCGCCTTTTTTTCACTTTGGCCTGCCCGTCACGCTATTTATATATTGTCTGCGGCGCACGCTGAAAGAATCCGGCAGGAATCTGCGCTTCATGTGGCACAACCCAGCGGACCTCAGCTTATTTTCAATCTTTTTTCATTTCGGTTCTGTGCTTTTGACGTCGCACGTGCAGCACGTGATAAAAAATGGCGCCCGGCAAAAAAACAACTGTAAATACAAGGATGATGGCTTACTTAGTCGGCCAGGTAATAAATGGCCATAGTCGCCGTCGCGGCCACAAATGATGCTTGAGCTCGTTATCCAAGCTGCTCCACAGACCCTTTAGCCAAGGACCTTGCAACTTGGTAACAAACAAAGTGGGGGCACTTCCAAGTTGAAGCCCAACACTTGAGAAAACCTGATGAAATATCATAATAAATTGCATAACTTAACGTAATACTCTATTGTTAGTAATTGTTGACCAGCTGGAAATGGGTTTATTATAAGGGAAACTTAGATTTATCGTAAGACATTTGGTTACAGACTTGGAGTTTTATTTAAAACCCAAGAAACTTTATTTTGAAGTATATCATGATTTTTATTTTATTAATTTTTATTTATTTTAATATATTTAATATAATATAAAGACATATATTTAAAAAAAAAAAAAAAAAGGAGGAGTACATATAAACAAAGATGAGTACATATAGAAAACAAGTAAGAACGTTGCACTCCGGTGTAACCGACAGAGCAATACTCGTTCACAGTGCAATAGCAACCAATACAATTATTTTATTTTCAATAATGCATATATTTTAAATGCAGAAGCAATCTAAAGGACAAATCATGACCAAAATGCCATCAAACATGAAAATCGGTTAAGTTTTGACAAAGTTATAGGAGCTGAAACACAATAGACTCTTTTCACTTTATGAAGCGCGACGAGTATAAATATTTAATATTTATACTGTTGTAGACAAAATGTCGTGTTGTTGTTATTGTTTTGGTTAGACAGCACAAATCCTAATGTTATGGACTTGTACCATCTACGGACCTTGTTTAGGTATTGGGTAAAAAGTTAAATATCCCAAATAAAATGGTGAAAGCCGTGTGTGTGGAGTGCAGCCAGTTCTTCATCTTGCGGGCCAGCTCTTCAGCGTATTATCTATGGCTGGGAACTCGTCCTATCACACGTCTTCAGGAGTGCACAAAAAGTTTCCAGAGGAACAGGGAGAGGGGAATTTCAAATAGCTGGTTTTTTTTAGGGAAAGACATATGCTTGGCACTTAGGTGCTTAGCCAGCAGCAGTTAGGTTTTTGCCCAGGTTGGGCTAGTTTTTGCCGCACCCTCCCCCACCCACAGCAAGTTTGCCGCTTGGCTAGCTGGCATTTTCGAGACTCACGTATGTTTGTGGTAAATGTTTTTCAATTTCTTTCGAGGAAACTCGCCAAGCGAAACGCGTCCTACAAAATGCACACAAATTCAGCGTTTTATTCGCACCTGCGGCTGTCTGGCGCTTTCAAGTTGTGTGTGTGTGTGTGTAACAGTGGGCAATTTAGAGTGTGTGGGTGTGTGCGGAAATAGAGCTTATTATGGCTGCTTTGCACCTCCCCTTACAGCCCGCTCAGCTAGCCCTCAACGGGCCGTTCGCTCTCTCATTTCACAGTTCGCAGATGGCTTTGAATCGAATTGAATGAAATGGAAAAAGTGCCATAGAATTTCCCTTGAATGTGCCTTCGTTTAGAATTCGCACACAATTCTCAAGGGCTCCCACACCCTACTTCTATACTCTGAGGCCCGCCATTCGAACTGCGGCCCAAGCATGTTGGCACTTTTCTGGCTCAAATTTATGCGTTGATGTGGGAGAGAGGGAAGGAGAGGGGTTAGCTTGTTAATCTCTAGCCACTTAATGGGAGCACAGTATTGAAATAGATTAAGATTTTAAATGATAATTAACCTGGTTTCACAGGGGGAATCAGAGTTCAAAGTTGTTATATAGGAGGATGAAATATGGATACATATAGATGGATACCTTCAGATCGAAGTAAAACATTTTTATTTGTTATATAAATATTATTTTTTTTCCTAAATATGGCCAAAATATTTATTATTTCTTATTCAGTATTTTAAATTAAAATATAATTATATGTTAACAGAAGCCAACAATCTATTTATAGTTCAGATAAAACTCTTTTTAGCCTGACTCAGGCTAGCCTGGCCATACAGTTGATTGGAGTCCTCTAACAATACAAGTTGCAGTCCTTCTGATGAGTTTCCCTTGCACAGCAGTGGGGGAAATTAAACAAAAATGCCAAAGAACTAAAACAAAGCGCGACAAACTACTCGCAACTGAACTTGGTTGAAAATAGTTTGCTGAAGATAAGATGGGGAAGAACACGTTGGGAAAGGTACAAGTTGAAGGTTGTTTTCTTATATTCTTTTTGTGTTTTTGCTAAGGAAAAATGCATAATTATGGATGGGCGTGGCTCTCATTTATTTTCGCGCTGAATTAATTAAAAGTTCACTTATGCACGGAATTTGCATAAAAATGACATTTTAATTGCGCTTCATTTGTGAAGAGCAGCCTCGGCGCCAGCGCCAGCACCAACGCTAGCGCCAGCGCCATTGCGTTATGAAAACTGCCCGCCGACAAACAAGACCCGTATTGGGGTACAGTAAGGTGCAGGGAACGGGGGTGGGGCTGCAGAAGTGCGCTCGAGACAGACAAGAACACTCGGCGAAACACTAGAAAACGCACTTGCGCATCATAATGAAAAAACACATTTCCTTTGCCAGCGCAGCTTGGCGGAAGTCGCGGGAGCGAGTATATATATATACATATATATTTTCATGGAAATCCCTTTGAAAGTCCTTGGTTATGCGCTAGACAAACAAATAGAAATATTTATTAGATTTTATAGATTTTTCCCAGCGACTTTTGCGCAATCATCTCAAAAGGGCCAATAAAAGTAGATTTGACTTTTGTTGGCTGTGCGCAAGGTGAAAAGTGCTTTGAAGGAATTCATTCGATGATGGCAGCCCTGGCGGTATTTTGTTTTCTCTATTTGCTTAGGATTGCGAACAGGTTTTTTGTATTGTCTTGCTCGAGGAGATTTTAATTGCACAAAAAAAGGAACTGAGATTGTGTTTCGGCAATCAAATGAACCTTAATGATTATTGTTGCTTTAATAATTATTATAATAATGATAACAAGAACAAATATATTGCTTTTTGTTAGCTGGGTTTAAATATGCAGGGTTTCCGAAATATTTGATATACTTGGCTACACAACTAGGATTATCTTGTAAAATAGAAATATTTTCCATATAGAAACTCATTTTTCAACCGGTTCATTTGGCAGCTATATGAACGAATGACATTCTCAGTTGCTGAGTTTGGCTGAAATGTTTTGGAAAATAAAAGAGAAAATTATACATAAATACAACTGGCAGTCAAACATGTTATTGTGTGTTATTGAAGTTTGAAATATTTAAATTAATTTGCCAGAAACAACTTCCTAAGCGAATAACCGCAGCTAATCGCTTCATTTGGGCCGCGTTCATTGAATTCGATGACAAAAGTTGCGCAAAATGAAAACAAAGTGGAAAATGTCGAATGGAAAACAATAGAAAATAACAAAATAGAAATAAACAAAAACAAAAAAAACACAAAAAAATAAATAAAAATGCAAATGAGCTGTGTTCAGTGTTCGATAAATGGCTAAACGAGTGAATGAATGAATGAGTAAATGAATGGTTGAGTGACTGAGCGACTGGACGAATGAATTGTCTGGCTGTAAATGATTTTTGAATGTTTTTGCATATTTTGCACGCATCACAGGCGACGACGCTAATTAAAACAAAATGCTCAACAAAAAATATATATTGCTAAATAAGTATATATATAATGCCGTCTAATAAGGGGTGTTTGCCACCGAAACCCCTTGCCGCACTCGGGCCGAGTCAAACAGCTGAAAAATGATTTTTGCCCCCTGAAACCGCAGCACGTTAACAAAAAAAGAAGAAAGAGACAGAGAAAAAAGTGTTAATTTAAATTTCGATACGTGCTGCGAATGCAAAGTGCTGCACACTGGCAACACTGGGCCAACATAGGGGCAAAATCGCGCCGTTGCCTAACCTACCCCCCAGCCCACGCCACGCCACGCCTGTTCCCTTCGGTTTGTCGCCCCGCCACGTACGCAGCGCTGTGCACAATTTTATGCACGTCCAGCGTGTAAAACACCTAAAACGCCATCGTGCCGAACAGCTATAACTACCCCCCTCCCCACACCTCCTCGCCAGCCCCTAGCAATCCCCTCTGCCCCCTCTGCACCATCATTTGCGTTATTTTCGCAGCGGTTTCCGACCGGTTTCGTCCCTCAACGCACGTTGCCATCGATTAGTTTTCATTTTGTGAGCAATTTTGCATTGGCTGCGCTGATTATGCCACCCTGCGGCTTTTCGCCCCCCGCCCCCTTTACAACGCCTGCTCGCGACACGCACCATGGCCCATGGCTAACTATTGCCGTTAGCTGTCAACGGGCCGTCAGCCCGAGAGCCCCTCAACCCTCCGGCCCAGCGCAACTCGAGTGGCTTTGCATATTTTGTGCCCCGGCTCCGACGATCGCTGCCCTTCGCATGCATTTTCGACAGAGCTTTAGTCTCTATGCTGGGTCACGGAGTGGGGGGGGGGGCTGTGTGCAGGGTAGCTTTGTATTCGCATTTGGGCCTGATTTGCACCTGCAGTTGGCGCAATGTCACATATTTGCGCTATTGCATAAGACATGACTTAAAATGTTGATAATTATAATGAAAATTCAATTTTACAGATTTTAAATTATATTTTTGCGAAAAATATGCTTTCGCCAAGTAAATATTAAATTAAAATTTTTACTTTATATAAAAGAAGAATATAAAAGAAGATTTTTGCAAAATTCTTCACATACAATTTTGAGAGTATTGATATAAGTTAAATTTTAAAAACTTTTAATTTAAAAGGAATTTGTATGAATTTTAGTTTTTAAAGTTATTAAATAAATTCCAGTTTTGATACTATTGATGCTACACCGAAGAGGTAGTATATGGAAAGGTATTTGGCTTTACTTTTTGGCCACTTGGCAGCTTGATTTACCAGTGAAGTGCATAGAGCAGCAAAAAAAAAACAAGTAAACGGAAAAGTATTTAATGTCAAAATATTTGTTATTTATGATTTTTATGGCAAATGTCTGAAATCGCTGCAGTGGTGCATATTTCACTGCAAAATGTTACGTGGAACTTTTGGCCAATGCTCTGGCTAGCTCGCTCTCTCTCTCTCTCTCTCTCTCTCTCTCTCATTCACTCCCCTCTCTCTTTCTCACTCCCACTTTTGGCTTACTCTTTGGCTCTGCAGAGATGTTTGGCAATGTTTGGTTTAGCCCAATGCACAAAATAGCAAGAAAATTCGCATAGCTCAAACACAGCCAAACAAATTTCCAAAGCACACACACACATGTGTGTGCGTGTGTGTGAGTGTGTGTTGTGCACTTTATGCATGGCGTGATTTTATGATTTTATCAATCAAAATGAAAAAATATTGATCTGATTGATTTACGCGTTGCAATAGGTTTTTTCCTGAACATTTTTGGGGATTTCTTGTTGTTGTCGTGTGCGCAGCTCTAAAAATTTATTGAAATTGCCGAACATATAAAAAACTTAGGAAAATACATAAAGAAGTGTGTATGGAAGAGCAGAAGTAATAGGTTAAAGGCATAAATGTATTACATTGTAGATTAGCTGAGAGCTTACCTTGAAATTTCTTAAATACATATTAGAACGCTTTTTCTTAAGCTGAATCTCTATATTCCAAATGTGAAAAAATTAATTCCAGATAATATTGGCTTAAATTTCTTCAACAGGTTGATTACAAATTTAAAATGCCTTAATAATAAATAAAATAATTTATTCTATGATAAAACATATCAAGAATGAAAAAATAAATACTTTCTGTCCTTTTTAACCCACTTTAAATAGGATAGGTATAAGAACTGGCTCATCTTCTTTAATCTAGTTCTTTAAACATTAATTGTTAAACATATTTCCATAGTAAATTTATAGATTTTCTCGTTATGACTTACCGCATTAGTAGTGATTTTCCCTTTATATTTCCCTTAACATCACTTCAAATATGCACATCGCCGAATGCAAATATATTTAAGAGCATTGCATAAATTTAAAATGTGTGTCATATCTGCCTCCCTTCCCCTTACCCCTCGCTCTTGCTGCTCTGCTCTGTTCTGCGTTGATTTCCTCACAATAAAGTCAATAAGGCGCGAAAATCGAATGCGCTGTCAAAGCCAATGAAGTGTGCCATAACGGAAAAATCGCCGAGTTGTGGGTTTTCCGCGCACATTTTTTTAAACACACATACTTTTACAATTCCATCTTTAAGCCGGCAGAAAAAAGTACATGCATATATATGTAATATATGTAAATGCCGGCACCTTGAAAATAACGCATAAGTGACAAGCAGAAAATGCACAACAGGGGTGTAAAATTGTTCGCTTCCGTTTGCATTTCCACTCACTTTTAATGCTTGATATACACATATATATGCATCGAAAATTGGTCTATATAATTGCAATTTATTCAGTTGTATTTTAATTTGACTGCTGTCAGTAAGAAATAAGTCGGTTTTTAATTTACTTAAAATGAAAAAAATAAGGTAAGATTTCACAAAAACTATATTTTTTATACTCAAGAGAGACAAGATTATTTAAGGTATAATGTAATAAAAAACCACATGGCTAAAATGAAAATCTCGTATGCAAATGATTTGTGGCACGTTGAACGTTGCGTATACGCAACAAATGTCGTTCTATCATCAAAATTACCGTATTGGGTGGAAGCTTTGCACTAAATATGCCACTTGGCATTTGGTCGGCACTAAAACTGCAAAATGCCAACAATAAAACCAATTTGGTAGCAAGTACAAAAGCCATAATATGAAAATGGCCAACAATTTGCCGCAAACATTTACCAATTATATTTAGTACCTCCCAGACGGGCAACCCACTGCCACACAATGATACTGACCATTGCCAGTGCTGGAAATGGCAAAACACAGCACATTCTGTTTGGCTTGGCGTTGGCGTTTTGTGAGCTTTGCCCATGTTTGCACTTGGCTTAAAGTGCGCCGCTATTAGCCAAGCCTCGACCAAAACCCAAAGCCAAAACCAGAGCCAGAGCCAAAGCCAATGCCAAAGCCAAATTCAACGCCAACGCATTGCCGCAGCCTCTTTGCACATCGAACTTAGAGTGCACTTCGGAGGGCTATATACACTTACGGGGGGTATATGGGCTTTGTCATACAATATGCAACACTTGAATGGAGCCATTGAAATGCAAAAAGTTTGTTCTACACTGTACTAACTACTACTATTTATATCACTTATATTAAATAAACTATATTACTAATTATACTTTTCAATAAAAACTTTCTTGAATGAAGAAAACACAGTCAAGGAATTCAGCTGTTGCTTAAATAATAATGCCAGTTCTTTTGCTATATCTGTAGGGTATTCACACGTCGTTTTCCCTCCTTCTCCTGCGCTTCTCTCTTTCTGGGTCATGACGTTGTGTGCGAGCAATCGGCGCCAATGTCAGCAAAACGATTTCAAAATTCATTTAAATGGCAAATTATAAAATATTGAAATTAAAATTTTTTTTATTACATTTGTTTGTTGTTTACATGGAAAACTGAAATGACATGCAAACATTCAGCATGCAGCCCCCCTCCCACACCTCCTTTCAATATCGCTTCACTCATAAAATGCATAATTAAATGTGTTGTCGGGCTTTGTAATGAGGGCAAACAATTTGCCAACGAAATTGCAAAATTGGATTTAATTAAAAAATTGCACATTTACCAAGCGAAAGTAAATTTTGTAAACGTGTCGAGTTTTTTTTTGTTGTCAGAACTGAACGGTACTCAACGGAACGGAACTGAACTGGCATTTGAGTGAGTCGTGAACCAGTCTTGAACTTATCAACCTCTTATTGTGGATCAACTTTTAATGAGTATCAGTTCTGAGATATGTAATAAAAACTTGATTTAAGTTTAACTTGATTTGATTTGAATTTTAATTTTCAGAAACTTGAATTCCTCATGCAAAACCGTTTGCAGCCATTTTTTAATCGGGAAGGTTTATGTAGTAAATAGCAGAAAACATGATCTGGAATATTATAGCATTTTTATTAATAAAGTTTAGAAACTTCAATACTCCACAGATTATTTTTGAATATTTGCTCCATAAACTTATGTAATTTTTGAATAAACTTTTACATATTTGTTCTAGAGAGCTTTCTATTTTTTTTGAAAATAGATTTCATACTATTATCGAAAAGTACCAACCGCCGTAATTTCCCAAATACCAATGTAAATTTTTGAACGTAAGCCCCACTTAGCTGTATGTGAGGCTTGAATGTATTTGCTAACCGCATAGCCCGCACACATTGCACATATTGTTTATAGAGAGTTTTTAATTTGCCAAGCCGCATATTGATATTCAAATATTTGCAGCCGGCAGTTGAGTAGTATTCGCGAATAGATGCCGATAATTTTACGCATCAACGTTTGCTGCGTTTTTCGATATAACTGAATTAAATGCGCTACACTGCGTATGAGTAATGCACTCCGCTGTGGTAGCACACCAGGCACACACACACGCACAGACACACCGACGCTTTTAAGCATCATTAATTTGCTGTGGGCCATAAATCCGCCCCCGCCGAACCCGCCTCGTGCTTATCCTTTCGCTTAGCCCAGCCAAGTGTAATTATATGTGCACAGCTCGCGCAGCGCTTGCACAAGATTCTCTCATTTGCTGCAGGGGGTGGGGGAGGTGGGACCTCTCCATTGTTTGAGCCCCCGCCGCATATCATGTTGTGGCGTTTCAGCTTGATTTTTAATGGGCTGTGGCCAATGGCGGGTTAACAATTTTTGGCCTGGCCATTATGCGGCCGGCCGCCTCCCAACTATAAACGCTGCCAACTAATCGAACCCGAATCGGAGCCGAATCGCAGCTGCTTTCTGAGCCCGGCTCGAGCCGGTAACCGTAGCCAAAAAACAAGTAAGAACACTGCAGTCGGGTGTCACCAACTGAACAATACTCGTTCACAGTATAATAACAGCTTAAAATAGTCAAGAACAGAAAAAATATAGATTAATAAATAAATATATTATTATTTATATCTATTTATATTTAATATTATTATTCCATTCTCCATCTTTCATACGCACATTGCACAAAACCCATATAATCCTTTCGCTTCGTGAAGGAGTTAAATAATTCCCAGCTGATATCGTTGCTGCTGCTCTCAATGCAAAGCTTCACTCGATTTGCTCGACTTTAATTTCGTTTTGTTGATGCACGTGTTGTAGTTGTTGTTGCTGTGTTATTAATGATGCCATAGAACATGTACAGAAAGAGAGCTATAGAAGGGTGGGGAGGGGAGGGGTTGCAGGTTGCTCTGCTGACGTTAAATGGCTGTCATCATTCATTAGCCGCAGCCGCTGGGCAGTTGTCTACGCAGGACTCGGTTTAAGCCAGTTCGTTTACACATAACTGGCTTATATCCTGCACAACACACGCACACCTCTTTCGCTCCGTGTGTGCGTGTGTGTGTGTTCAGTTGACGTCTTTGATACGTGCTGCAATGCAAGACAAAGCCATGCGGCTTACAGCTATGTGCCCCGTTCTCGACAACGTCTAAGCAGCTCTGCCATAGACCTAAAACAAATTCATTTAGACACTGGAGAACAACTCCCTCTCCGCCCCCTCCCCCTCCCCCTCCCCCTTTGCAGCTTATTCCCACCCAACACCCTTAGTTAGTCTAACTTGTGCGCTCATAGCAATTATTGTTGTCTTAGTATTTTAATTAAAATGTGTGTTTGCTCAGAGACTCAGAGGGGTGTTCGGGCTGCAGCTGCATTGTAGGAGAGGGCTGCCGGGCATCAGCAAATTATGTTGAACACTTTTGACCACAAGTGTCGACCACATCGATTCAAATTGAAAGACGACACAAATTACGGTCGCTTTCGGTATGTGCAAACAAACAGAGGACAAGCAATTGAGCAACATGCTATTTCGTGTGGTTTTCATATCAATGGCGAATGCAGATGCATTTAATTCATTTCGAATTCAACGCCAAATACTTTTTAGCCAGCTTTAAATAAGTGGCCAAATTGTTTGCTTTCCATTCAGGCCAAATTATTTGTTAAAATTGAGAAAAAATATTTAATTGGTCGGATTTTCCGTTTCCTATTTTGTTGCTTTTAATCTATAGTAGAAAACAAATGAGAGTTTGACTAGAAGATGCTCTGTACGCAATTGAATACATTCTACTCTACTGATAAGTAGGTTTAGCTAGAGATAGTACACTTGAATATTTTTAAAATATACCGTCTGCAAGGCGGTTTATATTTATGTATCTCACGAATTCCTTCTTTCTGTTACAGCCATTGGCTCCACTGCAATATACATCTGTCTTTAATCCCCTTGGCTACAGGGTATACAAATGATTGGTTTATTTGAAATCAAAGTCATAACCTGCCTTTATAATTTCCTTTTACCATGTTTGATACAAGCTGAAAATCATTTTACTTTATGTTTGATTTTTGACTCAATTTAGCAAGCACAAATTGAACCAATTTCAAATACTTTTAATAAATCGGAACAGCTCGTTAAAACTAAGCTGCTAATTGCAGCTCCGCAATGATTTTGGGAACAGCTACCCACAAAAAAACATGACAAATACCTTCGAAACTGACAGTTTAATTGATTTTGGACTTGGGCTTGAATTTTCGTCGCTTACGGCTATTAAAATGAGCCTTATGAACTAGCTTCCTATGAAAGTTTGCCGTTCTTTATGCTCAGTTTTCTTTCTTTACCAAAATCTCTTCGGGGCACAGCAATTTTTTAAATTTATTTTTTTTTAACATTTTTAGCTTTTGACTAAGACAAAGTCAAAGCTCGCTTTGTGTGATATTTGAGCTTAGTTCCTGTCACATTTTTATTTTCGTTTCTTATTTTATTTTACTTTTGTTTATTTTTCATATTTCTAAGTTTTTATTTCTTTTTGGGTCATGTCGCACAACGCATTTGTTTCGTAGGCACGTGCTGAGGTCATATGTGTATTCCATATATACAAATATATATTTTTATATGTACACATTTGTACTAACGTTTATATTTATATGTCTTTCTTACATTTTCATTGTGTTTTGCACCTTTTTCCGCATTTCTTGTGGGTAGTTTTTTGACTTTCTTGTTTTGTTGTTGTAGGTCCTGTGTTTGCTTTGCATTAACTTTATGGACCTTAACACATCGCATTATACGCCCTGTTGAGTGTAAGTGTGTTTACGTTAGTGTATGTGTGTGTGTCTGTGTGTATTTGAATAGATCCTTTGGTTTGTTGTTTTATGCCCATTATATACGCTTTCTGTCGCCGTCCCTCTCTCGCTCTCCCTCTCTCTTCCTCTATGCTTTGCGTTTTTTCCCACATTTGATCAAATAATCGTCAATAAAATGCCCTGGTAATAATTTTTTTATATGCCTCTAATGAGCTTTACGTGAGAGTAACACAAATTGTGATTTTTTTTTTTCGCAAAAAGAGCGCCCAAGAATAGAATAGGCCAATATATTGGCCAGCTGGTTCGTGACAGCATTTAACTTAACCGTTTTCTGGGTTTACTTAGTATTAAGATTTTTATACTATTTAAAAAGTAAGAATCTAAAGGTTTTCTTAATTTCTCATTTCTTAATTATAAATTAAATATTATATTATACTAAATTAATAATTATAAAGTTATTAAAAAAAATTGTAATAATAACGTAATCCTTCTTAATAATAATTTCATTTACTTTGTTATAGATTTTCCACCTTATTAATGTTTGCTAATCCCCTTTTCTATCTCTTTTGTATTTCCATTGCTTTTGTGTTCTCGAAACTTATATTTGAACCTGGTCCCACAACCAGCACAATTAAAATGCATGGCCTTAGTAGACTCTCTCAACCTTTTAGCCAAGTTGTGGCTAGAGCTCGAATCAATTTAATACAATTTGTGCACTTGCTGGCCGAGAAAATGTATCCTTTGTGTTGTCCTGTGCCTTGTTGGTGTTGTTGCCTCGTTGTCTCCGTTTCAACGTGAGTTTCATAAGCTGCAATTGAGGCGACTGCCCGTATTGATTATTAAATGAGGTCACAAAAGACTCTAAGCAACAGCCCATATCTTGTTGTTGTTGTTGGCCAAAGTACCTAAACAAGTTAACTAAAAAATTGTGACGCATAATTTGTGTGTTTTAGCTTAATCTGAATCTCAAGCAGCAGCAGCAAGAAAAAAGCGTAAAGTCTTGGAAAATTATGAAAATTCAAAAAAGTGAATGATTTGCAGATTAACTCAGATCCACTTACACACACACACACACATACACACACACCCACTAGCTGTTAAGCAGCAGCCAATTGGCTAAATTGAAGCCAAAGAAAAGTCAAGCTTGTTTATTTGGCATTATATATATGAATATGAGCGTGCATGTATATACGCAGTGGTATCAGAAAATATATATATATATATTAAATAAAGAGTCCCATCAATCAAGTCAAGTGGAAATTTATAGCACTTTTGTTTGTTATTATTCGTTTATGCATGAGTTAATTAGAATATTGGCGTTAACCTTTCCATCGGGTTCGTCCCTTTTGTTGTAATGCCCAAAGATTTATGAGTGCAAAAGCTGTCCCCACCTATCCCCCATTCTCTCTTTCCCTCCTTCTCTCGCTCTCTCACTCTATGTGGGTGTGAGTGCATTGGACATAAGCTGGCTACTGTCTGTGTGCATTGAAACGTGGCTCAAATACTTGGCACACTTATGTGCGTGTGTGCGTGTGTGTGTGTGTGTGCCTTTTAGCATAACAACAAAAGTTGCCTCGTGCCAATAGTTTTGCCTGCTAATTTCTGCTCATTTCCTTTTAGTTATGCGTGCATTCAAAAGATTTCAAATTCAATTACGCATTTTTGTGGCTTGATTTTGAGACAATGAACCTTTATGCTTGACTTGGCTTGAACGTTAAGTGAAATCATTCGAAAATATAAATGTTACCACTCAGGGCTTAACAATAATGGGTTATTGTGTACTAGGAAAGCGTATTTCATGATTTTGAGTTAACAAACCGCTTTATTTGGAGTTTAAAGCTTTTTCAAACATTTGCTTTAAATACAAATATTTGTATAGTTCCACTTATTTTCTTCTTATTTTCCGTTTCTGTATTTTCATTTATGTTTATTTATTTATTATTAAGTTTAATACTCTCAGCACAAGCCGCAATAGATATCAATTCAAAGCTCTGCTTAACATTCCTATCAGCATTAATGTAATTGTGCGCAGTGCAACAGCAACGGTAATTCCAATTAGAAAATATGTGTCAACGGGCCAATAACAGTTGCGGCTCGTCGCGAGCCGAACGCGAAGAGGCGAGAGCTTAACAGCAGCTTAACAGCGCGATGAACGCATGCGTAACAGTTGACGCTCTCACTGCTGCTGTTAACTGCCTGGCTGTTAGCAGCTAACAGCGGGCGGTCTCTGTGCGTGTGTGTGCGTGCATCTGTGTGTCGAATTTACGAGCTGTCGAGACATTTAAATAATGCAGTAAAAAGGTGGCAAATTGTCAAATTGCTTGGCAAATGGCGAATGGCGAATGGCGAAAGACGCGGCTAATTTATGTCAATTAATACATTAAAATTTCATTGTCTTATGCCCCCCCGCCTGGAGCCAAATCCGGGCGGGCAGCGATTTTATTAATTTCTGCCAAAGCGCGCGCAATACGCAAAAATGTTGTCCATAGAAATTAATAGCAAATATTTGCACAACAATTTGTTTGCTTGGGGCCTAGCTGCCGCTCAGACAGCGGGGCGGGGCGGGGGCAATAATCAATTTAAATATGTTTTCCAAACAGCCCGCAAATCAAGCACAAGCCTATAAAAAATTTAAAACAAAGTCGAGAGACGCCAATTCGAAGCCAGCTGCAGCCATTGAGCCAAAAGCAGCAGCAGCAACAAATTTTCTGCGCTGGCAGCGGTTTCCGGTCTGGGTGTGTCTGTATGCGTGTGTGTGAGTGTGTGTGCCCCAAATGCTATCAAAAATCCCCGCTAATAATTTGTCAATATTACGTGAGCTGAAAATTGAATAAAAAGCGTTTTTGCATTGAGCAAAAAAAAAGAAGCGGAAAAGACGCCGAAGAAGAGGCAAAAAAAAGCATTGCAAAAGGCGGAGCCGGACAAGAATTTCCGTAGAAATCAAATAAATTGTTACAAATGAGTGCAACTTTTGACTGTGAAACTGCCGATCCCCTCTTGCAGCCAGTCAAATTTTATTTATGTGCTTCTCTTTCGATTTTTCATTTGCTAAGCTGATTTGCAGCATTTTTCCTCTGCTCTTTTCTTTTCTCCTTTTGCCAAACTCCGCTGCCCATTGCCGGAAAATTTATGAATAATTCAGCATACGATGTCGGTCTTGGCCGCATTTCCCAGCACTGTTTTCGGCCAGCTGTAATAAATGCAAATGAATTGATGAAAAGTCGCGTATTGCGCTCGTTGTTTACATTTTTACTGATTTGATATGCGCATCAATGTCAAGTCCGAGCGGGCTGGAGGGGGGATATTGGCGGGCAGGGTAACACAGACAAAATGTTGCATATGCGTTATCATATATATGTTTATATATACACACACATTTCGCCATCAAACGGACTGCAAATAACGCGACTGAAATCGAAGCAAATATTTTATTTTCGGTATTTTGCATTTTCAATTTCAAAAACTAAATTTCATCAAAAGCTGCAGGCAAATCGGGACATGGATTATATTTGAATATGATTCATTTATTATTCAGCATTCGTTTGGAATGCAGCATCTTTTATTATAAACAAACTGAAGTGGAAATTGCCTTAAAGTGTAGTTAAATTTAACATAAGAAAATATATTTTAACCAAGAAATTCAGCTTTGCTTACAACAAATTTTTTGTTATTTGTTTGGCAAGGCAACGACGTACTCAAACAATTTATATATTTCAGAGATTCTTTAGATAGTTATTATTTTGAATATTCAAATTCAAATTTAAGTGCAAATTGGCTTACAGAGTATGAAGTTAAATAACAGAAACTGCATTTTAAGCAAGAAATTCAAATAACAAGCCAAAGTAATATAAGTAAAGTAATTGCTATAATTCAAGCCTTCTTCAGCTAGGTATTTTTGTTATATTTTTCACTTCAGGCTAAAGCAGGTTTTAAATTATTTTTTACCACTGACGTTCCACATGTCGTATACTTTATCTTCACCAAGTGCACAAATCGGACGCACTCTGCGAGCCCGTTTAATTTCAAATGCGACTTAATGGGGGCTCTCTCTCTCTCCGACTCGCACTCCCAGTCCCACTCTCTCTCACTCTGTCTGAACCCGTTGAATTCCCCTCTCTAGGCATCATTTTATCCTATAAGCGACCACATTACACGCTGCATTGAGGAAAAGCTAAATGACCGCAAGAAGCACACCTACCAAAGCCACAAACAGCTACCCAATAAGCAGCTCCAACCCACCCACCCTCAACACGATGGTCGCAACCACTCGGAGGAGCCCCCGCCCGTGACATGCATGCCTGGCAACTCTGGCATACTCTGCCGTAAAGCAGCAAAGCAAAGTTTACTTTCGCTTTAAGTAGTCAGTCATGAGGCGAGCTGGGCGCAGTGGGCGTGGCACGTCAGCAGCAGCATTCTGTGGCATCTTTACAAAGGCATCCCAACCCACAGACACACACACACACACACACACACAGCTCGCACACTCGCGCACACACGCACGGGCATCCAAGTGCAAGTGCACACTTTTCCCCCTGGCCTCCTATTGCCGGAAATAGCTTGCTCGGCACTCGAACTGTTTGCATTATGATGCACTGCCTTGTACTTCACCCGCCCCCCCAACCCCCTCCCGCTGCTGTTTCTGCTTCGGCTGACGCTGGGTTTGTGTTTTCCTTGGTGCAACAGCCACAGCGAGTAGCTCGATCAGCAGCTGCCCATTGGCAAATAGCAGCTAGTGTACCCAACCCCAACACCCCCCTCCCCACCCTCCTCCCCTCCGCCTGTCCCTGCGCCGCAACTGTCAATACTTGCAATGAGCCAAATGGAATTTGTCTTGCCTGCCACTGACGACATGGACTGACGTGCAGCAATTTGTTGCACGCTGCCTCAACTCGAGCTTTAGCTGCTTCCCCCCCTCAAAAACCTCAGGCCTTTGAGCGGTAATAGCTTCAAATGACTTTTGCCATCTACTTAAAGCCACCTTCTGAAAACCTCAGCCAAGTCTCTCTCACTTTGTTTGGTTTTCTTTTCTGCTGTCAACAGCTGCGTTTTAAATTTCAGCCGTAAATAGTATGCATAATTATTATTTAATTTCATAGTTTGTGTTCTTTTTTTTTAGTTTTAATTTTTAACACGCTCTTGTGGTTGCCATTTTTGTGGGCTTCAATGCGGCGTATTTGTGGTTATGCTTTTTTCAGTTTTAGGCAGCCTTTGAATTATATTATGCTAATTCCTTGGAACATATATGCATGTGCATATGCTTACATAAGTATATACTCTTGTTGGTGTGTGTTTTGCGGTTTTAATCTGAATTCAGTTAATTGAGTTATTAAAGTTTAAAGGTCTGAGATTTGGTTTTGATTCAAATTAAGTCAGTTGACGACAGCTGCCGAACTGACATCAAAAATAAAATTATTTGTAATATATAAAGCTAACTGAGCTTAAAGTAATAAGAATAGTTGTTCAATATGAACATGCTTTTTATGCTCTTACTGTGGCTATTATAACTTTATAAACTATATATATGTCGATAAAACCCTGTTTCCCGTTGCTAATCGGTCGAAAATTTAATTTATGTATTAAGAACATTTTTCTTTTCAAGATATTCTAACCAAACTTGACAATTGAGAGTCTAACTATGCGCCTGACATATCAGGGAATCTAAGGCATATAGCTGCCATAGGAACAATAGGTAGAAAGTTAAGTTTCTGTAGGAATAACTTTTTTGATTTTCAAGATATCTTCAAGATAATTCAAGAAAAAATGTCTCAATAACAAGCGGTTAAAAAATAAATGTTTGTATTAAGAACTCTGGTATTTCCCGGTATACCAAACGAATTCAGACAATACTTCTACCATTAAGATTAAAAATCAGCAGCATCAAACTACTATAAAATAAAGCCCCATTTAGCAGATATCTAGCATAAATAGGTTATTTGGGCACAAACACAGCTGACTATAGATAAATAGTGCACATTCTGCATATGTCTGTGCTCTCTTGTACTTTTAGCACTTTATCACACATTTCCCATTTCCCAGATTCGTATGTATTCGTCTCGAGTAGCACATAAATGCCCCCCACATATTCATAACCAAATGAAAGGAAAATTCCGGCAACTGTCGCTTCCCCGCTTCGGTCACAAGCTCGTAGCACGCTGACACAGTGGGCAACTGAAACCAAATTGACCGCATTTGCCGAATGCTGTCCAAAAAAGGGAAGGGGATGAGATCCACCTGAGTTGCATAACGGACTGTGACAGACAAGCGAAAAGAACAACAACCGAAAAGAGCCGACAACTGGCACAGCCAAAGCAAATCGTTTGGCTGAGATTAGATTTCGTGACTTGCACTTTTCGCCCCCTCGCTGCTATTGGGCGGCGCCCTGCCATTCGCTTGGTCTTGTTTATGGCTTCCTAAATACGAGACAAGTGCGCGCTAACAAGAGAAATCATACGCCCCGTGTGACATGGCCATTGTCATTTGTTTATGCTTAACTGTGTGTGTCGCCTGAACAATCTCTCTCTCTCTCTCTCTCTCCGCCTCTCTCTTGCTATCTTGCTCTGTCGCACTATCTGTCTGCCTCTTTATGTTACAATTTTGCCTTTGGTTTTGTTTGGCTGGCAAAAAGTTTTGTATTGCAAAACACAATCAGACCCAGATGCACTTTGGGGCCAGGCCGACACAAACAGAGCACAAAGTTTAAGACTCTTTGTGTCACTTTGCCAGGCAATGCGACAACAACAATAACAACAGTTACAGCAGCAAAACAAAAAATAAATAAAAATACACATAATATATATATATGTGAAAACAAGCTATCAAGTAGCCTACAAGGACAACAAGGACCACAAGATACTCCATAGCTTGTTTTGGGCAGCCCAAAAAGGTAAACAACAACTCAAGCGGTCGAGCCTAGTCAAGGGCGGACAAATTAAGAAAAATATTATTTTAAGATTTTGAACTTAAATTAATAAAAAACATATGGACAAAAAGTATTGGAATCTAAAATTGAAAATAAAAATGAGAAAATGAGTTTCCAAAAGCTTTAAAATTTATATTCTTTGATTTTTAAAAAGTTGGTATCAGTGAGCAACAAAAATATTTTAACAAAGCTAAAAGTTCGAAAGTTTTTGTTAGTTAAATTTCAATTTTGTTTTCGTTACAACTTTCCTATAATTAAAACAAGCAAAAGTTGTATTATAAAACATTTTTGAAGCTAAGCTGAATAATATATTTAAGGCAAAACTGAGTTAGGAATTATTAAAATCTAAAACTCAAGATAATTAAAATTAATTGATAGATAAATAAATATATATAAATAAATTTTTCAAACTATTTTCAAATGAATTTCGAACAAAATGCGACTGTATGCAAGCTGAACCTATTTATTTTAATTATATATTCACTTATTTAAAACTGTAAGACTAAATTTTTCAAACAAAAAACAAAAACAATTTCTTTTAGCTCGTAATCTGAGGGTGAATTTAAATTGTCTTGTCATGTTTAAACTGTATATAAATTATTTTCCAATCGAAAAAGTTTGTGTTTTATGCTTTTTGGCATTTAAATAACCATTAAAAATAATTGCATAAAAATTAAAATACACTTTGCAGCGTAATTCGATTAACTGAGGTGTTAAACAGACTGTAAACTGCAGGGTATTAAAAGCGCCGCCAGCTAACGTTTGCAACGCAAACTAGGTAGCTGGTCGCCAAGGTGCGGGGCAAAGGGCGGTGGGAAGGGGCGTGGCCGGAAATGCATACGACGGCCGTGGGGCAAAAGTCGCCGTTGCAGCATAATAATGTCAGACAGGCGACGTCTTTTTCATGCTGTAAATTACAAAAATGCAGCCAGCGGGGCACAAACACAAACACACACACACACACACACGCACACACACACATACCGAGAGTAAACTGCATAAACACATGTGTGCCTTTTTGCAGGTTTCAAGACCAAACGGAAGCGAGCGCAGCTCTGACAAGCGGCATGCCACACACAGCGAGCGAGGGAGAGGGAGAGGGAGAGAGGGCAGGAGAGAGATGGCGAAACAGGCTTGAAAAAGCAAAGTTTATGTACATTTAATGCGCGGCAGCAGCTACAGCGCCAACAACAAGGAAACAGCACAATAAATCCAGGATACATTAAATAACACACAGCAATACACACGCACACACACACACACACACACACACACACTCGCACAGTTGCACAGTGGTACAAATGGAGGCGGCGAGCGGTCAACTTCCCTTTTCGTGTCTATGCGCTTGTTTTGGCCACGCCAACTTTTTTTTGCTTGTTTGTTTGTGTGGCCCGTTGTGTCGTTTATGGAAAGTTGGCCAACACACACACACACACACACACATATGTGTGTGGGACATTTCCTGCTTGTGTCTGGCTGAGTGTGCGTGTCTGTGTGTGTCTGTGGCAGCGGAAGCTCAACATGGCGATGTTGGTGTTTGTGTCGCGTCAACGGCGCTTCAGCCTGCTCATAATAATTTCTTATTTAGTGAGCGTCCAGGGCAGCAGCCAGGTGATGTGACAGACACACACACACACACACACTCACTTATATGTATATAGAGCCACTGTACCTTCCAACATGTTTTTCGCTTATTTTCGCTTGATTTTCCTTTTCCACGTTTTTTTTGGAAACTACACGAACTTGCCTAGGTAGCGTTGCCACCCCTTGGCCCGCCCTCCGCACTCCACTATTTGCCTCATTTTCGTGTGTCAGATTTATCTACTTTGTGCTCTGCTGTTTTACTTTTATTTCATTTTATTTTATGTTTTTTGTCGCCATGCACAAGATGGTATTTAAATTCAAATTAAGCAAATGTCATGTTAAATTCAGTTGACAGGCGTCACCACCGACGCCACCGCGACCCCAGCCACCAGCTGCACCCCCACCACCACCACCACCTGTGAGGGGTCAGCGTGGTGCGGGTGCCCAGGTGTAGATGTCACTTTTTGCTGATTAGCGTAAATTATTTAATGCGTCGCCGCTGTTCATAGAAGCTGCCGCATGCCGTTTGTGAAAATTCAATTCAAGCTCTTGGTTTTATTTTGTAAGGTACTAAAAAATCTTTGATGAGTGTATTTATTGTCTATTAAAATTTGAAAGCTTGAAGTAAGTTTAAGCAACTACAAATATATTTATATATATATAATTCTTTTTCCATATATATTTTTTTTTGATCATAAAGTTGTATTTTTCGCTATTTATATTCAAATGAACTCGAAGAAACGTGTTTGAATGAACCCAAGTCGATTAAAACTTTCCAAGTAGGGAATTAGAAAGCTGGCCAAAAATTTTGTTATATTCAGCAAACTATTTAATCAGTTGAGTCATAATTAAAGGCCCAAGTGTGTCGCGGATATATTATGTGCATATATATATATATATATATATATATATATGTCACCTACATGCAAGTACACATGAGTATTATGTAGCTGTGGGACGTCGGGTACTTAGCACGAATTTGGCTTTTAATGCGCTTGTGCACATAAAATTTAATTCAAATCAGCTCATTAAACGCCCGACACTTGACACACTCATTCGTGCGTCGACAGAGACATAAATGGGCGGCAATGGGTGTGTGGGCGGGGCGGGTGCTCAAGGGGGTGCTAGAAGGAAGCGAGTTGCGGCAGCATTTTGTTTTGGCAAGCAGCGTAAAGCAGAGTTTATGGTGGACATTAAAGCGCGGAAGTAACTGGCGCAAAAAAGAAAGAAAAAATAAATAAAACGAAACTAAACTAAAAGTGCAGGAGAAAGGCACGACAAAGACGAACATGAAGAAGAAGAAGAAGAAGTGGAAGAGCAGCAACAACAAGAAACAGCAGAAATTCAGAAACATTAAATATGATATATTTGCAAGACGGCAGCCAGGACACAAGATAAGTTTTATGGCTGGGGTGACCAAAATAAATGGGTACACACTCATAGGTTCATAGGTTGCAAGCATTCATGTTATTCACGTTATTCACGCTATTCATGCTTCAGCTGCTTGCACGCTTTTTGTTTACAAAATTAAAATTAACTTGACACGCAAAATAAATAAACTTGTCTTATTGGAATTCTGACCCAAGGAAATGTTAGACGCAGTTTTATAAAAAAATTTTTCCAATTTTATAAGGCTATAGGAAGCTATAAGATGCTTTAAAAATACTTCCAGAATTAATAGTCTTGTTTATGTATGTATTTCAGATTTATGTTCATTAGACACAGTTCTGATTTAAATTTATGCATAAATAAATCAGACATATATCTGTTTAATTAGATCTAGCATTTTTTTTATAAAAGGGAATAGTTTACACAAAGGTTATTCAACCGAAAAATAAATGACAAACATATAATAATTTACTCTGAAAGCAGAGTTCGGTAATAATATATCGAGCTCGTTGTGAGAACAACGAGTTTCCGGGTTCAAGTCACAGGCTAGTATTATAAAAGTTATGAAAATAATAAAAGTTATTATACTAATCACAATTTAATCTCCGTCGCCCACCCAAGGACAGTTTTATCCAATAAATAAAAATGTAAATATTTTCAGCTTTCGTGTCTTGCCACATGATTTGCAATCTCTCAAAATTGCGGAATATTTTATGAAAATAAAATGAATACCTATAAAAAGAAAGACAGATATCGCTGACTGGACAAATTGCAAAAATACCAACTACAGCACCTACAAAAGCCCTTTCCATTAGCAATTGCCGTAAACGGAGAAAAGAGAAGAATGGAAAAGTGGACGAGGAAATCTGTGCAGCTGCCAAGAGCTGTTCACATCGTTCGCGTAACTTTATCAAAATCAACTTGAGATGCATTTTTGTGACGCCAACAAGTGTTGCACTTGATCTTTTTCTTGACACTGGCCAATGCCGACGGGATTGAGTGTGTCCACACACCCAAACACCCACGCACACACACACACACACACACATGGGAAAACCATACAATTGCTATCCCCTCCCTTGCCCCTTGGCTGCTCCGATGGAAATTTTGCCAGGCAGGCGACTTGCAACTGCTGCAGATTGCAGCGAGGTAAAGATTGAAGATTGGGTCGAATGGAATTTAATTTTGTGCGAAACTTTGTGCAAATTCGTTGGACAAGCTGTACAAAAAGCATCCCCCGTATCCTGTGTTGCGTGAACATTGTGACCGATACGAAGGCTGGGCCAAGAACAACAGCCAACATCCATCCGGGACTTTGTCATCGCATCAGCTGTTTGGCTAAGGACGTCGGCGAGGACGAGCCAACAGGCAGCTCTGCACACGCCAAGGACGTAGATGGATAAAACCTAATTTGTTGCAAATAAAATAAAAAATAGGAATTGCAAATTTTAAACTTAAAACTAGTGAAAATTATGTACCCTATCAAAATATACAAAAAGTATACAAAATAAAAATATATGACCAAGTTGCGAATTAAATAAAAAAAACTGATATAGAATACAGAATTGGACCGACAAACTTGGCTAACCAGAGTGTTATCAGTAGACAACTTCTTCAGGTAGTAAAATACTTACCGGCAAAATCATAATACCCTCTGTTAGAGCATTGTGGCAATACAAGCCAATAGGATGGGCAGTTGGCCAAGACAAAGTGGCAAGACAAAGACCCGTCGATGCCAACCAATTGAACAAAATCATTGCAAATTGTCTCTCATGGAAGGTCTCTGAAAAGTTTTTCAGTCAGCTGCACTTAGAGCCAGAGAGTCGAAATCAACGAGTTGTATCTGATGGATTGTTGTCTGGCTGCCAGCTGCGAGTGCCGTTATTTATTGTGATTTGCCACGTATCTGGCAACGCTGTCTGATTGCTGCGAATGCGAAATTAAAAGAAATCAAATGGCATTTAAGCTGCCTTCACTCGCATTTGCATACGATTCAGACACCTTGGGGCGGAGTTCAAATATATACTATATGTATACACATATATTGGTATTTTCGTAATTTGAATGTTGTTTTGTTCAAATGTGCTCACATATTCGTTTATGCAAAGTCTACTTACTGGAAAAACAATCAGCTTTCTGCCCTCCCCCCAACCCTCCCTCCAATAAGCCAAAACATTTGATGCGCTTCGGTTGGGCTTCTCAGCACCACAAATACGCACACACACACGCACACACACACACACACACACCCGCCCCCTTCCACACACTTGAGCGTATGCATGGGTATTTTCCATTTCGCACAGGTAATCGATTTTCATGCTTTTGGCAAAATGCACAAAAGAACCAAAAAACACAAAAAAAAACGTGAAAAAGTGAAAAAGAAAAGCAACAAGGAGTAAACCAACTTTGTTGTTCGTCGGTTTTCTTTTTACCTCTCTGTTGAATTTGGTTTGGCTGTCCCTCTTCTCATTCTTATGCTTTGTGCATTTTGTTTTATTTCGCCTGCGTATACTTAATATTTATGTTGAAAACTTTAAGCAGTTAAGAGCTCGTCGAGCTTAAAATATTCCAACGGTGTGCGCTGAAGTTCGGCAACTTGTTGATTTACTTTTACCTCAATTTGTGGGCCGCAAAGCCCGTGCCACAAAGAAGACAAAAAAAAATAAATAAATAGAATGGGATGGAAAAAACCTGGCATAATCACCATATCAGATGATATGGAATGGCCGATTCAGTTTTTGATCTTCTCTTAACTAAAAAGCACCAAAAATTGCGTATCACCAGTAAATTGCTTACGACAAAGTTTACTTTAGTTATGTGAAAATGAACTAAATATAATCTATATTTATATGTAGGAAATAAAAACTTAAACAAAAAAAAACTTTGTGGACAGCTCTAACTCAACAATTGCATACTTTAAAATGTTGAGACACTTTTTATTTATATTACTGGTGGTTTTTAATACTTGACATAAAGTTAAAGTTGAATATATAAAAAAAAAAGATCTCTTTGAAAATAAGTTTGATATCTTATGTCCCACAGCTGCATATTCTTTTCAATTACTTAAAAAAGTGGGTGATGTATTTATGTATTATTGGTTAAAGAGGTTTATCAACACTTTCTTTAAAAAAAAAAAAAAATTAGTTTTTATGCCAAGTCTCATATAATGTATACAAAAATATATGAAACTCTCTGCCTCCTGTGAGGATTGAACTCACGACCCCTGGTTTACAAGACCAGTGCTCTGCCACTGAGCTAAAGAGGCTTCTTGCAACTCGTGCCCAAATAGCGCAACAAATGTGCTCAGACCAGCAGCTGTCTGAGGCAGAAACGATCGTTGAGCTCTGATAACAGTCACCAAATATCAACACTTGTTTACACAGTTGTTTCAAGATAGCAGTCAACATTTTAGGAAACATGTGTTTGCATTTCATGAAATTGAATTAGGTAAGACAAAGAACTTGTTTCAATTGAATGATAATATTTGTTGATCAAAGTCGTTGTACATACATTTTCAATGTCTACATACATACCACGCTTCTGAAATTTTGCTAACTTTAAACTTGGTTCAGAAAAACCAAGTGGTGTAAAAAAGACATACTAGATTTTTATTTTCCCTTTTCTGCTTAAAGACAAACCACACGGAACGAGAAGTGACAAGCAAATTTTTACCGTCCATTTACAAATCTGTAACAATAGTGATAATTTTTCTTAACCACCAGCCAAAAAAAAAAAAAAAAAAATGTGTAAAAAAACATTGCAAACTTTTTCCAACATTTTGACAAAGTTTTTGGGACGTTCAAATTTGATGTTCAACGCGCAGCGCAAAGTTTTGAGAAATGTTGAAAAATATTAGGAAAAAAAACGTAGAAGAAATGTGAATATAATTCGACGGGCGCATGCCAGAGCGGCCTAGGGGGCGGGGCTGTTCAGCTGCTTAAATCATTCATACTCAGACACACCCTTCATTGAGGCTAGGTTTTTGGGTCTTGGGGCAGGCTGCGAAATCATTGCACTGACACTCGGCACAATGGCTGCAAAAAGTTTGCAACCGCCCGCCCATTGCACGACGGCCCAAGAATTATCGCCCGCCTGGCCGGAAATCATTCCTGCTTTCCGGCTGCGACTCGCACAGATTTCCCAGCTAACAGCCAACAGCTCCCGGCTCGCAGCTTCTTATAGCCACAAAACATTTTTCATAGCTGCCGCTGGGACCTCCAGCTGGCAATTGAGTAACTTCTGTTCTACACATTTCTAATTCGTTTCGGTCCCCTCAAGCCCCCCCCTAGAGGGACCGAATGCAGCCGGCGCATTTGGCAGGTTCGTTGCCAGTGGCATTGGCATCCATCCGGCAGCCTCTGTCTGCATCTGCCCATTGACTGGCTTACTGGGGCTCAAGTTGGGGCTGGGTTTGGTTTTCGGGGCTGGCGCTGGGTCAGAGTGTTAGCCAGCTGCTCTGAATGTTCGCAAATCTCAAATTAAATTCATTGAATACTTGTCAAAATATTCCATTCGCAGTTCGCTCGATGCTCGTAATTGGATTTTTGTTCGTGCCACATGTGCACTTTGCACTTTTGAATAATTTTACACGCAATTTTAGAGATATTTTTGGTGCGATGCTCAGTTGCAGGCGGTGTCAGCGGCATTGCCGGGGTGGGGAGGGGAGGGGAGGGGAGGGGCTGCAGTTGCGCCTCTTTCAATTGTTTTCCGTTTGAAAGCCAGTTAAGTCATCGAGTGGCAACATTGCAATTCAGCCCAAATTGGGCTTAAACTGTTCTAAAATACATGCCAAAGGTGTGCAAAGTGATCAATTTGATTTGATTTGATTTGTGAAACAGCTAAAAACAAAAACAAAGAACCGTTATATTCAGGATGCTGACGAGAAAAATTTAACTATTGTTACACCTTGAAAAAAAAAGCTTGTAATTAAAACTGATTGACAAGTTTGCATTGAAACAGCGGACAATGAGACTTGGCTGTTGTTACTGATCAAGTATATATATATATCCGAAGGTTAAAATCAAAATACACTCAAGAAGATATTTTACGATTTCACGGTTTTAATAGCTACTTAAAGTATGTGTTATATTGGTATTTCAGCAAACTTGGCTAAACGATTTCTTGCTCTTTCATATACCCGAAACCACTTGACAATTTACTAAGCATTAATGCCACACCCCCTCCCTGCTCTACCTGCGCCTTCAGCACACATTGGCCGCTGGCCTCTTAGAGAAGAAAGTTGCTAGAGACAAATGATATTTAAATGAGCTGCATTTGAAAAGTTGCGAGCGCTTTGGCAAATTGACATGGCCAATGTCTTGGACCCAAAAAAATAAATAAAATGGAATAGAATCCAAAAGCTGACAGCAGTCGCCAAATTAAATATGCCAAAAGGCAAAGCAAATGCGACAGAGAGATTCAAAAAGTTTACATTCAACCAGTTCTAAACTCTTTCCCAAATTTCGCAGCTTGCCAAGGGCCCTGCAAGGGGAGGGTGTTAAAGAGATTGTAGAGGGATATGCTTGAATTTGACATTTTACGGATTTGTTGCCTAAACGGTTAAATGGCCGCTGGCTGCGACTGGCGCTTAATATTTCTGAAGAGGGTTTGGGTTGCGTTTTTCTGAATTGAAATTAAATTCAATTTACAGTTGTGGCCAAAAGTTGTTGTGTGTGCGCGAGTGTGTGTAGCATTTTTATTTACAACTAGTTTCATGTGTGTAAAATGCAAAAGAGTTTAATTTGCAATTTGTCGCCCTCATTCAACGCTTAACTTTTCATCTCGCACTCGGGCGCCGCTTGCGGTTCCATATGCAAATGCCTTCGGTTGAGTGCCGCCAGTGCCCACAGCGGCAACTCCCGCCTCCCTACTCCCTACTCGCCGCTCCCCGTTACCCACTTGCGGACCTGCATGTGCGTTAAAATGCACAGAAAGTTTTGCATTGAGGCGCCACTTGAGCTGGTTCGGAGTTGCAGCCGCTTGCCGCAGTGCCAAGTGCGCAGTTTGTTAAACGCCTTTCAACGGCGTGGTTGGCCGAGCGCAGACCTTGAAATGCAGGCCAAAAGCTGCTAGCCATGGCCCAGGGTCTCTGGGTGCAGCCACTCAGGCAGCTAACCAAGCGCGCAACTTTTCTGTGGGGCCACCATCAACAAAAGTCATTTTGTAGTTACTCCGGACATGTTGATTTAGCAAACAAACTGTTTTAATTGAATAACACTTTAGTGTTTCACTGCTACTTTTTAAACTTTTGCTGGGCTTTTTGTTACTTTACAGCACTATAAGTATTTTTATGACAACACTGCGTATGCTTAATATGCATATGACGGGCTCTTTAAAATATATTCATCTTCCAACTTAATATTGTTATAATTTTATAAAAATGTTATTACATAATACACAGCATCTAAAATATTTTAAGTGCTTAATAATGTACAAGAAGCTACTTTGGCACACTTATAAGAATTAAGTTGCTTATTAGCTAAAGCGACCACATGGCGTATGCGTAATATGCATGCTTAATATGCATACTTTGACACACTTATAAAAAGTAACTTGCTTATTAGTATTTGTTAAATTCTAAAAGAAACGGATTAGATATATTTCACATAATGTTCGTTTACTTCTCGCCTGCCCAAACCTGCGTATACTTAATAAATAAAAATACCTTTCTAAATTTAATTTAAACCGAGCCGTAAATTAAGTTGATAAATTCTGCGATTTAATCAGCTGTAAATATCAAATAGAAATCTCTAAAAACAAATTTAGCTTATATAATATTAATGTATTTTATATATGAATGCATTGCATGCGAACTAATTATAAAATATAAATAAAATATTTGATATATGTAAATAAATGGATATACAACTAATTTTAATTAAACACCTGCTTTAGGGCATTAAAATTTAATTAGATAAATATTTAAACACTTTGCTCAATCAACACGTGACAACACATTCACGAAAAGTATCTGACAGATACCCATGTATCTTTAAGCATTTATTTTAAATATTTAACTGTACATCGAATGCCAATAGAATTTTGACAAAAATAACTGAGCAATTAAACAATTTAAATTAAATTGAGCAACAAACTGTTTGCTCAATTAAATGTTTGTGTTTATGTTTTTTGGTTATTATTGTTGTAACTAACCAAGATGCATTCGGTTTAGTTGGTGGCCAGCAAAGGATTTGCATTCGAATTGAGTCCCAAGGGCTGACCTGGCCAGGTCTGCCGATCAATTAGGCTCGTAATTTGAATGCAATTGCAGCTTGTGCAAGGTAAAATTGTGCAATTTAATTAAAATTTGAACACACAACATTTTTTGCGGGCTGCGTCTAATGAAATTACCCCGAAATTTGCATTGATTGATGCCATTTTGTGATTTATTGTGGCCGGGGCTAAACTCGAGCTAAACAACAGGCAAATGTCCTGGCTTCAATTACGCCCTATGTTCATGTGTGTGTGAGTGTGTGTAGGTGTGTATGTGACAATGTCAAATGTCATTCCAGACACACACACACACTCGCTCTGACAATGAACATTTATTTTCCTTGGTTTCATTTCGCATTTCTTTGTATGCAGAACCGCAATGATTGATGCGGACATGTTATCATCAAATAACTGTGACTCTTGTCAGATCTCGAGAGGTTGGCGGGGGCCATTGAGTGGGGAGTGAGGGGGAGCTGGAGCAATACACATGTGCATAAGCTGACATATGTTGTGTATTTTGTGCTTGGTCAAAAACTCAATTTAAATTGTATTTATTTCCATTGTTCTGCGCCAGTCAAGCGCAGTTGCCATTTGTTGTTGTTGTTGCTGTTGTTGTTGTTGTTGTTGCTGCTGCTGTTGTTGTTGTCGTTTTGGATGCTGTCAGGAGCTCATTTATCTGGATTCACAGCTCAAGGGTAACTATCAGTCAAAGAATAACAACAACAGCAAATAAATGAATACATTGTACGCAAATATTGCAAAAAGTATTCAAATCGTTTCGCTTCTCTTTCGATATTTAGAGAAAAGGATTACAAAAGCGGATCCAATATAAAATTAACACAAATTTTCAAATACTCATGTATGGATTAAATATCCTAACAAATTTGAGATTGAAATTGAGAAGTCGTTATTTTTTCTTATATTCGAAAATTTGCAATAAATTGAAGCTATCTTAAGCACATATTTAAATATAATATTTTAAATGGCAAATTTTCAAAATATTTAAATATAATATTTTAAATGGCATATTTTAAATATAATATAAAATTTAATATTTAAAAATACCCTATTACCCGCTTGCAACAGTTATTTTATTTCTAAATTAAACACACAAAAAACAGCTTAAATACACATTCTTGTAAGCGTATCCCAACTCATTGTCAAATTTAATTGCCCAGGGACTTCATGAATGGCCTATCATCGCTGGTGTCCTCGTCGTCGTTGCCGTCAGAGTCGAAGGCATTCTCGGGTATGTCGTAGAGGCGTATCATCGGCTTGTTGGGATCCTTCATGATCAGATACTTGCCATCCGGCTGCTTCAGCACGATGTCCACCAGGCAGCGCAGCACGCCCCAAGCGTTGTCCATGTTCAAGTTGATTTGCGTGGCAAACTCCTGCGGCTTGAACTGCTGCATGCCCAGGATCACATGACGAAGATGATCCTTGCCTGAAACACGTACGAGACTGTTTAACACTCTGTTAAAGGTGTAAAAGCTAAGAAATAAAAATTAAATAAAAATGAAAGAAGACACCAAAATTTCTAAAAATTAAGCGCGTTTTCAATAACTTAATTTTCGGGAGCTATTATCATTAAAATATAAGAAGAAAAATTGTATACAAATACTAATTTTATACTTTATAATATAGTTAACCGATATTGATAATATTTTGCAGATATGTTAAGAGCATGTCAAAAATGGTCAGCATATCTTGAAAAAAAACTAATTTTTCGACAGTCAAAAAACCATTTGCCTTTCCTTCACCTATCGATCTTCAAAGTTTACCCACATTTAGCAGACTGACAAACAGACGGACATTACTAAAGGGCAATATACCCTACAGACACCATGCGAACAGAGTACAAAATTGTTAGCTGTTGCTTACGGTTCACACGCGAGACGTAGCCCAGCTTGAGCTGGTCGGAGCCGGCGAGCACCGCCTCCACGGTCCACTTGGCCAGCTTGCAGGCGTTGTTGCGCAGCTCCGAGGCGAGCACGGCGCCGCGCTGGCTGTCGAGTTTCTGGCGCCACTCGACGCTGTTGGCGGCCTTCGAGTCCCACTCGTTGAGCGCCTTGATGGACAGATACTGCAGCTCGCCGGCGGGCGACTTGATGACGCCGTTGTGCTTGCAGCGGGCGATCAGGACGACGTCGTCGCCCAGCTGCCACTGCTTGTAGCGGTAGGCGACCGAGGCGAGCTCGACGCCGGGCTCCTCGAAGGGATTGGGCTCGTCGAACTTGTGCTTGGGCTCCAGCTCGCCGATCTTGAGCACCTGCTGGCTGAAGTTGTGGTTGATGAGCGTGGCCTCCAGCGACAGGCTCTGCGGCGAATTGATGGAGCCCTCCTCGTCCTGCGGCGGCTCCAGCGCCGTCTCGTTCACCGTCAGCAGATCGAACTGGGCATTGTCGCGCTTGTCCAGGAAGACCTTCGTGCCCAGCTTCTCGATGACAATGTCCCAGGAGTAGTTGGAGCGCGTGCAGCACATCAGCGTGGCCAGGATGTCGTCCGTGGCGAACACATTGCCCATGCTCTTCGACAGGCGCCGTATGATCGGGTCGTCGATGGTGCCCGGCACGTTGATGATGCGGTCGATCTTCTGCAGCGGCCGCTCGTTCTTCACGTTGATGCGGTCGCACTGCTTGTCGTAGAACTCGAGCGTGCCGCAGGTGACCACGTCCAGGCCGTCGCGGATGTTCGGCAGCGACAGCTTGAGCAGGCGCGGAAAGTCAATCTCCTCGATGGACACCCAGTCGGCGCGCACCACCACCGAGCTCTCGCGCAGGCGCACCGGCGCATTGCGCATGAACCGCCGGCCCGTGTGCCCGCGCCGATTGTCCCGCCCCTTGCCGTACTTGTTGCTGGCGCCGGCACCGCCGGCACCACCCGGACCGCCCGGGCCGCCGCCCGACTGGCCATTGCCGCGCACGCTGCGGCCGTGGACACGCAAATTGTTGCGCTGATTGGGACGAAAGCGATTGCGCTGATAGGGCTTGAGGGCGCGCGGATTGCCGCCGTCGACCAGGTGGAAGGTGGCGTCGTCGTCCTCGTGGAAGTACGCGTACTGGCTGTTGTTGCTGCCAAAGGTCGACGCGTACTTGCTGGTGTACTTCTTGTCCTGCACGGGCAGCATCCAGTCGCTGATCTTGCCCAGGCGGTCGCTCTTGCAGAACGGCTGGTAGGGCACCTCCATGTCGGGCACCTCGCAGGGGCCCCAGCCGAACTGATTGTACTCGATGTAGGGCTTGATGAAGGGCGCGTATTGCGACATGGCTAAGCGAGAATAAGAAACAGATTCAGATTGAGATTATCCTTATTCGATTTCGATTTCGATTTCGAGTTTGATTTTTAGTTTATACAATTCTTGATTTTTGAGCACTACTAAGGATATGTGTTCGGAATCGGAAAGGAGAGAAATGAATGTTTTTGCTTTTGATTTGAGCAGAGCAGCTGTGTGTCAGGGAAAGCAAAGCTGATGGAGCTGTATATGAGAAATACTTCAAAAGAGCTTCAAGCAGCAAATAGCTCCACTTTTCTATTATTCATCATAAATATTTAATATAAATTTTGTATCATTTCAAGTGTCTTTTTTTTAATATTTATTGATACGTTAATTGTTGATAAAGAACACGATGATTGAATGTCTAACTATATATCGTTGGTGCATAAATGCTATCATTTTCCTTTTATGTACCATATTTCTGGCATTACGAATGATATTCGGATTTATTTGCAATGTGAATGGCAATTTTTACCGGTAAGTCGAACCAAAACCAATAACTCAAGTCGAAATATATTATTATTTTCTTAACAGGTGACTCAGGCAGGGAAACTGGTTCGCATTGTCCATATTTGAATTAGAAACTTGAAATCAGTTAAATTTATACCAGAAACACGAGCTGCTGAAAACGATTTTACATTTCTTTATGCTTCATATTTATTGCAGACTTTTAGTTGGAATATCCCAACCATTAAAGATCTGTTAAGCTGGAATATTTTGAATAAATATAAATACAAATTCAGCACTGTTATCGATGACTTATCAGAATGCTAGCAAAGAGATCGATTTGAAATTCTCAAAATAGATGAAGTATATATTCAATCATTTACCAATTATATTTCGATAAATATACCTAATAATCTTTTAAAGAATTTATCTTTAAAACGAACTCCTAAGTAAGAGCTAAAAAAAAGAATTATATTTCGATAAATATACCTAATAATCTTTTAAACAATTTATCTTTAAAACGAACTCCTAAGTAAGAGCTAAAAAAAAAGAATCAACAAATATACAAAATTACTTTGAAAACACATTGGATAAGTCCCAATTGGTAGCTCTCAGGCCGCTGTCAACGGAAATGTCTAGTTAAAAACTTGACTAGGGAAATGTACCCAAATCCCTTTTGAAAACCAGAAACCCGCACGTTTATTATGATAACTTTAGTCGCAGCCATTGTTCGTCGTTAGATACGGGGAAATGAGCAACAGAGAAAATGCAGCACAATGGAAATGCGAGTACTCGACTATTCAAGCGCATGTACTCATACCTAGAGCCATGTGAATGTGAATGTGAATGTGAATGTGCATGTGAGCGGAGCATCCTGCATTTTATGCTTGAATGCGGCACGTTTCAGTTACATGGGATGTTGGCCGCTCTCGTGTGGGAAAATCTGGCAACAATCTCGTTAAAAGTAAAGGCCAAATTATAGTAAAACTAACAGAAGCTAAAGGTAATCACATAAAAAGCTTCTTACATAACAATCTGAGTGCCGAGGCAAACGCGAGCGGAAGCGGAAGCGGATATCAAAAAAGCGTCGAGCGTGTGAATGTCTCTCAGGGCTGCTTCTTATATGCGAATGGACCTGGGCTTCTTTTTTCTCTTTGTTTTCCGTTCGTTTTTTTTTTTTTTTTTTTTTTTTGGCGGGGTTGGCTGCCACTCAGCTGGCTGCTAAGCTTTTGTCAGGCCGACAGTGTCATGCTGATGTGTTCATTGTGTGTCAGTGGCAGCTGCTGCTTACAAGCCCCAACCCGAGAGAGCATCCCTCCAGCCCACACCCCCGCCCGACACCCTGAGCTACAGTTAACACACTTAAGCCACATACGCTCGGTTGGCTGTGCGTGCAAGTGTTTCGGTGGGTGAGTGGTTGAGTGGCTGTTCGCGTCTGTTCGTGTGGATTATAATTGCCATGCGGCTGTCAGTGACTGCCTGCACCTCAAAATGCGCCCCGTCCCCCAATCGGCCCGCACGCATGCAGCTGCGGCTCATGTTGCATATCATTTTTAATGCTAACCACATGCCACATTATGCAGCTGCATTGCCGCTGCGGTCGAGCTACCAGCTACCAGATCCTACGCAGCCGTGGCTACTGCCACACCCCCTTCCTCCTTCCTCCTTCCCCCGCCCTGTTGTCTTGAAAAACTGTTGTTGCTCGTCGCTGCTGCTGCGGTTTACTAAAGGCAGACGACGAAGAATAATGTTCACACATAAGCAAGTACTTATCCAGGAAGCTGCAATCTAAGAACAGGCATTCCTATCCCTGTCATATCCTGGAAATTCTAGCATAAATATAATGAGTGAATTATCACTCAAAGAATCAGCTAACTGATATTCAGTTTAGCTAGACAGCCCCTGCTTCCATTGAGCCAAATAATTAAATTTTTAATATTTTCATTAGCTAATTACTCAGAATAAATACTCTAATTTATAATTTATAGCAAATTAATAAATCATTTTATAAGTGATTTGCACGAAATTACCAAAATTCAAATTATTTCCTTGTAATTTGTTTATTTATAAAATTGAAATATTTATAACACATTATTGAGGAGTATTTCCAATATTACCCACTAAAACATATTGTTTGTATCAATTTGAAACGTAGCTAAATTTTCTCCCAACTTGACTTAAATCGCGACCATGTATAGCGACCATTAGGCCAGTTGGCTACAGGGTATATGCATAACAGAAGCGACAGCAAAGTGAAAAACCGCTTGCATACTTTGCGGCGCTCGCAGGCGATAAGCGACGCTTGTTGCTATTGTTATTTTTCCTGCTGCCAGTTGTAGTTCCTGTTGCTGTTGTTGTGCGCGTTGTTGCTCCATTCGGTTGCATTGCCGCGGCTGCTGTTGCCGCTGCGGCTGCTTTTGTTGCATAAAAATTAATATTTATGCGAGGCAACTTGTGCAAAGCACTGCAAATGCCATTGTTTTCATCCGCCCACACCCACACAGTACAGCCCCCTTTCGCTCCCTTCACTCGTGGCAAGGACGTTCCGGGTGGCCGCAACTGCATCCTCATCTCGTCAAGCGAAACGCGACGCAACGCAAGCTGACAAGACGTACACTTTTATTACGACGCGACGTTCAATTCCCTGCCACAGCCCACTCGCCCGCCCCTTGTAGCCCTCACTCCTGGGCAACTGCAAATAAAAGTGAAAGGCCTCCATTTAGCAATCCCTCCAGCCCGCCCCCCTCCCCGGCCCCCATCAAGTGTCGTAATGGCGCTTGAATTCCATATAAAAATGCACGACAAGATGCAAATGTAATTAATAGCATATTAAATGGACCAGCCATTAATATATCATGATTGATTTATGCGGGTAATTAAGGCTGAAGTGTGTGCAGAGCAACGACTAAGGCATACCCTGTAGTCAACAA
The DNA here is from genome assembly GCA_035041545.1 of Drosophila colorata. NCBI lineage: Eukaryota > Metazoa > Arthropoda > Insecta > Diptera > Drosophilidae > Drosophila > Drosophila colorata. The sequence goes on from JAWNLD010000077.1 coordinate 1,755,314, forward strand.
TTCATTAAAATTATATTGTGAAAGCAGAGCTAAGGAAATATTAAATTAAATGGAATAGAATCACAAAAATTTAATTAAAATAAATATTAAAATAATTAAATATTGAAAAGATATGTGAACTAAACTATGATATGTAGTTAATACAGTTAAAGTTAAAAAATATGTGCCTATTTATAATTATATATATTCGAACTAATATAAGCACAAGTAATTTAAATGATATGTATATATACAGTTATAAATATAAATATGGTTTATTTTTATGGGTCATGTCTAAAGTATTTCAAGCATTTTGTACTTAAAAAACTCAACATACTTTTATTGATATTACTTTTTCTCTTATCGATTTGAAACGCCTTTAAAAAAACCCTCGCTTCAAACATGTTTTGAGAACACCTTTGCCTTTCTATTCAGAAATTCTCATAAAACGATCATTGATTTGGAATCATCAGTTGTTCCCACACCATCTCGGTCTGAACATGTGCTTCTCCCAAAATTTCTAATATTTACAGGATATGCACAATAAACGTGCATAGGAAAATCTTTGTCAGGTGGAGTTAAAGTGCACATGCTATGAGACGTATCGGGAAGGCCAGGTCGATTCCCAAGCTATTGTTACATATACACCGGGGCACCTCCCTAGCAGGACATCGAAGGAGCTGGAACTTGGGCAACCAACACGGGCAAAACTTTGTTGGCAGGCAGCCCTCCCATCACAGGCGCAGCTCGAAGAAGAAGAAGATGGAGGTGCCGGAGGGCGTACTGATTGGCTTCGGGAATCCACTTTTGGACATAACCAGCATTGTGGAGGACACCATGATACTCGAGAAATACGACCTGAATTCCAATGCGGCGATCATCGCCGAGGAGAAGCACTTAGCGCTCTTCGAGGAGCTGACCAACCAGGAGAACGTGCAATACTCGGCGGGCGGTGCCTGCCAGAACTCGATGCGGATCTTCCAGTGGATTGTGGGCAAGCCCGCGCGGTCGCTCTTCTTTGGTGCCGTGGGCAGGGACAAGTTTGGGGACACGATCGCCAAGCGGGCGCTAGCGGACGGCGTCGACACGCACTATCAGGTGAAGGAGGAGGCGCCGACGGGCACCTGTGCGGTCATCATATCGGGTCAGGATCGTTCTCTGGTGGCGAACTTGGGCGCCGCGGCGCTCTTCTCGGAGGATTGGCTGGACATCGACGAGAACCTGTGCCTTGTGGAGCGCGCCAAATTTTTCTATGCGACCGGCTTCTTTGTGGCCGTGTCGGCCAACAGCGTAATCCGCATATCCAAGAACTCCAGCGAGACCAATCGCTTCTTCGTGCTCAACTTCAGCGCCGTCTTCGTGCTGCAGACGTTCAAGAAGCAGCTGGACGAGATTATGCCCTACACGGACCTGGTGATTGGCAACAAGCAGGAGGCCTTGGCATACGCCGAGACGCACGATTGGAAGACCAATGACATCTTCGAGGTCGGCCGTCGGCTGCAGTCCCTGCCCAAGGCCAACAATCGGCCGCGCATCGTCATGATCACCGATGCCGTCTGCCCGGTGCTCTGCTTCCTGGAGAACGACCGGGTGCTCGAGTATCCGGTGCCCAAGGTCGACAAGAAGGTAATCGTCGACACCAACGGCTGCGGCGACGCCTTTGTCGGCGGCTTCCTCTCCCAACTGGTCCAGCACATGCCCCTCGACTACTGCATCCGCACGGGCATCTTCGCCTCCCAGCAGGTCATACGAGTCGTCGGTGTCCAAATCGACAAGCTGCCCAAGTTCAGCGAGAGTTGCATCTGAGGAGCACATGTTCAGTCACACTCAAATTCATGGTAAACAATTCAAGTATATAGTAGATAAACGGTACATTCGGCAATAAATGGAACGATTCCCAAACTAAGACTTTGCTGATCTTTTTTTGATTTATTTTCGATGATCAAATTAATCTTGGGAATATTTCAGGAACTCAGTAACTGCTGCTTTTGGTGAGTTTATCTTGGAAACCAAAAATTGTATTCATATTCATTTAATTTTTTTTTTGCAAAATGATTTGAATAATTGATTTTTTATTTAGTTATTTTATATTTTAACAGTTTCATTTTCTTTTTTTATTTTAGTTTACAAATAATTTTGAATACATTTCAATAATAATTTACTTGTTTCTTACACGACCTTCCGTTCATTCACCTTTCGTGACAGTTAACCTTTAAATTAAAATGATTCTGGGAATCAACATGCATTGTGAAACACAATAATTAAACGATATGCTTTGATTTCCTGGAACTTTTGCCTTCAGCCCGGAGCCATCAGCGACGCAGCGTTTCAAGCGCTTTTCCGTTACAATATGTACACATACGTGCACAGCTATATATATGCGTGTATATATATGTATGTGGTTGCGCACAAACAAAAAGTGAACATTGGCCAGGGGGTGGGTCGTGTGGTACTGGGCATGTTTGGTCCACTGAGCCGAGAGAAGCAAACAGAAGTGAAGTAAAAAATGCGTTGCATACTTTGCAGCGCCAATGTAAATTTTATCAAAACCCCTCCCGCTGCCCGCTTGCCGCTTGCCCCTTCCAACTGGTTGTCACGCTTTGTCTTCTTGCCGCCACGCAACCCAAGTGCAGGCTGTTGACTTTGGCCTGGACAAAATATTACGAGTCGGAGCTGGAGCTGGAGCTGTGCTGCCTGGGCGTGGGCACGTGCTCTGCGGCTGTCGCCCACTGATTAAAACGATGCGTCCAGCGTTCGCGTGACAGCGATTTTTTCTCGTTAAATCCTTAAACGTCGCTTCGTTTTTTAACACTTGCTGGCCTTGCCTTCCTTTCTACCTCTCTCTCGCATCTCCTTTTTGCACACTTTGATTTCTTGCTGCAGCGCCAGCTTCTGGATATAATTTATGCATATATCCATTGTGATTTATGGCTAGATGCGCGCTGCTCTGCTTCCTTCACTTCAGCTTTGTGTGCTCAATGGCTTAGCCGTTTCTTGCCACATCCTTCGCCTTGGCCAGGACACACAATTAGCCGGAAAAATGAGCAGCGGCACAAAAGAAATGCCTCAGCCACAATCAAACAATGCAGCTTCAAGTCATAAGTTCATGTTTTCTCTGCTCTCTCGCACTTTTTCGGGTTATTTTGCCTGCACTCAAACACACACACACACCCACATACGGACCAACACACACACAGCGTTGCAGCAGGCGAGTGCAAAAGTTTCTTGTGGCAAACAAATTTAAATAAAACTTTATTTGCAGCCAAGTGGCTACAAAACTTTTCAGATTTGTCATATGCACATCTCCAAGCTAATATGCCTTCACACTTGGTTTTAAATCCAACAAGTCGCTGAGAGTTATGCGAACTCTGGACTTGGCAAAGACAAAGATGCCTCATGGCATACTTCAGCAATTACTTTGCAGGATATCCGGACAACTGCCGTATGAGAGCTCACAAAGTCATTTAAATATAAGTGTACAGATATATATATATAGGTTATTTTTTAAGGCTTTATTAAATTTAAAAGAAATTCTTATTTAAATAAACATAATTTGCTTCAAATTTTTACTTCTGAATTTTAATTTAAAGTATTTGTGCACTTATTTTAAATGAATTGAAGAGGGTTTAATTTAATATAATTGCATGTATTTCATTTATGTTTATTAAACAAATTTTTTCTATTTTGTTTTATAAGTTTTTTTTTAGCTTACATTTCACTTTTTATTCCAAACTTTTTATTTTTTCCTATATGTGATTTTTCATAATTTCAATATTTCCAGCGGCATTCTTTAGAACTTTCATTGAATATTTAAAATGTTTCTATGACATGAGGTCTTCGAGTGCATTTAACGCAAAGAAAACCCAACTTTTACTTAGGCGGCCCAAGAAAAATGTTCCCCAAGGCCTAATTTCTGGCATTAAGTGGACCTAATTCGATTGAGTTCCACAGCAGACAAAAAATAAATAAGAATGCAAAAAAAAAAGAAAAATGCCAACAAAAAGAATCCTCCTGACGCATGGGCCACAGGCAACCGAACAGGGACCTTTGACCCGTGGCAAGTGCAGAAGCACAGAACAAAGAGGGCAAAATCAAAGGCAAATGTGCAAGTCTATGCCAAAAATAGAGACCAAATCGTTAAACAGGCCAAAGCAAGGCCAACAGACAGCAAACAGTTGCATTGAGGTTGGGCTCATAAAAATTACTCATACGCACTGGCGACCACGCAACAGCATCAGCAGCAGCGACTTTGACTTTGACGGCACTAGCGACAAGTTTCAAACGCTGCTTGTAACTTTGTTACAACAACAACAATTGGCAGTAAATGTTAAAAGTTCTCTGGATGTGAGTGTGTGTCTGTCTTTTTGTAAGAAATGGCAAAAGTTTTCTACTTACTTTGTAAGCTGCGCTCTTGGCCCGGCCTGGCAAGCTCTATCCCCCATTTCTAGCCCGCCCCTAATACCCCCCTCCGATGTCGCCTGCCATTAACCCAATGCAGGCATCAGTTGCTCATTCAGTCAAGTTCGCAGCGAATGCTGCCCAAGTCCCGCACAGACCGCAGACGCGTTTTTGTCCTTGGCTTCCGCTTGTTGTTGTTCCCATTGTTGTTGTCGTTGTTGTTGCTTGTCTGAAGTGCTGATTGTCTGAGACATTGCCGGGAGCTAACATAGAATCAGCACTTCCATTCAGGCTCTAGCTCTGTGTGTGTGTGTGTGTGTATGTGGATTATTTGAAATTATCGAAGATTTCCGGCATAATGGCAAATCGTGTTTCCATTGTTTTTTCATTGCTGGAAATTTGTTAGTGACTCGACACTGATGACACCGAGGATTGTAAATATATTATAGATATATATGTGGGAGGCATCCTTGAATGCCGCGACACACAAAAGGATCTCCCACACACACACACACACACATTCTCTTTTCGCCGACCGCAGACGCTCTGAAATTGGATTAACTTAATTCGATTGCCATGTTCCGAATGTGATATACGTATTATTTAAGTACTTCAATTTGAGTGCTTCATTTATAACATTGTTTCAAATAGATACCCTATAAAATGTGTGCGGTAATTTAGTTAATTGATTAGATGTCATAAGAGAGAAAGAGAGGGAGAGAGAAATGTACTGTGATGTAAGCTGTTTCTTTTCTTTGGACAAGTGTACATTGTCTTAAATTTAACTTTAATAAAATAAGTATATCAGAGTAGCAAGTGTAGCTCTGTTAGTTTTAAATACATTCAGCTGTTTTATAGTTTCCATGGCAGCAAAAATTATAACATATTTCAAATGAAATAAATTTTAAACATATTTTATTAAATGTATTTATTCACTGAACCCAAAAAGTAAGCCATACAATTTTTAGTAGGAATAAAGCTTTTCAAAATCGGATTAAATGCACCAAACATTACATAAAAAAGATCCGAAGGATTTTCGATGTCAGAATCACATTTTACATTTATAAATTTGTTCTCTTTTTTACAATATATAAAAATTTGCAATTTTGTATACATCACTTAAATGGCTTCCTAAAGATTCTGATGCAGCTCTCCTTTTCTTTAACCATAAATTATGAATTTACTTACGAGCGCTCACAAAGAGAGTTTCATCAGCGCTAAAGAAAAAGTTTTCCATAAGCAATGTAGTGCGATAATTTGCAGCATTATTATATTTCCTTTTGGCAATTCTTCCTCTTGTTGTCTACAGCAAGGAGCGAGGAAAGAAAACTGTATCGCTATTGTTGAAGGGTCGAAGGGGTCACGAATATTTTTGACAAGTTTTTGCAACTCCATTTTGTTTATATTTCGCTTGTCATGAAAAAATGAAAATTCGATGTCAGGCGATTGACACAAAGCACGAAATACGAAATAAAATCCTTTTGCTTCACTGACTACGCAAAAAATAAAAATAATAAAATGCAAATAGAACTTTTGTTGCTCTTGTAAATGTACTAAATGTGTACTATATATGTCTTAAGATATTGACAGATTGAGCTGCAGCTGCAGACTCAAATTGCAGTTGGCAGATTGCGCATACGCCTCGTGTTTCACATTCAAGAGTTGCTCGTTTTGCTACTTTGCTGGCATTGTCAAGCCACTCGACGCTAATGGACTTTAAAGTGTGTTCTCGAGCGTTCAATGCCAGATTTTCAGCAGACAGTTGCTAAGTTTAAAGTGCTTCACACATTGTTGCCACACATTGCGCATACGCCCCCCGTTGCAGCAGCAATAGCAGCTGCTGTCAAAGCTCCCTTGACAGTCGTATAAAGAAGGCAATCGCATGCGTATCTATGTCTAGCAAATAATTTTCTGTGCAACTAATAAAATGTCCCAATTCGAAATGCGCCAAACACACACACACACACACACACACACACGCACAACAAAACTACACTCACTGGCGCACTGTTTTTGTTCCAATTTTGCAAATTGCTTTTATTGCCGCTTGCAAAAACCCAAATGGCCATGTGTGATTCTCTCGCTCTCTCCCCCTCCCCCTCTCTCTCCCTCTCGCACTCATCTCTGTGTGTTAATTAGGAATATCAACAGCACTTAAATTTGATGCCGCTTATAACACCAAAGTTCTGCAGGCTTGAGGTCCGCTCACACGCTTGTTCTCAGCTCTCGGCTCTTTGTTTCAACTCTCCAGACAGTCGTTTGGCATTTGTTTTTGGGCTTTAGGACTTTTGGCTTTACTTGGCGTTTGGTCAACTGCTTAAATCAAGTGCTCTTTAGCCCATGCTCACTGTTTCTTCAATTGTTGGCACACTGAGCTACTGCAGTGGAATCACGAGTTTCTTTTTTTGAAGAATTTTAATTATGCAAAAATCTTGCACAATTGTCAGCTAATCCCTGAAATAAGCTCTTAAGAACTCTTTTATAGGACAGCAAATATATATTAATTCTATACAATCACACTATTATGAAGAGCAAAAATTACTGTATAACAGAAGATATGCATTTCCGTCAGTTTGGTATAACAATATAGTCAAATTGTCTCTTAATTTTAAATATTAGATATTCCTTCAGTAGAACAAATTAATAATAATAAATAAGAAAGAGAAACAAGAGTTTATTTAGCTAAAAAAAAAAATGACATAAGCTACTTCAAGTACAAAGCAAATATCCGTCAACAGATTAGATATTAATCCAGGCCTCCACAAGACACATTCCCAAGGTTTTTTTCAACTTCTATCGCAACCAGCCCTTATTAGTCCCAGGCTCAACTAACTTGACAGCGACTCACAACGAACATCGCCCATTTAAACGCTATCAGGAAACAAGACCCGATTCCAGGTTCCCCTTTCAGTCATAAGTATCAAAAACGCATTTGCGCGCAATGGAAGAGGGGGAAGAAAATGTGTATGGGGGCAACAAGAGAATAAAGAGCGAAAGAAAATGGCAGCCAAAGAAAAACCAAATGCGCATTTAGCAGAAATGAGCTGCGTTTTTGGAAAATTAACTTTCAACAACATGTGTTGAAATGCATTTATCTTCCGGACTCATAACGACCGGACGCTAAAACTTCGCTTAACAACTGCAAAAAAAGGTGGAAATTAATTCCTGCCCAGGGGCTCCCCAGGGGAGCGGGGCAAGAACTGCTCGTAGGAAAACCTGCCAAATTGTGCTAAATGAGCGCCAGTTGAAATTAAAAAGCGAAATGGGCACAAAGCGAGTACAGGGGTAAGGAGGCGGTAGGGTCTGGGAGTAGCCCAGAAAGTCGAGGCGAAGTTGCAGCAACTGCCTGAGGCAAGTAGCGTCGCATTATGATTGCATCATTTGGGGCTAATTTGCATTTAAATGCTTGGCTCTGTTATTGTTCGAGTGCAGCATGGAAACTTTGCCACCACTTTGTGTGTTGCAAGTGCTGCAAAGACGCCAGCGGCGTAGAGGGGGCCGAGTGCGCGGGGGGGGTGGTGGGGCGCCTCCTGACTTGGCGCAGAAGTTATGCCAAGTCAAGGATATCATGAGATTGTCGTGCGCTCGTGCCGGCCAACTTCAGCTCCAGTTAATGCGTTTGAATAATGAATGCAGGACTACTTTCAGCCGGCGTGCACCTTGCTGGGCGACACCCCTGCCATTCCTGCACCCCCTGCCCTGCCCTCCCCACCCCTGTCCTTCGCCCGTGCAGATAACAATGTACAAACTGGCGCCGTCGCGCGGTCATTATTTAGGGGGCCGTCCGGAACAGAGCTCGCGACTTGCAACTGGCGGCCATCTGGCAGCAAAAACGCGTTAAGATTTATTGAATGCCAGATGAATCATTTTTTTTCTCTCACTCTCTCCCTCTCTCCGTCTCTCTCTCTGGTTTTTTTCTTGCGCTCCAGCAACTCTTTGGCGTTGAAATCCCCCCCTGGCGCCACTCGCCCCGCCTCTGCCCGGAACATTGCACTTTTAATAACTTGCATAAAAGTTGTATGTCTCTCGTTGCATGTTCGGAAAACTTTGCGTGTGTTTGGCACTTGAAAAGTTTGAAGGGGAGCCCGCCAGCAGCGTTCACCGAACGCCGAGTTTGGGGAGTATGCAAAACAAAATCGCTGGAAAAATAATCGCATCAAGTATTTAAACTGACATTAAAAATATTGAAAAACTCGATAAATACTTGTTAAGTCTGGCTACGGGCACTGCTACCTTCTGCTGTCGCCCCTCCACTTCCCACCTGCTCCTGCTTAAGCTGCTGCTGCTGATTATCTGCCACGCTTTGGCCGAGGTGTCCACTGCACTCGCGGACAACGTGGCGTATACTTGTCGTTGTAGCTCTTAATTCACTTTAAATAGTTGTTAAGTTCTTTGATAGCTCGAAGCGCTCAATGTTTACAGTCCGGCAGTAAATTAGTAATTTATTGCAGCATTTGAATAGTTTTATGGACAAGAAACAAGTGGAAAACTATTTGCTGCTATTAAAGCTATATAAGATAAGACCAAGTATAATAATATCAAGTGAACATAAAATTACTTTTATAAACCAAAAAGTTGTATTTTCAATCTAATTTTAGACCGATTGTTACTTTGACAACTTATGTTAAGACATTCAATTGTAATTTAGTTTCGCTTAAATAATAAATTTGTGAGACAAACTCGCGAATTATGAGGTTGGTAAGCAAATTTTGAAAATAAAATCAATTTTTATATGAAAGTAAATTAAATGTGATTTTCTGGGCGCAAGATGATAAAGTATTTTTTATATTTGGGCCATTGTTTCATTTGTTGCGATGGCAACTATATAATATAGCGATGCAATCCATCATTTCCAACATATGTGCTTGCTAACAAAGTTCAAAAGCTCAAATTCATTTTAATGCAATACATGCTTTATATACTAATTCTTTCTCATAACATTGCATTTCATTTATGCTCTTTACATTTAAATAAACTGCCCGAAATTCCCAGCGCACCAAAACACAAACTACATTTATTTTCTTAATGGAGTAAATCATTTTCCAGTTTATTGCACACAAATTTTCCATGCTCAATGGCAGAGCTTTTCAGTGTCAACGCCTGTCGGATGTCAGGTGCTTAAAGGGTGCTTAGGAATGCATTTTGGTTCGCTGACAGAGCGCAGGTGTATTTACCGTTATTACACAAATTCAATTCAATTGATTTCAATTCAATTTAATTCATTAATTGAATTCACCACCCAATTACTTTTGGCAGCAGAGCAGAATACGAGTGGAAGTCATTTAGATATTTGTCAATTTTAACGTGCACTTGTATCGCAGCTCCCCCCCGAACACCCCCTGAAAGCCTTCCCCAACTAGTTTACCTACTTCCTTCAGTCAGATGCAACAGGCGAAATTGATATGCCCGAAATGTAGGAAAATGTTGTACACGAGCTAATGGAAAGCTGTGGGTTTTGGGCCACAGTTACCTACGCAGGTGCCGGCATTAGCTTCATCCTCGCAGTTTCCCCACAGGCAATTGATTTGCCAATTTGCCAAACTAACGGAAATACACACGAACCGATGCGGTTCAGTGGCTCATGCAATTACACATGGATTGAGTCGGACAATACGAGTACAGTTAAATGTACTGCCGGAATCGGTTGAAGGACAAACGGATAGACAAATAGACGTACGGCCGGACGGCCGGACGGACGAACAGACAACACCGCTAATGTAAGGTAGAAAACAATTAATTTTACCCCCTGACCTAATTAAAGAAAATTGTACGAAAAAAAAACAGATTAGACTTGTATAAATCGGAAAATGGAGAGAGAAAAGTAAGCATGATAAAAGGGGTAAATTTAAACATAGTATATAATACTTAATAGAAAGAACTCTTAATAAGCTATCATATTTATAGGGTATCTTCAAGACAGCACTGGCATCAAAACCAGCTAGCTACCTTTTCCCAGATCATATCTCTAAGATTTCTCTGTGCTCTATCAATGCCCTGTTATCTCAGAGTCGCTAAGTAATTAAATTTGAAATTCTCGTAAAGATCCACTTAACTAATTATTTGTTTTTCTTCTACGGGAAATATTGGCGACTTAAATGTGCGCCTCTTTAGCTCAGTGGCAGAGCACTGGTCTTGTAAACCAGGGGTCGTGAGTTCAATTCTCACAGGAGGCAGGAAAAAACCTTAAGAACTAAAATGATTTTTTTGCTTTGCATATTATGGAAATTTAAACATTTGTAATTCGAAAGAAAAATATTTGAAAGCAATTTTTGCATTCATATTCTATTTATTCATACATATGTCTATTTTTTATATTTTTCTGATCATTTTATATGCGAAGATATCCTAATCCTAAGTATCGCAAAACGAAAGTCCTCACCTTTCAATAAACGGCACAGATATTTGACTTTAAGTCGAATTGCTGGGCAGGAAAATCTGAGACCAAAGAGAAAAAGCTGCCTTCGGTGCGACATGACAAGTCAATTGGCAGACAACAACAACTTGACGCTGTGGAAAATGCGCTTAAGGCGATGCAAATGGCTGGATTGCAATAATTTGTGATGTCGAATGCCGTTGGCCGCCCACTTGGAGCCCCTGCAGCGCCTCAAGCGGACAAGTATGCAGCGCATCCTTTGCACCACACACACACACAGACAGACACAAGGACAACCGCATCCTGTTGCCACACAGCGTCGGGCAGAGGTTCTTCCGTGACGTCCATATTCACAGTTCATAAAATTGAACCACTGGGCGGGACGCTGCGGAGCGGGAGCGGTTCAGCAAATCGAAATAAAAATTTATGTGCACATGTTTGAATTTATTGCCCATCTTTGGCGTGGAGCAAGTGCCTGGATCTGGGTGCCCATGCAGACGGCATGTGTGGCCATGTGGTAGCGGAACTCGATCCTGGAATCGGAATCGGAATCGGTATCGGGACTAGGGGATTGCGTGTGTAAATGTTATTCAATCAAATGTGAAATCATATGAACGATTGCGCTCCACTCATAAACATTTTATTTACCTTTAATTTCGTGCGAAGCGCCTTTTGTGATGGGCCGTGATTTAATGCGAATTTCCCTCCGCCCCCGCCCCGCCCCAGCAACTTAACATGTGTCAGAATTATGGAGTAAACTCCCCTCCTGGATTGTTGAATTAAACGCGTGCGATTTTTATGACTAAATAAAATGTTTTTATGCGTCGCGCCCCCCGCCCAGCCAAACTCCCCAGAGAGCGGCACTTGTCTGTGCGTGTGTGTGTGTGTCGGAGGGGTGGGGGAGGGAGGTGCCCCACTTCAGTTTGTTTGACGCAAAATGCCAATTTCTGTTTACCCAGCGTCGAATTGTATCTGCAAGCACATGAACTTGAAAGTCTTTAGCAATAAATAAACACATACAAATTTTGTTGTTGGAATTTCACACACATATATTTTGTTATGCCAAACGTTAATCAAATCTTGTGTCACAATTGTTTTTCGGGCGCTTTATTTGTTTAGTATTTTGCTAGAGTTCATAATAAATATATTTTCTTTTTATTATATTCTGAGTTTAGAAAGATCAAGTATTTTATATTTCATATTAAAAGTCATTTATATATAAATATTTATATTTAAAGAAGATCTTTTAGCAGAAAATTTTAAGTAATAATTATTAATACATATATAAATATATTATGCCAAAAAACTTGAGAGGTTCGAAATTAACTTTAAAAATGTTTATCTTGAAAAATAGACCAATATTAATATTTGGATTATTATAATAATTTTTCAAGATTTTTATGTACCATTTAATTATGCTTTAATATATTAACTCATCTTATAATCTATTAATTCACATTCATCCAAGTGCATTTACAATGTATATTCACCCCGACAAAAACATTTATCGCACGAGTACCCATATAATAGCATACCAATTAAATTGCCCATTTAGATAAGAACTCCGCTTTATATACTATGCCATTGCAGCCATTAAAACCTCAGTTCTTGACTGCCACTGTGCGGTATTTTATTTTTATTTTTTTTTCTTCTAGCTGCACACAGGAAAAGCAATGGCATATCCTCTGAATTTCCATTACAGTCAAGTTTTCCCATGGAATAATCTGCCAATTCAATGATGCAATTGAATAGCTTTGGTTTCGCTTTTCTTTTTCTCGCATTTTCTCTGATTTTTTTTCCACCGTTTTTTATTTTCTTTTTTTCGTTTTTGTTAATTTTGCGGCTGTCGAAAAAGTTGTTGGAGCGCACCTTTATTTAAATACCTCAGCCAAAAGTTTTCTCAAGATATTTGCAAACATCTGTTTCCTGGTTGCCTGCATACACCGCCCCGTCCCCTCCTCACCCCTCCCCTCCCCGACCCAGCCCTCCGCAGAGGTAAAAATCAAGTTGCAGTTCGGAAAACGTAAACCAAATGCGGCGCCAGCTGCCAGGAAAATCGCTGACGATGAAGTTCCAATTCGGTCTCCAAAGGCATGGCTTAGCGACTATCCTTCAATCGTTCGTTTGACAAGCTAGACTACTAAAAATACCCTGTAGTTGTGAAAGAATAATATTTTGTATGAAATCTATAGTCTAGTAAAAATATGTCATATAAAAGTAGGGAACCTAAAGACTGTTAAAGCAAAGATAATTTTGTCAGCTGGACATATTAAAGAACTATATTTATAAGCTGAAAATAAAATATTTTTGATTTTTAGAATACAAATTTTAACATAAAAATATTAATTATTTTTAAAATAAAATTTTACGCATATATATAAATAAATATATGTATATATAAATATCAATAAAATGTTTAATTTTAATTAAAAAAATTGTTTTTCTTCTCCTTTAACTTTCTGCTATTATCCTTAGCACATACAAATGTGTGGTATTTCGGTAGTCGAGCACCTTAATTTCTTCTCGGCTTATAATAACCATTTCCTTGCGGCATGAATATAAAATTTTTCTATTTAGTTGGCTGCCAAACGCGGCGGCTTCTGTTGTTCGTTTGTTAAATTCACGGTTTTTCCTTCAGCCATTCTTGCCGCGATTTTGTTACAGTGTACCTGGACAGCATTGAGTCCTTGCTGCTTCCTGTGCTGCTTTTGCTCGTATCTGTGAGCTGCTTTTATAATAGCTAGTTAGCCGTGGCTACTATGTATTTTGGCCTGCTTAGGTCTGAGCTCAGCTCAGTGATTCTCACTGTCCGCCAGTCTTTGTCTGTCTTTCTAGCTGTCCTTGTCTGTCTGTCCTGCTGTCTGTTTGTCTGTCCAAATGCAAGTTATTCGCATTCTTGTCCCACCTTTTGCAGCTCGGTGTGTTATTATGCTGCCGGTTTTTTCTTTTCATTTTTTTTTTTTGGGTTTTCCTTTGCTGTTTTTTTTTTACTATTTTTTTGTAGGTTTTCCTGCAGTCTGCACACAAGTTTTTCATTTGTAATTCAAGATGTCAGTCAGCTGGGAGAACCAAAACTTAATTAAAGTTCCGCACTTTTCCTGTGCCCAGGCGTTGCACTCGCTGCAGCTTTTCTATATGTATTTGGTCACGCCCACCTCCCAGACCGCCCACTTTTCCTGGGCATGTCTGTCTGTCTTTTATATAGCTGACTTTTTTTACACTCGTTCGTACACTCGCACAAAATGAAAAGAGTATGTTGGGCTTGAGCTATATTCGTCTTGCTGTCCGTCCGTCTGTACGAAAGCAATTTGTCGCTGTTATTGATACTAAAGTCTTGAATTCCCGTGTCAAATAAAGTGTTAACATTGGTTGACTACGCCGACCGAGGGCGTGGTAATTTGATTTAATCTACACATCTCCCCCAGCTTTGAAGCTAGATAAATCAATTTTTGCAGACACATAACTGACGACCTCTTCTAAAGATCGCACACAAATTTCGAGGATACGCCCACTCTGGGCGTGGCAAATCGATAAAATCTAAATATCTTCTACAATTTTAGAGCTGAAGTCCCCAAATTTGAGTTTCGACCGTTTTCGACTGTTTTAGCTGTTATCATACTATGAACGAGTATTGTGCAGTCGGTTACACCCGACTGCAACGTTCTCACTTTTTTGTTGTTGTCGGGTGTGGGTGTTTTTTGGGCTGGTTTATCTTGCAGCTGCACCTGCTGCAAATGGCCGAGCGATGCGACTTTGTTTCCACTGATGACATACGCTTTAGCTGACACCCACCTACAACACCCCCCCCCCCCTCCTCCCCTCTCCCCTCTGCCCCACCCCCTTATGTGTGCAATTTTATGAGCTTATTTTATACTTTTCACTTCTAATTTGGTTTTATGTTCATTGCTTAGACGCCATGAACAGATTTCAACTTGTTGAGTTAACAAAATAGACGACGGGTCGAGTCCAGTTTGGTCAAGTGAAATTCGCTTTTGGGCCACGAGCATCGAGCCACGTTCGAGCATTAGTTGGCACAGTTTTCGCCACGTGCTGCAGATCGGTTTCACTTAGTAGGTGACCGGATAAAACATCGCATTTAATTAGCCAACACGGCGCAGAGAACAGACCACGAAAGGCGGGGCGCAGGACACACGGCTGGGGGCGTGTCAGAGCTCGTTCATTAGGTATGCATTGAGTTTTCGCCAGCCCCATTCAGGAGCTGGCGTCAACGCCAGAGCAACTTGATAACTCGCATAATTAGCATATGAAGAAATCCGACTCTCTCACAGCTTTGTCCTTTTCAATGGACTTGTTGGCTGCCTGGGCGAGCAGGCACGTGGAAAATTTATTATATTGGTCAGCTCCTCAGCCATTCTCTATTTGCTCTCTCTCTGCAGCATCTGTTTGTGCACGTGCATGTAAATTTAATTGAATTACGAGCAGCTCCTGTAGCCAGGACCTTTACAGGCTTAAGTCAAAGAATGTTTCACAAAAGTCGACTGCAGGCAGCATTTATGCAGATGGCTAAGCAAATTATTATCCAGGCAACATTTAAGGCAATTATATCTATTTTCTAAGAGTACAAACGAAATTTCTGGCAACTTTTGGTCTGAGACATTTTTGTTGAAGACTTTAAATAAATAAAAGGAAAGTAAGCTATAAATATTTAAAAAAAAAAAATGCCTATTAAATTGTTGCTTAAAAATGTAGGCAAAGATGTAAAAATCCCAAAAATGTGCTTAACTTTGACATAGTTGTGAATAAATAATATTTAAAAAAAATTATTTTATATTTAAATTTCAAAAGAAATTAAATTTGGATATTTGTCAAAATTATTTGGAATTGATATATGATGTAAATATGTTGAAATTTGTAAAAGCGAACATCAAATTTAACCCTCTCGCATAGGTGAAAATACATATTACATATTTATTTAATTATTTTAGTTTTGCTTAATATCAAGTATACGCAGCATAGAACCTCTCACGTTCTATAAATTCTCAGCTTGCTTGTGCCGCCAGTGCTTGCAAAACTTTCGCTGCATTTTTATTAGGCCCCCAAGGTGAGTGCAGACGTGAGGAAGAGCCAATGTCAATGCCATTGTCGCCGCCTGCGGTGCAGAGTGGAAATGCCAAAACACAAAATGCCAAACAGAAAGAACTACGAAATAATCCACTTGCTCGCCGAGAGCAAGCGCTGACGCCGTCCCAGGGGCTGTTGTGGGGGTGCTAAGGGGTCGATAACTAAATCAGTTAAGAGAGCTGCCGTCCGGCGGAGGTCGAGACGAGGTCTGCACCCGCCCCGCCGCCGCCCCCGCCCCCCACACCGGCCCCTGCACTCAGCTTTCAATGATGCGCACTTCTTCTCGGTTTTGTTTTGTGTTGTTCTCGTTTTGTGCCTTTGCATTTTGTTTTGGTTGCCTCGTTTATTTCGGTTTTCCCTTGCCCGCGAAATTATTTATGCATTTTGCAACTTGTTTTTGCGTCGAGCGCTTATTAGTTGCAATTTGCTTGCGGCGCAAGTTGCTCGCCAACAAGTCGAACAAATTAAATAATTGAACACAGGGAAGGTTGCGAAAATGGGCAAAAATAAAGGCGGCGGCGGTGGTGGAGGCGGCGGTGCTAGCGGTGGCGGTGGTGCTGCTGGTGGCGGCGGCGGCAATGTAAGCAATATTTGTGTTATGCAACTCGCCTTTTAATTGTGAGTCTAAAAATGTCATTGTTGATTTAGTTATAGACTATTTCTATATCTATATCTGGTGTATCAAAAATTTAGATAGATTTAGCGCCCTCAGAATCACTTTTAATGTTGATTTTTAAGCTAATTAAACAACCAAAAAAAATTTCCAAACTAAGATTTCTTAAATAAAAAATTTAAAAATTATTATTTTTAATAATGCATATTTTTTAAATGCACAATCAATCCTGAGGGCAAATCATGACGATTCAGTTTTGACAAAGCTATGGGAGTTTTTAAACTGTCAATAAAAATCTTAACACTTTATCTGACGGCGGGTATACTCGAATATATATTCCAAGTTTCAAGTATTTAGCATAAAAGCATAAACAAATGACTATAAATGAAGCCTTCATATACCTCAACTTTAAAAACTTAGCATGTTAACATTTTTAACTTTTCCCTATAATACTGTCTAGAATATCTTGCAAACAATTCTTTTATATTTTTTGAAAAACGCATTGTTCCCTTTGATCCGCAGATATAAACAAATTCCGTACTAAATTAAGCCGCTTTCAATATCTGCTAGTTAATCTAGGAAAAATCACTTTTAATAAACTTGCCTGCACACATTTTCCATAACTCTGCTTTTTAATCTCCACTTTAACCAAGTTGTAATCCTTTTCATGCTCTTTGTTAACAGAAAAAGGGCGGCGGTGGAGGCGAAGCTGGCGGCGGCGGCGGCGCAGGTGGTGGCAAAAACAAAGCAGCTGCACCTGCCGCTGACAAAGGTGGCGCCAAGAAAGGACAAGAGCAGAAGGCAGCCGGCGGCGGCGGCGGTGGCGGCGGTAAGAAGGGCGGCAAGAAATAGCAGGACACTGACATCAAAGCGCATTAAATTACAATCTTAGAATAAATATGCAACTATATATTTAAGTTCGAAACGAGATATTAAATAACACGACAATTTACAGAAAGAAAGCGTAGTTAAAATACGATATTTGGCTGCGTATTGCAACTGAGTTCGCAGTCGACTTTAAGTTGAGTAGTTGGAATGCACAGTTAACACACACGGACACGCACACACACACACACACATTAAGCGTCCATTATGCAAGTGAATACACAGGATTCAGAGGCTGCAGTGGCTCCCTGGTTTTCTGCTCGGCTGAGCGCGATTCGCGCTCTTCACTTGGCCACTTCATTAGGCCCATCTGCTGCCGGCATTGCTGCTCCTAACGGAACCACTCCTGGGACATGCCAAAGAATGTGGCGGCGCTCGACTTCGATTTGTTGCTGGCATCGCTTTTGCGTGCGGGCGGTTTGCGCGTTGGCGTCGTTGTTGTTGTTGCTGTTGTTGTTGCCGTTGTTGCTGCGGCCTAGAGAGATATATGTGTTATTAATGAACTGGTAATTTCAGTGATTAATCTATTAATTTGCGCCACAGTGCGAGATTTATGGGCAACAGCAATAAACATGGGCATAATTAGAGCTCAATTTAGTTGGCAAAACATGCGACTAACTGCGCCCAAATAGCCAACAAAGTCAGCGGCTATAAATTAACATTTGCTTTACGATTTGATTTCAATAATGGACCAATTCATTAATTAGCATTTAAGGTACACTCAGCACACCCACCAGCACACACACACACACACACACACACACACAATTTAGCGAGGTGTGCGGCAGCTGCCCAGTTGCAAGTTTTTGGTTTCAGTTTCGGTTTTTGGCTTTTGGTAGCTGGCAAAACTTTCGCCAACAGCATTTGTAAGTGGTGGCAGGAAATGCCGCTGCTGCTGCAGCTAATTATAATTTATTTAACGGCAGCTTTGGTTTATTTATTGTTAATTGTAGAAATTTGTATAATGAAAAGGCTGCTTCAGTTTGACAGCTATTCAAGTGTTTGCCAATTAGCGTCAAGTCCAATTAGTGCGCATACTTTCAAGTACAACATAATTATTTGCATTTTTTTTAAAGCGGCAAGAGTATAAACAATATAACTAAACTAAAGCCAAGTTAAAATGCGAGAAAATACCGCAACTGGTTTGTGTCTTGGCTGCACTCGTTTCAAACATAAACGGGTTAAAGCAGTGTAAAGCAAGCAGGGCAGAGTATGGGAGTTTTACATGCAGCAAAGCAGTGCAAACAATAACTCAAAAACTGTTCCCATTTTGGAAATCTTTCTTTTTGGGGAGTCAACTTTTAAATTTTGGCAGGAATAGTCTAAAAATAGCAAATACTCTTATATTTTAAATTTGATAACCAAAAAATTAGAAGCTGGAAAGAATAAATGCTTGAAAGCTGGCAAAGCACAAATATTTTTGAGAACAGTTTTATAATTTACAGCTGAAGGATTTCTGAGCAATCTTCCTAATATGCAACATGTAATTAAGTAAATAACAAGCATGCAACATTAAGAAACAGAACTTGCGCTCTCAATGCCTACCCAAAATTAATAAACGATGATAAATGTGAAAACTAAATTACAATTCAAAGAGCGCCTATAAAAGAATTATATAAAAGTTAAGTTAAAGACAGAAGTAAAGTTGCAAATGCATAATCTTATGAACACTAGAGAGTTTAGTTAAATTTAGATATGCGTCATATCGCATCGATTTCCAATCATATCTAAAGAGTATGCATTTGGAATATGGAATATGCCAAATTCAACAGCTTAGCGAACTATTTTCATGGAAAACTTAGGACTCACCTTTTCCGACTCCGTGGCAAGGGACTTGAGAGCAGCCGATGTTGCAGCCGCCTGCGGCATGACGATGGGCAGAAGGGGAAACCACAGCGACGTGGAGCCCGAGGAGCTGAGACAGAGCACATTGGGATCGGCCTCGTGGGACAGAGTTGCCGCCGAATTGTCCTGCGGCGTGGCCAGGGGCGGCGTGAGGACGCCCAGCTCGCCGTGGAGCCGCGCCGTGGAGCGAGCGACCTGCGCGATGATGTGCTCGGCGAACAGCTCGAAGTCGAAGGGATCGATGCAGTCGCGCAGGCTGCGCTGCAGCTGGTGGAACTGCTCGTAGAGGCCGCGCTCCTCGCGACTCACGCCGAACACGCGCTCCAGGAACTTGAGATCAAAGTACAGCTGCAGCGCGATGTTCTGGCTGTTCCGAGTGGACTCCGCGCCGGCCAGCTGCTCGTAGTGGGCCAGCAGTTGGCTGAGCAGCCGCTGGGTGAAGGCCTGCAGCACCCTGGTGGGCAGCGTTTGGGGCACGGCCAGGTTGAGCGCCTGGATGAGCTGGTGCAGATACGTTTGCAGCGAGAGACGCGGCTGGCTGGGAATGCGTATGGTGGACTGGACATTCTGGTCGTGCTCCTCGTCGCGCTGCTCGAGCGTCTGTGTCTGCCAGAGCTGCAAGAGACGACGATTGAGAGATCTTCGATTGAGAGTGTGACGTCACAATATCGTTTTTTTTTTTTTTTTGACAAAATATAGATTTTTGTAATATGTGAGCGGGGTCATCAGAAAACTGATATGGATTATGGCGGTTTATCCGTTCCCAAAAATATTTGTGAAAATTTGTGAGCTATATTTATAGGATACGTTCAGTAATCTGTCGCTAAAAATGTTATGCATCTAGCTTTTAAACTGAGGGAGATGCATAGATTACATCGGTTTGCCACGCCCCCAATGAGCGCAGGCAAAAAATCTTCACACTTTATCTGATGTGGGTATAGACGAGTATATATATTAAATTTCAAGTCTCTAGCTTCAATAGCGGCGACTAAAATCACGTTCATACGGACGATAAACTTTTTAACTTCGTGAACAGTATAAAAAGTAAAGTTTTTATAAAATTATTCCTATGGAAATGAAATAGTAGTCCGATCTGGACAATTTTGACATATGTGCTGCGTGCACTAATAACACGGATCTAAGCCAAGTTGCATCTGCCTACTTTAGTCGATATTATCACACACCAAATTCCGATATTGTGACGTCATAGTTTCAAGAGCTTTAACATGTGGCCCGCTCAACTTACGGCAAAGTCGCGCAGCACCACGTCGTGCGTGATGACCGGGGGCAGCTTGTCCGCGCAGCTGTGCGCGGCCAGGACATCGTCCACGACGAGCAGCCAGAGCTGCAGCATCTCCTCCTCGATGAGCGCACACAGGCGCTGCCAATGCTGCGCGCCGGCAGCGGTCAGGTTGCCCGACCACTGGCGCCAGCCGGCGGGCTGGCAGAAGCAGAGCTTCAGGTGGGGACACAGCTCGATGATGGCCAGCGTGCTGCGCAGCGCCTGCAGCAGAGCCTGGCGGTCCTGCAGATGCAGCGTCTTCAGCTGGCCCAGGTACTCGGTCAGCTGGTGCTGCGCCGTCTCGCGCAGGAAGTTGATCAGCGCGAGCTTGTCCTCGGCGCGGGTCGTCTGCTCCTGGAGCAGCACGTTTAGCTCCTGGACGATGGCGGCCAACTGGGCGTCGAACTGGGCGCACAGCTCGATGGTGGCCGGCTCGTAGCCCTTGGTGCGATTGGCCAGCCGCTTGGGCTGATCGCTGAGCGCCGCCGCCAGGCTCAGCGGCAGGTCGTCGCTCTGCTCGCGCCAGATCTGCAGCGGCGCAGGCGGCGCGCTGTTCTCGACCAGGTCGACCACCTTCTTGTAGGTCTGCTGCATGGCCGCCGCCCAGCTGCCGCGTATGATCTCGCGCACGCGCGCATTGATCAGCGGCACGTACTTGAGCCGGTAGAAGTCGAGCTGGGCCTGCGGCAGTTGCAGCTGCTCCTCCAGCTGCGCATAGTTGCGCTTGGCCGTGCCGGCCGCCGCCAGCTTGATGTCCTGTATGGTCTGCATGCTGCCGACCAGCGCGAAGATCTGCTGCAGCTGCTTGGCCGCCAGGCCGTCGATCTTCAGCATCCACTGACGCAGTGCATCGTGCAGCTGCTGCGGCCCCAACTGCGGCTTCTCAAACTGCGGCTTGTAGCCGGCGATGATGTCGGGCAGCAGATGCGCCAGCTGCCGATCGCTGGCCTCCATGCGGCTGATGCTGGGTGCGGCGGTTTCCGCCAGGCGCACGAAGAGCAGTCCGTTGGCTGGAAAGAGTAGCATATTATACGAAGGAAGAACAGAAACAGTCGAAAACAATCTTGAATATTATTTTGAAATATATGTTTTGTAATTTGTTGGATCGGAAGAAATCTCGATCTTTAGGGGAGATCTTCAGAAAACTGTCTGCCAAATTTGGCGAATCTAGCTCGAAAATTGTGGAAAATATGGATTTTCACGGTTTACCCGCCCCCAAGATATACATTTTTTAGTTTATCAATTTGTCACGCCCCCAGTGGGCGAATCCAAAAAATGTTCGTGGGATATTTAAAGGAGGTCATCAGTAACCTGTCTGCAAAAATTGTATGTAGCTAGCTTTAAAACTGACAGAGATATTTAGATTTTGTCGAGCTGCCACGCCTCCAATGGGAGTAGGCAATAAATCTTAACACACTGGCGGGACTAAAACGAAGCACTCACCCAACAGACAGGCGTCCAGGAGCTCGATGGTGCCGTTCAGAATGTGCAGGCTGGCCAAAATGCGCTCCTTGACGCGCCTTGGCTTATCGCGCTCCGCCTCGCTGCCCTGGCCGTGCAGGCAGTTGAGGTAGGCGTTGGCGCGCAGCCGGAGGAAGGTTTGCAGGACGTGGCCCAGGTCGCACTTGTCCAGCAGCAGCAGGCTGAGCATGCAGTCGACGGCCGTGTCGGCGTTGAGCTGCTCCCGCTCGAGCACGCCGAGCACCGACTGCTTGATGGTGACGTGAAAGGGACGCAGGATCTCCCACTGCTTGAGCGCGACGGGCAGGCGCTGCATCAGCGCGTTCTTCGCGTCCAGCTGCAGCCCGGTGCTGATGTGCCGGCTGAAGATGAAGAGCTCGGTGGCCGCGTAGAACTGCTCCCGGTCAATGTGCGTCCAGATCAGCTCCGGCAGGCTGCTCAGCAGCTTGATCTGCACCATGGTGCCGTAGTAGTTGCTCAGCTGCCTGCCCGCGCTCCGCTGCTGCAGCAGCACCTCCGTCTCCGTCGGCGTCGTCTGGAAGCCCAGCAGCTGCTGCTCGTTCAGGCTGCGACAGTTGCCCTGAACGCAGTGCACCTGCTCGATGAGCGTGCCCGCCGAAGTCTGCATGGCTGCGATGGTGTCGGCGGCCTTCAGCAGGTCCCGATAGCGCTCGCTGCAGACCGAGCGACAGTTCAAACAAAATGCCACATCTTTTCGAGTGCCACATCATTATTTATTCGGGCCCCCTCACTTACCCGACCATAGTGCGCAGCTCTTCGCGCTTGTTCTCCACCACCGTTTGGATCTTCTTCTGCACGGCATCGATCTCGGACACGCCGTGCTGCTCGAACAGCGTGTCCACGTCTAGTTGCAGCAAATCAGCGCTCATCTATTTTCGTATTACGCACAAATTGAAAATTCTTTCTGCTGTCGGCAGTTCGAGAATTGCCAACGATTGTTGTGCAGGTCACAACTAATGTGGTGGTCGTTCGATTGGCAGGTATACACAATATCGATAATCGATATCGCTTATGCTGTCGGTTCTCCAGTTCTCCAGCTGGCTGCAGCAAATCAGCGCACAATGGTTTTATTATTAAACACAAATTTCATATTTATTTGGCTATTTAGCTGCGATTAGCAATAGGGTCACGGTAGATGTGACGGTCGGTCGATAAGCAGTTGAACCCGATACTATCGTTAAAGCTGTTACTTCACATACGACTATTTGTGGCGGTCGGGCAATAGATAGATAGATTCAGTTATCGCTAGTTTGGCACGTCTTTTAAAGGCAGATTGCGTAGTTATTTATTTATTTACCTATTCTAATTGGAAATGGATTGCAATACGCAGTTAGCAATCACAATGCGCTGTATTTCGGAGGTGCCCTCGTATATTTCGGTAACGCGCGCATTTCGATAGTAGAGTTCGGCGGGCAGGTCTGTCGTATAGCCCATGCCGCCCAGGATTTGGATGCACTGGTGGGCGCAGTAGGTGGCCGCCTCGGAGGCATGCAGCTTGGCCATGGCCGCCTCCTTGGTAATGGGCAGTCCATTGTCCTTGAGCCAAGCGGCGCGCCACGTGAGCAGCCGCGCGGTCTCCACGCGCAGCGCCATGTCCGCCAGCTTCTGCTGAATCATTTGCAGCCTCGACAGGCGCTGTCCGAAGGCCACCCGCTTCTCCGCGTAGTCCACGGCCAGCTCGAGCGCCGCCTGCGCGATGCCCGTGGCCTGTGCGGCAATCCCAATGCGACCGGCGTCGAGGGACTGCATGGCAATCTTGAATCCGCTGCCGGGCGCGCCGAGCACCTGCGAGGCCGGGACGCGGACATCGTCGAGCGTCAGCTGGCACGTGGAGCTGGCGCGCATCCCCATCTTGCTCTCCTTCTTGGCGACGGCCAGGCCGGGCACGTCCTTTTCCGTGAGGAAGGCCGTGATCCCTTTGTGCTTCAGCGCTTTGTCGATGGTGGCAAAGATGAGGCCGCCGCTGGCCTCCTGAGAGTTGGAAATCCAGGCCTTGGTGCCGTTCAGCAGGTAGTCCCCGCCCGCACCTGGCCGCGCCGTGGTGCACGCGGCGCTGGCATCCGAGCCGCTGCCCGGCTCCGATAGCGCGTAGAAGGCGATGTGCTGGCCCTGGGTGTACGGCGCCAGGAACTGCTGCTTCTGCGCCGCCGTGCCGTGCTGCTGCACCACGCCCAGGTACAGATTGTTGACGCCCATCACTACGGAGACGGCCGCGTCGCCGCGCGCCACCTCCTCCATGCCAATGGCGTAGGCCTGGTAGTCCAGTCCGGCGCCACCTGCAAGAAGTCGTTCGTAGCTGGCTCTCGGCAGGCACAATCTCGCTCAGGGCTCACCGTACTCCTCCTCGACCACCACCGACAGCAGGCCCAGCTCGCCCAGGCGCCGCACCTGCTCCGCCGGATGCAGCTGCTCCCGATCGTGGCGTCTCGCGTGCGGCGCCAGCTCCGCGTTGGCGAAGTCGCGGCAGGTCTTCTGCAGTAGCTGATGCGTTTCCGGAAGCGCCGCCAGGCAGGCGATGCCCCTGCACCGGCCCCCAGTTCGCTGAGCTGCAAAGCACCAAATTTTGCAGCTTTCTTTGTTATCTTTCTCTGTTATTGTTATTGTTTTTTTCCATTACCAAGCGCCCGTGCGATTTTGCACAGCTGTTGCATGTTGCGTCGTCTGCTTGCCGAAGAGGTTCGTCGCGCACTGAAAGACGAGAAGCAGTCGCAAACAATCAGCGAGCAATATAAACTTTTATATGCATTGCTAAAAGCTTTGGCGCAGGCAGTGGCGGCGTTGTTAGTGTGAAAAGGGGGGCTATATGTACGGCAAGCAGTTATTGGAGCTGGCTGTAGGCGTGGGAGGATCTTAACTCGGTAGACAATCTTAGCAAGCTGACAAGCAGGGGATGCACGCAGTAATGCTCATAAGCAGTGCAAAAGCAGTTGTCCTTAATAGAAGTTGCTCCTTAGCAAGCAGTTGTCAAGCTAAGCGTATTTGAAATAACACGTTAAAAAGTCATATTTATTATATTATATTATTTTATTTCTTATTATTTTACATGAATTCTTGTTTGAAAACGACTTTAATTACTCTGTGTATTATTTAGTGCGCATGTTTTTGAATTTCTTTTATTGTATTGTTTTGTACTTTTAAGTTTCATTTTTCGGTGAGGCTAAAATTTAACTTGGGAAATGTTTTATTGTGGGAAAACCTCTTTTTACGGCGCCCCTGGCCTGATTAATATACAGGCTGAATTCAAATGTGCATATTTAGTTGTTAAAGTTCTTTGTATCGAGCTTTTAAAGCGCACACGCCATGTAATCGCTAGGGCATGCCCAACTAGCTGTAAAGAATCAGCTGTTGATGAAATACTATATGAGTTTAAGGTATCTTCCAGTCGCGCCTGCTTAAAATTCCATCAAGTGCTGGGTAGAAAGTTCAGCTGGCAGAAATGGAAAGCGGTTCAACGCTTTGCGGAAATTGTCGCTACCCGCACCTGATGAAAACTTTGCAATGCAAATTCCAGTTCGACTTAATGAAATGAGGTGCAAAGCAACACAACACACCCACTTTTGCACACAAAAGACATCCACATGTGTGCACAGTAGATCACAATAATATGCCAGTTATCTTTTAGCAAGACAGTTCTCTTTATATAAAAATCGACATTTTTATAAATTTGTTGGTTTTTCTCTTATGTAATTTCCAACTATTCCTTGACATTGTTTTTTTTTAAATTTTCCCATTTTTTTATAGACAAAATAATTAGAATAATTGAACATTTTGAGGCACTTCCAGCTCGATCCCAGTAGACCCATCTATATAACTCAATAGTTCGTAGGTAGTGTTCAGATTAAAGACAATCTGTAGATTTGAACACAGCTGCTGCATAAAATAGTTCCAAATTATTTTCACTTATTTTTGAAATCGTTCCCCAAGAAAAACTCCACTCTCGCACTAACATGAACTACCTGATTCAGCGCGGCAAGGTGCGCCAGCAGGCGATCAACGTGCCCGAGGGGCTGCCGGAGCTGCTCTCGGACATCACGCGCGAGGTCCTGCGCTGCCAGCCGACGAAGGAGTGCCTCTGCCAGTTCATCATCGACTACCTGCACTCGGTGATCGTCACACGGGAGAAGGCCATGGGTAGCTGATAACTACTATATATATATATATATATATTCTATATAGATTGCAGCTAAAGTTTCCCTCCCGCAGTGGCCAAGAGCATTTTGGATCGCGCCTTCCGCCAGGTGGACAGCATCATATCCGATTTGTGCGTGTGCGATTTGTCCAAGGAGAAGACGGACGAGATGGCCCAGGTGATGGAGGATTGCTTCCGCAATTTCCTGGAGAAACGCCGCTGCGAGATGCGTCGCGGCAAGGAGATGATCAAGTTCGCGGACATCGACATGCTCGAGGAGCTCATCCGCAAGTGCAATTTCTCCGAGGACGAGCTGGACGCCTCGCGACCGGCCATCGAGAGCGCTTACAGGCGCTTCGTGGACGCCTACATGGCCGCCGGCAAGGACACCCAGGGCACCGAGCTGCTCTATCAGTACTTCCGCGATCGCGAGCTGAAGCGCCTGGACGAGCTGCTGCGCAACAAGTCGGCCACCACCATCCAGGCCGCGTTCCGGGGCTACCTGGTGCGCCGCATGATGGCCCAGCACGTCTGCGTCTGCACCTGCATGCTGGACGAGAAGGACGACGACGAGTTCATGCGCATGGACCGCGCCGCGCGCATCATCCAGCGCTTCTTCCGCTACGTGCTCTCGGTGGGTTGCCAAACAATTCAATCTAATCTGATCTAATCTCTAATCTGATAATCCCCAAACTCCTGCCCACAGCGCCAGACCATCAAACCGGTAAGATTTGCGGACCTAGCTCGCTGTTATGGGCCTAATCTCTCGATCGTTTTAGGTGGAGGATCCTTGCCAGGATAAGGACACGCCGCCCTCAAGGGAGGAGACCCCGCCGACCGTTGCCGAAGCCGCCGTCGCCTCCGCTCCAGTCACGGCACCCACCACCGCTGCCGGCACCGCTGCCGGCACCGCGACCGCCACAGCGGTGCCATCCGAAGTTCAATTGGTCGCTGAAGCAGATGAAACAACAGCTGCCACGGCCGCCGAGGAGGCGCCCGCCGCAGCTGCCGCGGAGCCTGCAGCCGTTGAGGCGCCACCAGAAGCCGCAGAGGCAGCACCGCCAGCACCGGCAGCAGGCGAGGAGGCAGCTGCACCGCCAGCACCAGCTGAAGAGCCGCCACCAGCAGCCGCCGAGGCACCAGCTGAGCCACCAGCTGAGGAAGCTGCTCCACCGGCCGAGGAGGCAGCCCCACCAGCCGAAGAGGCAGCCCCAGCAGCCGAATAATATTTGAGCTGCCAAATCCTGTTCCTTCTCAAATGATTTTCTTGTTTACGAACTCCCCTTTGGGATTGAGAATTTATGATCTTAAGCTTGTAAATTAGTTCAACGTGTAATTGTGTATATTCAAAACGTCTCGAGGGCAGCCTCCCAAACAGCCCCAATTAAAAGCGAGCTCTGCATAGACGAACTAATCGGGTTTTATATGCAACTATGTGGAACCTTAGCACCATTGGGAAATCTTAAGGTAGCGCAAAGAAAGAAAAACCGGGATGTAGGAGAGTTTGATGTCAAAAAATCAGGAAAAAAAAATTTAGTTCCCATTCTCTTTTAAACCCATTTTTTTACACGAATGTTTCTCTTTTAAATAGCTTATTTTTGTGAATTTCTATGCTTTTCGCGGTGAATACTATGAGAGCTATACGATATAGTGCTAATCGGGCTAATTTTGATATATGTTCTCTGTGCATTAATAATACGGATCTATGCCAAGTTTCACTTTACGAGCGCAATTTATTTTTACACCAAATTGCCTTTGGCTCTCTCAAGCATGGAACCCTAGGAATTCGCCTCGATGCGCTCCTGCAGCCAGCTCCTGAAGGCGGACACTCGGGTGTAGACATCGGGCGAGAGGTAGAGGCCGCACACGACCAGGCCATAGGAAACGACGCCAACCTGCTTCAGGCCTTTGTCCGTTCGGACTAGAGGACCACCAGAGTCGCCCTGCGAAGTAGGAGTTTTCGTTTAACCCTTTAACCCTTCGACTTTGACACTCGCGTTTGCTTACCGAGCAGGCGCCTCTGAAAATGCCCCTGGCACAGATCTCCGTGGCGCTGACGTCCGACATGCCCCGGTCCCGACACTGCTGATTCGTGATCGTGC
This sequence comes from Drosophila colorata, assembly GCA_035041545.1. Lineage (NCBI taxonomy): Eukaryota > Metazoa > Arthropoda > Insecta > Diptera > Drosophilidae > Drosophila > Drosophila colorata. The sequence continues at coordinate 1,783,484 of JAWNLD010000077.1, forward strand.
TGTATCGCATGCGCTGCAGCGCACTGGGGAAGTTGTAGCTCTCCAGGAAGGGGAAGGGCGCCGGCAGGCGCATGCCCCAGCCGGTCAGGGTGACGGGCACGCCGCCGCCCACGAACTCCTCGTCGGCGAACTCGATGGGCGCCACGCTGACATTGTTGTAGACCAGCGCCGGCGCGATCGTCAGCACCGCAATATCGCTGCTCACCAGCTCCCTGTAGTCGGGATGGATGGCACAGGACTGCACCTGGGAGCGCGACCCGCCCTGGTCGTTCAGGTCGCGTATGCCCGCCACGACGGACATGCGCGTCACGTTCAGTCCCGCGCAGCAGTGGGCGGCTGTCAGCACGCGGTCCGGCGCGATGATGGAGCCGCCACAGAAGTGCACCTGCCCGTCGCGTGTCCGGTACTGCAGCGACACCTGGTAGGGCACGAACTCGCCGCGCGGCACGTCCGAGCCGCCCACGATGCGAGTGGGCGCATAGCCGCTGGGCTGGCGAGCTGTAGCAGTGTTGGAAAGTACTTAAATAACAAGGAGGCTTCCATTTACTTGATCACTCACTGTTCAGACGCGCCGTGGCGCCACCTAGCGTCAGAGCTGCCACAAAAAGTAGTTCAATTAGAGCCATGTTCGTTTGGTCTATGCTGCAGTTTCGGAGCGTGCAATAGCTTATATATAGCATTAGATGCGACCTCCATGTGGCCACATTTGCATGGCTATCGCAGCAGTTATGCCATTAGTTTTGATCTTGAAATTCAAAATTTAATGAGCTTTTATGCCGGTAATTGGCATATGTATTTGTATTTGGCTCCACGCGTCGCCCTAACCCAGAAAGTCTATTTTTGCTGATAACTTTCTGTGGGTGAGCTGAGGCGAAGTTCGGAACGAGTATAAATAGTGTGTATATTTTAATTAATTTAATTAATTTAAAGAAAAGTAAAATAAATTGATAAATTTTAAATAAATTCTTTGTTGAGAAAAACCATGTGCACGAACCGAACCCAAAATCAAAGCCTTGGTTCGAACCGTCAACCGAATCGAACCTTCCATTTTAATTAATTTTTTTTTTTGGTTTGGAACTATTTATTTGAATATTTAATATAATTGAATATCCAAGGCAGGAGATATAATCCAGGATTTTTTTGCTTTCTTCAGAAGAATTTGTATTTTAATTTCTATATCATTTCCAGCCGTTAAAGTATGATTTTCCTTTTTCTATAATAACACTTTATGGCCTTACTTCATACTTTATCTGCATACAATTAATCAGCATTTAATTAATTCCTCAGTTTAATTACAGCCCAACAAAACCAGTTTATAATACTTTCACTGTGCTCCAACATAGAACGAGACTTTATACACAGCTTCCATTAGCATTTACTCGGCTAAGTAGGTTAATTATATACTGGGCTCCTGAATGTGGCCTATTGGAATGATGTGTCATCTATCAGTCCGCAGCCAATGAAATCAGCACGTTATTCAGACCTAACCCGTTTGCGATATTATGCAAAAGCTATAAAAATCCATTCAAGTTGGCGACAATTTTACAAACAAACAAACTCAAGATCTAGTTCAGATTTTGCTTGGAATATTACGAATAACTAAAGAGTTTTCAAAAATTGTATTTTCATAAAGCTTTAAACACATTATATAATTTAATTTATTGCATTCATGGGATTGTTGTCCTCTGCCAGCTTCTGGAATGCATATAAGTATATATGCATATGGGCATATATTATCACACCTCGGCTATAAAACAACAGCTAGCTAATAACGGTTCCGTGGAATCTGATCAGCTTGCAAGGTTCTAGGCTGGGTGTGATTTCATATATATGAATATTCGAGAGTTTCGTTTAAAAGGAATCAAAATCGGCCATCAAAACATTTGCTAATCGGCCACGGAGCTGCTCATAACGATTTTTAGCCTAGGAGAGCTCAAACTAGCGCTAAATAAATAATAATAAAATTAATTCCTACCCCTAGGTCTAGTCTAGATCCGCCGCAGTACTATCCGCAACCGGTTTATCCCTATCCACCACCTCCAGGTCCTCCAGGTGTCTGTCTGCTGCGCACCGACGCAGACCCATTGTTGGCTGTTTCCGTAGAGGAAGAAGAAGGCAATTTCCAAGCTCTGAAAGGCATTCGACTTGGCAGAAAAACCGGAGATGACGGATTCGATAATGCGAGAGACACGATTAAACTAACCTGCAGAGCTTTGTAAATTAAAGAAGTCTCTTAAATGGATTGATTAAATAAATCTAATTGTAGAACCTCTAAAAATGTTTTCTTTTGTTTGCTATAAAATATATATAGCTGTCTATGCAATCTTGTCTCTCAGTCTTCAATTTATCGGCCTACAAGAATACTTGATCGAAATATAGATTTTTGTATTCAAATATTCCTCGTTATTATTGTTATTACTATTTTAACTCCATCTAGCATGGGAATCAAATTCAAAGACATCAAGTATAATTAAGAAATGAAAAATAATAATGAATCGATATGATTCCTTGATGGTTTTAATCCGTAAATAATAATATTATAATTCATAATTTGATTTACATGTTTTTGATTTACCTTTTCAAAACATAGTCAAGTCTTTTAAGAGGTAGCTCTTCAAAGCTCCTACTTCTCATCGAGATTTGCCCTTTATATGGGTTATTTATCACGCGACTTCACATTGTTGTTATGCCAATCTTCAGTCCATAAAAATCAATTTGCTTATTCAAAAATCAAACAAAGGCGCCCCACCAAGCCCAACTCGTGTTCCACATCATGCAAAATCAACAAATAGCTATTCAAGTCAGTGGCAATTATTACACATTCCCATTCTTTGGCCCACCAAACGACGTGAAGAACTTTGTGTTTTGCATATTCGATAAATATGATTTTGATGAACTTATGGCAGACTGATAAATAAATAAATATATATACAGTTTATGGCAAATTCTTGTAATTTGATTCTAATTATTCAAAGCAAGTTCCCTCTCGAGAGGACCCAACCAGTTTCTTCGAGAATCAAGAACATTCGTATGCAGAGCGTCGTCTTACTGATGCTCCCATTAGAAACTACAGTAAGATAATAAAACGACCATTAAAATAATCGATCTTGATGAATATTGGGCCTAACGGTTCCTTCAGCTCTGGATTTCTGAAAGTGATTTCACTAGTCTGCATCTCCAAGCGATCCATATCTTTGGTATAAAAGAGATCAATTACTTGGTGATCGCAGCAAATAAGTTTGAGCCATGGCACGGCTCATAACGCTTTTCTGTCTAAGTAAGTTGGCCCGGCCAAAACGAAATAGTTTATATATAAATATAACAAACACTGAAATCCTTAGCTCTGGTCATCGCTGGGGCCACCAGCTTGTCTACGAGGAATGTGAATAACAGAGAGGCCGGCCGACTTATTTCCGTTCAGGTCCCAGGTTTCCCAGCACCCGCTCCCGCTCCGGCGCCAGCCCCGCCGAATGTGATTATCAAGCGGCCGATTCACTATCATCCGCCACCGCCGCCGCCACCACCACCACCACCGCCATCTTACTACCCCCCACCGCCACCGCCACCGCCGCCGCATCATCATCATCATTCGACATCGAAATGTAAATGTCCTCCGGGACCCCCTGGGCCACCGGGTCTTCCAGGACCCTCAGGTATGATTTCTTACATATGCCAGCCTGAAACTTTTAATTCTACAATCAAATCCGTTAGGCGACTCTGGAAAGCCGGGCTACCCCGGTGCTAAAGGTGACAAGGGTGATAGCGGAGAGAAGGGTGAAAAGGGCGATAAGGGGGAGAAGGGCGACAAGGGTCACACGGGTGCGCAAGGAGCTCAGGGACCGCAAGGCACACAAGGTGCTCAAGGACTTCCCGGAGCTCAGGGCTCGCAGGGCTCACAGGGTCCTCCAGGACCGCAGGGATCCCAAGGATATCAAGGTTCTCCTGGTTCGTCAGGATCTCCAGGCTCTCAGGGACCTATTGGCCCACCAGGCTCTGCGGGCTCTTCAGGTTCTCCAGGTGCTCCTGGTTCGCAAGGACCACCGGGTCCCCCTGGACCTCCAGGAATATCGACACCTGGATGGCCTTTACCACCACCGCCACCGCCACCACCACCCCCACACCACCACCACCACCAGCCGCCGCCAATAATCTACCCGTATCCTGTACCGCCACACAATGGACATCATTCGCACAAGGGAGATCATCATCATCACCATCACCATCATAACGGAGATGATTATCCAGATCATCCGCATAAGCCGCATAAGCCGCATAAGCCTCATCATCCTCATCATCCTCACGAGCCTCACGATCCTGACCATCCTCACCATCCTCACGAACCTCACGATCCTGACCATCCGCACGAACCTGACCATCCTCACGAGCCTCACAAGCCCCCCAAGCCTCATCAAGCCCCACAAGCCCCACAATAAGCCACCACGGCCAAGTCATAAGCCCCCGAAACCTAAACCTAAACCAATTCCATCTACAACGCTACCACCAGAGCCAGAGTTTACAACAGAAGAAATTGAAATCACAACTCCCCCGCCTCTCAGCACATTTAGGAAGTACAATGAAGAAGAACAGCTCGAATCTGCTCAAGCTTTGTCGCAAGCGAATTCTACTGAAACTGATGTAGCAAATGATCAGAGAAATGAAGAAAATGCCAAAAGCAACGACGAAGTTGAAGAAGAAGTTGTGGAAGAGCAGGAACAAGAATCTGAAGATGAAACTCTGAACGAATCCGCAGAAACGCAATCGGTTGGGGAAGAGGCAACTAAAGAGAACACGTTAAGCGAATACGACGATCACGACGTTGAAGATCATGATGATCAAGAGGAATCGGAAGCGGACATCGAATATAAAAGCGACTATGACAGCGCCGAGCAGCCAATCGAAGGCTACATTGTTGAGGAGCGAAGTGGAAGTAGGCCCATCATTTTATCAATTAGCAAGCGACGCAATCCATTTCACATATATAGACACTACGGGGATTATTAAATAATAAAATAGCTGATAATTATTGTAAACAACAAAAATAAATGAAAATGTCAAGACTGTATTTGAAATGTTTGCCTCATACTTGATTTTAGGACATGCCGCAAAGTATGCAATACAAAATGAACTTCGGCTGAACTGCTTGGCTTGAATCTGATGTAAGCGGCGCGAAGCACTGCTTGCAGCTCTTTTCAACTGCTTGAAAGTAGCTATTTGAATTTGTTTCTTAAATCTTCAAATGCTTTTTTATTCAATTGGGTTTTGTGTTTGGTTTTTAATTCTTTTTTCTAGGCCATGCGCTCCTTAATCCACGTGTCGAACATCGAGACGCGTGTGTAGACATCGGGGCTGTTGGAGGCGCAGAACGAGGTGCCATACGAGACGACGCCCACCTGCTTAAAGGACTCGCCGTTGGCCATGACCAAAGGACCGCCCGAATCGCCCTGAACAGGATTAAGGTATAGTCACATACATCCGCTTACATTATAACTACTCACATTGCAGGCGCCCTTGCCGAAGCTTTCCAGCGCGCAGATCTCCGTCTCCGTCAGCTGCGTCATGGTCTGCTTGCATTTGGCATTGTCCAGCGTCTTGTAGGAGAGCTTCTGCAGTATGGTCGGGTACTTGGCGAAGGGTCCGGTGCCAAAGTGAAACACCGAGCCCCAGCCGGTCAGCAGTACCTCCTGGTCGGCGCCGACGAGCTCGTTGCTGCTCACGTCGATGGTGCTCACGCGCTTGTTGTCCACCTCGAAGGGGGGCTCGACTTTCAGTATGGCTATGTCGCTGGTCACCAGCTCCTCGTAGTGCTCGTTCATCTCGTACGACTGCACCTGGGCGCGGTGGCCGCTGCTGTCGTTGAGGTCCCTGATGCCAGCCACCACGCTAATCCTGCTCGCATTCTGTCCGTTGACGCAGTGCGCCGCGGTCAGGACGCGATTGGGCGCGATGAGGGAGCCGCCGCAAAAGTGGCGCATTTTGCCGCTGCGCGTGAGGAACTGCATGGACACCTGGTAGGGCACGTACTCATCGTCGGGCACATCGTAGCCGCCCACCACACGCTCCTGCGAACTGCTGTCCACGCTCTCAAAATAGGCATCCACTGCGTGAGTTTGTCCTTACTACATTTTCTTTTATATTCTTCGCTTTTCCAACTTACAGTCGATAACTTGGCCGGTGGACTTGCCAGCCGTGAGCTGCAGTGCACCCAGCCCAGAGCCGAGCAGCAGAACCAAAGTCAGTCGGGCTTCCATGTCAACTGTCAATTGGATTAGAACTCTGTTCCGTTGTGTTTGAACTGTGGCTGGCATCGGGGCTTTATATACGCTGCATTTGGGGCTCATTTGAATTTTATCGAGTGCCAAGCGAGGCGGGAGCTGTGGGTGGTCTGGCCGCATATAATGGGTAACAAGGTCGTTCAATAAAGCGAGATAAGCTAACCGAACAGCTAACCATGGCTAGAACTTTTTAGTATGCACAAAATACTACTTAACTATCAACAATGGGAAATGGAGATAATAATAGAGAAATAAATTCACAAATTGACCAACAAAATAATCCTAATAATTTTTAAATTTTCTGAAAGTGACTTATTCTGTTTATATTAGTTTAAATTTTTTTATAATATTATTGAATTTCTGATATTATTTTTTTTTTTTCAAATCATAATTTATTTTGTATAATATTTTAAATGATTAAAATGTGAATTCAAGAATTATTTAATATTGTTTTTTGTACTTTTCAGTTTAATTTTTTAAGTCTGCAACCAGTTTTTCAATGTATTCTTTTACTCGAATTTTCAGGCAACGTATCTATCGTGTAAGAAGAGAATTAGGTGTATTTTAAAAAGTAAGAAGAAGTGCCAACCCCGAGGAGTTGGCGCTGCAACATTTAATGAGAATTCCTTGGCAGTCAGAGCACAAAGCCTAATGAGTTAACATGAGGATTAACCTGTCACATGCAAATTTCTCGTGCAGCAGCTAAAAATAAAAACTCGCGGAGATAAATCCTGTCACGTTGCGCGGCTTTGCAGGGTGGTCCAATTAACAAAAAGTTAAAGGAGAGGGGCGCCAATGCAGGCGCTGGCAACATCCTGGCCAAAATAATAAAGCCATTTGAAGTTCAAATCGGTTCGAATGCCAGCAGCAGAGCCGGAGCCAACAATTAACACAGTAGTCCAAAGATCAAGACCTCAACATGCGACTACCCAGAAAACGCAAAAAGCGAGAGGTGTGCATAATTAATTTGCGCCACACACACACACACGCACACACACACACACACACACGCACACACAGAGAGACACAGTTCAGGCGAGGCGCAGCAAAATGATTCATTAGCTGGCTTGCAATCAGGCCGGAACTGACACATGGCAGGGATCGGGCCGCAGCGATAGCCAAAGCCAGCGCCCGCCCAGACGGCCAACTTGATTTGCATCGAACATGTGAGCCAGCAGCAGCAGCAGATAGCCAGAAACCGAAACCGAAGCCGAGACAGCAACAGAAACGGAGCCAAAAAGGTGTTGATTGCCAACTGGCAACTGCCAATGTTTCAATGCCGCAATTGCCTGTAGGTTGCCCCTGCCCACCTCCATCCCCACCCGCCCCTGGCTGACCCTCAGCTGGCTGCAACAATGAATTAAAAGAAATGTCCGCTGCCAGCGCAGCAGCTTGTTTAATCGGAATATTTAAATTATTCATTGATTAAAACTGCAACCAGATCAAGCTGCAGCCACTCACAGGTAGGAGAGGCTTCCCTGACCCCCTATCCCCCTCTCACTCTCTCTCTCTCTCTCTGCTTGGGCCACTTGTGGCTGTGTCTTTGCGCTTGTCGTTTCAATTTGGTTGTAGGTGTAGCCCCGGCTGTAGGTGCCATTCCCAGGAATTGAGGAAACAGCTCTTCCTGCCCACCCGCCCCTCTCTCTCCCCTGTCTGCCTGTGCAGTGTGCGAAATGCCACCCAAAATGAGACACACAAGAAGTGGCAGATACACATACATATACATATATGTGCACGTGTATAAGTATCTGTACTTTTGTGCAATTACAAAGCGCTTTGTGCTGCCTTAGAAAAAGTTGAATTGAATTCCTTCGAATGATTTATGAATGTTCTAAACAGCTCTTTGAAAGCGAATGCAATCAAAGCTGCAATTGAGTTTTCTAAAATGCTATTTGAATAAAAATAAAATAAAAATGCACTACGAGCAGCAGTTGTTCAAGTACCAAACATATTTAAGTTTAATGAAAAACCTAAACCTAGACCTTGTGGAGCTTAAAGAGTCTTGGAAAATTAAATCTTAGGTGCGAAATCAAAAGCTGCAGGTTTTAGAATTGTTTGGAATTTAATTGACAAGAAAAATAATGGTCTTTGACGAGGCGAAGGCCAAATACTCTTGCAGCTCTTCAATATAAATTTTATACTTAGCCATACAAAAAAAAAAAATGATATTAATAATTAATTCGAATATAATAATATAATAATTAATTCCTATGGAAGCTATAATATTTGTTATTTGCCTATATAATTTGTTAGGAGTATAGCAAAGCCCATATTAGCTAAGATTTATACAAAAACTTATTTTCCGACCGATTTTCAATAATTGGAGCTATATGATAAAGCGATCCGATATGGCTGAAACTGAGACATAAACTTCCTATAGCATATATGTGATACAAACTAAGAATAGTTACGTTCTATGGGTCAGGACAAAATTAGAACTCCCTCCGCAGGCGTATTTAAAGTCAAAAGGTATTTAATTTCTCTCACATTTCACTCCCCCCCAACCCTGGACTGGGCACAGTGGGACAACTGTTGCCGCCTGCTGTTCGGCTGTTGGGCTGTGCGTGCCAGATAATCATAAGAGGGAAATCTTGCAGATGAGCTGCTGCAATCAGACGCTCATTGGCTTGACAGAAGCGCCTACCTGTTGTCATCAATTAGGTAACAAGCACACGCGACCGATAAATATAAGGAGCGAGGGTATCAGTATCCAGTTCGCAGTCTCCGGCAGATATATCTGCGGAATGGTTCAAGCTGCTTGCTGTGATCCCAGATCCCTTATCTGATTTGCAAATAAAAATGTATTTCATTTGGCCCCATCGAAGGACCACTTAGAGATGGAGAGAGGGGCAGAGCGAGAGCGCTCGACTGCAGTCATAATTTATAGGTGTGCGTATGGAAGGCAAATGTGGGGCGGGGGGAGGTGGGTTGCACACCTCGTGGTGCTGGCAAATTAAGTACTAAAATAAACGACCAATTTACTGATTATGCAAAACATGCAATTAATTTTCCACTCCACATTTGTTCCAAATCTTCCACGCACGGCACTAACTAAAACTTGTTGTTGTTGTTTTCGTCTCTAGAAATCGTCGCAACGAGTGCGAAAATTAATTGCCGCAACAACAAGTGGAAAATTTATTTGAAATTGCGTTGACTTACAGGCATGTAGAAAATGCTTATACCACTTACATGGCAGCATAGGGCTACCCATAATTTATTATCTATAGCTTCAGCTCGACTGATTTGCATATTACGCTAATTGAATGCAAAATTCAAATGAGATTTTCTTATGGTGATTGATATGCTCCTCGCTCGATGATCATTTAATAATACTGCATACTATCCCAATGAAATAATATTAATTTCAGGCTGCTCATAATTTTAAAGTATTTTTATTTATTTATATATATTAATAGCTGCATCTTAATTTCATAAATAAATAATAAAACAAAATAAAATATAGTATATAAAAATAGTTCTAAATAAAATTTCAATTGCTCGGATTATATTTATATAGATCGTGCTTAATTTTACTATTTAAAAATAATTATTTCCCTCATAGAGCATTCAATTTCACTTACGGCAAGCTTTTCCTTTTCCCTTTTGTAATTTAACAAGGTAAATGTAGCCCGCATTTTCTAGGAAATTCGTATATATTCTTTCACTTTTAAAAATATTTCCCTTAAATTTGATGGACTTCCTTTGTGAGTGAAAGACCAATTCAGAGCCACGTGCAGGCGCAGGCAAGCACAATTAAATACTTAACTCCGCACTGGCTACTGTATGTCGAAGGCCCGGTTGAGAGCTGGCAGCTCAGGTCATAAAACGGGCGGCTTTGCTTTAAGAACCGACATATAAATCACATTGAAGACACAGCACGGCAATAAAAGTTGCAGTCTGAATATTTTCTGTATTTTTTTCGAGCCTCTTCGGGCCACACGCACAATTCGGCAGAAGTTGGCCGGCAAACAAGGCCGCGAATGAGGCGGACAATCAACCGAAATGTCATAATAATGATGGCGTTCCACACAGGATGCTTATCGTGTTAACACCGAACATCTTGCCGGGGCATGAACTGGCCCGCGGATCCAAAGAACTGATTATGAAATGCATTTGACTAGCGAGAATTTTGTCAAGGCAACTAAATTGGCAGAAATTTGCGAATATTTGAGCTGGAGCTGAACGCGATGAAATGTGTTTATGGGCATTACTGAAGAGCTGCTTATATGCCCGATTCGTGTTCCAGTAATAGACGCGATTACTCTCAATACCCGCCAATATCATCAATCATTTTGTAAAAGCAATTAGGCCGCGTATCGTGTCAACCGCTAACGCGTTTAAGGCCCTGCTTACGAGGCTAAGACCCGCGCTGGGCCGCAGGTGCCGGGGCCGCAGAACGAGGCGCGACAAGAAGCTGGTGGACAACTTCTTAACGTCCATAAGCAATTAAAGCCACAAATAATGCGCGAGGCGATAAATTTTGTTAAGTGCGTTCGCATGAAAGTTGTCAAAAAGCGTTTGAGAAATTTTCACCGCAAGCACACACAAAAAAAAAACAACAAAAAATCCTAAGACATGACTTTGGATGTTTATCAAACACCTATGCCAATGCGTGAGGCCTCGAGGTGTGGCAGCATGCATGTGCCACATGGATCCATGCTACACGCAAGCGAAGGCCCAGAGACAGAGCCCATACTTGGGAGACGACGACGACGACGACGACGACGACGTCGCCTGATAGCCAGGCGATAAGCAACATTACCGTACAATTTTCAATTAACACGAGGCAACTGTAAAGCCAGCCACATGCCACATGGCATTCCCGTGCTTGGCTCTGCCACCAGAGTGGCGCTTGCAGCTCCTCTACAAATTGTCTAATCTCTGGGTAGTCGGGTCTGGCCAGGCACGGCCTGGTGGTGCATCGATCTCTGGTAGCCGTCGGTGCCAGCCAAAAGTTGTCGACCGGCACCACCAACAGCCCAACTGACCGCAGTGGACAATTTATCATTCGAGCTGCCGCCTAGTGGCGGTCGTAAAAGCTCTTTATGTCTGCTGCTGCCGTGGATCGTTCCAGTCCCCTATCCAAATAGCCTCGCTCTCCCCTCCCATTCGTATGTATGTGTGTGTGTCCAGTTGTCTCCTGCCCTATTGGTTTTCCTGTTTGCTCGCATTTGATGTTCACGTTGCCGTTTGACAGTTTGCATTGAGCTGTCTCCGCTTTTTATGCCTGCAATGATTTAGTTCAACTGTTCTTTGGACCTGCCTCTTCAGATATCCAGACGAATATAGATTGGGGAAAAACCTTTTTTTCTTCCATGTTTTACATTTTATGATCTTGCATAAAATACCCTTGAAGAGTAGAGCTAAAATAATTTACAAAGATTTGTTATCTTTGTAGAAGTTTATATACCCATTCTGGTAACTCTGGCAGGTGAACCGGTTCGAGCCCGAAAATTCAATATTTTTTACATAATCAACCGAACTAAACCCAAACGAAGCAGTTTTTCTTTTAAGTTGTTTGTTTTAATTCCAATAGAACAGAAAATTTTAATGGCAAAAAATATATATTGCCTCAGAGGCTGGATAAATATAAATTGTTTGGAAAATTTTCTACCTCTTAATACATATAATATTTTTTCAGCAAAAAGAGGAGAATAATAAATAAATTTTTTTATTTTTTTTTCATATAAGATATATTTTATATTTATATAATATTTAAAAAAAAAGATTATATTTACCTGATGGCATATAGAAGGCCATGGCTTAGAACACTCTTTGAGTTTGCTGAAACACCAACTTTTATTTTTGTTTTAAATTTGTAAACTTTACATTGGACAGCATGGCCGCCCTCTCCAGGCTCGGCTGCCTCCTCCTGGGCGGCGGGCAGCGCAGGTGCAGCGTTCTCGAGGGTCCGCAGCTGCAGAGGCCGTACTCGGGCAGGTGCGAGAAGTACGTGATCGTTATGGCGCGCCACGGGGAGTCCGAGTGGAACCAGAAGAATCTGTTCTGCGGCTGGTTCGACGCCAAGCTGAGCGAAAAGGGGCGCAAGGAGGCCTGCGCAGCGGGCAAGGCCATCAAGGATGCGAAGCTGAAGTTCGACGTGGCGCACACCTCGATGCTGACGCGGGCGCAGGACACGCTGCAGGCCATCCTGGAGGTGTCCGGCCAGCAGGACATATGCGTGCAGAAGACGTGGCGCCTCAACGAGCGCCACTACGGCGGCCTGACGGGCCTCAACAAGGCGGAGACGGCCAAGAAGTACGGCGAGGAGAAGGTCAAGATCTGGCGACGCAGCTTCGACACGCCCCCGCCGCCCATGGAGAAGGACCACAAGTACTACAAGTGCATAGCCCTGGATCCCCGTTACTGTGACGGGCCCAAGCCGGAGCAGTTCCCCAAGGCCGAGTCCCTCAAGCTGACCATCGAGCGCACTTTGCCCTACTGGAACAAGGTGATTGTGCCCCAGCTGAAGCAGGGCAAGAGGCTGATCGTCGCCGCGCACGGGAACAGCCTGCGGGGCATCGTCAAGCACCTGGAGGCGATCTCCGACGAGGCCATCATGGAGCTCAACCTGCCCACGGGCATCCCCTTCGTCTACGAGCTGGACCAGTGCATGCAGCCGCTGGCGCCCATGCGGTTCCTGGGCGATCCCGCCACCGTCAAGAAGGCCATGGAATCTGTGGCCAAGCAGGGCAAGGCCAAGTAGCAGCTGTTAACTGATTTGTGACGAGGGGTTGAGGGGGTCAAAGGTTGGCCACAATCGCTGCCAAATAAATTGGAATAAATACAAGAAGAAGGTCAAAACAATATATTGCTCAATGCACTTGCAGGCCCAATCTGTATCTGTATCTGTACTGTATCTGTATCTGTATCTGAATCCGAATCGGAATCAGAATCAGAGTCGGAATTCAGGGAGCGAGAAATGCGAATGTCAAGCAGCAAATAAATTTATTTGATTTTAATTGACAATGAAAAGTCAACAAAGGCTGCCAGACAGGGCCCGAGTGTATATGCATATATGTAAATATATATATATGCTGCTTCTCTCAGATATCAGACATAGCTCCAGTCTCCAGTCTCTGCTGTCGCTCGACCCAATCCCAGTCGTATTTTCCCCGTCAATTTTAATTGTTGTTGTTCGGGTCCGGTTGGAATTTTCGTTGCGCGACATTCAAATGGGTCGAATTTTAATTTGTTTAAATGAAATACTCATTTAGGCTTTATTGACAAACAAATTGAATTGATTGATCTAAATGAATTTATGCGGTCAGCGACGAGCGTCTAACAAATGCCAGCTCCCTCGCTCTCGCTCTCGCTCTCACTCTCACTCTCTTTTAAACCCCTTCTAGGCCCTTTTACCCCTATTGCATCCACGCACACTCGCGCTCGACTTTCACACTCATAATGGCTCATATTCGTAGTCGAATTAGTCAACTACGTGAATAATTCTTGAGTCACTCAAAGTTAGCTGTTACGAGTTTTATCCGCCAGACAAGCGGAGCAAAGCAAATGTTAAATTTATTAAATTTGTCATTTGAATTTTTTGACCAGTGTTAGAAAAGACTTCACTGCGCTTGCCTATTTCCTTAAATAAGCGTAGTAGAGATATATTTTTTAGAGAGCGAGTTTGATACAAAATGTAGAATTTATATAAGTCAAAATAATATATAAGATCAGATATTTAAAGGGAATACCAGCTAAATAATTGAGTTAAATCTATTTATAAATAAATCTATAGATGTAATATTATATTAAATATTTTAAATTTATTTTCTTAAAATTTTATATGTTCTTATTGTTTTTATATCCGCTTTTTGCTAGTTTTACAAATTTTTAAAACATATTTTTTTTACTCTGTTCAAAAAGAGTGCTTGGAGTTTATACTTGTATATAAATCAAAAATTTACATATTCTATAAATATCATTAAATAATATTGAGACACACATTTAAAAAAAAAAAGAGTTGCATTTCAAAAAGTTTTCTTTAAATCATTTCAAAAGTGAGCAACAAATATTCAATTGAGGGTATTACCGAATTTCGACATCAATTGCAATTGAGTTTGTTTATAGCTCGTTTATCGGCCAACTCTTCGGATAACTCTTTTCGGATCTGTGGACCACAAATCGAAAAGCGTGAGCTTCAACTGAATTATGTAGGGGGGAGGCATCGGGCCGAGGTGCATCTTGGGCCTCTCTCGAGTTGGTTCCACTACAAATACGAATGCAGCATAGAAATTGAGGGAACATAAAAATGTTTGCACTTCGTATTTGTCGCACATAAAATCTAATATCGAATTACAAGAGCTGCGCACGGCGAGTCGCCACGGTTCGCCGGTCCACGGGGCATGCAGCATGCGGCATGCGGCAGGCAGGCCTGCAGTCCATGGAGCGTGCGTGTCAGCGAAACTTTGCCTGGTTGGCAGGCGTGCCCCCAGCCACAGAGCTGCCCCGTTCCCCGCCCTCGTGGCTGCCCATAAAGAAACTGAATTGAGTTAAATGTGCGATAAATTGCTTTTTGCATTTATCATGGTGCGCGCAGTGCGGCCCAAAAGCTGGAGCCGAGCCAGGCCCGACCCCAGCCGGGCCAGGCCAGGCCAGGCCAGACGAGACCAGACCAGGGCTAGGCCGAGATGAAGACGCTGCCAGGCCGAGCCGAGCTGTGGCGAATATTGAACAAGACTTTTAATTAGCCGCCAACAAAAAAAACAACAAAAAAATGTGCGGAAAAAAAGCGTAAAACAAAGCAAATGAAATGTAAGCCACAGGAGAATTTATTGCTTAAGCTGCGCCTAGGCCAAGTCCTGGTTAAGGACCTTGCTGATGTAGGGCAGAAAGCTGGAGACACGCGTGTAGACATCGGGCTTGCCCTGGGCGCAGGTGGCGCTGCCGTAGGACACGATGCCCGCCAGCTGCTGCTGCCGCCCGCCGCTGGCCAAGATCAGTGGCCCACCCGAGTCACCCTGTGTGGAGAATGCCAGCTGTTAAGACAGCTTGGCGAATGGGGGTCTTAGCTGCTACTCACCATGCAGGCGCCGCGGCCCGGCGCGGACAGGGCGCACAGCTCGCTGGGCGTGACGCGAAAGCCCCGCTGGGCGCATTCCTCATTCGAGATGGTCTGGTAGTCGAGCACCTGCAGGCGCTGCGGCACCTGAGCCCCGGAGCTGCTGGGCGTCGTTGAGCCCCAGCCGGTGAGCCGCACCGCCACCTGGCGGCCAATGCGCTCGCTGCCACCCAAGGACACGACGCCGATCTCGGCCAGCTGCAGCTCGAACGGCGGACTGACCCTCAGCAGGGCGATGTCGTTGACGATGCGTGGACTCATCGCGTACTGGGGATGCACGTGCTTGGCCACTATCCGGTGCCGGTGGCCGCCCAGCTGCCAGTTGAGCGTGCCGCCCAGGACGCTGACGTTGCCCACCGGCAGCTTGTCCACGCAATGCGCCGCCGTCAGGACGTGCCGCTCGCTGACGATGGAGCCGCTGCAGAAGTGTCGCCAGCGACCGCGGCGCAGCAGCTGCATGGACACCTGGAAGGGCACCGACTCGTTCATCTGCTGGCCGCCATTGATGCGGCCTGCATCCGAGGCGGAGGAAAGCTCCGGCGACAATTCCTCGCCAGCTGTCGCCGTGGCCAGCACCAAGCTGAGCTTAAGCAGCAGGCAAATCCTCAAGAGCTGTTGACGATTAGCTGGCATTTTGTCAGTTAAATGTGCATCTGAAGTATCCGTATCTTTTATACATGAAGTATCTTATGGATGCGTGCCTGCAGCTTTATCGCGTCGAGATAAAACGCTGGCAAACAAACAAGTTCGCAATTTTTGCTTTTAATATAATAAATAAACTAAATATATATGAAAAGTATGTGTTGATAAATGTAAGACGATCTTCAGTTGAGATAAACATAATCAGGTCAGGGTTGTGCTCTTGAGAACGTTCGGTTTTCGTTGCAGGAAAACCCATAAAAGTAATATTTATTTACTTAAGTGCGAGGTTTCATCTTAAGGTATTTTGCATATATTTAATTTTTAATTTTATAGTATATATTTAATAAATACCTAAAGATCTTTAGGAAATATATTTTTTATTTTAAGTTTTATATTATAACTATAAATTTTTTATAATACTTGGAAGATTAAAGCATTTATTTCAAATATATATTTTATTTAAGGGCCCCCGTGAAGTGTTTTTAGGCACACAAAATAATTTATATTTTATATAATTTAATATTTTCTAATATTTGGCAGATTAGCTATTTCTTTCAGGTAAGTTCTGCAGACTTCTCATTTTTATAAGACCAAAGTCAACTCTCATTATACTGTGAAATATTTTGTCATTTGGCTTATAATCAAGCAGATATATCTATCTATAAAAACCAGCAAACTTTCTAGCCATATCTCTCTAATTATCTATCTACATGAACAAACACGTTTCGCTGCGCCTAACTCTATAATCAGATTTCGTAATCAACTTTTCTTTTTGCCAAAACAAAAACTAAAGAAAAAAATTTTTTTTAAATCAAATGGCGCTTACAATTACGAAAATTTCAGCCGACGCGTGAGAAGGTCAAAAGTTTTCCAAAACGCAGCGACTGTCCAGTGAATGTGGCGACTGGAACTGAGACTGGAAGCGACGGGCCCGACACGAAGACCGCGACCGAGACCCCAAATGGGAGCCGGCACAGCCAAACAGTGGCCCGAGCTGGGGCTACTGCACAGCTGCAGTTGAAATTGAGATGCAGTTGCAACTGCCACACACACACATACACACATACACACGCACACGTACCACGGCCACGAACTTTGCTCGCTTAACCTCTTGTGGTTCCTGTTGCTGTTGTTGCCGTTGAATTTCGGCTCGTACCTGCGGCAATTTGAGCACCTGGCGCTGTTCCAGGCTCCTCGCATATGTGACTGCCACGCACTGGCCGTATATTGAACTCATTTTCCGTTTTCCCCGGCTAATTCGATTTGTCTTTGCGCAAATTGAAAATGAGCCGCCCAAGGATTTCTCGCATACAATGCGATCACATGAACACACAGATATCCATATACATGTGGAGTAATTTACAACACCTGCATTCACTTACCTGCTCATGTGCTCCATTTAGAGACTGATGTTACAATGATTGCACTTGGAAAGGCAACTTGCATGCGAATTTTCGCTAAATGAGTTTATAGATGGTTATAAATTATAAGAAAGTAAATTAGTTAAGATGTTCTTCAATCCAAGGGCCCATGGAAACTACGATAATTTAAAATTGATTATTATTTTATATTTCTTTTCACTATAAGCTTCACTCTTATTTCAATTTTGATCAATTTAAATTTTATTATTACTGTTTTTAAATTTAGATTTTAAATTTTGTTAATTTTAAAAGTTTTTTAATAAAGAAATATTCACACCTGTTTCCAATAAATTCTATTTTATTTTATATATGAATAGTAATTTATTTGTTATGTTCAATAATATAAAAAATATCATTTTAAATAAATAAAATACAATCAAAATGAATGTTGTTTTGAATAGACTCGCCTATAAATAATATGCACTTGTGAATTATAGTTATATTTAGAATATGTTATCAAATTTTAGACAATTTAATACAGACAAAGTCATAAGGTCAAATTTCTGTGGTAAACAATGCCAATAAATATTATTATTGCAGTCAAAAACAATTGTATTTGAAATAATCTGCATAATTTGACATCTAAAAATAGCATAAATATATTATTTATATATTTCTAACATCGTATGGAATATATATTAAAAAACAACTTCCGCTCGAAAGTAATTACAGTTTTAAATTGAATTTTTTTTGAGATTGTGGCAGTTATCGTTGGAGATGACATACACTCTATAAGACATTCAGATACATCCGCACTTTGTTCCGCTGCTACTTCAACAGTTTCTCATATTTCCCAGCGCAGCCACCCAAGAAATTAGTTGAACTAGGCAACTCGCAGGCTCCGTCCAGAGGCTAAGCGAATCCAAATTTAAGAAAGCAATTTCAGTTGTACTTTGGCTCGCCCCTCCCCTCCCCTCCCTGCCGCCCCTGGCCTGTGCCCGCCTCCACAGTGGACCTGGCCGAGTGGAAGTGGCGCTGCAGACGAGTCTCGTTCATGTGGGTGTGTGAAATAGGGCTAAGAGCTGAGAACTGCGAGCTGAGAGCTGAGCTCGAGTTGCGACTGCGTGCTGGACATGAGCTTGGCAGGGGGCGGGGGACGGGCGAGGGCGAGGGCGAGGGCGGGGCGCGTTGCTCGGTGGGCTGCATTGCGTTGCACTCAGCATGCGATTTCATTTTGATAATAATGCCAAAGTCAAATAATTATAATGATCATGATCACAATCATCGATGCGGGCAGCGGTTGTTCGATGTGGCCGAGGCTGAAGTTGAGGCTGAGACCGAGGCTTTGGCTGTGGCATCATCAGCGCAGCAACTTGGCCAAATGACTAAGCAATTTACCGTTTTGTATAGATTTCAAAGCCTTGCCCCCAACTATTGCACCCCCCGCAGACGCCCCTGACCATGGCCATGGCTGTAGCTGCAGTTGCAGCGAAGACCGCGCGCATCTTCAATGAAATTTCAGGTCAATTGTCTTCTGCGGCTGCCTCTCAGCCTCAGATTGCGCCTGCGAACTATGCGAGCTCCATGCCAGGGTCTGTGCTAGAGCTGGCGGTGGGGCGGGTGCCAAAGCGGTCGCGAGTGCGCGTCGACCGCAGACGCAGTTCTTGCCAACTTCTATTTTCGTGCAGAATTGTAGACGGTGTTTCTGAGTGCGAGTTTTATGCATTGATACCCTAGCAGAAGGTGGTGTAAATTTGTAAAGAAATTAGTAACATCTAATTCTATAAATTATAAATTATTTTATTTTTTTTTGTTAATTTTTTTTTGTATATTTTCTGTTTTTAAAATACTAACATACTATAAATACTTAAATAATAATAATTTTTTAATAAATATTTTTAAAAATTTGTGTATATTTGAAGGGAAATTCAACTGCATTGTAATATAATAAAGAAACGGAAAAGTTGTGAAAAACAAACAAAAAAAATACAGTTTTTATTTATTTTTTAATTTCATTATTATTATGAATATAAATTTGTTTAAATTAAAATCAACTATAAACTATGTCATAATATAGAAAAATTAAATTATATTGTGCTGGGGCTCAAATCATTACCCAGTTGCTATATGCTTTATAACTTTGTTAGGGTATTAGATCTTTCAGTTTCCAAACAAGAGTTTTCTATTTTTTTTTTCTTTTACTATATTTTTTATTTTTATTTTTTTTTGCTGCTTTCCCCTCCCCTCCCGCCGACTGCGCTGCGCGTAGGCGCTTTCCACAGATTAATTGAAGTCATAAGCAATTGTAAACTTATCGCTTTGCTCTATGTTGGGGCTGTGGGGCAGATGCGGGGCTTTTGGGATAACTTATTTCGCGTAGCTTAACTATTTTCCTCTTCTTCATCATCTTTCTGTTGTATTTTATTTTGCGGTTTTGTCGATTTATCGATTTGCAGGCAGAAGCAGCAGCAGCCGCAATGACAGTTACTTTTGTTGTTTGCTGCAGTTGTTGTTGTTGTTGTTGTGTTTGGTGTTGGCGTTGCTTAATTTGTTGCTATATTTGATTGTGGCACACTTTGCGCAATTATTTGATTGCGTTTCCATTAAGTACCGATACAGTTCAAGAGTTCAACAATCAGTAGCCAATAGCAGCTCATTTATTTCATTCCGTTCGAGGTTAAATTCCACTTGCTCTCCATGAATGGATCGTGTCAGCGAGTACTCATCGATAGATTGGACAGTGCAATACAATCAAGCAAACTCTCTAATTGACTGGCTGCACTCAGATGTTGCCCTAGGTTGGGCTCTGAAAAATGATTCAGTGCTTGGACTTTGTAATTACGGGGTATATGATGTAGAAGTTTATTAAATGTATAAGTTATAATAAATTTGTGGTAAAGAGAAACTTAAATCAATTTTTCTCAATCTTTATTCATTTATTGACATTTTTCTTTTTTACTTAAATAATTTGTTGGTTTATGAAACTAACTTTTTATTATCATATTTCCAATAATAATAAGAAATATAAATTAGAAAAAAAGGAAAATAGCGGGAGTAATCTCTCAACCTCTCCCCTTCCTCCCTCAAGCAGCTGCAATTAATTTTCAATTAAATCCGCGGCAACATTTTAATTGTTTGTCTGCAATTTTGGCGCAAAGGACAACAACACGAATGAATAAACAAACATATGTTCGGGGAATTGCTAGCCATATTTACACGCCTGTTAGGCGCCCCAGATCCAACCCCCAAGCCCCCCACTCCCTACCCCAAACACAGCAGATTTAGATTAAGGCACGAGTTGAAACTTGGCTTTGTGGCACGTTTAGTTGCAAATGCCGCAAGGCACACACACACCCCACTTGCTGGGGGCGTGGGGGAGTGGGGGAGTGGGGGTTGGGCTTGCCATGAATTTCAATTCGCGTCTTTTCATTTATGCTCGCAAGCGTAAGCAAACTTTCAAGACGGCAATAAAATGCCGTCAACAAACTTCCGGAACCGCTAAATTCACGTGGTGTTCGTATGTGCCCCAATGTATTTGCATATGTTGCGGGGAGCAGGGGACAACAATAAAGAGCTGCTGGAGCTAGGCAGCTGCTGCTTCGGCTGCCTCCTTCGACTCATTCGACTCCTTCTGACTGCCTGTCACATTTCCATTAGCATTTGCCATTTAACTCATCAGCTATGCATATGTGTTGTGCGTGTGTGTGCGTGTGTGTGCGCACAAGTGTATCATCTTGCAGCGTCTGTTTAGCACATTTATTACCCATATTTTGACATCCGGCTTTTATCCTTTCGCTCCTTGCGCTCCTTTACGCTCAGCGCCGCCAGTCCACAGTCTGACGCGAGATAATTGCCGCCAACCCAACCATATTCCCATATATCGCATAGCCCCCCCGTTCGCGGTCGGGCAAAAGTTTATTATTGCCATTGTTGTTGGTATTGCTGTTGTTATCCTGCGTACACATGTCCTGCGTTTTAATTATTCAGCCACTTGGCGTTGCGTGCCACACGAGCAAAGCGCGGCAAGCGTTGAGCGATTAAAAACTTTATCCTTTGAGAAAACACGAGATATGCATACCCAAACATATATGTAACAGATACACACACTTATATAGAACACCTTATGTCAGGATTTGGTCAATTTGTGAATGCAGTATTCCTATTAGCTTTATTAAGGTCAAGTTTGCAATTCCCTTGTTAAATGCACTCTTCTATGTGATTCTCACGAGCTGAAGACTTTGACTCTATCAATTTCTTCTTTGTCTCTCACATAAACTTTAAATATTTAAAGCTCTCTTTTTTCTCTCTATCTCTCTTTTAACATTTCCACATACACATTTTTTATTTTTTAGTCACATTCCTTTTATCAACTTTCGCCTTTCTATGCAATTTTCATAATTTTAATCAATACTTAAAAAATTGATTTTTTAATTTAAAGCCTAGTTCTCATGTAAGTCCTATCTGAAGCCCAAAGCATTCCATCAAAGAAACTAACCTTTAAATTTTGCCAATTCCCATTTCCGATACTTGCCGCACCGCGACGATCATTAGCAGCTTTGATAAATTGATTTTCGTGGCAAATTTGACAAATTTGCTAATCAAACAAATTGATCAGAGGGAAGGGGGCGAGAGGTGGATGAACAGCTTGGCACATCTTCGCCTTGGACAGCTGAAAGGTGTTTTTAATTACTCGAAGTAGTTGACAAGAGGAACAATTAAAGGCCGCAGTCGGAGCCTTGGCTCAGGGTGACATTTAACCAAACGGAAAAGTGCAAATATTTGCCACCGAGTCTTGGCATGAATGAAGAATCAAGGAAGGGAAAGGGAAAGGGAAACTGGCGAAAACCCACACAGAACATCATTAGTACCCCACCGTTTGCCACCTCCACCCCCTGACCATTCGGGCCGCGTCAGGGGATGCTCGACTTTGTCTGGAGAGTTAAGAAAATTGTCAGCCGGGCGCAAGGCAAACAGCGAAAATTGCACCAGAACCAGAACCAGGTTTTCGGCTCGGCGGAGATTTTCTAAAACTAAAATAATTTGCTAATATTTGCACAGCAACAAAGTTGAGACGCCGCGCGCCACATCATTAATTATTTCAGGCACAAACCGGCGCGAGGCTCAGTTTCAGTTTCAGTTTTGGCTCTCGGGCTCGAATCCGAGTATGGGAATGCAGCAACTGCTGCTGCTAATGCTGCTGCTGATGCTGCCTCTGTGGCACCGGTCGAATGCCTCTCTGAAAGGTTGTTAATTAATAGAGATTCGCGTTGGAATTTCACAATTTTTGTAAGCGCATTTGCCTCTCTGCGTGGCATCCACTTAACGCTGAGCTATGGATGGCTATATTTATGATCCATAACTGGTATTTATCTGACATGTACCGAATTTAAAGAATTTCTGGAAAATGTTTTCAAAATGGAAAAAGTGTTGTGACAGGAACAATAATAAAATGAAATATTATATTATTCTAAAACATTATGCTCTTAATTTTATTGAATCGCCCTATTAAAAAATTACCTTAAAACTTTGAAAAATGTTTAAATTTCAGTTAATTTTTTTTATATCAGGACAAGTTTTAGAAACATTTTTGCACAATATTTGTATACAAAAATGGTTAATTTTCTGTTTGTTAGTTAATTCATTTTTTATTTAGTATTATTATTTATATTTATATTTTTTTAAGAAGTATTTGTTTTTGCTTTAATTTCAATACATTCAACTATTTTCACTTCCCATAAAATGCAGCTAGAATTTCCCATAAAACCTACTGTAAACTAACACTTGCAGTCGCTGTTAAGTTAGCCAATTGGCAGACTGCTCTCTGTTAGAACCACATAAGAATCATTCAACTTAACGAAACTCATTTGCGCTCAGCAGCAATCACACACTCACACACACTCGCTCTCAGCTCACCCAGAGCGCTGAGCACCGCCCCTTTTTTGAGTGCTTTGCTGAGCGCCGCAGCTGACTATGTGTGCGTGTCAGAGAGGGAAGGAGAGAGCGAGCGCAGAGCAGAGCAGAGCAGAGCAGCGGCTGGCGCTCATTTTTATTTGCTAATCAAATTGTGTGCTACTCTAACCTTCGGACCTGCACTGCGAGACCCCAGCGCTCCACACGGCGTCCAATTGTGGCGGCAGTGTGCGTGCGAGCGAGATGGCCGATGGCCGTATGCAGAGCGAATTGCGGAGGAAACACGCGAAATGAGCGATTTTCCAGTTAGAGGCGGCAAAGGCGACCGTCAACTGGAGCACGCAGCATGCGTCGTCTAACGGTTTCTAGTCGCATCTCTGTTTTTGTGGCATGCTTATCAGTCGGTCCGCTTATCACGCTGAGTAATGAATTTCTCGTGGTTTCTTTTTTCTGAATTTCATTTTATTTATTTTTCGAAGCAGCTATAAAATATTGAGATTTTTACAGTCGCAGTCAGTCGCAGGCATTTCGAAAGCAAAAAAAAACTCTGTTTATCAGCGCCAGCAGCAAAAATCTATAAAGATTAAAATCCCCCCGAAAAAGGAAAAATAAATAATATATAAGACAGAGCGGAGCATTTTTTGTGACATAAGCTGGCAACAGATAATTCCGAATTCAATAAAATCATTTTGCTATATTTAGCTGCCCTTTTAAGGGCCTCTGAGGTTCCTCTACGTAATTAATAACTTGTTGTGCCAATACGCTGACGCCGCTTACCCCTTGAACCCTCCGAACAAATAGCCCTTGCGCCCCTTGCCCGAAAGAGGCTGCAACTCATTCAACAAACAAATATTTTTGGGCAAAAAACTGGTAAAAAATTAATTTTGGGTAAAGAGTTCATAAAGAGAAAGGGATGAAGATGACGAGGTTGCGCCTGAGGCTGAGGAAGCTGGGACCCTTTTTGCCTTTGTTTACAGGGCTGATCTTCAGAGATCAAAGATGCTTGGCCATTTAGCCAACATGTCTTTGGGGTTAAAAACCAGAAGTGTGTTCACTATTTTTGTTTTTTTTATTTTTGGGTAAAATCTTGAACTTTCTTTATTAATTGCCGCTGACATGTTGCAAGAGGCGGTGACCAGGCGATCTACTTGGTTCAGAGGTGACAAGCGGTTTGGTCCAGTTAAAAAACAACTCTAGTTTCTCAGAGATGCCAAGTGATGGACAGTTGACCGTTAGGAGTTCAGTTTGGCTGAGAAAGTTGGCAGCTTACATGATAATAAATGTGTATTTTTTAATTTTATGTAACCTAAATTTAAAGGTGAACTTAATATTCGAGAGGGTTGCTCTAAACGATATTCAAAGATAAATTTCCTTATCCTAACATAAAATAAGTTTGTAAATTTATATTTTTATAACTTGCTCGTGTTTAAGTAGAAGAAGTTTCTGCTTCACAATTTTTCAACGTTATTTTTATAAATTTTAGTTCAGTTTTCGGTTATTGTGCATTTACAAACTAGAGTTTCCACACCCAAAAAAAATGTTGCAACACATAAAAATCGAATTAGTCACAGCAACAGATAAAAATGATAATTAATGATCTTTCGGCTAAACCAAAAATTGTGTAAATGCGTTAATTTTCGCGCACTTTCCACAGCCACTCCTCCTGCAGCCCGCCCTTCCCGAGTTGAACTGAAAATATCGTTACAAAAATGTCACAAAAATAGTGAAAACGAAAAAAATGGTCAACTATAAAATGCGAAATCCGAAATTATTTGCAGTGGAAAATGCATTGAAAATTGGCAGAAATAATCTCAAGCGTAACAAGGGAAGCGGCCGAGGCGGACACGCAGGCAGGGAGGG
The DNA here is from genome assembly GCA_035041545.1 of Drosophila colorata. Lineage (NCBI taxonomy): Eukaryota > Metazoa > Arthropoda > Insecta > Diptera > Drosophilidae > Drosophila > Drosophila colorata. The sequence goes on from JAWNLD010000077.1 coordinate 1,808,590, forward strand.
GTATCAAGATCGAGCTTGAACCAGGGCATTCATTTTGCATATGCGACGAGGGGCCGAAAATGCATTCGCATAGAAAATTGCTGCCGCCGCGCACCCCGAACCGACCAACGATCGTGTGTGTGTTCGTTGCTGACCTCTGACCCAGTTTCTTAGGCTTTGCCAATATTTTTTTGCATCTTTGGCTTTTGCATATGCAGCAGCAGCCGTCGCGTCGTCCTTTGAATATTTCATTACGTCTGCGTTGAAGGCAAACAAATTCATTTGCTTTCTTCTTCGGCTCGAAATTGGGCTTAGGATTTTAGGAAATGGGAAATGCAAAATGTGAAATGGGTATGGAAATATGCAAAGAAAGCCGCGTGGCGTCGGGCTGCACCCATTTTATTTTTTTTCTAGGGCAGCACTTCAGAATTTGTTTTGTCTGTTTTTTCTTTTTTTTTTTTTGACACCTTTGTAAAGTTGACTTTATTATTTTTGTTTACGCATAATGCATAAATATTTATTGACAGCTTGAAGAATACGAGCAGAGGTAGTGAGAAAAATACAATAGAGCTGGAAGAAATTTTCGCATATTCTATTATTATTTGTAAACATAATGAGAATAAATTCGCGCCTAAATGTAGATTTTCCAATGAGATTAGAGGAGCCTAAAAAATTAATAACTTTAGTTTTGGTAAGGCATAACAATTTGATAAAGAAGCAAAGATAGCAAAGAAAGTAAATATGTAGAAGAAGAATAAATAAAGAACAGAATATAAAAAATTATTTTGAAATACTTTCAAAGTTTTGAATGTTCTCAGAGGAAGCATAAAGATGGAAGCAACTACTGCTTGGTAATAAAAGAAACTCTATTCTCAACTCACTTACTGAGATATGGTTTATGATAGCTATTTGACAAAATCCCCGGCAGTCGCTCACATAAATCTAATCACATAAATATCTAATTAACTTCACTTGAGAAATCATTCGAGCACTCAGTTTCACGTGTAGTATTCTGTTTTATAGCACCTATATAAAGTAGAGCCCCCTTTTCGTATAGCTGACAGCCAAAATGTCAATCCAATGGAAGGTGCCAACTGCCTTTTGTCAGCCCCTTTTGACACGCCTCATAAAAACAGCAGTCGCCACCACCAACGCCAAGGACAAGGGGAGAAACTGGCCTTCTCTCTCTATCTCCCCTATCGAGAATGGTGCTAATTGAATTAGGCAAGTATCGGGATGCTCGCAGGACATCTGCCTGGAATTCTCGATTGGAAGCATTAAGCCTCGTATGGTTTATGTCTTCAGATATGTGGGGAACGATACGATTGTCATGCTTATAAATGCTTTTGTGGGCTGTCACGCATAATAAGCCTCAACGTCGGCAATTGCGATTTCATTTTTATGATTTTCTAATGAAAAATCACATTTCAAGATCTTTGAGCTTCGCTCAGCAGCTGGACAAATAAGCGCGAGGAGAACGCTCCCGCAAGGAAACCAACCCTTCGTCCGGAAGAAAAGAAAACAACGGTCCGGCGTTGACCTCCGCTGACCTCCAACATTACTTGCATTTGCATAGACCGTTGAATTTTTAGACAATTAAAATTTTTTTTTGTAGTTTTGGTCGCATGATTTTTACAAATTTTCCTTGTTTGTGGAAACTAAAAACTTGAATTTTTGGGCTAAAAAGTCGGAGATTTTTAATGAAATTTCCTTCAGTTTTGAAGGGTGAGAAGAAAAATAAACGTGCAAATGCTTATTGAACCGTTTGATTGAAATGTATACTTCCAATCTCAGTTACTCGCTGGCCCAAGGTTCTCAAGAGGGTTCTCATCTCATAATTCCTTGATTGACATTTCGCTGGCATTTCAATCAAATTCACATTTCTATTATATTTTCCTTTATTTTTGTGTATTTTATTGTACTTTTTAATTGTGTTTGACAAAGTTGCGAAACAAGATCTTAATTCCATTTTTTATTTTCTTTCGGAGGGTAGCGCAAGGGTCGCAGCATCTTCTGATTTCTGATTTAGCCGAGACTCTGTTGCATTGGGCCGACAGCTGCCCCTTGCTGCCAAAGGACAAGAGTTTGCTTTGGACTTACAACTGACATTTGACCAATGGTCAGTTGGGTGGGCAAAGGGTTGTGTTTAGGGTTGCCCCCTGTTGATGCTGCCAGCTTGCAACTGTAATTAATGAGGTTAGAACTGGAGAAAGTAACGGTAAATTTCTTGTTGACAAGATTTGGGCCAGACTCTCGTTTTCTTTGAACTGAAATACTCCAAAAGCTGAGTTTGGTATAGAAGATTGTAACGGAAATTTAAATTTTGAAGCTAAGATATTTCCTAACTGTTTCTCTACCTCTCCCTGTCTCCCTCATAGCCATATTACGCGAAAAAAAAACTGGCTAATCAAAACATCTAATCAAGTATCAGATGATAACCCTACAGGATTTATTTTGTTTTTTTTTGACTGCACAAATTGCTTGATAAAATTACAATTGCGGCTCAAGAACAATAAGAAGCAAAAACACACAAATAATAGCCGAAATGGGCTTACTAATGTTTTGCGGTTTTCGATTTCAAAGGATGCTCGCCAGGGGCTGCGCCTAGCCCGGCGAAATTGATACGTCGCGAGATGCGGCTCGAAAAGGGGTGGCAATCGCTGCCTCTTGGAAACTGTAGCAAAGGAGTTGAGATCGACGAGCGAGGCAGCCTCAAGTATCGCGTTACAGTTGCAGATTGCAATCTTTAACCCGTCGAGGGGCGGGGGCTCTGCCGCGTGCCCAGACAGCCTGAGACCTGAGGCCTGGCGTTTGAGGTTTGAGGCCTGGGACATTATCTAATTACCGCATTAGCCGCCGGCTGACAGCGGCAGCTGCCACGTGGGTGTTGGCCAAGTTGTGTCGCATACAAAATAGTTTAAACCCGTGCGCATGGTTTTGATGTCTTTGTCAGGCGCAGGAAGCTGTTGGGCCCGGGCCCAGGACAATGGTCAATGGGCAACACCTACTGCGGCGGCTTTGTTGTTGCCATTGACTTGATTTACGTGCTGACGAAAGGACCACAGAGCGACCTGCGACACAAGACACACACACACACACACACACACACACATGCACACACACACGTTCTGTTATTGCTGCTGTGTCTGCTGGCAAAAATAATTGCCCATATTTATGAACATTTTAGCCTTTTATGCCGGCATATTTCCTTTGCCATTTGTGCATTTATTACCACATTTCTTCAGCTCGGACAACTATTTTAGTTTCCCCAGCCCCTCGACTCCTTGCTAAATGGCCAACACAATTGTTTTAGGCCTTGTTTTTGTGGCACATGAACTTCCTTCCGTTGGCAATTTCATGCTCATTTTGTGGGCGTTCAAATTGGTTTATTGTCCTCGGGGCCAGATGCTTGGACCCAAAAAAAAGCAGAACACTGTCCATTGGCCATTTGACCAAAGGCATTCGGTCGGAGCAAAGGTGTAGACGTCTTTATGTTCAGGTGATTAGTGCTGTGGCTTCTGTTTGATCTCCTTTCCCTCCCGCAAGTAGCTGATACACAAAGATTTCCAATAGCTGGGTTGTTTTTCTAACTATCAAAAACATTCGCTTTTCTTTTATTTATTGTTCCCCATAGAAGTTAAGCCCTGAGAAAAGAAGAAGCGTGATTTTTGACCACAAAATTGACCACTCAGAATCACTTTTAATACTAAATAACTTTTATACTAACAATCGATTAAAAATGTTATTCCAAAATTCTAAATTTTGAAAGACAAAAATGTTTCCAAAATTTGTAAAAATAAAAAATTATATAAATTTTTTTTTGAAATAAATAAAAATAAAAATCAATTGATCTTTGAAAAAGTTATGTCTATAGAAAATCTAGAATATATTTTGTACTATTTTATATATCTACATATTTCTAAATTTATATAAATTTTTTTATTTTGCCACATTCCTTTCAAATCGCTGGAACAGAAAAAGTATTTTCAACGTAAACTAGTTAATTTATAAAGTGCTCACCTTTGCTGCTGCGTGCTGAACCCTGTGCCCTCTCTGCTGCTAAGTAGTTCCATATATTTCCATAAGCCTAACCCAAATATTTCTCAAGAGCTGCTCACATGAGGCTGGGCCTCATTTCTGTTACCGGTCTCGAGATGCTGAGCTGCGGCCAGGAGATCAACAAAAAGTTTAACCCCTTTAATTTGGCCGGTCACTTTTTATTGTGGTCAACAAATGATTTTTGTTTTGTGCTTTGTGTTTTTATTCAGTTTTTATTTTTTATGAAAATGTTGCCACACATAAGCGAAAACTGTGATTAAAAAAAGGAGGGAGAAAAAAATGAAATTTCGCAAACAAATATATTAAAGTGTCAAGTAGGCAAATGTCAATACTCGGGGTTGGTGCGGAATAACATCAATTATATTATTAAGCGATTTTTTTCTCTCCCACTCTTGTTTTTTGTTTTGTATTATTTTCTGCTGTGATCTGTGCCGCAGCGGCTTTCATTTAATTGTCGCCAGTAGTTGGGGCTCGAATGCATTTTGATTTTGCAACTGGCTCAGAGTTCGTGATCCGCGAACTGTTTGACAATCCGCTTGACATTTACAAGCCGCTTGCACTTTTTGGTTTTTAATTAGATGAGGCCCGAGCTGGGCCAACCAGCTAGCTGGGTGGTCCTTGGCTCTCGGGCTCTCTTGCTCCGGGTCTGCTAGCTGATTATCGACGCCAGCGCTTAGATCTTGCCGTCGATTAAGCTGCTTAATGCCATTAACATGATTAAGCGACTGCCGCGCAGAGGGGAACTGCCCTTAAGGGGGGGGGGGGCGAACGGGGGGTTTTGCACTCCGGGACGCCCCCCCTTGGGGCGTACATTCAAATCGACTGGAAATTCATTCATAATTCTCCACACACACAGAAGTTTTGCGGCAGCTAATTGAACAATTGAACTCTGATCGCGCATTAATAATTGTGAATGTAAGTGAATGCATATGAATGGGCAGTGAATGAACTAGCGACTAGCTGCGACTACTCACTTAAACTTGCGCAAGTTCAGGGGTTCACGTGGCAGGGTATCCTGTTAGACGGGTCGCATTTGATTTTGGGGTGGCTGCTAGGGCCCGTGTCAAAGGTCAAACTGCACGAAAACTTCCCATGGGTCAGTTTTATTTTATATTCGTTTTATTTATTTATTTTTTTTTTGTGCTAGAAAACTCGTTTCTGCGCCAATTTCAATTATGTGTTTTTTGGCATTAAAATTTTAATATGACCTTTGAACTTGGCCAAGGCCCGAACGAGTATGGGCCAATAGATTTCCAGTATTTTCGGTGGGAAAAGCAGCCCGGCAGCTGCCTCTCCGAATACACAACTTACAACCAGAAGTTTATCAGTTATCAGCGGCTATAAAGCAAAGTCTGGCGTGTGTAAATTTATTCACGTCTATTTGCATTTAGCGGCGAGATTCTAGTCTTGAAATCTCAACTATTTCGTAGATAGAACAACATCATGCACCAACTGACGCAATCCACCGACTTTCTCACCAAATGTATTTTTATGAATGAACTCAGTTGAGACTCGGGGCCCCAAAAATCCAGCGGTATGTAGGAAGTGCGAGTACGCGTAATGCAGTAAAAGACAAACAAGGGACCAAAGCAAAGAGACCCAAACGAGATCTTCTGAGTTTATCAGCCTGCAAATATTTAACATCATAATAGAGCTGAGCAGTGCAACTGGGTCGATCCAAAACTTTGCCGGGTGAACTAGAAGTGCACGAGATTGCCTCTTGGCGAGCATTACGTAAATACCAGAGGTGAAAAATGCTGTGGGAACTGACGAAAAAACGATCTGAAACGTGGCTAAGCGGAAGTGTGTGGACATAAAAGTGGTTCCGTATAGAGAAAAGTTATAGAAATCGTTAAAAAAGAATAGATAATATTTCAATAGACTTTATGGTAGAAACTCTGAACCTCACAGTACTCAAATGAAATGTCAAAAATGGTTTTCAAAAATATTATATAGTAATAGTAGAGTAATAATAGGAGTTAACTTTATTTTCACTTAAAATCAAATGAGAGCTCTTACAAGTCTGGTCACACAGCTGTCACTCATGCATATGCATAAGTATTTCCCCCACCTTCCCAGCGAACATCTGTGCATTTTATATTGGAAATGTGCTTTAGCTTTAAATGCAAATTGAACTCAATGCGATTCGCTTTACATCCGGTGCTCAATATGCATTTCTCGGCAGCTATTTATACGATTTCTTGAGCATTGCATTTCTTGACTCAGCTAATTACTTCCTTGGAGACGCTTTGCAATGTAAATCGCAGACATTAAGCGTAGTTTCTGGCGGGAGGGCGGAAGGGTACTCGCTTGACCACTTGGCGGGTACCTCAGCTGCGAGCCTTTGTTTTTTATAGGTAGCTGCCGTACCGGAACCTGGTTATTTAACACTTTTAGCGAAATGCAGTCGTAATTGTTGAAACCCAATAATTTTCTCACATTGTTTGGCTTTGATTGCCTTGTGGTTTCGAGTTTCGATTTGGGAATTGAGCGACAGTTGCCGATACACGAAAAAAAAAATAAGAAAGGGTGTAAACATATCTGGGTACGGTCAATAAACGACCCCTAAGGGTGGCAATAATATTTAATAACAATTGCCATAAATATTGAAAGTATTATTGAGTCGTAATTGCCAAGAAAAAGGGGTGCAGTTGATTCCTGTGAAATTTCAAGGGCTCGAAAGCTGATAAAAAGCAAGCATGTAGACCTATATTATTTATCTGTTAACTAGCTTATCTTAAATTAGATTTGGTTTTAGGCCCTTGTAAATTGAGTCGCTTGCTGGTGCAGGCAATAAATAAAATTGGAGCTGCTCAATTTGAAGATAGAAAAAATACTCTTTCTTCACGATAAGCCAAAGGCGTAGGGCCTCTCGACTCAGAGCGTGTCTTCGGCAGATAACAGCCAGCCAGATCTCAACTTACAGTTCATAAAACTCATAAATAACTCAGCGTATATTCAAATGATAGCAAAGGATTTTTGTGTTTGATCTTCAAAGTTCACATCCTCATCCTGTCTGGCAGCATAAAAAAATGTCGTACAAGTCTCACGGAAATGTTTTTCACTTATTTTTCCTTTACTGTAACAAATTCCAGCGAGTGCAAGAAATGCACGCCTTCAAGCACAAATTCCCCCGTTTATAGTTAAATGTTTTAAAATCGATTCGGCTCTCTCTCTCCAACATAAATTGTAATCCTCCACGGCCCAGTTGTTGCTGGGCCTGATCCTCCACAGGAATATGATTTTTTTACTTTACTGCCTGTCCAGATGTTTTCTTAGCATATTACCATGTGTCGCGCATTTTCTGATTTGAATGTTTTGGGGGGTTTTCTTTTTGTTTCTCACACTCGTGTAGCTAATTTGTGATTTCTGGTGTTTTCGGTGTTGGATTTTTTGGTTGCGTGTTTGCTTTACGGTCGCTTTGTCAACTATTTTCCGGCTATTGATTTCGTATCGATGTTGTTGTTGTTGTTGCTTTATTGACACTCGAGTGGATGGATGACATGCAAGTGCCGCATGATCTAATGATTTATTGACGTGTTTACCGAACTCGGGGTGTGCGTCAGCGCACTGGGAAATGGGAAGTGAGGTGAGGCGAGGTAGGGAAAGTCAAAAATTGATCAAATTTGACTAACACCTAAGAGTATATGCTATAAAGATGATATTATCTTTTGAAAATTTTTTTTAATTTCCGTTCACAGCTCCTTTCCTTAATAATATAGGTTTCTTAAGGATTCTTTTTAACTTAAATATTTTTTTAAATTTTCTGTCTATTTAAAACACTTTTTATTGAATAGTTAGTTGTCTAACGAATCTTTTCATATTACCTTATTTTTCACTTGTTTCATCCTGAGAAAGTTCACTTCCCACACCTGTTTGAGCCGCAGCCTAACCTGCCTAGGCAAACACATCCTGTATCCGGGTCACCAGGAAATCACAACTGCTCCAAAATCACGTAAAGATTTAAAATATTTACTTACCACAAACACCAAAGAAGAAGTAGTATTCGAAGATGCCACAACTGCCGCTGGCCTTTCCCAAGGATATTCAACTACAAGCGGGCAAGCAGGAAAATGCATTTTCCACCCGAGCAGAGGGGTCCCTCGAGCGGAGCGCGGGTGTGCACAGGCGGCGCAATGAGCGTAATTTGAACACCGCGAGAAGCGCGGCGCGGTAATCCAGCGAGAGCGTACACAATTTTCCAATTTGAATTTCTGGCAAGAATTTCCCACACTTTCCCTTCAAGATTTCCCTGCGTAGTGCAACAAAAATTAGTCTGTTTATGCTTAATTAGTATTTTGTATTGAGTTTCAACGAAATGTCGCAATTGAATGGCAAACAGGAAATGCTGCAAATCGCTGCATACCTTGCTCGGGTTGACCTTTTGAACTGTGGCCGGGCTTGCACCTTGTGCTACCTGCCACAGCGGCAACCGGAGCCGGGGCAGGCCGGAGCAGGCGGCACATGCTGCGGTTTTTGCGCCTTTGTGCGCCCTAATTGCACTCGTAACCGAGAGCCAAACAAATCACGCCAAACAAAGCAAGTCAAGTGCCCGAACGGGCGGATCCTGGACTACCTGCCTGGCCGCAGGATGTGCTCGCCGTGCGCAGGCGCAGCGGCTGCCTCAGTGTTCGGTTTCAGCTGCCCCTTGTGGACACAGACCAGGACACTGGACAACGGCCGCACTTTTAGCACTCGTTCTGCGGTTTCGAGAGTCCTGCAAGTGCACCCAAAAACAGGACTCTATTTATATAACCCATCCACACAGTCAAGCGATCGCGTGCGACAGTCGTCTGCTTGACTGCGCTGACCAGAGGCAAATCAGAACGAGGAGAACAGTTTTCTGCGGGATGCCGAGGTTCAAATACCCTAACGGACATTGAAAAGATGTGCGCCATATATCTAAAGGTTACTCTCCTACCTAAAAATCAAATATTTGACCGATTGCTCTAATGGGAAGCTACATTATAAGTTTTGTATATAAAAAAAAATATATATATATTGTATATCAAATTCAAATTGCAGAGTTTGGTTCAAATATCTTGAGGGACAATAAAGTTTATTAAACATATATTAATTTTTTGACCGATTGTTCCTAAGGCAGTTGATATAGTGATCCAAAGTTGATCAGATTTTGGCGATATTGTGAATTGCACAGTTTGACATGGATATCTTTGAAAACAAAATAGATTTTCATACAAAAACTAATTTTTCGACCCATATGACATGACTATATAGACTCGGCTGTTGATACTAACCAAAATTATAAATTCTTTTTAAGTTCGGAGATGTCTATGCGAAACACATTTTGTAACAAAACTTAGAATAATTTATTTATCTTTTTATTTTCATTAATTTAATAATGTATTTATTTATAATTGGTTATAATATTATAATAATATAATATTATAATATTATCGAACTAGTGTTCGATCACAGATCACTCAACTATAGATACTTCTTCCCATGTCAAAGCACGTCATTAGCAATCTATAAATATCACTTAAATATCAAACGACAGGACGAAAACGGTTCCCACAAGCCCAGGCACTGGCGCAGCCTGCAAGCATCCTGTCATAGTCCTGGCGCAGGAAGTGATCTTTTGATCCGGAAACTATAAAATTGCTGTGTGGCACAACAAAATCTGTGTGTGTAAATGTTTTGTAACCGGGCGAGAAACACGCAAGCCCCGCCGAAACCATGAAACAAACCACCTGCGACGGGCGAACAAGCACGAAACTTGACGTAATCGGCGGCAGGGGGAGGGAGCGAGGGAGCTGCATACATATGCCCTAAATAGGGGTGTTTGCTAGGAGCGAAGCTAGGCGCAGTCGACTAAGGCGGCGGGCGGAGAGAAAAAATGAAAAGTGCAATTAGTGTTTGCTTTAAAATTAAATTTTAATTGGAGCTACCAAGTCGGGGGCTGTTTGGTGGGAAACTCAGGGAACTCAGGGAACACAGCGCCTAAAAATAGACATGTCCTCAGAAGTAAATATGCCGCCTCTGACAGTTGTCAATGGGCAGCATTTCGAACATTTGAAACACATTGGAAATATCAGTTTCTCACCTCAACGCAATCACGGACCGCAGTGCTAGGGCTTCCATTTGGACCCTCGTTTGTACATGTATATATATTTATTTATTCGGGGGCGATCGTATTACCACGCAGCCTAATCCGCTTGTTGACAAAATAAATACGCTGAAACCCCGAAAGGGGTGATCCCGAAGTGTAGGCAGCCGCCGAAATACCCCTAGTAATTAATTGCCTGCTAAAGCGGACTCAAATTTATGCGCGTCAACAACGATTAAGCGGCAAATGAAGCGGGCAGACACATGCCAACAGCTCCAGCGACAGCTCCAGTTCCAGTTCCAATTCCAATTCCAGCTGTGGAGAAGCATTTGATGTACCCAAACACATGCGGAAACATTTCCTTACTTTATTCTATATTCACGTTAACTCCAAGTATTAAAATCTTGGATATGGCCATTCCTCAATCTTCTCTTGGCTAAGAGCCGTATAATACCTATATTTTAACATATCCCGTATACGCTGCAGGATATGAACGTCAGGCGCAGCAATAAAGGGATATTAATGCACTTTCTGATAGCCGCTTGGGATGAAGGACTTCGGGACCGAGAAGACGTCCGTCCGTTGAGCCAACAAAAATCTCGGCGTGTAATTTAGGTGACATTTATCGCTCGCCGGCGAATAAAATGCAAACAGGACACTCGCAAAACGCATTACACGACTAAGCTGTGAATATCCTTTAAGCAGCAGCGTAGCTGGGACTAAAAATGGAGCCATTTTTTAACCCTTTGGCAATTGGCGAAGTTTTCGCAAACAACTGAAGATAAGCTTATGTGAACTATTGCCGGGTAGATAAACAAAAGCCGTGCACACACACACACACACACACTCACACTCACACACGCATGTCCTGCCAACCGGGATGGATCGGTCAAACTTGGAGTTTTGGCGTAAATGATATCCCGTGGCGAAAGGATTTCCTTTATAGGCCGCTGCACACTTTAGCAACACTCACTCGACGCCTCGATTGTCTTTTGAGCCACAACCCTTGGCGTGTCCTGAGACGCGGCCACCGTTTGTTTATGTCCTTTTTGCATATTACTTACTCGGCTGCGCTCAGTGGGATGTTTTGGTATGTTGCGTTATCCTTCTCCAGCTACCCATTATGCTATTTATCATAATTTTTCAATTTAACACATGCTCCTGGGACAGTGTCCTGTCTGTGTGTGTGTGTGTGTGTGGATAGTTTGCTCGATGTTTACTTGCGCAAACATCCTTTGACGAAGTTTCACCATTGTCCAGTTGCTTTGATGGCTTAGCCTGTACTTTTGTTTGGATTTTTGCATTCTCATCGATTCATCTTCGCTTGCTGCCAATGTGTTTGCTCAGCTCCTGTTGTCCTTGTGCCTGGCCCAGCCATATCCGCCATATCGCATCTGCATTGCAACCAGGTTTCAATTTCGCCTTTAAGGACCTTGTTATTAATGAGCATTTTGACACTTACGTCTTGACATTTGCACAGCTGCCCGTTTGTCGCAGGACTTTCTTTTCGGTAACCCCGAGATAATAACACGCCAGATACTACAGCAAAAGGTCAACTGACCTCAGGCACAGGCGTTACTTTGCCAGCTATTTGAATAAAACTGTAATTATATTTGATTTTCCTTAGGTCAACGAATCGATCACTTGGGGGAAAGCTTGGTAGACTTAGAATAATATTTGCTGAAACGAAATATATATGTTAATAAGGTTAAGAATGTTTGTTTTTAGCTGGATAAAGATCCATAGGGGTCTTTAGTTTACTGAAGTTAAATAAATATTAGTAAGAATAACATATCTTAAGTTTGTGTAAGGAAGATTGAAAAAAACTTCCGCAAAAATATCTTTTATTTAAAACAAAAGACTTTCCTTGCCACCAAAATAATGAAATAGATATGCTAATTTAAAAAAATACATTTTAAATATATAAAATAGTAGATACTGATTCAAAATATGACCAATAGCAAAAGATACATTATTAATTTATATAATCTATCGATCGAATTACTTGCATATTATTTTTAATTATCATATAAAATGATATATTTGAATGCTTAAATAATTTAACCTTTTCATATTTTTGTAAGTAATAGTGACATGTATCATAAACCAAAGGCATTAAATGTGATAGACAATTGACGCCCGAGCAACAATTTTTTTTATAAATAAACAATATTTTCTAGTGGATTTTATAGGGCGTTTCACCCTCTATTCCAGTTTTTTTGCAGCTCAGTTTATACTTTTTACTTGTTTACTAAGTTTAACCAACTTGTTTGGAAGCCAAGTGCAATCAAATTAATACATAAATCCAAACAGGAAAAACAAACAGACCGGTAGGACAGACATTCAGCGCAAGCACACCCCCCGCCCCGAACCACTCCTCTGCTCAAGTTGAGGATTGCAACTCTGACAACTGTCCAGACTTTGCAGCGCAGCTGTCGCGCTGGACCCTGCAAGAACACCCCGTCCAAGCCAAGAGAGCACCGAACTGTGCAACGGCACTCGGAGCTGCCTGTACCGGTCCCTGGCCCGGTCTCGGACACAATCCCCGTGCGGTATGCGTCTTTGTGCGGATTGTTTGCCTTCAATTTGACTACAAACCATAATTTATCTTTACAGACGTGTCGGCTCGCTGGTCAGCCGAAGCGACAATGTGAGCCGGCCAGCGTCAAGGATTATTGATTATGCAAAGTGCCCGAGCCGGACAATGGCGAGAAAAACAAAGGGCTTAAGCAAAGAAAAGGATGCGAGTATGTGTAAAAAACGTATCTCGAGACTGAAAATCAGAGACTGCACGAAAGGGTTGCAAACTGGACAGCAGAAAATTATGAAATATTCAGTCAGGTATATACCTCAAGGAATTCTTGAGGAAAGTATCCCCTTACGGGGCCAGCGCGTGTGTTTTCGGTTATTAGAGAGTTGGAACTGGAACATTGACCGTTGGAACTGATGCAACTGATGGACTCGCCGTGTTAATGGTCAGTTTCGCTATTTTGGCATGGTTAATTATTATTCCGACTGTGAGAAAGTTGCGCCCAGATTCCTTCGCCTGGATGTTGCCGTTGCCAACTGGACAATCGTCCGGGCAAAAGCCTTTAGCAAATGGCAGCCGTTGACGGATGCTGACGGATTAGAGCCATAATTAATGATGTCGGCAATATTTGGTGTGAGATTTTCCCAAATTGACCCAATCAATGCAGAGCGAAAGCCACAAAGGTGCTGCTCCATAGGGCAACTATGTGACCCTAATTTACTAATGCACTTTCCCATAGCATTCTCTCTTTCTGACACGCCCCATTTATATAGTGGACTTATCATTTTCATGGATTGTTAAGAAATCCCGATATCTGACTGATGATTAAATGTGGTTGTATTAAACTAAAAATTACCTTAATAATGAATAATATTAAATTATTTAAATTAATGAATACAAAACAATTTTTAAATTAAATGTGGTATATATTAAATTATATTTTTTTATTAGTTTTTTCTTTTATTTTGTATTATTAGCTTATACCTCTAGCATGCAATATGGAAAATAAAATTGTATTGATAACATTATTGATATATATGCATACATTTTATTTATTAGTTAAAGATTTTTATAAGCAACTCGCTTTCTCATTAATTTTTGTTTATTCCTTATCATGTGCTATATAAATGCACATGCCTTATTAATTTTTCATTTACAACTTTATATCTATTAAATGCACTCCCCAAATGGGCGCATATTTAGAAGCTTCCTTAAACTCAAGAGCCTTTAAGCCTTTGTTAGAGCGATGCATTCATTGCATATAAAATTACACATCCATGTGAAGTACACAGTTGATGAGTCTCAAGTGTCCTAAGCATTATCCTTGTACGCCTTTTGTCTGGCTGAGCACGAAAAAAATTGTATAAAAATTGAGGCTAAATTGCTAAAGGCAATCCGCTACATAAATTAGATCTTATCTGTGGTGAAATAAGAAAAAAATAAAAATAAAAAATAAATGCATAATATTTATATATTTTTTAATAAGCTTTATAAAAAGTCCCTCAATGTCGCTGAGTATAATTGTGTATTTATATATAGATAACATTTTAATTTTAACTACTTTAAAAAAATAGAATATAAGCTGAAAAAAAATTTGTTGTTTTTTAAAACTAGTAAGCACAAGTAAAAACAATAAAAAAATAATGAATTAAAAATGTTTGCTGTGTATTTATGCAGCTAAGATTAGAGCATTGTGTTATTTCATTTTTGCATAGTCGTTATTTTTTTTCATTTCAATAGGCTTTTTAGTTTGTCAATCCAATCCCAAACCAATTTAATCAAATCGAATCCTAACCGGTTCATTCTAATCCCCTGCAATTGCGTTTGACGCTGCACATTTTTTTGGGTCCTTCATTTTGGGTTCCAATTGGTCCCAAAACTATTTAAATTTTTTATGTACCCTAGGGATGCGGAAGGAAACTGTAATTCAATCGACATTCCCGACTTCGACAGCTTGCGGTCAAACAATCAGCGACAGAGATAGCGAGAGTGAGTGGGAGAGTGAGAGAAAGAGAGCGAGCGTCACATAAAGTAAGAAGAATTATGGCCGCAGTGGCTTAAGAAAAAGATTTCCGAGATAAATGGGCAGCCGGCTAATATCAATATCCTTTGACAAGATCTACAAAATAGTCAAGCTGTGCTCATTAAACGGTATTTTTGTGGCCAGCCAGAAATGCGGCCCGTTGCCCATTGTATCTAAGAGTTTGCATCTTGTTAGCTGTCGTGTGTGTGTGAGTGTGTGTGCGTGTGTGTGTGTGTGGGACGGCGAGGGTGCACATTAGACAACATTTACAGCTTCCTTGGCGACAATTTGCGGTTGGCAAAAGAGCAGAGAGAAGAGGAGAGCGAAGCATCCATCTATGCCTCAACGGCCGCAGACAAAAAGCAGCCTTTGTTTGGGTTTTGGGTTCGGGGTTTGGGCTCGTGGGATCGTTCAGCGGCTCCTGCAGCAGCCGTTGTGCTGAAGTGCACTCACCGAGGAAAAGGGAGAAGGAAAGGGAGGGGTTGGGGGCAGCTAATGTGCATCTAATATGAATATGTATCTATTGTCTGAGCCACTCAAAATGAGCTGCTTTGTTTCGCAGCGTGGGATACAGCTACAGATGTAGTTATATTCAGAGTGAAATCTAAAAGAAGAGAGTCAAAACCCAGCCTGTTCGTAGTTCTTCAAACTGGAGACAAAATTCTTATTTTCAGAATTATTTTTATTTAATTTCCAATGTTTTCAATACGAGTCAGAAATATAATAATTATTAGAAAAATTGTTTACTAAAATTGAGAACGTTCTGAATTATGTTATAAATATATATATATATATATACTCAAGGCAATCTGCAGATACAGATACAGCTAGCACACTAACGGCTAGAGATACATTAATTTGCCTGTCTAGTTGCCTGATTAAGTTGCACAACAATTGCATTATCAAAGGCAACGGCAAATTCTCAACTTGGCAATCGGTTTGCTGTTCATGCTCAACTAAGCAGCTGCTGGGCTGTCTTTTAATCTCAATCTCGGTTCAGCGTAAACCTAATTGAAATTGTTCACCCTAAAAATTGATGTCACCAAAGATCGGCAATGCTGGACGACACACACACACACACACACACACACAGACAGAGATCAGGACCAAAAGTTCAGCATGGAGCAGCTAGCGAGCGTTCAGCGAGTTCTACTTATAAGCAGAACTAAGCGAGGCATAACACAACGGAAAAATAATAAGTAAATATATATATATATATACTTATATATAAAACAATCACACTTGCCGTTACTATCTATAGGAATTATATAAACCGAATATGCGATTACAATAAAGAAAGCGCGCAAATGCTGATGCGTGCGACTGATAAGCCAGATTACTTACATATTATGTATATATATGTAAATATAGTTTCTTTATTTTATGTGACTGCTATTTAGTTGCTAATTATGTGCGGCAATAATTTGAATTTTTTTTATTTTCTAAACATTTTATTTATACATATTTTCTATGCAATTTTGCTTACATTTTCAGCCTGACAATTGACAGCCTGTCATAAAAACAAAAACAGCCGCAGGCAACAGGCAGCTGGGGGGAGCGAAAAGAGAGAGAGAGACAGGGGGGGGGGGGGAAGTGGGCTGCTTGGCATCTTGAGAGCACTTTTGATGAAACGGACGCGCACAAGTCGCCGCTTAAAAGCAGGTCAATCGACCTCGTCCAGCATTTTTTAATGGGGCTTATCAGTCGTTCAAAAGAAACAAAATGCGTCTTATCAACAAACTGTCTGCAGCAGCAGCAGCATCAACAACAACAACACTTGAGTTGGCAGTAGTACATAAAAAAACATATATATACAGTAGAAACATATACATATATATATATGTATATATATTAAAACGCCATATTCTGGCTCCCTTTGTACTATATGAAATATTTTGTTTGTACAAAGTGTCTGGAAAGTTTTTTTCTAGCTGTTGCTATTTTTGTTTTTTCCATTTAAAAATTTCTAAATTGCCATTTAGGCATGATGAGTCAAATATGAAACCTGTATATATATATATATATATAATAATTTAAACTTTCAACAAAATATAATTATAATAACTGGAAATATGTGGTTGTTTTAATTATTAATATATTTAAAAAAATTGTTGTACCATTTAAATTTATGAAATAGTAAATCTTATAAATTTATTAATGATGCTTAACTTTAAAATCGTAATATATATTAATATATATCTATTTATTTTCCCTTACTTAATGCTTGAGATACATTTCATCCTCAAGAGTATCTTCTGCTTATAAAATGTAGTGAGAAAAAAATGAGTACTTTATATAGCAGTAATTTTGTATAGATTTAATTATCAATTGAAAATCCCAGATAGGGTTTGTTTCCCTGTTTGATTTCTATTTAATGTGTAATTCAAATGCGCTGTAAGCCGTTGCCATGAGAACTTTGTTAAATGGGGTTTATGTCATAAGCAAAAGCCGCAATGACAAAGGCACAAATATTATAAACTAAGTAGATCCCCTCCACCGCCCACCCCTCTTACCAGCCCTTAACAGTTGCCCGCTCGCTGAAAAGTTTAAGCGATTAGCGCAATTTAGCGAAAATAACACGTAAAATTGCGCGCTTGAACGCCTTTTCAATGGTACTCGAAATGCACACACACACTCGCACACACTCGCACACACGCACACACTGTGCACTGTGACAAGTGCTCGTCTAATAGGCCAGAGATAGTGTGTATTGGCAAGGGCTGTGACGAGGGCGGGGAGCGCCCCGCTGAGCGCGGTTCGAGCGAGTTGAATGTGGGAAAAACCGTTGACGCTGCCGTCACTTGTCGCACGCCCACAACAGTGGAAACAACCCTCGGGCTCGGGCTCGGGCTCGGGCAGAGTGTTCAAAAGCCGATAAACAATGGCAACAGTTGCAGATCCTCACAATCGGATTGCTATGCTAATCGTCTCATTCTCAATCTCATTCGCATTCTCCTGCGGATGCGTAAAACTCAATGAGCATTCAAGAGCCCGTTCAGTAAAACCCTCTCAATGGCAGCTCGAACCCCAGGAAAAAAATGAAAAAACAAACAAAGCAAACGTAAAAGAGGCAGAGAAGATCTCGTAATCCTTTCAGTGCGCCACTTAAGCCGATCAGGCGTGGCAAACGTGGCAGACGAAGCCAAGACGTAACCCCTGCACCCAATAACCCTGCCCAATAACCCCATGGCTAGGGTCCCAGCGCGTGCAGCAGCCTCCGAGCCCATTGTGGACCATTTAGTGTGTGCGGTTCGTCGGCTCTTTAACCCATTTTGGCTCGACAAATTAGGGCACTCGGCATCAGCAACAGCAGCAGCAGCATCAGCATCAGCATCAGGGATCATCGTCGCCTTTGTTCTTCGGGGCTATCATTGAGTTCGGGTTTGGGCTGTTTTTGTTTGGTTTTTAATGCCCGAGATCAAAATGTTTGCACTGAAGGGTTGATCTTGTTGATCTTGTTTAGCTCCTTCTTTTCACATTCTTTTTTTTTTTTTGGTACATTTTATTGCTGTGCATCGCTTTTCTTCTGGTTTGATTTATTTGTATCTGCATTGCCGATCTTGATTCGGGATGCCCGAATGCTCAGGTTCTCGGCTGCTGTCTATTTAGTTTGACTTTTGCACTCTCATCTTTGGCTGGGTTTTGTTTGTGTTTTTTCCTTTCGGAGTCCACGTGCCACGAGAACTCAAAGGATGGTTGTAAGAAATTTAATTGAAGTGTTGTTTGTTATGTAACCTCTTTATGGTGAAGTCAATAAAGAAAAAAAGAATATATATTTATGACTTTTGGTTATCTTTTAGATAACAGCTAAGATTCGACAATTCTTTTTATTTATTAATATATAATAATAGCTCTTTTTAGTTGGAATTCTCAGGATGATTTGGGAATTTGACTAGGGATATATAAAATATGGGCAGCAGTGCTCACTGTTCGCCGCAAAAGTTCGTTGTAATCCTATTCAATTTGAAATACAGCAGATCCCTTTAGCCTAATTATTCAAAGCACAAGCCTAAGCTGAACTGCAAAGCTTCCGCGTGGAAATCTTTTGATTGATGTTGGCATTGTTTTGGTTTGTCAGGCAGATAGACAAAAGTTGTGCAACGCAATTGCCGCACCGGCGCCCAGTTCGGGCTTCGAATTACACCTGGAGGTAGGAATGTGTAGAAAAGGGCGCAACAAAGGCGGCGGCCATTTCAATTATCCTGCAGAAGCAAACAGATTATTTTCATAAATTAGACTTTATTAATCATTAAGACGACAGCATGAGGTATGCGGCATGAGGCATGAGGCAAGTACAAGAAGTGGCTCCGAAAGCCCAGCCCATGCTCAGCCGGGACAGTTGAAGGACAACGAGTTGAACTAGCTGCAAAGGGCATCCCTCTGCGCAGAAGGATATTGAGCGGCGGTCAGCTTACAAACTGGACATTGGTCAGCGCATTGGTCAGTCACGCACGTAATTTTCGCATATCCTTTGGGACGCGGACAGGACACCCAACGGGATCAGAGGTCAGCACCGTACTTTTCAGCATTTCTTCTCACAGTACGAGTGCGGCGAGTACTCGTCCTGCTAACAGCAGGAAACTTAAGACGTTTTCACGTTGAATTTTAATGATTTTTATATTCAAATTAGCTTTGCGCGCCCCTTTCGAAAGTGCGCAGTTTTTTCTTTGCCATTCTCGTTTGCCCAGTTTTCCGCCAGGGGAGTGTCCGACTCCCAGTTGTCCTCATAGGTCAAGCTGCGCCAATATTTTCAAAATGGCCCTTGTCCATGTCCATGTCCATGTCCCATATGCGGTTCGCATTGTTACAATTCCGCCACAAAAAAGGGTCAATTCAAAAAGGGCAACAGTTGACGTTTTGGGGCGCATGTGTCGAGTCTCTGCGAGGCCATTTTGTTTAAATGTGACCAACCATTGAGCGCTGAAAGCTGCAAAGGAAATGTAATCACACACTTAAATGTAAAATAAAACAGGCAGACTTGTATTAGGTATTTCAGGTATTTTTTTGTAGGAATTTAAATTATATATTATATTTAAGTTTTTACGGAACTGTCTTTTATGTAACTTATTTTTGTATCTAAAAGTATTGCTGAGCGTTGAAAAGTTCAGACTTTATTTGCACTTACAGTAATTTTAGAATACTATAAAATTCACCAACTTTTTTTTGCGCCATAAACTTAAACGTTTTATTAACAGTTCATTAGCAGCATAAGCATAAGATTATTTGTCGCATTTAAAAAATATTTTTAACTTCAAATATCTACGATTTTTATTTTATTTAGCTGAGTTTTTTGTTCATATCAAACGCAGCAGTTGTCCACATCGATGACCGTAACCTTTTGTGGCTTGCCAGTTCCGTAAAACTAATTATCTGCTCAAACATCCGGCGCTTTTCACTAAAAAAAAAAAACAATTTAAAAACAAAAAAATAAAATACAAAAACCTCTTCAAGTGAACTTTGTGGACCTCAGACTCGTTGACTCGTGTGGCTCGTAAAATGTTTTTAATTTATAACTTTATAAGTTTGTTTCTAGAGCAGCGACCAAATGATTTTTAATGGCACTTTAACTGCCCGGGCGACGTGTTTGTTTTTATGGCCAGATCATGACCAGCTCGGTTGACACCTGCAGCTCAATTCGGTGACAACTTTTTGGGGGCACTGTAAGCGCTCTTTGTTCCACAGATCTTGCTAATTTTCTCACATCAATGCGGCGCGAGTATCTGACAGATACAACTGAAACTGTGCAACTGAGCAACTGTCGAGGCTGTTAGCTGCTCCTAAACACAGCTTTTGTTTGCTGATGTCAAACGCTTTCATCTCGGCCGCCTGCTCTTTTCCGGCTGCCTGCGCTTCCCTGGAACTGTGTTTACAGGTACTGCACTTCCGGAACTGCTGCTGGCCATAAAAAGATAACTTTAATGAAGATAAATCTCGTTACGTGTTTCGCTGGAACAAGCGAGTATCTGTCTCTTTATGCAGTCTGCAGTTTGTGTTTTGGTTTGAAATTTCACCTTTTGACACCCAAGAGCGACTCTTGCCGCGATTCGCTTGACATGTAAATTAATAAACTCCTGGCCACAGTGTCCCGTACGCCGGACGCCGTATGCCGACTAACAGGCGCGTAACAGTCAATTATTTGCATTTGAGTCGCATATCCTGTTCCTGTGCCTGCTTCCGTTGCCAGCATCCAGTTTCGGCAGCATCATTATTAACACTTTCCACGGCGCTGCACAGCACTTGAACTTGGCTTTCGGCTGTTGTTGTTGCTTTCTGTTATTTCATATAATTACACCATCAAGTTGACTGATGACACAAATGAATCCTTGTCGCTCCCTTACAACATGATCTGCATAAATTCATAATTTTTCTCTCGAACCCCTTTTTCGTTTAGCGGGCTGTCCTTTGGCTTAGGGATAGTTGTTTGACGTTTTGTACATCCTGAACACCCTGAATATATGTGAATTCATGCTACTATTGATCTGTAGTCAAAGATGCTTTGAGATAAATATATAATTTTAGATATTTAAAAGGCAGTCCCTTAGTTTTAAGATACTTCTGGAGAAGAAAGGTTTGGCTTGGATTAAGTTAGGATAAGTTTCAACATTGCTAAGGAAAATTAATAAATATAAATAAATAAATAAAAGAAAATAGAAAAATTTTAAGACTGTCCAAAGCGAATTTTTCTAGACTTAACAAGGAATCCTTGCGTCTAAATATTTGTAATATAATGATGGGCGTAGAATTCATGTAAGAATTCAAATAGACTGTCTTCTAAATGCGTATAATTTATCATAGGAATATCATAGATTCTTGTAGAGAATGGAGTATTTTTGATAGAGAGTTTCTCCAATTCTATTAAAGCCAAGAATACCTATTATTGCTAGAACAGGAGCAAGAATGGAAAGGAAGCTCCTCTGTCACACTTTCATAGAAGTCGGATTTGAACTTTAAGATACAAATTAATTTTAAAGATACTTTCCTTTTAAAAGTAAATGAATAAAGATGAAAAATGGAACAAAGTGCCCCCAAGGTGCAGGGCGATTGTAAAGAGATATATGCCATATGGTGTTTGCTCCGTGCTAATGCGTTTTCGTCCTACCTCTGGCTGGGTCGATCTGTCATAAGGCACAATTCGTATGTCAAAATTTGTGACACTTCAATTTCTTGCAAAAAGAGAAAAAAAGAAAAGGAGAATCAGACGAGCCAAATGTGCGACAAATGAGCAGTGCACGCGTTTCCTCCCAGGATGAGAAAGAGGAGGACGAGAATGGGAAAGGGAATGAGGATGAGGATGAACTGGAGCGATGGCTGTGTGTAGGTGCAGCCGTTGCTGGGCAGAAGGACATGCGCCTGTCACTCGCGCGTTGTCATGCGTCAAAAAGACGCAACACACACTCGTACACACACACACACACACAACCAGGCAGCAGAGATGAAGTCAAAGCAAACAACATGAAATGGCAGCGCAGGAAAATTAAATTGAAAATTTCAACGCAGAGCAACCAGGTTGCCACAGTTGACTCTTTTGATAAACACACACTCGTACACACACACACACACACACACACACACACTCTTGCATGATTTTCAGACTGTCTTTTGCTCATTGCAAAAATGTTGATTACAACTTCCAGCGACAACAACAACAACAACAATAAACACAACATCAACAGCACACGGCGACACATGAGCCCGACATTTCCGCCTTTGAGGCCGCAGCCGCAAAAGGACATGCGCCAAAAAAGGAGCAAAGGAAATGAAAAAATTTACAAAACGCGATTCGCTGTGCAGCTGCAGGCTGACAGACTACCCTATACCCTGTAGAATGAAGCAAAAATTATGAAAAGATAATAAATTAATATATAATACATAAATATTTAAATTAATTTAAAAAATAGCTTTATAGGCATTTTTATACAGAATACATATGCCAGACTGAGCAATACCCATCAAATTTAAACTACATAAAACACGACAAATTTCAGTTCTATTTGACTACATGCAATTTAATTTAAATTTAAATCAATTATACAAATATATATTGACTGAGTAGAAATATATATCTAATTTTTCCTTTAGCGTTAACTGTCATCATTAAAAAATGTTCATATCCCACAGTCCCCAGCATTTGTACAGGATATAAATAACAGTATCCATGTCTGGCACGGCTTGGCTTTGTGATATTGTAACTGGAACGCGTTGTCAAATAAAACAGCGTCAACCTGGAGCATTGACTTCCCAAACAAAATGGCGGCTCGTCACAGCGCTTGACTTTAAGAGCTGATGAAAATGATGTGGAAAAATAAAGAAAAACTCAACTCAACTCGGACGCTCACCTGTGCCAGGCTGGCCAGGAGGCAGCAGACAGTTGCCGCAGTCAAAACAGGACACTTCAAGTAAAAACAAACAACATTTTAATATAGTAAAATAAAAAAAATAAAAACAAATGAGAAAAGGAAAAACTACAAATCACATTTCCTGTGCGGCGTCAACTTCCTGTTTGGTAAAAATCTCCAAGTCACTTTTTCACACGGCGCTGCCGACGCGGCTGTCAAGTGACAACTGAAAAATCAAACGAACCTGCCACAGCTGGCCGCAGCTTTGATGTTGCATGCAACGTCGTCTATTTTCCGCTGTGTGTCGCTTAATTGTCAGTCGGTCCGTCAGTCAGTCAAGGTAGCCACAGTCCTGTTTGGTCCTGGTCAGTCATGCACTCAATCAGTGGTCGGACAGTGACCAGGATAACAAAACCAGCAAACGCACCCAAATGACTCAGGACTTGCAGCCGGGCAACCCTCACCTTACCTCACCTCACCTCACCTCACAGCCGGGGCGGAGTCCGCGGCCTCTCACTCCCTCTCTGGCAGCAGTTGCAGGAAGTTTGACTTCCTAAGCGGAACTTGCAGCGTTATCCTTCCATGGGAATTTGAATGCCCGGCCTGGCGGTAGTGCCAGAGAGTTTGTGACAAGCGAAGGACACTCGGTTTATGGTCTATGATTGCATTAACTATATGAAATGTGCGAGGGAACCAATAAAATTAGTCGGGCACGCATTTGAACCCATTTAAAGTGCTTGTTAAATGATAATTTAGTTAATTCATAACTTGTTAAAATATATTTTGAGTAGAAGTATAAACACTAACATAGGCTAAGCTTTAAAACGTTGAACCGGTTCAAGAGTGGTTCAATGCCGTAGTTTAGGAAATATTTGTGCTATGCTGAAGGTCTTAATTTACTCTAGTAACAGATTAATATGTGTCTGTAAGCAATTCAAGTTCTTTAATTTTATACAGACTGAGGCTCAAAATAAAAACCGGTTCATAGATGGTTCAGCGCCATATTTAAGCAAATATTTATATTTGATCTAGATAAATTATATTTATCTAAGATCTAACTAATGGATTTAATATATTGAAACAAAAATCTTAAATTATCCTTAAGAACCGGTTCGTAACTGGTTCAATATCACAGCTCAGTATGCTTTAAGGTTATCATGTTGAAATTTGGCGTGAAGGCTTCCAGCATAAAGTAAGATATAGAACTAAAATATAAAACCTGTTGAAGCTTGATCGCAATTTCTATATTAAATATTCGAATCTCGGCTGCCATAAAACGAAATGCACTTCAAGCCGTAAACCAATGTCATTTGGCTTTATTGATAAAAAGCCCCATTCAAATAACGGATAAAGCTAAAGTACTACAACCTCTGGTCACCTCCCAAACACAAATTTGTCGAATTTGTTCGCCATTAGGTATTAACATTAAAACAAAGACCATTATTGTTTCCAAACGCGCTCAGCTTAACCGCACCTGCCAATCCACGCGCCCAAAACTGTAAGCCCAAATAAATCTAGCATAAAGATGCTTGACATTATTCAAAATATACTTATATATAACTACAAGATTCCTCAAATGCTTGAGGAGGAGCAGCGACAAGCAAATGATGCGATAATGCCACGCCTACCCCAGCCCCAGCCCCAGTCCCAGCCCCAGTCCCACTCCCAGCCCCAAGATGTTGAGCAAAAAAGGCAATAAAATTTAATGTCAAATGCAGGCGGAGGCAGCCTGTCGGCGGAGGCAAAGACATAAACGACTTCATTTTATCTTAATGTGCTAATAAATTTCCCAGCGACGAAATCTCTGCCAAAAACCAAATAAATTTACTAATACCAAAAATTAACACACACAGAAACTCCCCAACGACAGAATGAAATGAAGCGCCAACTTGACTTTCGAGTGTGTGGCATGTGTGGCATCAAAGAAATGCAATTAAGGCAGAAAGAAACGGAGATAGACGGAGAGTGGGGAAGCGTGAGTGAGACGTCCAAAATGATATCTCAAGTGTTTAAGTAGCTAAACGCTCTGACAACTCGGAGAAGTTATGGCACAGCCTGCAACTATCGACGGCGCGTGCTGCCAGACAGCGTCCACGCCCACGCCCACATCCACGTCCACGCCCTAAATATACTGTCAACACACCACACAGATCTACGGAGATGAGCTAACGAAGATAGCTCTCCACTTGAGTGGAGCCTATTGAGGTGCTGCCGAAAGAGTTTTATGTGCCGGGCGCGTGTTCGCTACGCTTGCAATTTCTGCAGAGAAGAGGGGACAGCGAAGGGTCGGGGGCTATTGTAAAAGGGTTGAGGGCTTGTGCTCATAAATTTGATAGATCTCAAGTGTGTTATTCTTACGAGCTCTACCACCTGAGATTAGTTGAAAAGTTTTCATAGTTCGTGGCAGCAATTCATTCGAATGGTTTGGAAATTGCATTTTGATATCATTTTTATGACCAACTGATGGGATATTGTAATAAATATGATATTTATGTACCGATAGCAGCTATGTAAACTATAATACTTCAAAACTTTACCCTTACCTACAAAATAACATTTACTTTAATATTTCATTTTCTTCTCCTTCCTCTTTTTCCTTGGCTTTGTCTCAGTTCCCGCGCGCCTTTCGTCCAGTTCCACCCCTGAAATCGTTCTCTCCCTCTCTCTCTTTCCATCTGCCTCTCTCTGTCTCCTTTGTTGCAATCTCATATGCATTATTTTGCATGTCTGGCGATTTGGCTATTCAGGCGTAAAGGTCAAAGATCAATGTTGACAGAGTTGTAATTTCCAAAGGGAAGTTTTCACCCAAAATAATGCCTGACATTTTCACATTTACTGCTCTGATTTTCGCTGCTTCTTCCTTGGGTTTTGTAAAATTTATGCAGAGTCGCCTTTGTCCAGCGTCTTAGACGCTGATTAGGCGTGAAGTCGGCATTTGAATACGATTTTGGGGTTTTTGTTTTAGCTGACAGCGTTGGAATTTATTCTGGCGGGAAAATGTTCAACATAGGTGCCCGGTGTACGAAAAATGTTAGCATGCTTATAGGAAGTAAATTGCGTTGGGAATTACAGCAATTAAATGGAAAAAAATTTAAATTGTAAAGAGAAAAAATATTTTTAAATTAATATTTTTAGAATTCAAATGATTTTTTAAAATATAAATATTAATTAAAATGTAAATAAAAACCAATAAAAATGTGAAAAATATAAACAAAAATACTTATGTAAAAAACATATATAAAATTTAAAGTTTAACTAGTCTAAATAAAAAACAGAAATTTAAATTAATACTTCTCTTCTTAAAATCTCAAGAAAAAAATCTCTTCCCAGACATATTTTTTTTTGCTTAAGAAAAAATTCCCAAAAGGTCACTCTGCCTAATTGAGGTTATATCTACCCCAGCTTCAAGTCCCGGCAGCACGTTTCGCCTTATTATGACTACTTGAATAAAAAAACAACAAATTTTCGCACCCCACAAAGAGAAAAAACACACTTAAAAAATTTGCAAACATGTTTTGCATACAAAAAACAAAACCCAACATCAAATATTCACATAATCAAAAATTTACCCAAATTCACCCAAAATGCAGTTAAGATTTGCAAGATCTTGAGTGCAACCACCAAAAAAAATAAGTCCAGTTCTGGTCCAGCTGCCTTTGCAGTTACCTGAGATCCACCCGACGCACCCTACGCTGTCCGGGGCAGATCCATTGTTGTCGGACTAAGTAGAGCGCATATGTAGGGCGCCTCGGCATGTGCGAAAATCTACCCCATAATCCAAATGAAAATCCCAAATTAAAATTTCTATCGAACAAAGGCAGCGAAATTCAAATGATTCGCAGTTTGTTTATTTGCGTATCGGAATCTTTCCGTTTCCCTAAAGATTCGAATATGCATAAATCTTTAGTTCAAACAAAACAGAGACAGAGAAAATTATTTCCTATAAATTTTTGCACATAAACGCATATATAAACTGTAACAGTAAAGAGACAAAAACTAGTTGAACTAGTTGCGACTGAAACTTATTAATTTAGTTACCAACTGACAGACGGAAATGTCATGTAGCCATGAAAATAACATAATAATTGGTGTCATAAAAGTTAGTTAAGGCGCATTGAATACCTGTCATACGCGTGACAGGTAAAAACTTGAACCCATATACCAAATATAATATCAAATGGAAACTTCAATTTCTGTGAGCGCTGCGTGATTTTAGGGGCGTCCATTGTTTTGATGACACGCCAAATGGCTTTTGGTTTACGGCTTCTCACATGACATTTTACCTGTCAGCGTAATACACACACACGCACACACACCCATCCCCCCCGCAAGCGTAACGACAGGTTCGCATTTTCACCTTTTGTTCAGGTGTGTGCACTGGAGGCGGGTGGCCGTGTGGGCGTGTCCGGCAAGTGGCGCCACTCGCAGGGGCAAAATAATCACAGATTTACAGCTCGTCTGCGGCTCAAACCGTAAATAGACCAAATATGATTGCTGTAAATAATAGTCAGTTATTTATAGATCCATGGGCTAGGCCATTTATCTTTGATTGCACTGGGAGAGCTGTGGGGTAGGTCTCATTTAAATGTATATACATATTAATAGATGAGGGTAATTAAAACAACTAAGGTAATTAAGGCAAGTAACAAGCTCTAGTAGGGTCCGCCCGACTAGCAGATACCCCGAACTCAGCAAAACACTTTATTTGTGCTATCCAAAAATCGAAGTATTCTTGATTTGATTTACGGTGTGGATTATCGCTCGATCGACTCGGCTGTTGGCCCTGTTCAAGAAAATGTATATTTTAGGGGTCGGCGATGCTTCCTTCTGCTTGTTACATACATTTTCACAAAACCATTATACCCTTTTACCCATTTTCAATGGGTTCATTGCATAAAAATCAATTATTACCTTATGAACAGACAACCCGTTTATTAATTGGAGTAGTATATTTCTGGATAGAATTCATAAGACCTAAGCTGGTATTTTACAGTCAACCATCAATGAATGTTGCTATGCACAGCTTTAAAGGTTAAGGTATATTTTATTATTAATTGGATTGGACTATTTATGCAATAAATACATAATTTTGCTCTTCAAGTCAGTAATAATGGCACTTCGATTAGATCAAAGAGTTTTAGTTTTAGTACACGAAAGAGTATTTAATCTTCGGCTCAGCACAGACAACTTTTCTCAATAGCGAAACCGTTCACTTCCAATTAGATTATTTATACTCAGCTACAACGTATTACAAATGTTGCAATTACAATTTGCATTTGCAGATTGGGTATAAAAGCGTGGCTCTGGCAACGAAAAGCGTTATAGTTCTGAGAGAGTGTATAAGAGCAGGTAAATAAAATGTTGTCAATGCCATTGTGGATTACGGTTCTAGTGCTCCTGTGGATCTATGTGCTATGGAGCCGTCGAAAAGTATACCAACTGATGCTTAAGCTACCAGGACCCATGGGATATCCGATAATTGGCGATTTGCCCAGGATCATGAGCAAAACTGGTATGTAAAATATGTTATTATAAGTTCATATATTATTTTTTTATTTACATAAGTTCAAATTGTGGCTCATTTCCACTCGCAGCTATCTTGACTATTATTACCTCTGAAATTAAAGCGTGCGGATCAACATTTCTTTGCTGGTTTGGACCAATACCATTGTTAATTGTGAGCGATCCACAGATATCTCAGGAAATAATCACTTCGCCACATTCAAAAAAGAAGGCTAGTCTCTTTTACTCTGTAATGCGAGATACCGTTGCAAATGGGTTGGTTTTCATTGATGGTACTGTCGATAAGTACAGTTTGTGTTCAATGCTAAGGTATCTCCCTTTATGTACCACAAGATCCTTCGTGGAGCAAGCATCGTAAGGCTTTCAATCCGGCCTTCGCACACAATGTTCTGGTAAGCTTCTTCCCCATATTCAACACTGAAACAGGAGCTTTACTCCGGGAACTGGATGCGTTGGTTGGCAAGGGCGAGAATAATTTGATTCGTATTCTTAAGAACTTCAGCTTAAGAATTGCGATTCGTAAGTGAGTTCAAAGTTAATTTCCTGTACTTTAGTAAGTGGATTTCCTCGCAGAAACCACAATGTCCGAGAATATCCCAAATGAAGGCCATCAGAAAAATGTCCTGCTCACGAGCTATCAATGGTAAGTTTAAATTTGACTACCGGCATCTATATGCATAATGACGAATTTCTTTAGTCTCATTGATAATGCAATAGATTTCATATTGTCGCCCTGGCTTAAGATTAAACTGGGGCGTCACTTGTCTGGCAAAGAGAAGTATGTCAAAGATGCCAATTCGAAGATTACAAATATTCTTAAGAAGGTTGAAAAATATATTGAAAAAATTTTTTATTTGGGAATTAAATTTTTGATTATTTTTAAATTCCTTTAGATAATTGACAGAACTCTGAGTGAAAGCGCGCCCAATGCAGCTGCAAATGGGAACAACATATTTATTAAACTGGCGCTCGAGTTGTACAACAGTGGAGACCTCAGCTACAAAAATGTTGAAGACGAATGCCGATCAATGGTTGTTGCAGCCTATGAGACAACGGGAGTGACATTGTCCACTACATTGATGCTCATGGCCATGTTTCCCGAGTATCAGGAAAGAGCCCACGAGGAAATTAAATCCATTTTTCCGAATGCTGGCAACTTTGGAGTTACGTACGAGCACTTACCCAAACTGGAATATCTGGATATGGTAATAAATGAGAGCATGCGCGTACTGCCATCATTCCCCTTTATCGGCCGAGATGTAACTGAAGATTTTACGTTATCCAATGGGGCTGTGTTGCCCAAGGGACTGCAGGTTCTAATTTCTATACTCCATATGCACCGCAGCAAGAATATATGGGGACCTCAGGCGGAGGTATTCAATCCCGAAAATTGTAAGCTCGAAAATCTACAGGATAAGCATCCTTACGCCTTTATACCGTTCTCAAAGGGCAAGCGGAGCTGCATAGGTATATTACATTTTAAAATATCTTATCTCTCTACAGACATTATTATTTGAACTCTTGTTTTCAGGCGCGAAATATGCATTAATATCGCTGAAAATAACTTTGGCTAAAATACTGAGAAACTTTAAATTGAGCACCAGCTTTCGTTTTGAAGATTTGGTTTTTAAAAATAGTATTTCCCTTGATTTCAAGCAAATGCCGTGCTTGCAAATCGAACGTCGCATTTGAATTGATCATGCTAAATAAAAGAACTTACTTGTGTATATTTTGTTCGTTTGATAAGTAAATATTAGCATCAATAATCAATAATTTGTAGATATTCTGATGATTCACACTTTCGAAGAACGTGTCCAGCTGAGTAGGTAGCTGATCATTGGGATCAGTCGGTGACTGATCAAGACATGCTTGAAAGGCCGCTTTCGTAAGTGACAACAAGTAAGCAACAACAACAACAACAATAACTGGTTAAAATGTCTTTAAATGTTATGCTCGATTGAGGATCGGCAACACAAATCTCCGATCGCTGGAGCCCGACAATGTTGGCAGAGGGGGGCGGTGCTCGGGTCTGGCATGCAGAGTGAGTAACATACAGATGTGCACAGATACAGATAGAAATGTGGACACAGATACAGATACTTCGGCAGTAGACAGATAAAGATGCGATAAATGCTGCGCAAAAGCCAAGCCAAGCTGCAGCTGTAAGTGCAAAACAGGCATCAATAAGTGCGCACTAAGAGAGATGAGAGAGAGAGAGAGACACATTACACACACATGCAGATAGATTGCGGCGATCATGTGCGAAAATGTGGGGCAGAGTGCTGGAGGCACTTGACAGGCTCGAAATGAAGAAATAATTCCATTGAGCTGGCAAGTATGCGGGGAATCTCAAGCGAGACGAAATTAGACAAGCGTCGTGATTTACGGTTCCCTTAAATCACATGACAACACACACGCACACACAAAAAATGCACACACACACACGCACACGACATATCGAAAATCGAAGTGAAAACTCGCTGCGAGCCATAAGAAAATGCGATCCCGATGTCTGTGCCGCACATGTGGAACTGGGTGGAACTTGGAACGGCCAGACGTTGATAATGAGCATGAGATGGAGCATGATCACGATCGTGACTATCACCATAATGATGTTGATGACGATCTGCTCTGTCGCACTGTTGACAACAAAATCGATCGATGCTTCCGCTGCGCCGAGCCAACTTTTGCTGATTTATGGCGCGAATTCGATTGTACTACAAGTTGGAACTTTTATTTGCCGACGAACAACATATCACAAATTCGAAACAAAATAAAAACAAAATGAAAACAAAATAAACCCCCAACAAGCAGCAGCATAAAGATCAAAGCAGAACAAATCCAAATGGACAGCAACAACTTTTTTTTATAGAGATTTGTTTCTTTCCATGTGGTAATTTAATATGCTTGTTCTTGGCGTCCAATCATTGATCATTCTGGGCATTTCCAGCCATAAGCATAAATTTGTTTTTAGCCCAAGCACAATCGGCGGTTTCGCCCAAAGCTCAACAGCCATCCAGCTTCCGCATTAAAACGTAGTTTTGCCTGATTCTCGTACCAACAACACAAGTTTTTTACAAAACACTAATCGTTCACACCCGTTGGGTTACTTATTAACATGTTGGCGCTAGGCTAAACAACATGTTGGCGCTAGACTAAATATCTTGTTATGAACAACTTGACAATCTATCGTAAATGCTCTATTCCAGATTTCCAAGCGTCATAACTTTGTTAAAAGTCAACCGATTTTCAAGATCGATAACATTTTGGTTATCTTTTAACCTCTTGACTAGTTTCGCGTTTAAAATTATTTTATTTTTTTTAGTCATTTTTTAAATATTTTTTGGAAAATATCATCAAAATATCAAAAACAAATTTTGATTCGAAATTTGAAATTTTAAAATTTAATTTTTTATCGATCAAAATTAGTATAAAACATATCATTTATAGTGATTATATTGGAATCCATTTTTCGGTCAAAAATTATGTTGATATTAGCTAATATTTCGACATATCAAGTTCCCGAGTTCATACTTGCAGGATTTCAAAGTACCATAACTTTGTCAAAACAGAATCGATTATCATATTGATTTTTATCTTGGTTGTACCTCTGCATTGATTCTGCATTAAAATGTAATTCGTATTTAAAAACAACCTTTATTTTATACTTTTTCCAAGAAAATTACTTGCACGACTCTTAAATTTTGAGTTGAAAAGTAAATACTCTTCCCTATCATCCCACAATCATAACTATGTCAAAATTTCCATATGAAATGCCTTTTTGTTCTGAATTCGTTTTCTAGATGATTCCGCTTCCAAATCTGAATAATTTGTGCAAATTAAATTTGTTTTTGCTTTGAATAGATTAATTTTTATTGCGCTAATTAATGTCTTATTTGATGGGGCTGTTTAAGACATATTTTCAAACGGTTTTCAATCTCATTTGCATGGAAAGTAAGTCATCGAATATTATTAGCTGAATGAATCCGAATCAGAATCCGATCTTAGCAGTTACATAGATACTATATCTGTTTTTCCACAATAACATTATTTAATTAAATAAGATATATCAGGGGTACTCACAACTACGAAAAAAAATCCCCCACAAAATATATCACACGAGAACACATTTGGAATAGGTTTTAGCCACTTTGCATAAACTGAAAAGAAATCGCATATAAATTTCGGCTCATTGACTTTTGAGACGCCGTCTTGGGGTAAACAGAAAAAAAGTTTTGGAACCCGTTTTTACTTTTAAGACACATCTATTTCGTCACAAAGCATGTCAAAACTAAAACCACAAAAAACCGCAAAGATTAAGTGGCCGGCCAAATTGTGTTTTTGCCTTTAAGTTGAGTTCAAAACGAGTTTTGGATTTTTGTTTTTCTACTATTTTTGGTAAACAGTTGGGGAATTCTGTGCTTAGAGTGTTCTTGAATTTCATTAATATCGAGGCGATAAACGACAGAAGCGACGCCTATAAAAGCGAAATCTTTCGTAGCTCCACAACACAGTTTGATTTCTCAATTTGCTAAAGTCACAAGTTCTCCAAGGAAGACAAGAATTAAGTTCAGAATGCGTGCCGCAATCATCTTCGCAGTTATTGTGGGAGTGCTCCTGTCCCTGGCCTACGCCCAGGAGCAGGCCGAGGAGCAGGTGCGCACCAAGCGTCAGTTTGGCTTCGGCGGCTTCGGTGGACCCTACGGCGGCTATGGCGGCTACGGCGGATATGGCGGTGGATATGGCGGTGGATATGGCGGTGGCTATGGACACCACCATCATCACGGCGGTTATGGCGGCTACGGTGGCTACCCCGGCGGTTTCGGCGGCGGCTACGGACGTCCCGGCTTTGGTTTCTACGGCTAAAAATGTGCATTAATAAATAAGACTGAAAGTATATGAAAACGTGTTTGGCTCTCTTTGGCAACTGCTAATTAGTTTAGCTTGGCTTCCAAATTCGTCTGCTGGAAAGTGAAATCTTCCCCACTGATGGGAACCAGAACTTGACCTCGCCCGCTGCAACGTGTTGACCCGGCCTAAGTTGTGCGTGCCTGTTGCCGCGATGTCTGCCGGGGAATATGTTTAAAAATAAATAACAGCAAATCTCCATTTATTTATTAATCTTTGCCTGCAGTGCGCGCCCCACTCGCCCAGCCATCCACCTACTAATTAGTTGAGTTCTGTGTGTGCCGTCTGTTTGTTTATGTTCCGGAGCTGTCACAACTCAAGGCAGCTTCCACTTTTGGGTTTTTGAAGGCATTTGCAGACACGTCAGCGTGTTGAGTGGAGCAGTGTGTGTGGGTGTGTGTGTGGGGGTGTGTGCTTGGTGTGTGTGCTCGGTGTGTGTGTGTGTGCCTTTGTCTTGCTGCAATTATCACGTACGATTGTCATAATTATCATTTGAATTTTTATTAGATGACCTTTGATTGCCATCTCTCTGTTCCTCTCTTTGTGCCTGTCTCCCTTGTTTGTTATTTTTTTGATGTTCTGCCAGCAACTGCGGCTTGTTTTCCCCAAACAAAAAAACAAATAAATACGTATTTAAATTAATTTGTTTGTTTCTTTAAGTAAACATCGCATTACGCATAAATTACCTTGAGGTATATATCCAATACTATATATATACCATAAAAAACTATTACTGAGACCCAAAAACCCTGTATATATATTGCAGGACTTTAATACTATTTTTAGCTAAAAAGAAGAGATAAAATATTTTATTAAACTTATTTTTGTGCGTTAACTTTTTTTTATTGTTATTCAATAAATTAATTAACACTATACATCTTCTGATAATGCCCACCAAATGTTTTATACGACATTTCCCCAGCTCAACCACCCAACTGACACTCCAGTTCAGCCAAATAGATACGGTCTAGCGTTTAAATTTGCAGCATATGCGTTAAGAACGCAATAAAACCCAACCATGCCACAAATTGTGCCCACCATTGGCTCAAATATCTGCTGATTAGATTAATGATGTATTAATCCCGCTAATAAACATAAAAATCAACGCAAATAAAACTCCCCCCGCAGCTTTACCACAAACCCAAACCCAAACCGAACCGCGCATATTAATTTTGCGCCAATTTCAGGTTTCATATATTCAGACTAGATGTTTATCAGCGTGCCCTATGGGCCATAAGGGTACTCAAACTCGTACTCGTACTCAGATTCGTACTCGTATTCGTATTCGTGGCTTGTTGTGGCAACAGCTCGCGCCCTGTTTAGCCTGCTTTGGCTATTGTTTAATTGTCAATAGACATCGGCTTCTATCAATATCATAAAAGCTAATATTTTGCGGTTGGCTGGACGAGACGGAACGCAGAGGGAGCGGGAGCGGGCGGGGAGTTGCTGACAAACTGACTTGTGGGCATAAATAACCGCAAACATCCCCCCGCATTAATCCCACCGGATATGCTCAATCAAAGCTCAAAGTGTGCGTGCCGCAGGACGAGGGTCCGCTTTATAGAGGTGTGGGTGTGGGGGGTGGATCGAACCTGTCGAGTTCCCTGCGCCGGGGGTGGCTTGTTGTCAGTGAAAATCGTCGCATTTCATTCATCACTTTTCGCCTTTTCAACGCCAACCAACAACCCCCGAGGCCGCCGGAGTCAGTTAAAGGTAGCTTGGGCTGGACCTCAACCTGAACCCGAGCCCGAACCCGAACTCGAACGGGAGCCACAACCTGACTTTCGGGCCGGGCATGTTTTGATATTAAAATTGCGTAATTATAATTAACCACATGTGGGTTGTGGGCTGTGGACCGAGGTGCGGGCAACGTGTCCTCCGACTGCTTCCGCTCGTCTTTCGCTCATTTGCGGCGCTTTTGTGGCGAGGTGTGTTGGCGGAAGGAAGCGCAGCGGTTATGGCTACGGCTGCCACAAAGGACGAGCAGGACGCGCAGGACTCGGCTCGCTGCTCATGTGTCACGTGCGCTGCGGCTGCGGCACACATGGAAACCGATATGCGAACTGCCGCCCCAGGGGCATAATCCATAATTTAGCATACTGTCAGCCAATTGATATTGCCTTGCCTTCATCCGATTGTATCTATATAAGTGTGTGTGTGTGTGTGCGTATGTGTGTGTCACATGATTAAGCCCAAGTTTTAAATTTAATTAGTGTTGGACTTTACAGTTTGCACGTTGAGCGAAACACGTGTTACTTTGTGGCTTTGTCTTTGGGGTTCCACAAAACAGACATCAGAAGAGTGCAGAATATAAAGAGAAATATATATTTAAAA
The DNA here is from genome assembly GCA_035041545.1 of Drosophila colorata. NCBI lineage: Eukaryota > Metazoa > Arthropoda > Insecta > Diptera > Drosophilidae > Drosophila > Drosophila colorata. The sequence continues at coordinate 1,844,352 of JAWNLD010000077.1, forward strand.
AAATTGTATATATGTATAATATGTAATAACTAAAAATATATTTAAAATAAAACTAGTTGAATAACAGTTCGGTGTGGAGTATATTTTTATTTTAAGGCAAATGATAGTAGAAAGGGATTATCTTAAAAATCTAAATATAAATATAATTATTCTAAAATAAAACGTTCGTAAATTTTGCATACATATAAAATTCCAACCAGAAGCCTGAAAAACAAAGAATATTATATCTAAAAATATTTCTGGTCTTTTATAGGTATATAAAATAAATTTATTCGATGCCTGAGCACAACTTTTACTTTTTTCTTTGGTAAAAAAAAAATAACTCAGCTCCTAAATCAGGCACATAGCTATTAGACGCCTAACCCACAGACCTCTAATTGTAATTAAGCATGGGAATCAAAGTAGTGAAGAAAGAAAGAGACAGAGAGAACGAGAAAGAGAAGAGGCGAAACCAAATCTATGGCCAATAAAATTGACTATGAAAACGAATGTGTTGCTCACGAGTGGAAGGCATATAAGAAATTCCGGGCGTGCACACATGAGAGTGTTGTGGGAGCGGGAGGGGGGCGAGGGGGCGGGCGAGCGGAGATTACAAACGTGTTGCCATTAGTTAACTTCAGCTTTGATTGATTTCAATTAATCTTGGACGCGTGTAATTAATCATTGAACACTTTAATATGGTTAACAACTCTTGACCAAGCAACGGTTAAAAAGGTTCAACGAGCCGCAGACTTCTGACAGACCAGACAAGACGGGCCCCAAAACCAAACTGACAAAGTGACGTACAAAGCGGACCAGGGGGCAAGGGGGAAACTGTGGAGCATAGAGCTGAAGCTGGAGCTGGAGCTGCGGTTGCCAAGACAGCCGTCTAAGAAAAATGACCAAGTTTCGGAAAATGCGTTGGAGTAACGAGCCCACAAAAAAAAATAAATAAAAAAATAGATTTTCATATGCGAGTATTGGCCGAAAGGCAACTTGGCCAGCAAGCTGCGGCCACAGTCGCAGTCTCAGTCTCAGTCCCGGTCTCAGTCTCCGTCTCAGGCTAAGAGTCAGCCTCAGCCCCCGACTAATTGTAGTTACACTTCGCGCCAAGCGGAAAACGGCCTGCGATTGATGGCTATCAATGCCGATGACTTATGGTCCATGTCCAGCTGGCCAGCCAGGCACAGTCCATGTAAATCCATCTATGCGGCACATTTGGTTGCCCAACTCTCGCTCCAGCCTGGCCCATTGATTTTTCCCATGGCTCGCAGACTCGGCAAATAGCCACAAGCCAAGGAAATCAGCGTGCGATTATATTCCCAGTCTGGGCATTTGCCAGGGATTTGCGGCTGGTGGCTCATCAGTGGGTAAACGGGACACAAAGCGCTGCCACTAAATGGGGCCAGTGTGTGGTTAACTTAATCCGACTTGATTGAAACTAAAGAGGCTGCAGACGCACACATGTGGGTGTGTGTGACTGTGTGTTCGACTGATTGCAATATAACTTAAAATATGAAAAGTTACTTTAAACATTGGTACTTATTCCTATGAATATTTAATAGATATAAAGTGCAATCGGTGAATAGGCATTGGAAATAATAAATAAATTAAGATACGATTCAACTTCAAATTGTTTTGAAAGCAAGGCAGAAAAGTTATCTTTGCGGATATGCTCAAGAACAGAAACGTTTTCCCGACAACTAATTTTGTAATACTTTCTGCGACAAATTAATTTATTTAAAAACATATTAAATTTAGATTTTAGTTTAGAATTTAGAATTTTTATTAAATTAAATTTGATTCATAGAAATGGGATTTTGAATTTTATGCCGTAGCCATCCAGCTAGTTATAGTTCTAGTTATCACAATCCCTGCATTAACTCAAGTTCAACCACATATCGATTTTTGTAATCAACTTTATACCATAGTTAGCTTGATTCCAGCTCCAAAACTCAATATAATTAACTCGTAAATATATTGTGATGAATAAACATTCATGGGCCATTTATGCTTTTAAGTAGCCAAGGCTCAGAAAAACTCTTCTGAAATTCGATGCCATTGTTGTTGTTGTTGTTGCTGTTGCCACCGTTGGCAGCGATAATTAAGCAGTCAAAGTCAAACGTTGGGAGCCACACACAACAACAACAACAACAACAACAAAAAGCGTCTCCGAATGTTTTGTCTGAGGAGGCAGCCCCAACAATGGCAACTCATTTCGCCCGCTCGGAGTTCGGAGTCTCCAGTTTGGAGTTTGATGAATGATCTCATCAGCGAGGTGTCGGCCACAACACAGTCGATGATTGGGCCTCAAGTTGTGCCACAGTCTCCTTCTGTCGATGTTGTTGTTATTGTTATTGTTGTTGCTGTTGTTGGCCCCATGCGCTGATGAGCCTCATTTGCGGCAAAGTGTGTAAAATTTAAAATTTAATAATTAACAATTGTTTTTTAATTCCACGGCAGCAAATCTCGAACTTCAACTCGAACTTCAACTCGAGCGCTCAAATTACTTTCGCCCGGCCACTTTGGTAGCTGTCAATCGGCGCATCAGTTGCCCCCCCTCGCTTGTTGCCGTTGCCCCCTCTTGGCTCAAACGCCGCCTACTCTGCGCGAGATCTCTTTGTTAGGGATGATTAATGATGCGAAATTATGAACTCGCTTGTTCTAAGTGACGTGCTGCAATGTGGCAAGGAGCGGTGGAGCGTCGGGCAGGGGAAGGGGCGGGGGTAGGGACAGTCGCTGTTGTAAGTAGTTTTGTTAATCGGTTTAAGAAAAATGACTTCATTAAATTCATTAGCGCCCATGTGTGAAATTCGTTCGATTCGTATTGAATGGTTAACCTTTCGAGTTGTGCTATATGATATTACTGAAGAGCATTAACCGGCTTTGCACGGTCAAAGTATATCTTTTATTTAAATTTTTTGTCAGCTTTTCAGAGCAAGCAGATCTTACGGGTTAAGCTCTGTGTTTATTATCAATTAGTCAATCAATTAATCAGCACAAAGAGCTGTATATATATTTCGGTTTTTATTTTATTCAAAATCGATCGCCAAAAATATGAACTCAAAGAAATATCCACATTTCTTTTCTGCCTTTAAAACTTGATCCCACCCAACTATAAATTAAATCTAGCAGCTTATAATACTTTTCAACCCAAAATGTTGTTCAACCTTAAGGAAAATCTTTCTTTGAATAAACGTCCACAAGAATAGTAAATGGACACAGAGAGCCGTGGCCAGGAGCAAGGCGCAAAAATGCAGCAGACCGCAAAGCGTTGCGCTTCATTAAAATCGGATTAAAGTCCTTTGCAAGCTGACGCTGACCAATATCCTTGGGCGCAATTCCCACGCTGACCAAAAGGACACAAAACTCCAAATAAATCTCGGCGTATGCAAAAACGCAAAGATGGAAATGCGTATAAAATTGACCCAAAATCAAAATCAACCCCCAGTCCAGGATCTACGGCCGCACGGAACCAGGTAGAACCCTTTAAAATGCTTGTGTAAAATTTCAAGAAAATCAAGCAGAAAATTTACGCTAAAATGAAAAATTGATTTCGAGCTGACCAGTACCTATATAGGGTCCATAGATATAGGGGGTTGAGAACTTGTCAACGTTGCGTCGTGACGTTTATCCTCAGGCACAAAGGTTAATTTTCTTATAGCGCGGGGTCAGCGCCGGACACTCGAACTCCAACCTACCTGAACAGCATCCGCAACAGTTTCTAGATTTGAATTCTCGCATCTTTTGGCCATTGTTTGGCCTGCAGCCTCTGACCTTTTGCCTGTGGCCGCAATTAGGCAACGTTTTTAAGGTCAAAATTATGCATTTGAATATTTTGCATTACGTTATTCTCTTTTTTTCCGGGCTGAGTCGAACCGGTGTGCTATTTGCCTGGGATTCCGAGGAATACTTATAAGTCTTGTCTGGTCTGGTCTGGGGTATGGGCGCCCCATTTCGACTGACCTCTGGCACCCGATTTGAATATGTGCTAATGATTTGTGACATGTTCTCCATTGCATTTACCCGCTGCCAGCCTTTTATCGCAAATGTTTAATTCATGGCGCCCTGGACAATGGCCAGCGAGTGGAGAGCAGAAGAGAGGGAAGAAGGTGCACTTACAGAAAGAGCGTAGAACAAAATTATAATATATAATTCTTTAAAATTAAAATACGCTTTATTATTGATAAATTTAAAATAAAAATTTACAGTCAACAAATATGAAATAAAATAAAAATATATTTAAATAAAGATTACTAAAATTGTTATACTTAAAATCAGTTTTTCGATAGAATAAGTCCTAAATTCTTGTATTTAAAAATGTTGACATTTTAAATAAAAAATAAAAAAATGTAGACATTAAAAAAGTGAAATTTCAATCTGGTTTCCTGAGTATGCCTGAGTATTTTCTCCGAGTGCACCCTTGCACTAGAATGGGGTTGGACTTGGGCTTGGTCGAGACACATAAATAAAATTGGGCGTTTTAGTTGCTCATACTAAAAAGGGGAGGCTCGCATGTAATTACTGCCAAGCACAGTACAAATACACGCACACACACACAGACAGCTGCTTGTGTGTGTGCTCAGGTGACCTTTTGACATGCGCGCTCGAAATACATTTCGAGTGGAGCACAAACACATGCGAGTGTGCAGTTAAACAGTATAAGTATATAAGGTTATGTGTACTGATGGGGTATATACGGTATCTATATGGTATGTAGCATTTCAAACCCTTAAATATATCGCCTTTGTGGTTGCATGTGCTGCATTTGATTGGGCTTAATGCATTTAAAGACCAAATGACTTCCATGATGAAATTGCAATCGGATTGTTATTGGTCTGCTTTGGGGTTAATTATCGAATAGCCTAAAGCTATTATTATTATAATTGTTGCTATATTATTAGGCTTCTTAGTTTATAATGCAGCATTGATTAAAATGTCAGTCTAAATTATACTTTCTAGTTTTATGAGCTGTGTTGAAACTTTAAATCACAACACCAACAAAATAAATTGCATTTTAAATTGTAAATATTTATAAATAAAAACTTATAGGACTTAAAAGCTATTGGGAAAAAAATCAATAATGAAAGTAACAATAAAAAATAATAATTTACGGAATTATAAACATATACATATTGTATTATTTTATATACGCTTATATAATAAAATATTTAAAAGCTTTTTCTTTAACACCTAAATATCTATCAATTCTATATTACTTCATATTGCTTTAACTTTTATTACTTTCTAGAAAATATAAGATTGCCATCTATATGATTTTGTATAAATAATCTGTATATATTCCTATATTTATGTATATATACATTTGAAAGAAATCTGATATCTGGCTTAAAACTCTGAGCATAACTAATGAAAATTTTAGCCCAGCACAAAAAAGGATCCATCATCGGGACGCGGACCCATCAAGTATATTGGGTTGACAAACCTCCAACTCTGGGGCTCCAATTCAACTGGCGGCTGTGTCCGTGTGTGTGTGTGTATCTGTGTGTATTTGTACTTGTAAAACAGCGAACGAATACGTTTTGTTCATTTTGCGGCGGCTCCACTTTCCCCAATGAATCATCAGGCTGAAAACAACAACAACAACAACAACAAACAAAGGCAACTTTTCTTTTTTGCTGCTGTAAACCATGCAGAACAAAAGTAAAAATCAACACCACGAGGAGTGGGAGGGAGTGGGAGTGGGAGGGGGAGGGCGTTGCAGATGCTTTGCTTCTGCTCGTCAGTTTAACCAGGATGACATGGCCCGGTCCATTGCGGTCCTGGACTCTGGCATTTTAGCACTTATTCATAAAGTCCTTCGTCGCGGAACAAAGTGCGCACCCAGAACTTGCCCCAAAATGTGGCAAACGAGGAGAAAAACAAGCAAAAGCGACGCCAAAAGAAGAATTACTAAAAATTTATCAATGTAAAAGTTTGCACGGAGCGCCAAATGGGAGCACAGGCAGTGGAAGTAGCGACAAAGGGGGGGGGGTTTGGATTGGGGGTGGCAGTGGGCGGGGCACAAGGAAACAAGCAACAATGTAAATTATATGCCAGTTGGCTGCTGTGGCACAGCGAGGGGGTGGGGGTGGTAAGGGGCAGGCAGCGAAGTTGCCTTTGTCTGTGGCAAGCAAGTATCTATGTGCATGTGTTATAGCTGTATCTACTCTCTGTATATATAAAGATACATATATGAGTTACATAAGTGCACTTCCTGCTGGAGTCCTTGCCGCATATATTTGTACTTTGGCATTGCATTTGCATTTACAGAAAGCTTAAGCCGAATGCTTTTGCAGTTTGTGCAAACGTGAAAAGTTTTAAAACAAGTGAAACTTTTAAAGCTATAAATTTGTGCCATATTCCTATTGTTCAAATACTTGTATATAGATTTATATGCCTCAGAGCACTTAAAAATTCCCTGTATATATATTCATTTATATATATTTATACCTGACTAAGTAGTTTACATGCGTTTTAACCAATTGAATTTTGCACATTGGTACGAATTCAAAATTTACTAGATAAAATGAAACAGGAGAATGTATGATAGATAGAAATGTAAATAGATATAGATAAATTTATGTACTATCACACAAAATCGAAATAATTATAAATGTTTAATTTCAATCATTGGTAGAATATTAAAATGAAATTCAGAAAATAAATAATTAAGAAATATGTGATAAATAATATAATAAAATAAAATATAGTTTAGGTCTCAATTGGAACCTCTCAACTATCTACAAAGAACTTTTGCTTAGGATCAATCAAAATGATTACCTAAAAAATCTACTTATTTGCCAAATATAAAGAAAACTTTATTTATAAAAATGATTATTTATTTCGCCTTTTTATTTATATTCTTAGAATTATATTCTATTAAAAATGATTCAGATTAAATATATTCTTTAAGTATACACACTAAAATTCCACCTGATTTACCTAAACAACTGGGAATTTGTATTAGTTTTGCAGATTTCCTGAGGTTTAAATAGCACGTATCAAAATCACTGTGCCCGGCAGAGCTCCTGCACAGTGGTTTATTTTTTTTAAAAGGCACATTTTACGAGCAGGCACCTACTTTCGATGAACTGCCCATAGACCAGCGAAGTGGACGAACAAAAAAAGAAGAAGAATGGAACTGGCCAGTTGCCAACATGATGGCAAAGTTGTGGGTTAGGTGCCAAAGCACGAGCAGGGACATAAGCAGAGGCAGGGGCAGGGCCAGGGAGCAGGGGCAGCAGCGAGTGCAAAGAGGCGCTCAAATGGGGTTGTCAGTATTTAACCCAAAAGGGTGGAGGTGCTGCCTGGCTGCGCGAACTCTGCGCAGAGCCACGACCACAACAATGCATTGCCAAAGGAGCTGCTAACTGATAGGCGGGGGGAGGGATGGGGGAAAGGGGGCAACCCACTGCGTACACGAATAACATACGAGGCACCAACAAGAGGTGCCGAGAACCACGAGATTAGGTTCAAAGGCAGAACGCAGGAGCAAAAAGAAGGCCAGCTGCAGGATGTGAAGAGAGAGCCCCCTCTCCCTTTGCCCGCTCCCCGCTCCCCGCTCCCGCAGGCAGCGTCAGCATCTGAAATCCAATTGAATTAGGCTTTAATGGGCGCCAGAGAGAGACATCTAGCGGTGTTAATAAAAAGCAAACTCAACATTTTTAGCTGCTTCCACTTGGCGCTGTTTTGCTTTTTTCCCTTCTTTTCTCGTTGTTTTTTTTCAAGAGCGCAAACAAAAAGCGAATTCCGATACAGTTAATGATAAGCCCAGCGCAGCGCAGCAGCGAGTGCGAGCGAGACAGCTGCGCCGGCGGCGCGAGCGAGCGCGCTGCAGAGGGCGTAGCCAGGCTGTCGTCGCTTTGAGTGAGAGAGCGCGAAAGGCGACTTAACGAAACTTGACGAAGCCGTTGGTGAGTGCGCTGAGTGCGCTGCTTATTGGAAACGCGGCGAGCACTTCAAATTGGCACTCGACTTATTAGCAGCTGCGGCTCGTTGATCATCCAATTGTACGTTTGCTCCCCAGCGCCAGCCTGGAGTGGGCGCTGCGGGGTTGGCCGGGTGCAAAAGTGCTTGGCCACTATTTGGCCCCTCAACTGGGTCGACACTTTTCCAATATTTCTGCTGCACTTGCAGCTGCCCCCGTCCCTCTCCTCGTCCCTTTAAGACAAATGAAGTGCTGCTCGCGTGGCAAAAAATTGTTTGTGCCTCGTCGCATTTAAATTTTCTTTCAATTTCAACGCTCTTTGCGTGCAAATTGCTGCAAAATGCTAATTTCGCAATGTTGTACAAAAATTTATGTTGGCGTTTCTAATTGGGAAGCTTTTAGCATTCCAACTGCACCTCTTGGCCGGCAACGTGCCGCATGTGGCAGAGGCTGGCGTTGCGCTCTCGTTAAAATCAAATTAAATTATGATTTTATGTTTTGGCACTTTTCAACTGTATCCAATTGCATGTCGCGACACGTAACTAGACTCTTATTGGAACACCCACGTTATCCAATTAGCATAACATATTATTCTAATTTTATTAGGCTCAACAGTCAATGGGCTTCCCTTGGAAAGCCCCCTCCAAAGTAACAGTAAACAGGGCGAGGGCTTTAAAGTAGAATATACAAAAATATATTAATGCCTGTATGAAAATATCACTGTGCATAATTAGTGCCAGCATTTTTAAAGATAGTATCATTACTGAATAAATCGCAGGTATAATTTAAATATATAATTGTTTCCACACAGTTTCCTTTCCATATTTTATCACATGTGCGAAAGATTGCAATCATTTTAAAGCTACATATATTTATAAACTGGGCTAAAAAATTCCGAATTCGCTTTATTAACAATTAAAACGTTTTGAATAACACGAGAAATCTAGGGTTTATTTTTAATATTTTATTACAGCTTAATACATTAAGTAAAACAATGTGGACTGAAACTAAATAATTTAAAGATGTTTACGTTATTTCAGCTGTAATGCTATGAGATATATTTTAAATAATTTATTCTTCTATATTATTAGAGACAAAGCTAAATAAGTATCTAATTTGGTATATTTACGAAGAAAGTTAAATCTAAAAATCTTAAGTCCCACTTAAAAAATAAATTTGAGCTTGATTTATAAAGTTTACAAAAAAGCCCAACATTATTTTAACATTCCTTAACTACTTCTTATACTTACTATATATATATATATTATTTTTAAATTAAAAAGCACATGCAAATTTATTAATTTTAATTTAAGATTTGCTTCCTTTTTAAACTGAGGACAAGCTGCACTACTGCACTACAAAAAAAAACTGAGATACTCTAATTTAAAAGACAAATTTTACAGAATTTTGTTTACAATTTTTGTAAAATAAATTATGTATTTTTTGTATGATCAAAACTAAAGGGAAACTCCCAGCTACCCAAGTTTAAGTTGAACTGCCCGGACTTTTTTAGTTTATTTAGCTTATCTCTAGGCACAGCCAATGGCAGTTGGCTTTAAAATATACGCACATATATCTCACAGATCGGCCATTACTTTAAAGCAGACTAAAGATAAGCGCGCACGACAAATTGGTCGAGGAAAAAGCGCTCCAAGTCGAAGAAGTAGAGCACAACGCACTTTAATCAACCAACCAGAAAACTTTGCGAGTCCAACTTTATGTTTTCAACTAAAATTTTCTTTTTTTTTGTTGTTGTTTATTTTTAAGGGGAGGTGGAGCTCATTTTAAAGTTGTTCGCACAAATTAGGAAGCCGAAAAGTGGTTTTTGGGTGCACATAGATAAGAAACTTAACGGTAAAGCAGCTAACAGATGCGCCAACTAAAAAACTAATAAGAAAAAAGCAGAAACAAGTTCTTGTTGGACGCCCAGCGGAATCCAATGAGCGCGAGAGCCACAAACTTTTCACTCACAGAGAGAGGGAGAGAGAGAGAGCGTGAGTGGAGCTGTTAAGTGAGGTAGTGGTGGTTTTCATGCTGCTGGTGGTGGTGGTGGTGTCGGTTTGTGGTGTTGGTGAGCCCGCTGAGCAAATCAGCCAAACGCATTGAAGGTCTTGCCCCGCCACCAAAGAGAGCAGAGAGCGCGCTGCGAGTGCGAGTGCAAGCGGCGATTTCCACTCAAAGGCGGCCGGGCCATTGGGCCGCGGCGAGAGCGAGCGGTGCGGCAATAGCGCGCGACGCCAGCGCCCGGGGTGCAGCTGTATCTGTATCTTTGGCTTGTGTATCTGCGCGAGTGGTGGAATGAGAGAGATTTGTGTGATGTGTCGTTAGGTCGAAACGGTCGAGTCGGGTCGGGTCGTGTACCTTTTGCCACGAATGTTTTGCCAGTCAGGCTCTAAAAGGCCTTACGAGAACAGCTGAGATTTCGCTGCTCGCATGACGCGCATTTTCCACAAAGATACAACAAATTTTTGAATTTCCTCCAACACAAAAAAGAAATAAGCTAGAAGAAAAAATTACATCAAATGAAATTTGTGCGAAGGCGAGCAAAGAAAATTTTACACAAGTCTCAAAATAAATTCGTGTGTGTGCAACAAAAAATAAATAAAAACGCAACGAAATAAATTCATATTTTCAAAATAATTATTTTGAAAATAAATATTTAAAAAACGCGCAAATATTTAAGAAGAAAAAAAAACCACAAAAGTGTTTTTCGTGCTGAGTAAAATGTGCAGAGCAAAAATAAAATAATTTTAAATGCAAATTTATTATTATAATTAAACAAAAAATAAAAAATATATTCGAAGCAACTACTTTGCCAACAAGTGAGAAAAGAGCAAAAGTTTTTGGAAAATATTTAGCGCAGTTTGCCTGGTGACTTTTCTGCGTGCTGTGCGTGGACCGGTGCAAAGTGTATTCCAGCGGTTATTCCACGTGTTCCGATCCGGCCGCCAAAATTATTACGCACAATTCGCTGAGCGTGTACGGTGGCGGCGTCATGTGCGCCTCACCGTCCACCGCTCCCGGCTTCTTCAATCCGCGGCCGCAGTCCGGCGCCGAGCTGTCCGCCTTCGATCTGGGCCTCTCCCGCTCGATGACGCTGGGCGTGCCGCCGCACAGCGCCTGGCACGATCCCAACCTGGGCGGTCATCTGCACGCCTCGGCCGGGCCGGGCTCCCTCTCCGGCGCCAACACGAGCAGCGGCGGCGGCGGCGGCGGCACCACGCCCAGCAGCGTGGCCAGCCAACAGTCGGCGGGCATCAAGCAGGATCTGTCCGGCCTGAGCGCCTCCTCGGCGAATCTCAACCAAAGCGCGCACCACGTCATTAAGGAGGATCTCTCCAGCTTGCCCAGCGCCAACGGCGGCTCCACATCCGCTCACCACACAAGCGCCGCCCAATCCGGCCACGGCTCCGATCTGGTGCCCATCATCAAGGGCTCTCAGTCGTCCAGCTGCGGTGGCGGTGGTGGGGGCGGCGGCAGCACCACGCCCAGCTCCCAGGCCAACAGCTCGCACTCGCAGAGCAGCAACAGCGGCTCCCAAATCGACTCCAAGCAGAACATCGAGTGCGTCGTCTGCGGCGACAAAAGCTCCGGCAAGCACTACGGACAATTTACCTGTGAAGGTGAGTACAACGGGGCGTCTAAAGGGGGTTGTAACTATAATTGTTAGATCGCGATCGGTTTGTTATCCGCAGAAATCGCCAGTTGATTTCAATTGTAGCTTCTCCAGCTTTGTGGGTTTTGTAGCTGGGTATCTGCAATGATGACCAAACAGAAATTTGGATGCCAAATAGTTTAAAGGCGATTCAGAAACTCAGAAAGTACTCAAAAGCGTGCTGATCTTGACAGTTACTGTGAATTATGGCAGTTTGATGAGTTGGCAATAAAATTCGGTGATCTATGGCAAGTTGTCTAAGGTGGGTGTGTTTTGTGTGTGTGTGTGTGTGTGTGTTTGCAAATATGCTGAGAGTGAGGAGTAGCGACTGACAGCGTCTTCAGGTACTTTGCTAACTCTTTAGTAAAACATACAGTGGTTATTGCTTAGGTGCAACTAGATTGATTTTTAAATTATTCTTAAAAATTTTTTTGCTGTACCTTTAATGTGTTTCAATACTGTGCGTGTTAGCCACTTATTACTGTAATTGCTTAATCTAAAACCTTGTAAAATACTCTAAAGATACTTTTGTATCTTAGTTCCAGTATGACTTCGAGCTACTTGACACTGTTCTCCAGTCCAACTCAGCTGCAGATATTTTTTAACAGAGTATCTTAGCATCCAATTGGAGTCCAAGCTGTTTTCGCATCTATATGCTTACTGGACTTGCACTTATTTATAAAATATACTTTTGTATCTCAACTTCAAAATTTTTACTTTGGACAACAACATTAACATTCCTTTAATTAAAAACGATGCAGATAATTTTGATAATCACTTAAAGATACTTTTACTAAAGATAGTTTTGCATCTTAATTGAATTTAATTTGTCATCAGACAGTTATATTGCTATAGAGTTAAGATCAAAGGCAGATACCTTTGTATCTGAGACCCAATTCACCTTTGCCTAACATTTGCATTACCATTTTAGTAAAGATACTTTGTATCTATGCCCAAGAATCTTTTCTCAGCTACATTTACATTAGTCAGATTCTACTGTACCTGCCCTGCAATCGTTTTACAATTCAAAAGCTGCGCTTTCTCCATTCCAAATCCACTTCAGATACTTTAGTATCTTCGCATCCGCAGTCCAATTCAAAATATCAGCTACTTTTGCATATAGAAAATTTTTCGCGGAAAAATCTTAAAAGCTGCCGGCACTTGAGCGCGTATTATGCAACGCAGGTTACTTCACATACACTTTTACCCCCACAGTCCGGTCAAAACGCCGTTACAGCGCTCGCAATTGCCGCCGCACGCACCCGCATCGTCTCGACTCGCTTATCGCCAGATAAAAGAGCAGAAATAGAGAAAAAAATTATTATTATCTAAATAAAATACGGGTGCGCTTTTGTACTAAGCCAAACAATTGTTGTGCAAACATGCAAATTGTGCGGCTGCGGCCGCTAAATGAAGCGCCCACCTTTTTATTGTCTTAGACCTGGCCGGGATCAGGCAGGTAGACAGCGTAATGGTAAGGGGGGCGAAAAAAACTGCATTCATCAGTTAGATTAACGCTGCACGCAGCGCCTGGCATTTAGTACAAAGCCAAGTTGAACTTGTCATATTCGTATCTCTTCAAACGTTCTGCTTTTAGTCAGAGAGAAATTATAGCCGCAAAGCGTGTCTATAGGCACAGTGGTGTGAAATAGGAAGGAAAAGTATTATAATTATAGAGGAGAAAAAAGAAAATATAAAACAAAAAAATATACAAATAAAATATATAAATATATATATTTGCTTTTAATTTTTCCCTTTGATCCAAGAACTTATTATAACCATAAATATTATTATTGTAATAAATTTGGCAGTTTATCTTAGTTTAGTATTCTTCATGCATTTCTTAGCTACATAAGTTCTACATTTTTGAAATTAGTCAATTGTTTTTGGGGATTAAATGCAAAGTTCTAGATTTTCTCCCAGGCTAAGCTCAATGCTTTTCTTAAGTTTCTTACTTTCCAACATCTTAACATTCTTCCACGATTACATTCCACAGCCTTTAGTTTTTCTTATCACTAGCTAACTGCAAAAAGTATCTTAGAGATACATTGCGTATCTCTTACCACTGTTCGTTTGGCGGGGCGCAATGCATTGTAGGCGCTTTTATTATTATTAATCACCCAGCATTTTGTACGCATGCGCAGCAACAACAACAACAGCAACAACAACAACTAGAATAACAACAACAATCAAAATATGTGGCTCGGTGACCGCCTCGCTGCATTCTGAAGGTGTTTCTGCAACTCGCCACCCTCTTGCCGCATGCCGCATGCCGCATGCATGTAGCGCACAGATACATGTATCTGCCGCTGCCGCTGCCGCTGCTGTTGTTGTTGTTGTATCTTTTGGGGGCAGCGGCTGCTGATGATGTTGCCACGATAGCAATCTATTTTGTTCTATGCCAGCCGCAGTCTCAAGTCTCAAGTCTCAAGTCTCGGGTCTCAAGTCTCAAGTTGAGGCATGTACAACAAAAAAAGAAGAAAGAAAATGCTTTTCAAAATAAATAGTAAAGCGCATGGAAAACGCTCAGCACTTGGGCGCATATCATTGCCAGTTATGCGTTATTTTTTTCGCTCTCGCTCGCTCGCTGATTTTTTGTATTCTTCTATTTTTATTTTTTTTTTTTTTTGAGGATCGCTTTGCACCAAAATGCCATAATGTGCGCCGTTGCGTCCTTTCAGCTGATTCACTTCCAGGCCGCGGTACACGTACTTGCAGATACTTGGCACAACTCGTTTTCTTGCGCTCGCTGCCGTCTCACTTGTCCGTCCGTCAGTCCGCGCTGCCTGTCGGCGCTGTCTGCCAGCCAGCGCTGTCCAGTTCCAGGGCGCAGTATGTGAAATGTATTCCAAAAGGCAACCCCTGCCTCCACTCATTTCGCAGCTCTAAGATTAATTGTAGCTTATGCGTGTGTCTGTTGCCTGTTCCAAAGTATCTGCGCCCTAACCCCTCAACCCTCAGCCCGGAGAGCGCGCATTGTATTTGCAACTTGTTTGATTTCGCACACAGCTGTTCTCCAGTTCCTTTTTGTAGGTGAAATTAGGCACTGCAAGTTATATCGAAGTCCCACTCATTATTTTTTTAGAAAAGATACTTTTGTATCTCAACATTCGGCTGGCTAACCTTTGCTAAAAGTCACGGTTCACGCTGCAGGCAGTAAGAAATGCGCGCTGATAAAAGCCGCCTGATAATATTAATGACGAGTGCAAGCCTCTAATGTGCCAGACCAGCTAGAAGAAGAAGAAATAGAGGAAGAAGAAGAAGAGGAGCAGCAGCCACATAGCTCCCCCGCACCTATTAAATTAGCTATTTGTCATGGCTATTAGCAGGCAATACTTGAGATGAGTTTCTTTTTCGTGTTTTTTTTCCACAGATTTTTACACTCATCATTTATACGTACATATATTTGATGTGGCAGCAGTTTTTCCAAGAACTCCGCGCTTTATTTTCTACTTTGCACACCTTTTGCATTGCAAATTTTTGTTTGTGCTGCGTTTATTTATTGCATGAAAAGCTATCTTAGCGCCCATGTCAAAAGCTAATTAAGTTGATTTATCTGCTGCCCCACATGAAAATGACAAATAAATTTTATGAAAAATTGCTGCAACAACTAAGTAGCAGGCATGCAATTAATTAAGTGCCACATAAACATCAACTAGCGCAAAAGGAAAGCCCCAAGAAAATGCAGAAAATATTAAATAAAATAATAAAAAGCAAATGCAGGCCGGGCCTGGCCTGGCGCTTGAAAAAATAAGAAACAGGCATAAGAAATTGCCAACATGTCTAATTGTTAAGCGCGAGCAACGCGCATTAGCTGCCACGCTGTGTGCGAATGTATCTCACAGATACACAGATACAGATACTTTGTCAACCTGATGTTGTGGGCCGTTTCGCAGCGCATTAACATTTTGCGCTGTGCATTAAAAAAGGAAGTTTTGATGTCAACTCATTTAAATAGTTTCCCACGTTGCCGCAATTAAAGCGCAGCCCAAACCCAAGAATTCATATGCCCAACTCAAACCGACGATGGTCAAGCCGAACCACGTTCCATGTCAAAGCCCCGAAAAAAAAAATACAATTTTTGATGTTGACAATGTCACAGTTTGCTTTATGCTTGTCCATAGTCATCATCATTGTATCTGTGTGTGTGTGTCGTGTATCTTTGTATCTTCTTTTTTCTGTGGGGTTTCCTTTTGAAGACATTTGCTGAACAACATGTGTGGCTTTTTAATTCACTTCATTATGATGTAGGCAAATAAAGCATTAAGCGCAAGTTTCTGTCTTCAGGCGATTACATTCGGCAAATGCAGGCAGAAAAATTAATCAAAGTTCCTGAACAAAAATGTCAAAGATGTCACGCTAAATTTATACATTTTATCTGTTCGGTTGGTATATTTTTTACAGCCTTGTTCATGACCTAAATAAATATTAAAGCCTTTCTTATAGGCAATTCCATCTAAAAGGTTGAAAAATAAGTGGAAAGAATTTAAAAGTTAGGACTTAAAATTATCAACAATGTAGTGTTTTATTTTATTTAAACTGCATTTTTACTGCTGGAAATTGGGTGAAAAAACACCTACCTAAAATACATGTATTATTTGGCGGGCCATTTAAAAGTAACCTCTAGCTGTGAAAAAAAGGTGAATAAGGAAAATACTGGACCCTGACAAAGTCGGACAATGCCAGATGTTATATATATACATTTTGTATCATATATTTTATTTTCATATATTTTAAAGATGCACATAAATTTCCTTAGATTTACATTTTCGATTTTCAATTCATTTTTGGCTTTTCACTTTTGCACCTCGATTTGGGGCGGGGGTAAATACTTGAAATGGCGCTTGTTCGATTCAGTTTTGGAGAGTCTTTAATAAATTATATGAAAATTCCAGTTGGTAGACACATTCGCTGAGCTTTAACAAAAGGCGCACATAAATCAATTAGCTGTCTACTCGATGCCCCAAAATACAAAAAAAGCAAAGAAAAATAAGCAAAAACAAAACAAAAACGGTTTAAGTAACAGCAACAAAGTAAATACGATTTAAAATACGAAAAAAAATTAACAACGCCCACTGCACATTTTTCAGATGTGTTTTTCGTGCTGCAATTTATGACGTTGCAGGCTTATGTAGCCTTTTATTCGTTTGCTGTTGGGGGCGTGGCAGCGCCGCCCGCCACAAAACGTATTTTACTTATTAATTAGCAGCGCAAAAGCTTAATAAATTTTAAGCTTGTATTAAATTTGCATTCATTTCATATCTTTTTGTGAGCATAACTGTAACCCCTATGCCATCCATTTTATGAGCATAAATCGCTTTTTGATAAACATTCATAACTTCCGTGCGATTTGGCGCGCAGGCAAACACATGATTTACTAAAACCCTCCCTCTAGCCACCCCTTGTGGCACATGCTCTTAACTTATGGCCGCAATATTTGTTTTTGGCAAATTGTGGCCATAAAATTGTGAGGTAGCGGAAAGAAAAAAAAAACGAAATCGGAATCATATTTATGGCTGTGATCGAGTTGTGGCAACTATCTGGTTGGGGGTATTACTCAACTCTGGCGCTTGTCAACGAATAATGAGCTCGACGGCTTGGCCTGTTTTACAAAATATTTGGCACAAGCGCCAGCCCTTCATTAAAAAGCTACAGCAAAATCGCGTCGAATACGAAACTTAATTGTACAGATTTTCCGCAGACAAAACAAACAGCAACAGCAACAACAACAACAACAACAACAACAACAACTGAGGCTAGACATTGTAATCATTAAGCGCTGACTTGTAGTACAAATCGTTGTACTTAGAAGCCAAGTTAAAGCCAATAAAGCTGCTGCCACAGTTGCGGTTGCAACTGGGAGCTTCAACTGTGCCTCGTCTCTGCCAAATGAGGCGCAAAAAATGCATCCTGACACGATGCGATTTCGTAAAAGTTCCCCCCGCCGAACAAGCGGGCAAAAATCGTGAACTAGCGAGCGACTTGATCCGCTTTATAATGTAACGGTTTAATTAATTATGTTAAGCTCTGTGGGCCATGGGCAACGTGCAACATGCAGCAAGCGGCAAGCAGCAAGCAGCCGGCAGCAGACAGCAGACACAGTTGTTGCCACTTCATGCGCAATTTTTGTTTTCAGCTAACTTGGCTAATCGATCAGCTGCAACAGATCGCCGCGAAATATATTTGGTTTTCTATTTTTTCTTCTTCTATTTTTTGTGTTCCTTTTTTTTTGTCTGTTTTTTCTGTGCACGTTTTGTGGCATCCTCCATGCACTTGCAACATTTGTAGCCACAGCCACTCATGACGACATGCCCCGCGGAGTGCAGTCTCTCTCGCTCTCGCTCTCGCTCTCTCGCTGTCGCTCACTTACTCTCTTTAATAGTGCAACGCCGCAGCAATAACCTTTCTTATCGCCATGTGTCGCTGGGCAACAAGCTGCTGCTGCTGCAACAGGCCCAACTACATGACTCGGACTTGCAGCGGGGCACGGAAACAGGGCCTCGCGCTGGGCCTGGACTTGCAGATGGAGCTGGGGCACAGCCATGGAGAGTTTCGGCTGCATAACTTCGCATAGCATCAGTTAAATCAAAGCCAAATCGCTTATCTTCATTTCGCCAAGTCTCAGTCGGCATTTTGTTGTTGATGTTTGTTGCTGTTGTTGCGGCTGTGCAACGTGCGAATTGCTCTGCATATGGTGGCATATGGGCCAAGCGCTGCCTAGACGGGCCCAATATAAAAATTGTGGGCTACAAAGAAACGGGTTTGCCTGAAATGAGTAAGCAGCTAGTTCGGATAACTACTCCAGAATGTGTTCCAGGCTCAGTACTCGCAATTCAGCGGTAATTTGTTCAACAACAAGTTAAACTTCCACTTAAACAGTGCCTATAAGCAAGCTGTATCTAACTAATCAAATAATTTAACAAATATATGTTTCGTACAGAAATGTTCACTTATAAATCAATCAAAATATAAAAAGATCTAAATACAAAATATAAAAAAACCGACTTACCTCCTATTATCTATAGACTTATCCAAGTAAATTTAGTTCTTGGCTCAACATTTATAATTTTGACTGAAAACCTTTTATTCTTTACTCTATAATATATTATATGATTATATTCAGCTTTTAAAAAAGTAGTTCAAGCCCTAAGAAACAGCTTGTATTTATCACAAAATATATATAAAACTTTACAATATTTTCAAAAGTATCTTTGCATCTTTCGTTTCAAAATATCTATATTAATGAAATATGCTCACTAGCAGCTGAGTCTAAAGCTCAATCCGATTTTTATACTATCAGTTATTTCGCATTGCTTGCCAGCTATTTTCAGAGTATATGTATCTAGAGTCGCGTCAAAGTATCTTCAGCAAAGTAACTAGCTGCAATCGCAAAACAAATGCAATTTACGATTCGCAACATTTTCATTAAGTGGAAAGTTCTTAAATTTGCCACAGCTGAGAAGTTTGCTGCAGTTGCAGCCGCAGCAGCAGTGGCAGCTACAACTCCCAGCAGATACTTCCCACAAGTATCTTTACCATTGACCTATATCGGGCTATAAACCCAGCTGGTTTATAGCAATGTCAACCCCGAATGGCGTTGCCTGCTGTTAGCTGTTACCTGTTACCTTGTACCCAGTAATCAGCTGTGGGGCACCTGCAACACCAGCAACAGCAGCAGCAGCGGCAGCAACAGCAACTGCAGTTGCAGTTGCAATTGGAACTGAGCTTCCGCCTCGCGAAGTTCAAGCGCGTTCATAATCAGCGCATTTTGTAGATACTCGAAGTGCATGCACAAGTTAAAACATTTTGCGGTTCGTGTCTGGGTCTGCAATTATGTTTCGGTTGTACTCCAGATACTTTGTCTAGCTTTTGCTGCGCTTTGGCTTTGGCTTTGGCTTTGCCTGTGCCGCCGCCTCAATCTCAGTCATCAGTTTTGCCAGTCTTAAACTAGAGAGGAGCGCGTGACAAATTTTTATCAATAAGATCATAATATGAATGTGTAGCTAAAAAATAGAGGACACAAATTCGAATATGAACAACTTTCTCTGTGCAAAAAAATAATTATATCCCTATACATTTTAAAACAAAAAGCGTTCAATATTTTATTTAAATAGTTTCAAATTATATGAACACAGAGCTTAATTATTTTTATATTCATATTTTGATTTATAAAAAAATTATATTAAAATACTTCATATTTAATAAAGTTGTTTTTAATTTAAATTTTAAAATGTTAAAAAATGCTGAAGTCAATTAACAATGCTACAAACTAATAATTATTAATTAATTGTATTAATATATTTGCTTGTATTTTATTATGTGAAGACGCATTATATTTTTAAATTTCCAACACTTAAAATTCATACAAAATAATAGACAACTTTATTTATCAGTTTTTACATATTAAATTCATTTGGTTTCTATTATAATATGTTAATTGCTCAATTTCATTGAACATTTTCCGACACGTGCAGAGTCGTGCTCGCTCGTGTCACGACTGGCGCTCAGCTCTAGCCTTCAAGTCTTGAGCCGCTGTGCTAATTACTTGAACTAGCTGCCTGCACATGTAAGCTTAACATTTAATTATTGCGACTTAATGATGGCTCTCTAGCTGTGTACTTTGGGTGTGTGTTCACGCTGCTGTGTATTGCTGTGTGTGTGTGTGTGTGTGTGTATTAATAATTAGGAAATGAGCCGACAATGGGGCGGCGTCTGGTCGCTGCTATTGACTTTGTGTTTGTGTGTTACACTTCTGGGCAACGGTGCATTGACCGATCGCAAGCCGAGCAATTGGCCAAAAACTGAGCCCGATTTGCCAATCGCCAATTGGCAAACGCTCGCTGTGCGGCTAAATATTGCACACGTACTCGTAGTACTCATGGAGCTACGCACAGATACTCATAGCTACTCATAGATACTCGTAGCTACTCATAGATACTTCGCTTGGGCTCCAACTAATTTCACGCTTCAAATTGCGGCGTTGACTGCACTTTCATTTATGTTGGGGCCTCATGGCCATGGTCACGCTACAAGTGGGGCAGGGGGTGGGCGTACCAGGAGGGGGCTGCTTGTATTTGGTATCGTGCTGTTTCGCGCACATTTCAGGAAGTTCAATTAATAGAACGCAGACCTTAGCTTAGCTGTAGTTCTTGGAAGTCTAACTGTATTGAACGCTTTATGGCGCGTAGCGCACGCGAGCTTAGTCGCCCCCCCCCTGACTTCCTCGCCCCTGCCCACGCTTGCAATTAAGCTGAAGCGTAATTGAAACTACCGCAAAATGCGCTTGGCTTATGGCTAAACTGTCTGCACTTATGAGATACATTGCGAAGCCATAGCAGAGCCTTGACAGTTAAGCTGCTCTAGGGCTTCCCACTGGGCAGGGGGGAATACTCTGAGTGACTTCCTTTCTCATTTTGGGGCCTTACACCTTCACAGCTTCAACTGCATCTTCATCTTCATCTTCATTTTGAACTGCATCTGCTTTTGGGCATCTTTCGCTCCACCCTTTTGCGATTATTGATATAACATGATATGCAATCCCCCCTCCCGCTCGCTGCCCCTCGGCTTACGGTATCGGCTGGCTCATAGCTGAATGTTTCAGCTCGTATCTTCATCAATAACGACACGGCGCAGCGTTCGCATCGTCTGAGCTCCAGATAAAGCCGCGATATGCGCATATGGGCAGTTCTTTTATTTTCGATGCTGGCCAAAAGCCGTAGGTACCACGGCCGGGCCTAGGCCTGTCCAGCTGTCCCTCAGTCCCCACACCATCAGCAACAACAAAAACAACAATAACAACAACAACAACAACAACAACAAAGAGGCAAAGGCAACGGTACGTTTTGTGCAGAAATCGTGACTTGGTACAATATCGTTATTCGTAGATCATATGGTGTAAAAGCTTAAGTGTGTGCTGTGTGCACGTGTGTGTGTGAGTGTGTGTGTGTGTGAGTGTGTGCATATTTCCTAGTTGCCTTTTGGTTGCATCTTGGGCTTGTCTAGCGCGGCGTGTGAGGCCAACGTTTGGCTTGGCAGCTCAGACATCGCAGCATGCCCTTCTCGCATTAGCTGCAGCTACTCTCAGATACTGTATCTTATCTTGAGTTATGTGTTGTGGAAAGCTGCAAAGTAGCTCTTTAACGTTCTCAAGCTTTTCTTTTTAAAATACTTTACCACTGTCAACGTTTACACGTTTAGGCAAAAGGCCTTGAAAGCTCAGCTTACTTACTTTCTATATTCTCAAGGAATTGCAAAACTTTCCAAATTATTAAAGCTTTGCTTGGGCTGCTTGAAATTTTGGCAAAGCTAGTTTAGCTTTGATCTTCGACAACTTTTACTCAACATTTGATCTTCACTCTCTTCTATGAAATCCAAAACTTTCAAGAAAGCTTTTATCCTTATTAATCGAGCAAAATCTGTATTTCATTTTTGTATTCTTGCAGCTTTAAGCTTAACTTTCGCTCTGCTCAGATCAATTAAAGTTTTGAAACGTAGAGGTTTTTAGCTTCTTATATTTTTCAGAACTTTCTAACTGCAAGCTAATATTAATCCTACTTTAAAGCAGCTTTAAGCTCCAGTGCAGCGCATCTAGTGATCGACTTGGTCGCATAGCCCAAAAAGTCTCTGTGCCAGGGCACGTTTTGGTGCCCACGATTGCAACGCAGTCTTGCCCCTGCCCCTGCCCCACCCCCTCCGCCCACTCCTGCTGAATGGCTAGGCAGGAGCGCGCATTGAAAATCTTTTATAGCGCTGATCGCATAGCTCGAGACTTGGCTGCGACTGCGACTGTGCCGGGTACTCTGGGCTTACATATTTTGTTTGATGATGATTTTACAGCTTAAAACGAATTTTATGAGCATATGCCATTGTTTTGAGTTATTGTGAGAAATTTTGTGTGCGGCCAACGAGGGGCAAACAGGACTTAGACTCCGGCCAGCTAGGAGAAGGAGAGGGTGGGGGAAGTTGCAACGCAAGTGATACACATGTTCAGCTGCATGGCGACATCAAATTGCGGCGCAGCTTGTAAACAACGCGCCAGGCTCGGCAGCCCAAGCCCACAACAACAACAACAACTACAACAACAGCTTGCAGACTTGGCTAGCACTCAGTATTAACAGTAAATTCGTGTGTAGCCCAAAAACTAAAATTCAGCAGCCGCCCAGCAATATAAGAGGCACTGCCTCGTCTTCTTCTTGCCGGACTGGCAGACTCTGAAGTTCGAGTCCGTCGTATCTTCGTGCCCAAAAGATACACTTTGTTAATTGAAAGCCATTAAAGGTAATTTTATGGAAGGCGTTAAGCCATGAAACGTGTAACATGACCATTGACATGGCCAACAGTTGGGGCGGGGCGGGGTGAGGCTTTCCCCCTTGGCCAACCAGGACTAGGACAAACAACTGCGAGTGTCATGAAGTGAAGCGCAACTTGCCGCATTTGGTGGCATGTTCTGCGCTTTGGGTACTTTGCTTTACAAGTGGTAACAATTTTTGTTGCCCTGTTTTCTTTTTTCCTCTATCTTTCCTTTGGTTTTTTGATCCAAGTGGCATGGAATTTGTTTTGCTTGTTGCAAGGCATTCGGAGGTGTAACTGACGTCTGGAGTTGAGCTTGTTTTCAGACTGTTTAGAGCTTTGCCTACGCTCATAAAGACGTTCAGAGTGAAGTTGAGTTTGGCAAAGGGCTGAAAAAATGTGGGAGTATACGGAAGGAACACGTGAAAGAAATGTAATTTATATTAAAATTATATCAGTTGGCTTTAATGGCCATATACCAAATTATTATAATTATCATTCATCGTAAGCATAAACTAAAATTTTTAAATCAAATTCTGCCCTTAAGATCATTTTCCTTTGCAATCAAAATTTATTTAAGCAATTTTCTTGCTTTGAAATAATTTATTTTAAAATAAAACATTCTGAAAATGATCAACAAATATTCCCAAATTCATGAAATATTTTTTCTTTTTCCCCATTTTCAGGCTGCAAGTCGTTCTTCAAGCGCTCCGTGCGACGCAATCTGACAT
This sequence comes from Drosophila colorata, assembly GCA_035041545.1. Taxonomy (NCBI): domain Eukaryota; kingdom Metazoa; phylum Arthropoda; class Insecta; order Diptera; family Drosophilidae; genus Drosophila; species Drosophila colorata. The sequence goes on from JAWNLD010000077.1 coordinate 1,867,936, forward strand.
ATTCGTGTCGGGGCAGCAGAAACTGTCCCATAGATCAGCATCATCGCAATCAATGCCAATATTGCCGTTTGAAAAAGTGCCTCAAAATGGGCATGCGACGCGAAGGTAAGTCTCTTGTCCCCTCCCCAACCCCCTCGCACCCCCTACTACCTACCGGGTACTGTACAATTCGAAATTTCTCGCATTGGGTGTGGGTCAATTAAAAGTCAAACAGTGAGGCAAACACATAAATAAAATTAAAGAGGCAATTCGAAAAGAAAACGAAAAACAAAACGGAAGTAGAACACGACTGCTCGAAACGAAAGAAATTTGATTTTCAATTGTATGTAGGTTACGTTTGGTCCAATAAATGGGACAACTAAATGTCACATGCTAGGAATTTTCACACCACACAATTGACAAGCGTGGGCTGCTCTACTTGGTGGGTGAGTTCAGCAATGTGGTCGGTGCCAAAGAATGTGCCTGCAGTCAGAGTGCCAATTGATGGGAGGCTAAAAGTTTTAGTGAACCAGTGAAGGGGTCTATGTCCTCCAAATAAGTCAAGAGATACTTTAGTCAAAAGATGAAACCCTAAATGATGAAAGATTCTTAATTTGATAAATATATAAAAAGAACCTAGTCGAATAACAATACGTTCTTCTAAACACTTAAGCTAACAATTGTTTAAACATCCTTGAAATTACTGTACAACAAGCTTAAGCTCTTAGCATCCACTTGAATTAATAAAAGTCCTCCAAATAACTCAATAACTGACCAAAGGCGACTTTATAGACAGCCAATTAGATGCCCATTCATTGTCATATTCCATTAAATATCAAACTCTACGCATGACATTTGCCAAGTTCCTACACTACATTAAAACGAACCCATAAAGTCATTTGTCTCGACACACACACAACAAAGTAATGGCTATGAAAACTAAAAATAGTTAAATGTGCACGACCAGCAGATACCCTACATGCCTAAGTCAAGTTCTATTGCTTTACTGATTGCTGTATTCAAACTACATTTCTTCTAACTTTTATCACGTATTTTCCCTCATGCTGAATATGCCCCCTTTGTATAATTTTATGGTTACAGGGTATACGAAAAACAATTAAGCATTGGGTACAGCATATTGACCCTAAAGATCAAATGCAAACTTGTTCGCTCGCTGGCTAATAATTAAAAAAAAATTGTACAAGTTTGAGTACACAAAATGCTCGAATACTCGAATAATTGAATAGCTGAATACTTGAATAGTCGAGCATAGTCGCATTAGGAATTAGCTCAATATGGTAATTTGTGTGTCGACACTTTTTTTCCGTGCCCACAAATGATTTACTAAAGTTAATTCGATTAAAGCCAGTGACATACACTGGCAGAAAATTATCGACTCAACTAGAAAGTAACAGAAATTAACAATAAAATCATTTCAACTAAAATGATGGAATATTTTTGGATGTTGCTTCTGATTTTTTGCGGTGTATGCGCCGACTTAATCAAAGGCAGCTTGCAGCCGCGCTTGCGCGCAAATATTTGGCATAGTTGGGCCAAATGTTTTGTCCACAAATTGGCAAACGACGACAAATTGACAGACGCCACGGTGAATCGATCAATGGGTGACTGCATGACTGACTGACTGACTGACTGATGGACTGACTGACTGACTGAGTTGCCGGGTGACTGCTTGACTGGTTGGTTGGCATTAACAATTAACATCTGTCTGGCCGAGAGAGAAAGAGAGACCTGTCCAGCTGCAGCGCAAAGCTGTTATTATTTGCACTAATATTGACAGGTTTTTCGCAAAATGCTAATAGCCCCCCTTAGCAACAACAACAACAACTGCAACAACTGCAACAACAACAGCAGCAGATGTTGAGCTGTAGCTGCGATTTGGGTTAAGAACGAGGCAATTAAAATGCAGCTACAGCCGCATTGTAATTAAATGTATCTAAACATTGATTTAAGCGAGGGTATTGCGCAAAAATATGAAGAAAAAAATAACTATATACAAAATTTTGCTGTACGAAAGAAACGTTAAATTTGCCTAGGCCAAGTACAAAACGTTGCTTTGGCTAATGACACAGTATGAACCCAGGTGTGGGCTACCTGTTTGGCCATTAAATATGCGATTACCTGTGGCTGCCAACTTGTCAACTTGTCAGCATTCATAAAACGCAAAAGAGTTCAGCACCTTTTGCCCCTCGGCGCTGCCCCTCCCCCCGCCCCTGCCCCTGCCCCTGCCTTTGATGGCATTTCCTAATGTACAAGTTCTGCGTAAAACTAGTTCACAATTGCCCAAACCTATATCAGCGCTGAGAAATCGTGAGAAAATGTCTTTTCTGCATAGAATTTCGGTCCCTTTTTTTTGCTTTTGCTTTTTTTGGGCGCTACTTAGCACAAAAGCGGCACAAAGGTTATGCCTTGCCAGAGACCTGGTCAAGCAATTCTACGGCTTAAACAACACAAAAAATGAAAGAAAAAAAAACCAGAAAAAGCGCATAAAATCAAGGCCCGGAGGTCGCTCTAATTAAATTGCAGTGTCAATTGGACGGGGTGAACTGGACTGAGGTGGGTTGGGTGGGTCAGCGAACTGGACAACAATTTGTGCAGAAACTTGTTTCTAGCCATCTCCGTAGCTAAGGGTTGGGCTAGTGAAATTATTTCTGTTTATAAAGGCATTTTTGTTAGGCAAAATATATTTGTAAAGCGGCAGAAACAGTTAAATTGAACTTGAAGTCCGGAAACTGGTTGGAAAACCTTAAAAGGGGGCTCTATAGGATTTTCGGTGTAGATCGGCAGATAATTGAAATAAATAATTTTAATAATAATAAATAATACCTGGCAAGAAGGAATGTTAAATAAAATTTTGGTTGCAATATTATAAAAATAAATAAAACATTTGGCAAGCTGAAATGCTAAAGAATTTTGAAAAGTTAAAGATAGCTTAACAATAATTTTTTTAATTTAATATAATCAAAATTTGAATTGCAATATAATGAAAAAAAATAATTTTTTTTTGGCTAAGGATTTTTGAGAACTTAAAGACAGTTTAACAATATATATTGAAGTTAATAAAATGCCTCTTAAATTAGCATGTTAAACAAAATTTGAATTGCTATTGACTGGCTCAAATCGCTTGACACTTGCAGCAGCTTATATCAGCTCATATGCATTATAATTGACAATGGAAATTTACACTCAACAACAACAACAACAACAACAACAACAACAACAGCAACTGAGCACATTAAAAGCAAAGCAAATATTTAACGCGCAAATTCACATAAAGTGAAAGGCTGTTCGAACCTGAGGCCGGAAACTGCATTTCCTAAAAGCACATCGAGCCCTTGGGGGGAAGGGGTGTTTGAGCCGCTTCAGCCACTTGGCCACAATTAGCTGTGGGCCACTTGGGCACGCGTGGCTCAAGTGGCTGCTTGACTCGATGACTCGTTTATCGTTTATCGATTACACAAAAACAAAAGCGCAGCCCGGACTTGAGCACGTGCTGGCCCACAGAATTCATTCATTAAGTAATCAGAGCCAAATCGGCCGAGACTAAGCGTAGTCTTTCTCTGCCAACTCAGCCTCTTCTTCTTTCATTGTTGTTGTTGTTGTTGCTGGCTGCTGTTATCTGTTGAAGCTGATCTGCGCTGCAGTTGCGGTCAGTCTGGCGAGTTTTGCGTCACTGTGGTCAGTGTGGAATATATTTTCCCAGGCGCATAAATAAGCCCGGGCTCAACTCGACTGGACAAGACCCGAAGAGTGAGAGTGAGAAAGAGCGAGCTAGGCTATGAGTGGGACGGAGAGTGCGCTCGAACCGGTTAGCAGCGTCTTCGGCCCGTCTGCCTGTCTGCCTGCCTGCATAGATCAGTTCGGGAATTATTTTTGTTGAGGATCAGGCTGCGTTGCCAGCGCAAATTACGCAAATGTATTGTATAAATAATTGTGTCGTCCGGCGCTGGACGGTGGTCAAGTTCCGGTTCTGCAACCCCCGGCACTTAATTGCTCGGGTAAAGCAATAAACAAATACACTTTTTTGTTATCTTCTACCCTACCTAAGTCCTGTGTTGCCTAAAATCTTAGTGACCAAAAATGCTTTCGCTTTTCGCTTTAACAAAAGACGTTACTTTTGCCTGGCCAGCTGTGTGTGTAAGTGTGTGTGTGTGTGTGTGTGTGTGTGTGTTGTGCCTTAGACAATGGCTGTGCCCAACACTTGGCCTGATCAATAATCATGTTTAGCTTTATTTGCTTTTCAGCGCCTTGGGCATAGTTTTGCGATTTTCTGTTTTGATTATTTCATTTTATTTTATTTTGTTGTTGAGTTCAATTGGAATCCAGCCTGTTAGTGGGGTTAGGTGTGGTGCATATGACTCGGTCTAGGTGTGTACCGCCTCATATTTAAAGGTGTAAAAACCTTTGCTAACCCACATTTGCCCAACGACTCAAGTACGCGCAATGCTCTATTGTTTTATTTGTATCAAATGCGTTTTTTTTTTTTTTTGGAGAATGGCCAAGCCTCTTAAGAGTTGTCTTAGCTTTGTATTTTATGCAGGTGTAAGTTTGTAGCTCAACTAATGTGAGGGAACTGCAGTTCAAAGTTCACAGACAAGGAATGCACTTGAGTTGAGAGCCTTCGAGCGCACCCAAAAATATGTTCACATTGCGCATTAAGTTCTTATTGGGATTTGAAAGACTCAATGACTCGTTATTCGGAGGAAAATCTCATCTGAGATTTTTTTTTTCAGAGTTACCTAATTTTAAATTGCCAAGTCTAGCTTTTGTGCTCTGGAAATTGAATATTTTTTTGATATTCTCACTATCAGTTGCTCAGTTTAGCTCTTTTTCGCTCTCTCTCTCTCTCTCTCTCTATCTGTCCCTTTTCCCTATCTCTCTCTCTCTCTCTTCTATATTCTCACAAAGCGTGTCTCATTTATAGCTTGAGCAGCTTTCGGAGTTCAGCTTTTGCGTTCCTTTGTCTCTCAACTCAGTAATCAGTTATCTCTCTCTTTCTCTTTCATAACCTGTCTCTCTTTCTGCTGACAGGATTTGCGCGGGCGCAGCTTTTATGTAAGTTCAACTCTCACCTAAAAAAAGCGCCTATTAAATATGCTTAATAACCTTTTGATTGCCCCTTTATATACTCTTCATTAAATTGTACTTAGCAAATATTTTGGCTCTCTGACTCCCTCTCTTACTCTCTCTCTCTCCCTATTTTCAAAGCGAACAAATTCTCAGCAAACCTTTTTCTCAGTGCGTCCTCTCTCTCTCTCCCTCTTATAAACCGTTTCCTATCTACACTATGAACTTTAAATATTTATTTTTATTTAAAATGTATCTCAGCTCTTTTCTCCTTCGATCAACTTTTCTAATCCACTGAGATAAATTACTCAGTTATATGAGAACAGCTGTAGCCTGAGCTTTTAACAGCTTCTGCCTCGAATCTGCTCTGTTTATACATTTTAGGCTTAAGCTGTGCTCAAAAGACGCTATCCGACAGATACACACACGCACACACGTGCTTGTATCTGGTATCTTGAAGATGCGTTGAAAGTATTTAGCTGAATTTGCATATCTAAGCAGTTGTGGCAACAAGGGGTTGCAACTGGCAACGAGATCGCGAAGAATAGAAGAAGGCAAAAAGGGTTTAAGGGTAGCTTCGGGGTAAGGGTAGCTCAAGGTGGTCCACAAAAGTATCTTATGACGTTGTCGGGGCAGAACAAAAGCAGCGTAAAAGACTAGAGGACTGGAAGAGTGCGTCGAGATTGAGGCGCCCCGATAGGCATTGTGCGTTGTGGCAGCTTTGCCAACAGCGTTGAATGGGGCAACATTGTGCGGCGTGTGATGTCGCGGTCAAAATAAGCGCACAAAAGGCGCACATATTAAATTACCACAGATACAGATACAGATACATATACAGATGCAGATACAAATACTAACTCTCGCTCTCTCTCTCTTTCTGTCTCTTTGCAGCTGTTCAGCGGGGCCGCGTGCCGCCCACACAGCCCGGCTTGGCGGGCATGCACGGCCAGTACCAGTTGGCCAACGGCGATCCGATGGGCGTGGCCGGCTTCAACGGGCACTCGTACCTCAGTTCCTACATCTCGCTGCTGCTGCGCGCGGAGCCGTATCCGACGTCCCGGTACGGCCAGTGCCTGCAGCCGAACAACATAATGGGCATCGACAACATCTGCGAGCTGGCCGCCCGGCTGCTCTTCTCCGCGGTAGAGTGGGCCAAGAACATACCCTTCTTCCCGGAGCTGCAGGTGACCGACCAGGTGGCCCTGCTGCGCCTCGTCTGGTCGGAGCTGTTCGTGCTGAATGCCAGCCAGTGCTCGATGCCGCTGCATGTGGCGCCGCTGCTAGCGGCCGCCGGCCTGCACGCGTCGCCAATGGCCGCGGATCGCGTGGTGGCCTTCATGGATCACATACGCATCTTCCAGGAGCAGGTGGAGAAGCTGAAGGCGCTGCACGTCGACTCCGCCGAATACTCCTGCTTGAAGGCGATTGTGCTCTTCACCACCGGTAAGTTGCTGGACATCCTGTACAAGGATGTGCCCGCACTGCTAACCAAAGTTTCAGCGCTGCTCGCCAAGTGCCTCGACTGCAGCCACGAGCAGCTGCTGGCCGCGGTGCGCGAACATCTCGACGAGCTGAACCGCTCCGAGTTCGAGTCGCAGCTGCAGCAGGCGCCGCTGCACTTGGCCACCTTCATGAAGAGCGTGGCGGGCGTCGAGGCAGCAGTGCAGCAGGCGGAGCAGCAGCAGCAGCAGCAACAACAGCAGCAGCTGACTCCCAGGGAGTCCAAGTCCAATGCTGCTTCTGCTCCTGCTGCTCCTGCTGCTGCTGCTGTTGGGCCCGTCGTGCCCTCCGCCGGCAGCGCTTTCAGCAGCTGCGCCAAGTCCGCTGCCAACGCTGAGGTCGATCTGCTGGCGGCGCTCTACGCCAGCTCCAGCGGCAACGCCGGCGAGTCGAGCGCCAACAGCAGCGGCCTGGGCGCCTCGCTGCCCACGCAATCCCAGAGCGCCGCCTCCTCCTCCCACAATTCCGCCGCCTCGCCGCTGAGCGGAGCATATCAGACGCCGGGCCAGCAACAGCAGCAGCAGCAGCAGCAACAGCAGGCGGCTGCTGCGGCGGCCATGTTCTATCAGACGCCGCCACGCAGCGCGTTCGGCTCGGCCTTTGACATGTTCCACCACAGCACGCCCTTCGGCGTCAGCCACGCGGCGGCAGCGGCCAGCGCCAGCTTCGGCAGTCCCAGCTATAGATACTCGCCATACAGCCTGGCAGGCAGTAGATGGCAGTTGTAGAACCCCCTCCACCCTCCCCCCGATCAGTTGATCAGTTAGTCAGTTAGTCAGTTTAGCTAATGTATCTGCGTAACCTATCCATGTATCTAGGAAGTACTTAATTATGTATCTTTTGTATAGTTAATTTTAGTGCCTATTGCTTATGTATTTATTGCCTTAGACTAAGTCCTAATTTATTTTAGTCGTAATCTAGCTTAGACACTTTGCCAAAAATGCATACCAAGAACGAGCGAGTGAGGAGAGAAGACTAGAGAAGTTGAGGAGAAGAGAGAACTTATGAATATACGATGCTGTTAAACAAAAAATTAATCCTAACCTGTGTTTTTACTTGTTTCACTTGTTACTAATTCTTTAAGCTTGTTGTTGACTAGTTTTAAGCGTTGTTTTTTCTCTTTTCATTTCATTTTTATTTTGCACCTTTAATTAATTACTAACAATTGTTTGAGTTTTGGTTACTAATCTCATATTTTAAATATGTGTAACACATTTTTGATTTGCGAATTTCGGCTTGAAAAAGATACTTTAAACTAATGTATCTGTAGTTTAAGCCAAAACATCTGTAGCACAAAATTTAAATACTTAAACTTTTTTGACAAAGTTTTGATCAAGGTATAAATTCTTTAAAAGCAGTAAAAGCTATTTAAAATAACTTAAAGCATAAAACATATTGTTTTATATTTTATTTATTCACAACACAAAAATCTATATACAAATTTGTATTTAGTTTATTTTGAAATATATGTTAAAAAACTCTTCTATCTTGAATTTGTTCAATAATTTTTTTTACTCTATTTTGACAAAATTTCTTTTCTTTATTTTTCTTATTAACTAGAAAATTCAAAGATATGGAAATTATTTATATATCTCTTAATTTTTGAAATACTTCTTTGTTTTATATATCTGATCAACTTGTTTTTAATTTCATTGGAATAATTATTTAGTAATTCAACAGAAATTAAAGCAACTTGATCGTTGTTATTGTGTTTTCTTTCATACCTTTGAATAAACTTTATTCAAAATTTCTAAATTACCTAAAAACTTTAAAATGATGAATAAAAAACGAGCTGATTAAGGTTTTTAGCTCAGATAGAAATGCTCATGAATCGAATGTTATAAGAATCAAGCACATAATATACGATTCATATGCAATATTAAAGCATCTTAAGAAAACTATGAAACCAGCTAGTTTGTAAAAACAAACTTCTTTAAATTCTAGATGTCAACTAGCTGCTTTCATAATTTTCTGTTATTCATTTATATTTTTCATCACTAATTGTGCATTTTTTATTTTTTAACAAAAGCAAAAAGAGCATCAGCTTAAACACACACGTTTCGGCACACATTCTGGACTTTGGAAACAACTTGCACGAACACACACACACACACACTCATCTAAGCACACACGCCTAACACACGCACACACATATTTACACTTATGTCATAAGCACTTACATAAAAATTAAATTTTTAAAACTAAAATGGCACATGGCTTACTTTTAATGTTCTTTAATATTTTTTTTAATATTTTAAAATTTATTTATTTTAATTTATTCAACTGAAATAAATCAGCAATATTTGTATTCAAATATATTTGTGTTAAAAGTTTAAAAATGCTTATTTATTTAAATTTAAATTTATGCCTAATTTAAATAGCAAAACAAATTTAAGTTTAGCTTTAAGTTTGCACAACTCTTGCTTGGCTTGCCACGCTTATCTGCCCATTGTCCACATACAGTGGCCAAAAAATGCAGCGAAGCGTTCAACTTTCCCCCCAAAAAGTCCACAGTTTGCCCAGTTCGTTTGTCAAACCGTTGGCTGCTCATGTCAAGCAGCTGTCCCGGGCGCACGTCGCGACTGTCCTCGATCTGCGACACTGACTACAGCCCCCCCCCCCCCCCTTGCCCCTCTCTCCCCTCTGACTAGCTGGCGACGTTTATTGACGTCGAGATACCACATTATGAACATTAATACAACACTCGTTTATGTCGCTTACTTACAAGCCCCAACGGCTGCTCCTTGGCCAAGTCCAGCCTCAAGCTCAGCCTCAGCCTCAGTCTCAGCTCCAGCCGCAGCAATGAAAATAATTTTCCAATTTCCAAAACGCTGTGTGTGTCGATGGCTATGGGTACGAGTTTGAGTTTGGGTTTGGGTTTGGGCTTTTGGGCTGGGGTTTTGGGTCTATTGTGAGGGGGCGTCGCGAGTTCGTGTTGCCTGCGACTCCAACTTCAACTTCAACTGCAACTCTGCGACTGAGTCTGCGTCGAAGTCTTGTGCAGCGCAATTGCATTTGAATTGGCTGCATGAGTCCATAAACTGCAGCCGATCAATCGCTGCAACAGCCCGCCCGCCGCCCACCCCCCGCCTGTGATAGACACGATCGCGGTAGTAAAATACCGGGTAGAGTCTCGAGTAGATCTTCTGCCTGCTGCCTTGGACCCAGGCGGCGGCACGTTGACGACATGTCTGCGTCTCTGTGGTGCATCTTCCAATCTGGTTGTGCCCCCTGTTGCCGCCACCCCTGCTTCGCTGCTGCCTGATTGCTGTCGTTTGTTGCAGTTGTTAAGAGTTGTAGCTTTCATGTCTTGGCCACACTTTTTGACCAACATTTTGTGTTGGTTTTAGCTTTGCCAGCCGTCCGACGCTTGGCCAACCTTTTTCGTTGCTGGGCCCGTTGTGTGTTGGCCGTGTCTGCTTTTTGCTGATGCCCAAATCGTTTTGTGGGTGCTCATTGATCGCCTGCGCTACTTTCCGAAAATTGCCACAGACGTGCCTTTGTGCCTTGTAATTAACAGTTTCGAACAGACCTCTCTTTGATTAGAATCATTTTTGGGCGCGCTTTTTCCTCCCCCTCCCATCAAACTGATACGATGCCCTGCGATATGATGTTGCCAGCTTTGAGATGTTCAATCAGCTAAACTCTGACACAAGATTTTACCTCTCGCTGCGGCTTATTGCCAGAAATGCAATTTTTACTGCCAAAATAGTAGAAAGTTTTAACTTATTGTAAAAAGTTTATTTAGAAAATAGGTTTATATATTTTAAACTCTACAATTCTACGTTAAATTCTACAAATAAATATTTGTAATTTGCTAAGCTAAACTAAATATATTAAAATTATAAATTTAATTTTGGTAAATCTAAAAAATGGTTTTCATATTTATCATACTTCATATAATACAAAAAACTTTTATTATGATTTTTTAAGCTTGACTAAAAATATATATGGGCTATATACTTGCCCATATATCAAAGAAATCTTGCTATAAAACCACGTTTATAAAAGTTGTTTGAATTTCTAACAAGGGTTTCTTTAAACACTTTTATTTATTTCATATTTAGTATTTACTATTTCATAAGTCTTAATTCTTTAAGTGTTTAATGGAAAGTGGGTTTTATTTGACTAAAATTCTATATTGAAGTTAAATTTGATAATACATTTTTATTATCATATATTATATAAATTATTTTAATTTAACATATTTTTACTATTTAAATTGTATCTTTAATGAAAAGGATACAAATAATTCAGATGCAGATTTCAGCACAATTATTATTCGCAAAATACTCCAAGATTTTCTTTAGTCCAGTCCATGACTTAGTCAGTTTGTTGTCACCCAGCAAATACCTGTCATTTGTGTGTGTTGCATTTTCCTGAACAAGTCTTAAAAATGCCGTTCGAATATAAATTCATAGCTGACCTCACATGAACCCCAAGCGAACTATATCCGCGGGCATTTTTTGCCTAATGCTTATTAAAACTAAATAAAGTTATAACTGTTGCCGGGCCAGACACGATGCCAAAGTCGAACAACAACAACAACCACAACAACAACGTACTAGTTGCTGGCCATAAAAACTATATAATAAAATATAATGCAGCAATTCATAATTTTTGGTTAAACAGCTTAACCTTTACTATGGTCAGAGTCAATACAGAAAGAGACAGAGAGAGGGGCGGGGCGGGGGCGCAGCCTGTGCCACGTTCTTGTGTGACCAAAAAAAAAAAAAAAAAATCTGCTCCTTTTTCGATATGCATGTTGGTGTAGTTGCAGTTGCTTTTGTTGTTGTTGTTATTGGCAGCACAATTCGGTTACGTAGTTACATCAACTACTTTACGGTCATTATGCATTTAAAACACGCGGTCACGATCTCTGCGCTGAGTTAGTAACTGCGCAGAAAGGAGCCCGGCAGAGCGCCCCAGCCAAAATCGAAGCCAGACCGAAAACAGTTAAAAAAAAACCCAAAAAAAAAAAACAAACTAAAACCAAAATCAAAGCCAAGTTAAGTCCATAGTTATAGCCGCAGCCCGTTGCCCAAACGCCCGAGAAAGCTGCACACAGCTCGCGGCTCGAAGCTGCATTTCTTTTGGCCAAATTCACAAACTGGAATTTCTTTCACTTGGCCGTCGTCGTCGTCGACGTCTTCTGCATTTCAATGAAAATAAAATTTTTGCCTGGCTTATTGATTCGAATTGTGGCACAATTTTGTTGTTTTCCTCCGCTTCTCATGTCCTCCCGACTCGTTCGACTTTATGGCATTCGTCTGGACTCTTGGTACTGGGGCAACTTGGGCTCAGGATCATCAAAGCTAATGGCCAAAGTCAATTGACAATTATGACCATGGCCAATGAAGTGATTCGCTCGGCTTTTCATCCCAACTGACCAGATCTAATTTGTATCTTTTTGTGCGGCTACACGATTATTGCCCGATTGTTGTTGTTGTTGTTGTTGTTGCTATTGTTGGTTGTTTATGAAATGAAATGGTTAATAATGGCTAATTGAATTTCTGTTGCCTTTGGCGACAAATCATTTATCTTGATTACGCGCACTGTGTGGGGGCGGCCAGTTGAGTTGCATTTTCGTTTGTGGCTTTTTGGTTTATGGTTTGTTTATTTTGTTGGCCAACTGAACTTGCAGCTGGAAATGGCCTAAATGCACGATTTGTGCCATAAAGTATTTTGCGCTTTGCAGGGATTTGTAAATTTAGTTTCTTTAGAGATTTATTTGCAATTTTTCTTTCTCTGATATATTTAAGCGTTGTATTATTAAATATTTCCATAACTTTTAAGCTCACCCGAGCTGAATAATTGAATTTATGCCTGACAACTTTTATAATTTTATGCAATATTTATTTATTTGTTGTATTTATTCAGCATTGATTGACAATTCACTTAGCAAATGACAGAAAATTAGCAAAATGCATGAGAACATTTCTCGGAAATTAAATATCTGTTTATTTTCGCACTTTACACACGTGATTTATCGCCAATTTTATTTAAGTTTATAATGGAATATTTAAAATGCTAAAAATAGTTAAATAATAATATTAAGCTAAATATGTTTGACATTACATTAAATATGTTATATGTTAAACATTTGTCTAACTAAGACTTTAGTAACTTATGCTAAGTTGGATATATACCTGTAAATAAGATCAGATTTGAACGTAGGCTTCTGCTAGTTAGAAAACTCAAAGCTGTTAATAACAAAAGCGTAAAAATGGGATAATATATTAATCAAAATTTGAGTTTATTCCGCATATTGATTACCTTATACGTTATTATTCAAATCGATTTCAATAAAAATTAATTTTCGAGTGTGTGAACAAATCTGAATGTGTGTTAGCTATCAGTTACTCGGCCGCAAGGCGGGTTAACTCTAATGAACCTATTGCCAATTTGCTTGCCTCATTTTACTTTGTGGCTCAATGTATTGGCTTTCAATTGACAAGTTGAAGCCCGGCTTGCGTGCGGCCAAAGACAGCCCAAGCCAATAGAGCAGCAGTCCGAGCACATAATGAAATTCAAAGAGCTCGGCGTTAAGCGAAAAAATCCGCGAAATACGAGACATTAAAACGACACATTACGTCCCAATGCTGGCATTTGGCAATGCAATCAAATTCAAATTCACACCGCAATCGGATACGTTGACGACGTCCAACGATCCAGCGATGGCATCAGATTGGCAACTAAGCCGCCAAATGGCCAATTCATTAGGCCGCTAAACCAGCTGCAAAAAGTGTTATAAATGCCACTTGTGCATTTTTTGCGTAATGTGCAAAAGATACTTCTCTCTTTTTTTTCAAGATACTTCTTTTGCATTTTGGCACTGAAAAATACGTAACTCGTGTGCGCGCTGACTAATTAAGCAAATAGAAACACAACATCAACAAATCGCATATACGGCATTTCGGCACGGCATTCTTAACAGCTATTGGGAATGCTTAAAGCTATGCAAATTTACAAGTGCTGATGTCTAATTTGAATTTCAAATAGGCGCAGCCCGGCAAATATGAGCTGAAAAACATTTATATATAGATGCACACAATTTGCTGTTGTTGTTTTACAACATTTCAACACACACTCACACACACACTCACACTCGCATTCGAAAACATATATGTATATTGATAAGCAAACTTTTGTGGCTGGCAATTAACACTTGACGGCATACGCTGCGTATGCGCAATATCTTCGGTTTTAACAACTAGCCAACAACATTGGAATAAACCCCCGCTCCGCTCGAAGCCCTCGTTTATGACTTTCGTGTCGTGGGCGTTGCCGCTTTGTTTAATTTTCGTAAATTTAATTAAACGGTCTCTTGTCTTGGCACAGTCCCAGTTCGAGCCTCAATTGGGCATAAGTCATGCGGGGTGACGCAATGCCGTCATGTGCCATTTTCCAGTTATTGTTGTGTGTGGGCGTGGCCGCAGTTTATGTTGAGTTTTTCTTTGTTTTCTGACTGGATATGTATCGCCAGCAAAGCGCCAGGTGAAGCTGCAGCGCCATAAAACCCATTTGCCACTGCAGCGATCTCTTGAAGCTAGAGCTTTTCATTAATTTTTCGCATTTTTTCTTGTTCACTTACAGATGCCTGCGGCCTGTCGGATGTGACACACATCGAATCCCTGCAAGAGAAGTCCCAGTGCGCCTTGGAGGAATACTGTCGAACGCAGTATCCCAACCAGCCCACGAGATTTGGCAAATTGCTGCTGAGATTGCCATCCTTGCGTACCGTCTCCTCACAAGTAAGTAAAGCCTGTAGGCAATAATAAAATTTGGTATGTGGACTGGGCCTATAGAGGAAAACTAACCTATCAATTTCAAGTTAGAAAAGTCATATCCTGATCCCGAGGTTTTTAATGATGAGCTTGTACTATTACGGTTTTTACTTCACATCTTCAGATCCTCAATATGCCAAGTAGAAGAATTTCAAAATTAAACTTATATGTTAATTAAAAGATAATTGAATTTGTAGTAGAAAGCTAAACATTTTTTTTGAATACATAATTTAAAAAAAAAACATGTAAATGCTGAATTGAATTTGGCTTATAGATAATTAATAGATAATCCCTCAGCTACATTTTCAATAGCGCAGCATAGGAAACTGCAATTATAAAATAAGAAATTTATAATCAACGTTTTAGACTAACCTCTAGCAACATATTCTAAATACTCCGAATTTGCCTCGTACAATACTTATGTTTATTTTTTGTTCTCTTCTTCTTGTTGTTTTTGCCAACTCACCAGGTCATTGAGCAATTGTTTTTTGTGCGTCTAGTCGGCAAAACGCCCATCGAAACGCTGATACGCGACATGTTGCTGAGCGGCAACAGTTTCTCTTGGCCCTATCTGCCTTCGATGTGACACACAATGTGGCGCCAATTGACAACAACTTGATCATCAGCCGCAGCTGTGGCGGCCGCTGTGGCAGCCAATCATAGCAACACTACGCTCAACATCAATCCCTGCAACAACATCAGCAGCAACGGCAACGGCAGCAGCAACATTAGCGGCGGCGGCGGCGGCATCGGCGGGGGCATTGCTGTTGCTGGCAATCATAGCCACGATCACGGCAATGTTGCTGCCATGCATGCGACATACGGCAACGGCGGCAGCAACTGCGGCAACAGCCACAACAGCGTTTGCAATCAGCAGCAAATCAGCAACTACAGCAACAGCAACAGCAGCAGCAACAACAACAGCAGCAGCAACAGCAACAGCAACATGAACGCCAGCGGTTTTCTTGGCGCCGGCTGCAGCAGCAACGGCAGCAGCAGCGATTATATGGCGAATGCAACAGCGGCTGCGGCTGCTGCTGCATATGTGACACCAGCAACAATTGCAACAACAACAGCAATGCCAGCGGCAGTTAACACAACAACAATGCTGTCTAATTACTGCGATGCAGCGACTATGATGATGGCCGCTGCCGCTGTCAATGCAAATCAGTGCCTGCAACAACACCACCAGCGATTGCTGCTGGCCAGCAGCAACAGCAGCAGCACCAGCAGCAGCCACGAGCAACTGGCCACGGCAGCGGTCATGGCCTCCTCCTCGTCCTCAGCGGGCTCGCTGTCTTCGGCATCGTCCACACCGACAACCCAGCAACAGCAGCAGCAACAACAGCAGCAACAGCAGCAGCAACAGCAACAACAGCAACAACAACAGCAGCAACAGTCGCTGCCATCGCCGCCAAATTTAATCGATATCAGCGAAGTTCCTCTCATTGTGGATGTCAAGTAGTGTAATTATTTATGCATATTGAAAAAACAGCAAAAAAAAAAAATAACAAAACAAAACAAAACAGAAAAAAAAGAAAATCTCTAATGAAAAATGTAAAAAAAAGAAGAAAAATACAGAGAATCGTGTAGCTTAATTGTTTTAAAATCTCCTTTAGTTGTTGTAACTTGTACATAAACAATTTTCAACTTTCACCCAGGCGCCCACAACTGACAGCCAAATGCGGTTTTGTATCTTGTAGATACAAAGCGGCATCCAGGTTAAAAGAAACGAAAAAAAATACAAAATAATTTCAGACGTTAAACGTTTAAGATTTAATGGGCGTCTATCAGTTCTACTATATGTCTGTATAATATTTAAAGGCACTGAGTTCTACTTAATTTTTAAAAGCAAAGAAAACTAAACGAACGTAAAAATCTTTATATAAACCCTTCCCACAAAATCAGATCAACAAGAAAGCAGCAAAAACACAAAAAAGACAATGTAAATGTATGTTAGGCAAAATATTTATGTATTTCTTATAGCATATATACATTTATATATACCAGCTATAACTATATATAGTTCTATGCGTTCTATAGTGTACTTTACTCTAATCTCCCAGTGGTTTGCAGAATTATACCAAAAATATATTTTTACTTTATGTGTGGCAATTACATTTTGTGTGTGCTTTAGCAATTTTTACTTTATTTTACTTTAAGTAAAATGTAAAAAAAAGAATATATATATCAAGAAATTAAGAAAATCAAATTCTCAACTGCTCCAAGCCATGTCTCAAAGATGTGGCAAACATTTAACAACAAAATACAAATTTTATTTTAATAATTTTTTAACGCAAAATTTAGCAAATTTTTTATTTTTTATACAATTATCAAAATATTAATAATAAATAAATGCGGGCAATACCAATTCAGTGCAAGTTTTCAGTTTTTAAACGATCTTTTAGACTAAGCATTATTTTATTTATATGTATAAATATAAACGTTTTATATATTTTATAATAATAAAAATTGCGTTTTTAAAGAACTCATCCTGGTTTATTTTTTACAATTTTAAACTATTTTGGTTAAAAGTTATTTTATTTTGTTAAGGATGCAGTGCTGAAGCCGTATTTCCTATAATGTCACTTGGTTTTGACGATATGCTGACCAAACTTAGACTAAATGTGGATTATTTTCACTCCAATAACTTATTCGTTATACCAAAGACGAGATGATAATATTAGGCACTTTTCCGGATTTACATTTTTGCTTATTTTAAATATTTTTTGAAGGTGAATGTAAAAATGAATCATATACATTGTTGATTTTTTTTTTTAATATCATATATAATTTTACAAAAGCAACTGCAGCCAAAGTTTTGTACATAGATTTGTGTAAAACACTTTTTTTAAAAACAGAAAAACAATAAAAAATAAAATAAATAAATATATTTCTCACTTTGCGTTTATAGTCAAGTATTTGCACATTATTGATAAGAGTACATTGTGTAAATACTATTAAACTATACATGTAATAATAAATAAATACGGTTACTTATTGAAAAGCATCGCTTGAGCGCGTGTAAATAAATTTGTGAGGTGCGAAATTTGTAAATTAATTGATAATAAATGTCAACTGAATGGTAAATAAATTGAAAAAAAAAACAACAACAAAAAATATATAGAGCTGGGCAAGTGCAGCTATATGTATAGATCAAGTACATTAATATATATACTAATCTTATCACAGATGATAGTCGCAAGAGAGAGAGAGTGTGTGTGTGTATATATGCGTGTGTGATTAAAAATTGACATTCATAATGAACAGCAAAACATGAAATTTCCGCATTATACAAAAATGTTGATTGCTGTAATCAAATTTATATATATATATTTAAGTATTAATTAGTATAAAAGTAAATAATGAAAAACTGTTTGTTTTTTGATAATTTCGATATGGAAATCAAGTGTCAGTTAAATTAATTTTATTTAATAAAAATACAAGAAATAACTAAGCACATCTTTGGATGATTTTTCTAAGCAATAATTTCAAATTACCAATTTCGCATTTTCTATTTCCCAAAGCAAGCAATTCTCGCTCCCAGCCGTATCATAATTTGGGCATGTGTTGCAAAATAAATGCCCAAGTCATGCTGCAGTTGTGGCTCGAACCCCGTTTGCGACCTCTATACAAATGACCCTCGGCGTGGGCCTGGGCAGGGGGCAATTACCCCGCTGCTGCTCCAAAATTGCCAATAATGAGACATGCAGCTCGCGCGCTTAGCCTCTGTAATGGATTGCCATGGATTGGTATCAATTGCAGGTCAATTTCTCAACGCCACGAAATTTCACGCGCCGACAAGATAATCGTCGCACATAATGCCGGGATTCCCTAGTTTGCTGCAAGCACCAGATCCGAGCCCCATTTGCCCGTTGAAGGATCGTGCAACGCAGACAGCGTGTTGCCACAGTTGTTGCATGAACAAATTGCGGCTGTCTTGTGGGCCGTCGCTGCCGTTGCCGTTGCCGTTGCGGATACCGAATGACAAATTAGATATCGAAAACAACAATTTGATCGACAGGCGATCGCCACCGAAACAAGCCGAAAAGTACAAAAAAAAAAAAAAGATTGCTCTTCGATTCGAACCGTGAGCCCAAATTGCCTGCGCAAAACAAAAAAAAAGCCAAAACAAAAATAAGGAAGGCATTTTCTGCGGTTGGGGCAAGCGTATCCAAAGGAGTTGATGAAGGTGTTGATTTGATTACTTTTATGTAAGCGCACCAGCCGGGCCGCAGAAATCCGAAAGATCTGCTGCAGTCGAACATATTTCTGCAAATCGTGATCGCGGCAATTTTGGATGGATCGATTCCGAGTTGCCTTCAATTGTGCCGCCCGGCCAACGAATGGATGCACTTGGGCCTGCCTGTGCCCCGCGGCCAATATCTAAATGTGAAAAATGATTTGACTTTAATGGCCGCCACTGAGTGATCAGGCTGATCAGGCGATCATCTGATGATGATCAGCATAGCCTTGGACGCGCTGTAGGTGTTAAGATTTTGTGACCAATTGGCCTGGTAATCCACAGCGTTGCCACCTTCCATCACAGTTAACGGTTGCAACTGTGTAGCTATTTTGCATGCCCCCCCCCCCCTCCACCCCCTTCACTCCCACACTCCCCCGACAACAGGGGACTGCGAGTCTGGCTAGGCAAATGATTGATTCGTTCTGCGGTGTTGGGAAACGTGGGAATTCGGCTTGGAAAATCGAAGGTGTGTCCGCGCACTACTTTTCGTACTGCAAATCATTATCTTTACGAGCTGTAAATGAGTTATGGAAAATTAGTCGAATTACGTGTAAATCCAGTATGGCCTAGAGTTAACCACGACCAATGCAATAATACCTGTGTGTGTGTGTATGGAAGAAATTACTCACTTTTGTGGTGTTAACTTGCCGCGACGAATTTTGGCTTATGCAAAGTTGGTAAAGATTGAGTTTTGTGGAGATTTGTAAGAAAATTTCGATTTTATTCTAAATAATATAAACAGAGATGCCTAAAGGAATTATTAAATAGAAGACACAAATTTGAAAAATTAATTAAAATAAAATATTTAGATACAATCAATTTGTGTAAGCTAATCAATGGTATCCTTTTTCCTTTTTTAAGAGAAGGCATCGGGAAGAGACATATATATCGATATATAACATATACATAATATATATATATATAATATCACTAATATTATGAAAAGATAGCTTCATATGTATCTATCCTGATATGTACAAGAATTGATTGCGTTTTTGGCTCTTAGCAATATTTTGTTGCTAAATATATTTATTTCACTTCATTTATTAAAACGATTTTCAAGTTTTCGTTGATTTCTGAAAGTCTCTTGAATTATTTATCAAACTAAAAACACAGCAAAAGTAAAAGCAACAATAAGAAGATGTATCTTAAAGCTAAACATAACTACTGTGTGTTGCTTGCAACACCACGCAACAGAGTGCAGCACACACACACACACACACATTGAGACAGTGGTCCGCACAAAGCCGTCACAAAGACCCAAAGATATTAGTGGGCATTTTTCAATCCTTTGACGATGGTCAAAATAAAATATTATTTCGCGCGTTAATACGCAAAAATAAGCGACTGGTTGGGTGGCTGCCACAGCTAGGCGGGTGGGCAGCCGTGAACTGGTAGGCCCCTCGCCCCACTTCCCCTACCTCCCCTCTTACGATGGGGGAGCTGCGTCGAGTCTGGCAATTGGCAACGTGAATTTGTGGCTCGTTAAGAGCGCGTGGCAATGTTCGGGTGCGGGGCCGGTTCGGGGATCGGGGATCGGAGATCGGAGATCGGGTTAGGTGCCTGCGCCAGTCGCCATGGGTGGGCTAGCCAATGCTCCTCGCTTTGGCCAAGATGCAAAACGCTTTTGACAATTTGTACTTGTTGCGGCTGCGGCGCGTTATAAATTATCACATAGAAAATAGCATTCAATTTAGTTTTTTCTTTATTTTCGTTTTCTTATTTTTGGCATGCGGTGTGAAATATGTGTAATTGGAAAACAAATTCCCCATTGCCTAATTTATGACTTATGAAAATGGCAAGATATTTATTATGCTGCCGAACTCCCCTCCCCTCTGGCCATGGAAACCCCTTCATCTGGGCTGGGCATATTTGTTGGCTCGGCTAATTAAATTATGAAATTCGTCTGCGACCCAAAGGCAAACATCATGAGATGTACAACCCCCCAACCCCCTTAATCATCTATTTTTCATCTAAAAGGGACCACATGTCCGAATCGCTTTTGGGGTATTCAATTTCATGCGCTTACAATAGATTTTATGTAAATTCTCGTAATGTGACAAAAAGGGAAACACATTTCAATGACAGTTAGACAAAACATACGCAATCCATGGAAGGGGTTAAGGGGTTCAGGAGGGGTGCAGGGGGGTTTGTTAAGGCGCTGACGTGCCTAATGAAATTGGACACCAGCGTTGTCCACTGCGTCCGCCTTGGGCCCCCCTTGCCCATATTTGAGCCAAATAAATTAATGTATCGTGCGCATGCGAAAAATAGAGAGAGCAAATGCAAGAAAGAGAGACAGAGAGAGAGCGAGAGAGATGCGATGATAACAACCCGAAAATTATGCAAATCACAGACTGAATCTGCGCTGGCATCGCCTGCATATGCAAAATGTTTAACCCTTAATTGGCCCATACGGCCGGGGCGACATTCTGTGGCTCACCTATCGCTGACATTGATAGCCATCGCCGGAGTCGCAGTCGGAGCCGGCAGAGACAGCGGCAGCGACAGCGACAGATTTCAGATATGCGACCTGCCCCCGCAGGCAACTTTTTCAATTACACAAGAGCCAAACTGGAGCTGAAGCTGGAGCTGGAGTCGGAGCTGAAGCTGGACATGAGCCCACACATTGCTCCGACTTGACTCTGCCTCCGTCTCTAATCCCCTGCTGTTGCCTCTCTGCCCTGGCGCTGGCGTGAATTATCTGTGCAAACAGCCAGTGACAGGCGTTGAATTGCCGCAGTTCGCTCTCCCTCTGTCTCTCTAACTCCCTCTCCCTCTCCCTCTCCCTCTCTCTCTCTCTCTCAGTGTCCAGTGGCAGTTTGTCGCATAATATGTTAATCGGCGCTCCCTGACATGTCACTGCAACATTTGGCTGCCTTTGAGGACCATATAAATTGCGGGTGGTTTGGTAATTGGGAACACAATACGATGCGATATGGGAGGTATTTCAATATACATATGTGTGAGTTCAGCATGATTGCTCACCTCACTTTGACAAACAGACCTTTTGCAGTTTACAACAGTATAATTTACAGGAGCAAGGGAAATCTATATTACCCCAAGTAAGAACTTTTGTCAGCCCATATATAAGAATATATATAAATAGACAAGAGTCATTGAAATAAAACCTGATCTGCGTATGGTATATACGAACCTAAAAAGTCCAGTCCAGTGCAGCTCTCTAGCTCTTGTAGTCTCTGGAATCGACGCGTTATGCAGACAGACCAACGGACGGACAGACGAACATGGCTAGATCGAGTCGACTATTGCTCCTGACTAAGAATATATATACTTTATGTGGTCTGCCTGTAACATACATTTGCACAAAACCATTATACCCTATAAACCCATTTTCAATGTGTTCAGGGTATAAAAATTGGCAAATTTCTAGAAAGAGAGAGATAGATGGAGAGAGAGAGATGGAAAAAGAGAGAGAAAGAGAGAGAGATAGAGAGAGAGAGAGAGAGAAAGAGATATGGAGAGAGAGAGAAATGGGGAGAGAGAGCAATGGGAAGAGGGAGAGAGAAAGAGAGAGAGATAAAGATGGGGGGAGATGGGGAGAGAGAGAGAAATGGGGAGAGAGAGAACTGGGAAGAGAGAGAGAGAGAGAGAAAGAGAGAGCGACAGAGGGAGAGAGAGAGAGATATAGAGAGAGAGATATATATAGAGAGAGAGAGAGAGAGAGAGAGAAATAGGGGGAGATGGGGACAGAGAGAAATGGGAAGAGAGAGAGAAATGGGAAGCGAGAGAGAAAAAGAGAGAGCGAGAGAGAGAGAGAGATAGAGAGAGATGAGTGGAGATGTAGAGAGAGAGAGAGATGAGTGGAGATGTAGAGAGAGAGAGAGAAATGGGAAGAGAAAGAGAGAGCGAGAGAGATAGATGGAAAGAGAGAGTGTGTGGAAAAGTCAGTCAATAGCTGCCAATGCAAAAAAAAAAACAAAGTTTGAGAAATAATGCACTATATAACACTGTAAACACTTAACTAAAAATAATGCCAAAACATAAACCTTACCTGAACTCTTGAAAATCAAATAGAAGGGCGTTGTTGCAATTGACCAGACTCTGAAACAAAAAGTAAGACGGCTCTAGTCGAGAGTGCGCGACTAGAAAGCTGCGGCGATCTGTCGTGACATACATTTCAACCCCCTTACATACATACACAAAATCACACACACACACACACACACACACACAAATAAGAAGTTAGCCTTAAGGCATCTAGCTATAACTTTGGAGAACATATAAAGGAAGCTTCAGCAATTGCTGTAAAATAATAATACGAAAATATTTATACGCAATCTGCCCAGTTACAGTTACACGAATGGGATTTTTGCATGCCCATATTTTACTGCACGCCATTTATAAACGGCCACAATGAAAGGGAAGAGGGGGAGGGGGTGCTTTTTGGGCCATAAATTGGCATTTAAATTAATACAATTTGAATTATGTGGCCTGTAACGGGCAATGGGGCCAAAGGCAAAACGTGGCGCAGCCCCCCACAGCGTTAATTTTCAATCAAACTCGCACATCCGCGAAATTATCATGAACTCAGCACAACAAATGAGTGTATGGGTGTGTGTGTGTGTGTGTGCCCTGGGAGATTATCAAATTGATTCCAATTAACACTTGCCACTGCTTCAGCCAGGTATGCAAACCTTATAAATATTTCACGTTTTTACGGTTAACAGAGCCAAAACAAGATTGGGCTAACAGAGCGACCCCCCCTCCCCCTCTTTGGCAGCAAATCAAGTTTATGGCGGCAAACCCTTCTTTTATTTTTTGTTGTTGTTGCCTTTTTACACCAAGGCCCGACGCACATAAGTTAAGGCGCACTTTGTCGTTATTCGTAATTCGAATTGACAAACGTTCCTCTGGCAGCGGCTTTTGCTCCGCCCCCCTCGCCCCTCACCCTTACCTGGCCAGGCCAGGCGGCGCAGGCTGTTGCAACGGTTCCTGCAATCCTCTGGCGCAGCTCGTGTGAAATGATAAATATTCCATAATTTCGCTTGGCATTCAATTTCGATTTGTGTGACACATAAATTACGAATTAACGCTTTAAGCTCAACACGCCAAGCACTTGAGTGCAGCAGGGCGGGGCAGGGGCGGGGGCTGCTCAGGTTAGCCCAGGGGCCTCTAGTGGGTCACGGGTGGGCAAGCAACAACAACAACAACAACAGCAACAGCAACGACGACGACGCATTGTGCGGCATTTTTCGATCAATTTGTAAGTTGCGCTTGTGTCGGATTTATAAATGTGGAAAGTTTGGACAATTTTCTATTAGGTTGGGTCAGTTAACACTAATGCAAGTCATGTGCGTTAATCACAGCGGTTGCTTAGAGACCTTTAGAACCAAATATAATATATATACAAATATATATAGTATACATATAGTATACAAAAATAAGTATTTATCTTTGTCTTTGTTTAAAATTCACTCAGGTAAATTAAATCAGATATTGAGATGACATACCTGTATGGAAGTCTGTAGAATTTTACGGAATATTCTTTTTTCAATATTTATTAAAAAATATTCAAAGTTATAAACACATGGAAAAATATTTATATTTTTTACACAGCTTTTAATATTTAATTAAATTAAACAATCCAATGTGAAAGAGAGTTAAAAAGCATTTAAATTGAATTTAATTGAACAGTTCAATCTGAAAGATTTTCAGTAAAAATAAAAGACCTTTAGCGCATCCAAATTTATCCCACTTATCTTTGTATACACAGTAAATTGGAGTCGTCCTTACTTATCTGCTAGGTGCATCCGAAAAACTTAATTAACTTGATAATTTATCAAGTTCGCGGTGAACTGAAATTCATTTGAGCCCAAGCTGGAATCTTAAGTCTGAGAATAAAAGAGCAGCTAAGTTAAAAACAAAATAATTTTCTTAGAAAAGGATTTCCTGCCGCTTGCCACGGAGCTTCCTTTTAAGTGGAAAACAGAGAAGGGCGAGGAATCGCGCTAAAAGAAGTTCAAAAGTGGCATTTGGGACTGCCAGCAATGAGGCATACGAAAAGTGAAAGATACGCACAAAAGATGATTAATAATCTTCACATAGAGCTGGCCCCCGACTTCGCCCACTTCCCCGCGGCTGTAAAACGAGAGAAAAGCACGCGGAAAATCTGCACTTTCCCGTTGGACCTGGCGCAAGACAAATGTCCTTGCTGCGTGGTCGCTTTTACAGTTAATTTAGGTTGGCAGCGCCAAACGGATGCAGCTCCTGACAGTGCCTCCCACCCCACTTCTCACACCCCACCTCAGCCCGAAGAAAATGCTGATTTTGTCAACTGTTTGCCACTGATAAAATTATTAGCTTCTCTTTGTTTCAGCGCCAACAAAATTGTTGTGTCGCGTTTCGCGGCATTTTTGTATTAAAATGCAAATTTTTGGTTAATTTTGTTGTTTCTGTTTTAATCAGCGGCCAAACACGGCCCCCTTTTGAAAGGAAAAGAAAAAACCACCCACAAACTCATCCATTTACCAGCCGGGGCACATCCTGTCTAGCGGTTGCACTTGGCTGATGATGAATAACCTCGGCGTATGTTTTGGACCCCTCCCCTTGACGCTTTCCGCCCCTGGTATTAGCCATGGCTTTAAGTTTGCAGATGTGTTGCATAACCTGCGGCTATATTTTTAATTTTCAGTTGGTAATTGGAGCTGCTGATTGTTATGGTTTTTTTTAATTAGTCTAACTTATGAACCTTATTTTATAAATATTTAAAACAGCTTTTATTGCTATTCCTTTCAGTATGAAAAATATTTCTGATATACTTTGGTGAAACCCAAATAGGCAAATTTTAATTTGTGACAAAATTATTTTTCCTTTCCATAACCAAAGTCAAAATTATTGCTGGTTAATCAGTATGTCAAAAATATCACAGTGAACCATAGAAAAAAACCGATCTTAAATGCTGTAAATGAATTATTATCTAATATGCAAACTGATTTGAAGTTCAAACACAGATTTCATCAGATGCTTATCTTTCTATATGTTATGCCAGCTTAGATAATGCGATGTGCTCCAATTTGGCTGCCTAAATGGATGCCTTGACGTGGTAATATGCACACATATGTACATACATATTTATATATATGCATGAGTTTATCTGGGATCTGGGCAGCCACTTGAAAAACGCGACTTTGTATGAACCTAGTCGCACATAAAAGACATAAACAATTAAACTCATTTGACGATTAATTACGCGCCGCTTCTAAATCGCGTGCCGACGCCGCCGGCGACGTCAGCAACAGCAAAATGTGTGCTATCAAAACAACCAGCAGCAGCACCAACAACAACAACAACAACAACAACAACAATGGCTTGCTGTGGCAGGCAAAGTACAAATTCATTTGCTGCTAAAGACACTGGAGGCGATCGGAACTTGCATGTCGTGTCATAATCTAGATGAATGCATAATTGCATGCCCCGACATGCGGCACCCTGGCCACATGCCCCGCCACCCGCGCCTCCTGCCATTTGCGGTTACGTGCATCCCATCTAATGGGCTTAAATGTCAACCAGCATAAGTCGAAGCAGAAGCCGCACTTTTTTGCCCAAGAAGTTTAGGAACTCTTGAGCTTGTCTATTTTCAAAATATTTTCATATACTTTAATAGAGAACATGTTCTTCGCGAGTTCTCTCTATGCACATGCAATTAATGAATAATTACCCCCCCTCCCCGAGCACCCAATCCAAAAACAACTCAAGAGCCCAACCGGCACATCATCAATGTTTGTTCACAGAGCTGACCTAAATTATTCAATTCGTTTTTATTTATTTTTAATTTTTTGATTTGTTGCAATATCGAGCTGTCTCTTTCACACTCTCTACGTGCCCAGCTCTGGCTCTCTCGCTCTTGGCGGCTTTCGGAGTCGGGCATGTTAAAGGGGTCTCTTGTTGTTTGTGTAACTATTTATTCTAATTTGACCCGCTTATTGCTGGCCGAGTAACATTCTCACATTTGGGGTCGTTCGCGCTGTTCCGATTACGGAATTCTATTTGGGAATGAATGATATGAGGGGCCGCCCGTTTACCCCGTTTTTAATTGCTCTAACAATGTCGCCCGATGCTTAAATGATGAATCACTTTTTCATTAAAATTTGACTTTGAGCGTGACCCTCATGTTGTTGCCGTTGACTTCTATGCGGCTAATATGAGTAAATATCTCGTGAGTGTTCGACTCATTGATAAAAGCAGAATGAGCCGAAGAAGAAGAGACACAAATACACATAACTTTTATGTGAAAAGAGTCAACAAAATATAATAAATTTAATTAAGCAAAAAAAATGATGTGAAAATAATTAAGAGAAAATAATAAATTTAATAAATGAAAAAACAACATTTATCGATTTCTTGGGAACCTCATTCATGCAATTATTTCCCAATTAGATGCACAAAATATTTATTTAGGCGATATTAATCTAAACATAATTTAAACTAAGCGCATTTTTATTAAATTTATTTTTCAGTTACAATATATTTTACTCTTTTCTTTCACTGTAAAACAAAACTGTATAAAAAAAATGATTCAAAATAATTTTTGCATTTTCCGACACAGAAAAATAAGTAACAAGCAGATGTTCATGTCAACAAATTCGTGCAGAAAGCGCGCTCAAAAATAAATGATAAAAATAATGCAGAAGAAAAGAAAAATATGAAAGAAGTTCAAACATTTGGACGATAACAATGAACTTGAAGACAATGTCAAAAGGTATTTAAGCGCAGGTGCAAACCACTAATAAAATCACTCGAGTTGAAAGTTGAAATTGCAGAGCAGCCGCCAAGTGAGCTGAAAATGAAAGTGCTGCTAATACAAATTGCACAGCTGTGCTGTATTTATGCCAGTGTGGCAAAGGACACACCCACAACAACAACAGCCAAGGACACCACATCAGCGGAAACCACAGAATATTCAATCACCTTGAGCTCAACCACTAAACCCTTGAATGTGATCAGTAAATCGCCTGAAGAGCAGCTACAGGATTTATTAAAAACAAATACAGTTGACTTGAATGCAAACACAAATTTATTTGACAACATACAGAATGATATAGCCCTGTTATCCCTCAGTCTAGAAGAGCATATCGAGCGACTCCCTCAACTTAACTCAATGCACAAACAGCTTTTTAACACTAGCCATGTGCTGAGTAATGAAACAGCCAAATTCCTGCGCTCACTTTACAACACTGCCTACAAAGTTGATGGACCAATAAGCAGGACTGGGCAGCAAATTGAGTACTTGTTGAAGGAGCAGCAGAGCACCAAGGATCAAATGCTAAGCCTGCAAAACAAACTCAACTCCTATCAGGAGAAGGTGCTCCACAGCTCACAGGAAATTGACAATAATCTGCTCCAGCTCACTGAGCTCATCTCACGCGCTGCGCTGCGACGGCTCCAAAGTCTGAACAGTTCCTTCAGTAGCCTGAACACCTCCCAGTCGAATATTCAACTTGAGCTGGAGCTACTGCCCCTAGCCAAGGCAGTCAGCGAGGTCTCCATTGAGAAGCTCAACTTCTTGGATCTTCAACTGAACTACGTGAATCGCAGCCAAAGCACCCAGCTCCGCAAGCTAACAGAGGCTGTCAAGTATTTGTCGCCCGACAAGCTGACGGTAATTGATAAGGGACTTCAGGATTTGGTCGTCTCCCAAAAGCGCATCGATTTAAAGTTGGCCGTTTGTAAGCAATTAAGCTCAACTCCCCAAGATTTAACCAAACCAAAGACATATCAGGCAAAAAATGCGCCAGTGATGAGAGCTGCAAAAGAATATAAAACTAGAAGCCCAATTCCAGAAGCACCAGCTGAATCCGTTGAAGTTTTCCATGAGATTCAAAAATCTCCAATGGAATCCCAAGCAAACTTGTTCAAAAATACCGCAACCAACAGCCAGACAATAAAACCAGCGCACATTACCTATACCAAACCAGAAACTACAGGGTATTACGGCGAAGATAAGTCCATTCTAACAGAATCTAACCAGCATTATCAGAATACCCGACCTGAATCTAAAAAGTACCCCAATAACGATATGGCATATCAAGTCATAGAAGAACTTGAAGCTAAGTCCCATGATGTAGTACAGCCCGCAGCAGCTGCTGAAAGCTATCAGCCCCAAGAACTACAATCGCCAAATATCTACGAAAATAATGAGGGTATCAACCTAAGTCAAGCCATAGAAACGCACAAAGCGCAGGAGGAAAGTAAAGACAGCTACGATGTCGAGCAGCTGATCAAAGAACAACATAAGGATAGCCATAAAAATCCAGAGCTAAAACCTCATCACAATGTTAATGAATATTACGATAATGGTTATAGCAACAGCTATGCGAAGGTTCTCCAAACATCCAAATCCACTTGGAGGCAGTTTGCGCAATATTAAAACAAAGTACATAAACGAAATTGCTAGATTTTATTTAAAGACATAATTTAGAGACTGTCAGAATTCAATAAAAATTTTAGAAAATTCATTTTATTTGAATTATAATAACAATTATATTGAAAATAAGAATAAATAACATATTTGAGTAAAGTCTTGGTTAACAAAGATTTTAATAATTTGGCACACAAAAAAAGGAAAAAAATGTATTTTTAAAAATGCAGAATGAAATGAAGAACAAACAATTATAAAAGGTAGAACAATTTTCAAAGAATACCTGGCTATCAAAGATATTTATAAATTCCTGCTTTTTTTACCACTATTTGTACTTTATATTACAAAAGACAATTTAAGCCCAACATAATTTTTAACAGAACCCATAAATTCTGCAGCTTAAGGCGCAGTAAACACTCAACACTCAACCAGTTGATATTTGAACAGCATCCAATCGAAAGAATTAACTTGAATCGAATGGACTACAAATTGTGCAACTGCGAGTTGGAGTTCAAGTCCAAGTTGTAGTTAAAGTCAAAGTCAAATATGCCAGCTATTTGGTGGCTATCAATTTACAGACAAGAGCCAAGCGTGAAGCGGCCAAAATGAAACTGATACGAATGGCGAATGGGCACTATATGTGTATATATATGGTAGGTGGCAAGTAGACAAAAGTCGCAGGAACATGAATGAACCTTTTAACATACTTGTAGTTACTAATTCCAAGCGACAGGCGACACAAGGAAAACAAAACAAAACGAATTTTTCATTTGTTTTCATTGTTGGCCATTTATAAAGTGAAGTGATGGCCAGGGGGAGGGGGGTCGGCCGTGGATAAGACAAAAGCCGAACAAAGTTGTATCAACAAAGTGACCAAATCACGGGGCAATGCTGAGGCTACCAAAGCAGCAGCAACAGCAGCAGTTGTTATTGTTGTTGTTCTGGTTGTTGGCCAAACAGATGCTATGCGAAGGTGTTGCCTGTCCCGCATATATATATATATATATGTATATATATATAGTATATCGACGGGGCTATTCAGTTGTTGCAGCGCGGACTCGAGAGTTTTTCAGGCACACGACCGTTTTTGGCACAAGCGATGCAATAAATTATCAGCTGCAAAAGAAGTCCCAGAGAGCGAGAGAGAGAGGGCGAAACAAAGGCACTCGACTGATAAGAGAGAGAGGGCAACACGCACACGCAAGCCAATTGACAAACAAGAACAACAAAGGGGCCAACACAAAAATCGAGTCCGAAAAGCAAAGGACCAAAAACAAGACAAAATGCAGCCACATAAACACTGGACAACATGCTGCGACCCCGTGGCCGTTGGCTGAACCTAAATCTCAGCCCGATTACCTTTGGCTGCCCGCTCTGGCTCCCCATCCCGCTCCCGCTCCCGCTCCCGCTTATCGGCCAGTAGTCAGTCGGAAGCAGGCAGCCGCACAGCAGTCCAAATGACAACTTTGAGGGCAAAGTCAATGAGCGCCTTCCTGCACCCAGTTGTCGTCTCCATCGCTGCCCGGTGGACAAAAGGACCCCGGCGCGTTCCATATCAAAACATGAATACAACGACAGCTAACAAAACTCTCAACATGCGTTGAAATGTTGAAATGCTAAGAAATATTTGTGCTGCCTCTGCCACGGCGACGACTCGCAACATGCAACGACTCAAATTGTTGTTTACCAATAAAAATAAAATAAACAAGAGGTAACATTTGTGCTTGCCGTGGCAGACTATCAAATACTCTACCAGTGAAATTTTAATAAATATCTGAATCCATCCTAAAAATCTGCTTAATAAGTAGCACGAAATAGCATATAGTGGAGTATCAAAAAGTTTATCGATTTAAGCAAAAAAAAATATATATAACAATAAATTTATTCATACAAAAAATAACTTTTTCCAATTGTTTAGCTTTTAGATATTTTTTTAATTTTCGAAAAGATTTATCAGTATGCATAAACTTACAAATAATTTGTTTTTCGACTGTTCTTCTTTGATATAAATGTCAAGTTTTATTTGTATAAATTTTGGGTACCTTTTATCGGGACCTATTATTAATTCCTTGCATATTTTATTTTAAGTATTTATAAAATTAATATTATAAAAACGACTTATAGGTTTTTACTAGCTACATACATTTTATCTACATAGTAGGAAGGGTATAGTGAAATCGGTCAGTTAAAGTTAAATAATTTATTATATATTAAGGCTTTGGTCACGTGTAGTTGGTAGCATATTTTAGTACAGGGTGTCAGAGCACATAAAAACGAATTATATTTTAAGCGCTTTCAAAAAATATGTTTTAATAATATCCACCTAAATTAGCTTGACTAACAATGGAAAACTATAGCTCAAGAAATGATCGGAGAATGCAAAAACCAATAGACTTTATATATATGTCTAAATCTGCATTGCTGAAATTAATATTTAAAGGCAATTAAATATTAATTTTAATATAACTATTAGGATTTTTAATAAAATATTTAGATGCACTAGCACTCTTAGCTGCTAAGCAACCTTTTGAATACCCAACCCTAATTAAATAAAATGTTTGCAAGAATGTTAAAGTTAAAAATAGAAATGATAAACAATATAATAATGCAAGTGTTTGGCTTGGCATATTTATTTTCAACCAGTCGCGATTACCTCTTGCAAAATCGCCTCACTTTATAACGTTGCCAGCAGAAAAAGAAGAAGCGAATAGATAAGCGAAATAATAAGCAAAGCAGATAGCCAGCAAATGAGTTGAGATTCTAGCAGGCACCTAAGCCCAGCTAAATTTGAGTCGAGCAGAAATAATAACAACAACAAGCGTTTGGAGTCAGTCTCACTCTCTCTCTCGCACTCTCGATGGGTGCATGCCGCATGCTGCATGCCCCAATGCAGCGGCTGCTGTGGCTGCTGCTGCTGCTGCTGCTGCATGCTGTGCGCGATTCATGTTTGGTGATTAAAGTAAAGTTCGTAAATTTACAGTTTTCATCAAAGAGGCGACTTTTAGTGGACTGGACTCACCTTTCCGAGTGCAACAACGACAACAGCAACAACAACAACAGCGCAGAGTTCAAGCCCGGGTGACTGTGACGTTGACTCTGTGGCGACTCCGACTGTGAGTTGACTTGGGCTGCAGCACTCGCTGTGCCGCGACTCCACATACACTCGCTCCTTTGGCTTTTCTAAACTGATTTCCAGCAATAAGCATTAGTTGAAAATTGCAATTGTTTTTCTTCTTCTATTTTTTTTTCCTTTTTTTCTGTTTTGTTTTTTTCTTTTTCGCCCCGTAGCAAAGTGCGCTGCGCACCGCGGGGAGTGCCTAGGACCTGAGCCAGCGCAACGGGCACGACTCCAGCAACGAGGCCCAAGCCTGTGCCCAGGCACATCATCAACTTCGACAGCGAGCGCTGCCCCAAAAGAAATCCAATTGTATTTAACGAATTTTTGAGTAACCCCGAAAAGCATCTGCGGATCGGATGGCGATGACGATGGCGATGGCGATGCCTGGCCAGGTCTGGTCTGCTCTGCTCTGGTCTGGTCTGGTCTGGTGCGCTGTGCCGTGAATCATATGGACACCATTAAATGGGAAAGGCTTTGGCTGAGGCAATCACCAACACGCGTCAATTGCGCGCTGTGTGAGACCGAGCGCAGGAAAAATGAAAAAAATGGATGGAAAAACTAAAGAAAAAAAGAAAACTGAAGGAAAAAACAAGTAAGAACGTTGCAGTAGGGTGTAACCGACTGCGCAATACTCGTTCACAGTATAATAACAACTTAAAACAGTCGAAAACGGTCTTAAACAAATTTGTGCCATCTTTAGAGGAGGTCATCAGTAATCTGGCTGAACAAAATTTGTTGTAAAACTGAGTAAGATATATAGATTAAATTTTAAAAAAATCCACAAGTTTCAAAACTCTACCTTTAAAAGTGGCGAAAAAGTTACCTTTATACCGACAGACCTAATATACCCTGTTCACTTCGTGATCGAGTATAAGAGCGGCAAACGGCAAACTTTGATTGCAGCCTGCGCGAAAATCTGGCCGCGCTTTTCGCTGGAAATGCGCAACAGATGCGGCAAAGATTTGGACCACGGCCTGGGTGTGAAACTGGCCGCACAATCGCTTGTCATTGCTGGACCCCAAACCGCCCAGCATTAATAGAACCTAATAACAACATTAGGGTCCGCGATCTGTTTGAGCTAAAAACTAATCAGATCCCGCGATAAGTGCACTAAATCAGCTGCTCAAAGTGCTGGTAATAAATGTAATTTGAATTTCACACGCACACACACACACACAGCAACAAGTGTTGCTGCTGGCCTGTTGCTGCTGTGACCGGCAACATTACTTAATTGCATTGCCAAGGATATCACCAGGCAATCGATCGTCACGGATTATCAACTTGTAATAGAGCCCGCTCAGCAACCATATCTCAGCGCTAAATTATGCGTTGAAAGGGCTCCGCTTGTTGTTGTTGTTGTTGCTGTTGTTGCTGTTGCTGTTGTGTGTTGCTGTTGTTGTGGCTCATTGGACAGGTGTTGATTGCTCTGGTCAGGCTCTGGTTGCCAATTTATTGCCAAGTCGCCGCATCTGTCGGTTCGATTAGAATACGCTCTGCAGCCGCTGCCTGCCTGCAACACGTTGTTGCTGCTGCATGTTGTTGCTGTTGCATGTTATTGCTGTTGCTGATGCTGATGTGCATGCACTTGCCGAGCGAACGTGTTGCAAATTATTGCAACTTCTACGTGACTCAAATGACGACAACAGCCACACGCAGATTCACATTGAATTGAGTTGCGAGCAGAGATTGTTCAAGGCTACAAAATATAATGCCAAAATGGAAAAATTACATTTTCCAAACAAAAAATCTTGGCTCTGAGTTTATATATAATTTAAAATAAGTTTACAGAAAGAAATGAAAAGAAAATAAAATTGGGAAATTAAAGAAAAAATATAATTATTTAAAGAAAAATTGAGAATGTATTTTATATGGATAAATAAACCAACAAAAAGTAGTTGCATTCCAAAAAAAAAACCATACAAAATATTTGTATATTTACTTACGTAAATATATAAATATAAAAACTAATAAAAAAAAAATAAAAAAAACCTGATTATTGATAAGCTAAACGTAAGGTCAAATAATAAATAAATCATTGACCGTAAATCCCATTTCCGATTGTTCTTAACATATAGTTGTTAAATGTTCAACTAGGCTGACCATTTAATTTTTTCCCATTTCACATTTCTACCCCATAATTTCCATTAGGTAATGTTTATCTATTTATATATATCATTTATCTATATTTAAATTTCTCATTATTCGCTTGTATTATTTAGTTGTAGTTGGCTTGAACTTTTGGCTGCTTAATTTATTTTATTATAAGTGGCGTAAGCTCCGAAATTCCGGGTTCAATTAATGTCTACTTTATTTTTGTTAAACTAACAAATTGAACAAACTTTGCAATTGCAGTTCAATTGCAGCAACATGACTTCATTTTGTTGCTGCTGCTGTTGTTGATTGTTGCGGTTGTTGCTCGCATTTGAAAGACAATCATCGCGAACTGGCAGCCGCTGAACCACTGCACCACTGCACCACTGCACCACCACCATCGAGTGGAGCTGTGGAGGCAAAGGCATTGCAATTTGCTTAAAATTTGAGTTCAGCTGCGGGTCAAGCAACTGCCGGCTACTGAATTTCAGCGCAGGGCGCTACAAAAATCTATTTTCTTGGTTTTCTGTTTTGCTTTTTGAGTGGGGGAGGCTTTTTCGTATCTCAAATCGCGCATTAAAAATTGTTTTTGATAAAAATCGGTGAACAAC
This sequence comes from Drosophila colorata, assembly GCA_035041545.1. Classification (NCBI taxonomy): domain Eukaryota; kingdom Metazoa; phylum Arthropoda; class Insecta; order Diptera; family Drosophilidae; genus Drosophila; species Drosophila colorata. The sequence goes on from JAWNLD010000077.1 coordinate 1,902,734, forward strand.
AAATTTTTTATTCAAACAATAACGTGCCAAAAGTTTGCTACTGCATTTTAAATATTTATAATCTCGAGTTTGTCGTCATTGCACGCCCCAACAGCAGCCGCCTCCCCCCCCCTCGCCCCCTCTGCTGCGCCCATGGCTTTTATTAAGTTTGTTTGGGGCGCACGTTTTAGTTGTAGCTGGAAAAATTTGACTTGAACATGAAAAATATCTTGTTTAGATTTTAATTTGTAGATAGACAACAAGTAGACTTAATTATCATTTTTTTTCTGTGTTTATATATACATATATATACATAATACATTAGGCCCGATTTGTGAGGGCGTCTGTTTTCGTATTTTGACCCAACTTTCTATGGCGAAATTTCGCCAAAGTCTTGGCATAATCATTTCCCAGCAAATCTATGCGCATCTCCCACTCGATGCTATGCAAATTCAACTTGTATCCACCGAATTAAGCACAAGAATGCCAAAGAGACGGGCAGCGCTAGAGTGCGAGAGAGAGGGCGCTGCAGTGCAAGAAAGAGAGGCAAGCAGTAGCCACTCGCAAGGTAAACATATTTTCCATGTCGATGCCATCGATTGCGTTATGCAAAATATATGCAAATGCCATAAATACGACTACGAACCAAGGAGACCAGGCCGGGCCAGGCTAGACCAGACCGGGCCCGATCGGAGCGGGCCCCCTAAAAAACAAAACCCAAAGTGACGCAGCTAAGGAAAACTGTTTTTCACCAGAATTGTACATTGTTGCTGTTGTTGTTGTTGTTGTTGCTGCCTGTTGCCGCTTTGATACGTCGCGATGCCAAGATTTGTGAAATTTATCGGCCAAGTGATTGGTTAGGTGTGGGTGTGGGTGTAGGTTTGGAGCTTGGGCCATGTGGCTTGGGGGGTGGAGTGGGGTAGTGGGTATTGTTTGGGTGTACTGCGCCTTCTCGGAACGGTAGTTAGTGCCTCGTCTTGAATAATCGACGACTTTGACAACATTTGAATATCGTTTGGTAGTCAGTTCGATTGTTGTTGTTGTTGTTGTTGTTGTTGTTGCTGTTCGAGGCGAAAATTGAGTTGGTGAAAGAATAAATCTGCACAATCACGAAGTTGAACCCATCTGTCAGGCGTTTGTAATTGACCCAAGGCATACCAAATGCCTTCAAGTGGGATGTTAAGGTGCCGTTTGCCATGTTCACTCTATGCGGATCATGAATGTCATGTCAATAATCGAACGAGAAAGTTTACTCTCTTGCGCAAAAATGGAAATTTTTAATGAATAACTAGATGTTATGTTTTTTTTTTTTTTTATAAAAAACAAGAAGCTTTGCATAAAACCCAAAAATAATAGTTAAACCAAACAAGTCCTTTAATCTTGAAACAAATGGAAATACTCTGGGTATTCAAACCTATAGTAAAAGTTGTCAGATATTAAGAATATTATTAATTTTAAAACTATTTCTAAATAAAAAATAAATTTTGATATTTATTTATTTAAACTTCAATATATTTTGCTAGAATTAATTTAAAAGAGAGATGATAAAAAAATTGTTGAATTTATTATTATTATTTTAATTATACATTTGATGAACATTTGCCAGCTTACGGAATGCACCCCGCCCTGCTCCGTTCCCCGCCCCCTCACACATATGTCTAGTTATTTATGCTGTAAGTGTATTTTTTTCAGAGAGAAAATCAAACCATAAATCTTTAGCAAATAGCACTCAAAAAGCAATAAGACTATTTCGACGCCATTGTGTGCTAAGTAGATTTGGAAAAGGCGATACAAATTTCACCAAAGAATACCATTCTAGATGCCCGGGGACAATGCCCAGCCGATCGCGAGAGCCCCGACGCATGCAGCCCAGTTGCAGTTGCAGTTGCAGCCAATACGCATTTCCATGACAATGCGGCAAGCAAAGACAAAGAACCCGAAGGCAGGGGCAGCGACGGCCACGGCGACTGTTGCAGCCACCGGGCTAATCTATGAGGCAAATCACAGCCAAAGATGCGCCATATGCTGCAGGCGCTGGCAAGGATCGTGGCCCGGACCGGCCGTTGTCCAGTGCTGGCTGCATCAATTTGTTAAGAAAAGTAGCCGGAAATTTAGCGGGAAAACAAAAACACAAAAAAAAGGGAAAACAAGGCAACTGGAGAGGCGTGTGACGTTTACACACATTGTGGGCTACTTAAGATGCCAGTCACGGGGGTGAGTAGCTGCTGTCCTGTCACTGCCTGCGGTGCGGGTGCCCAAATAAATGGACAAATGCCGGGCTAACTGTGCCGGCAATCGGATCAAGATAATTTGTGGATTGTCCAAGCAGCTGCTGATTAGTGGCAGCAGAAGAGAACGAGCCAAACTTATGCAAAATGAGGCAAAATTATAAACAAAATAATTTGACACATTTTAAACATCAACCGCAGCCACGGGCGCAGAGGGGGTTATATATATTCAAGTTTAACTGCAAGTTTTAAATTATGTAATTTCAAAATCACTTTTTAGTTAAATTCTCTGCTTTAATCCCCCTTAACCGAATGCTGCCTACGCCGCTGGCAGCAGCTGATCGCTTATCGCCATAATTCCTCTCAACAACATGGCACAATTCTTGAGTTATGCCAAGGATGAGGAAGCATTTGCGGTGCCAAAAGTGTCACACATGCAACGTCATCGTTGTCGCGAGCCACAGTCAAAAGGAAGACAAAAATACTCGCTGCTTGTCGCTGCCACAGCCGGCACGCTCTTCCCCAGCCTCCCTCTCAGTCTCTCTCTCTCTCTGTCTCGCTCGCTCTCTGTGCGACTTTATCTGATCGCAGGCATCAATAACTTGGCCTATGGCTGACCAATATGCGGAGGCAGCCCAACAACAATATCGATAAGGCAACGTTGCATACCACAAAAAAAAAAGTAAATAAAAAAAATGTATCTGAAAGATATTTTCAAGAAATGTTGCCAAAAGAAATGCTGAGGCATGTCGAGTTGAATGGAATTCAGATTTTGAAGGTATCTTTATCGCATGAAATGCAAAAACAGAAAAATATATTGTTGCAAGAGGATTGAAAGGTATGAAGCAGGAATATATATAAGCGAAATTAAAGAGTATCAAATAACAATCGAACTAATTGATGAAAGATAAAAATTGAATGCCTGTATAAAAATGAACAAAAAGACTCGCAAGGATGGAAAACTGAACTGAAATGAAGAAGAAAGTGAAAAAAAACCACTTAGTTCAGATTAAGTTGGAATTGGTAAGGTTAAATAAGAAAAGTTAAGTTTACTTTAAAAAAGTGCCTCTAAGAAATTTGTCTATGAATTTTAATGTAGATATAAATAATAATAAATAACAAGCAAAGATAGACAAAGATGAGAATGTAAGTTAGGATAGAAAAAAAAATAGTTAACTTTATGTTAGATAGAGTAAGGTTAGATCCAATAAATTTGATTCATATGAAGTGATATTAAGTAGAAGTTACCTTAGATAGTTAGCTGAAACAAAAGCAAAAAAATACAAAAAAAAACCTACTGGCCAGATATTTTTTTCAGATGCAAATAAAATAGAATAGGTTGTAATACCATTACTGCTTTATTTCTGCATAAAATATGTACACAGTTTTGCTATAGAGAATATTCTTCTTCTTACAGTCAATAACAACATGTAAGTAAAGTTCTTATTGTGAATTGCTTAATCAAACATTGTGCATTTGCAAGCTGAAGGGACAGCTGGTGAATAGATGAAAGTACATCAATTAAAACTAATAGAACAATTAAAGAAATGCAAAGAGCGAGAAGGGGACTGAGTGAAAGAGAGAGCGAGGTGAATAGAATAGAGAAAAAGAAAAGATCTGCGCCGCATGCGGAACTGTGAGTGTGACGAGAGTTTTGTAGTCGCCGACCTAAGCAATTAAACGAGATGAATAATAAATAAATGAACGAATGCATGAATGAATGAGTGTTTGAGTGTGTGTGTGTGTGTGTGTGTGTGGGTGTGGGTGGGTGAGCTTATAATATCTCAACTCTAATTCCCAAGAAGCGCGCGCACACACAAATTAGACAAATGGGCGCAATGATGGGATAGAATTTCAACATAAATGAGGCAGCCGACAGCGTTGCCAGCGGGGGCGTTGCCAGTGTTGCAAAGTGCATGCAAACAGTTAAACGGCAGCAGCAGTTGCTGTTGCTATTGCTGTTGCTGTTGCAGTTGCAACCTACTTGTAATTGCCGCGCCAACATGCAATTACCAACCAGCTGCTTGAAGACAGAAACAATTTGCGCTATGAATTATGAATATATATTTTGTGAATCGAGCAAAATGAAGACCAAATGAAGACTCGCTCTAATTAACTAAGTGCGAGGCAGCCAGCGAACTGGCAATCGGCGGGGTTCGAGCCAAAACCCATTTTTAGCTTCATGCATTTTTAATTCCCTTAATAGCTTTTTGTCTCCGCGCCAGACATTGATGGACCAGCCACACACACAAAAAAACACAACAAAATATAAATAAAAAAAAAAAACAAAAACAAAACCACCAACAAAAATTAAAACACCAACAATTTTTTGGGTAACCGCAGCTGCCACTCGCCCCAACCACCCAGCCACGAGCCAGATTAAAAACTTTTGTTGGACCGGTGAAAAGTTGTCCTGTTTGCTGTTACCTGGGACGCAGCTGTTAGCCAACTAAGCGCAACGTGTCGTCCATCAAAATTAATTACAAAAGACGCACAGTGCAGGCCAATTGTCTGCGGCGATGGGTGGCTGCGGTGGGTGGTTTGGTGGCAAGCTCAAAAGTTAAAAGGGGGTCCCGGCGACAGGGCAATAAGCCAGGCAACTGGCGCCCTCTAGCGGCCAACTCACACTCCGCAGCAGCTCAGCTAACCGGAGCCATGTGCTCAGACGTCAACACTGGGCTGAGCGGCTTGATGTGGCAGCCGCTTAACAAGTTGCAACAAACTCGCCGAACTTCAGAATATGATAAATTGCCACCACCCCCAACCCCTCCCCTCTGCCAACACAACTTGCCGCTTAGCAGCGCTGGATTTTGGCTTGTCAGCAGTGGAAAAAGGCGTTGCATACTTTGGGGCGCATCATTGACAGCCCAATTGGACGCAAGCAGCCAATTTGCTTCTGATTCGATTGAACTGTCTTTGTCGCGGTTGCTTTTTAATTATAATGCAATTGTTAACATTATTGATTATTAAGCGCTCATTAGCTGGGATTTAATGTTGAATAATTTACTTAAATTTCATTGTGTCTTGTGATATAAGAAATCAAGAATTTGCAGAGTTTGCTCTTTTCTAATTAAATTTTAGCTTTGCAATTCTGGATACTATTTAAAAGAAAATTTCATATGTATATTTAATTGATTTGAATTGTGGAAATTTACATGTTTAAGTCTTTGTCAATTTTGGCATGATTTTTTAAAAATAAATAAAAATTGGAAAATCAAATACGAATTAAATTTTCATGCAGAATCAATCAAAACGAACATTGAAATAAAAATTAAAGAAAATAAATTTTAAAAAAACGTATAGGCTAAATTTGAACCTTCTTTAAAGAAATTCCTCTATCAGCAAATTGCACACATTTCTGCATTATAAATGTGCTGTACAGTGGCCCAACAATGGCAATGTTGGGGCATTGTCGGGATAAGCGTAAGGATAATGGCGTTCCAGTCGCATGGCGAGTTGCACTGATTTATTGGCTAGTGCGCATTTCATGCTCGGGCCAAGGCCAAATTAATTAATAACAAAAAGCGCTTGCGGCTCAATTGTTGGTTTTTAATTAAGGCCCTGAATGGCCAACAAATTGAATGCGATTTATGCTGCCGATAAACGCGGAGCAGAATAAAGCGAAAAAACAGAGCGTTGAAAGCGCGACTTTAATTATAAACAAATAGTGGAAGATATGAGGCCATAGATAAAATAAACAACATAATTAAAAGCGAACAACAAGTCAAATAGAAAGCACAAAAAAGTTGTCAAAGGCGGACAACGTTTTGAACTCACGCGCGGGGGTCGCAGTTGATACAAACAAACATTTGTGCAAATATTTGACAAGCAACAAATGCGACGACGACATCAACTAATAGCCCAAGTATCCTTAACATGTCCTTGAATACGACGCACCACACCCAACAGCCACCCAACCAGCCACCCCGGCCACCGCCCAAGCCTTTTAAGGCGAACCGCAAACGTTGCCGGGGTGTCAACGGGCGCCCTCTGGCGTCGAGTAGCTCGTGCCGTTGATATCCTGTCAGCGATAATGTCACACATGGCTGCCCTTCGCATCCTTCTGTGTGACTTTCTAATTAAAAATGTAAAACATTTGCATTTGCTTGTCATAGGACTACAATATCTAAATTGGATATTCTTTATGCACTCGTCACATATTCTTCTTCCTTTTTGGCATTTGAACTCGGCCAAGGACACGGGTGATTGCAGGACAGGACATTAATCAATCTTTAAATCAAAATGAAGCTTATAGAAAAAGGAAAAAAATATATTCCTGTTCATTATATCGCTTAGTCCTGAAGACGTTTTAATAAGGAGCTTACGGGTCGAATATTCGACTAAAATATATGTTTTATATAATCAAATATATTTTTAAAAATTACAAATATTTTTTTAAATAATTATATTGCTTGTTAATACAAATAATAAATAAATGTAAAATATTTACTCAGCTCTATGCCTCCTGTGAGGATTGAACTCACGACCCCTGGTTTACAAGACCAGTGCTCTGCCACTGAGCTAAAGAGGCGCACATTGAACGAGCAGCCCAGTAGTTACCAGAAGCTGAAGAATTGGTAGCAGTCGAACGTGTATCTAACAGAACGATCGTATCTTGAGATCGCTCAAACTGATATCTTCCAATTGTTATTAGATAACAATTGCGTGTTTATAATTACTTTAAGTGCAGCTCGACAAGTCTAGCTTTTTCAGATAAAATTTATTTTCAGAAATGTTTGTCCAAAATATCTATACCTAAAGTTAGCCAACAATTTTACAACATATGTATAAAGATAATTTAGTTAGATAGTCTATAGATACTTATAAGTACTAGTACAGGCTTAAATATAAATAAATATCTCATAATATTTATATTTAATTGGACAATGGAAAACGCTTATCTATAGAATATTATATATATATTTAGGAAGCTAGATAATTAAACAGCTCACACTCAAATTTTTTGTCTAACTCAAATATTTACTGTATTATAAATCTAAAACATTTGCAACCTTTACAAAAGCTGCCTTAACCAGAATAATCGCTTAGGAGGCTACATTTTCACATAAATTCAGATAAGAATTAAAAGCCAATCTGAAATGTTAAGCGCTGTTTTCATATTTTTGTTTTGGGTTTATTGAAACGTTTAGCTTTATTTCGCCTCAATTTTAAATCCATCTATTCCAGTCCAGAGCCCACAGTCCAAAAGGTAGACAGTGCGAACAGGTTTAATCCTTCCAGACGAATGCGTTGAAATTATTTATTATGACGCAAAACTTTTTTCCGGTCGCGACATTTTTCGAACACGGCTGCGCCCGTTATCTGCCGCAAAAGTGCCAAAGGGCTGCACTGGGGTCCACAAACAGCCTGGGGGTGAAAACAAAAATACAAAATTTCGCCAAAAAGCTTTAAAAGGTGGACAGTTCTTAACGGCATTGCGGGCAATGCAATAAAAAAAATTTAGCTGTAAGCTGATTTTCAAGCGAGATCAAAAGACTTTTTTTTATTTATGCCGCAAAAATCGGGCGTAATTCTGTCATAACGATGTCGTTATGATATCCTGCCATTATCCCAGCAATGACTATGACATCATCAGGCTCTTCGCGAGTTAAAAACAACACAAATTGAATTTAGGGGTATTCCCTTTGTATTTGTCTGGAAATAAATGCCCGGCTTAAGAGGGGTTTGCTAACCCTTTTCTTGGCTTTTTCTTATGGCCTGATTTGCCATGCAGAAGTCATGTTGTCCTAAGTGTCTTATTGTTGGCAATTAGTGCGGCTTTAATTGCCAAACCGTTAACAATTTATATGCCACAAAATGTGGCAACCGTTGCGCTTTATGGCGCTCGAGTCCGAGACGGAGTCGGATGGGTTTTTCAGCCCGCCTCTACGGGGCCACTTATTGACTGACCAGATCATTAATCCTGCGCTTGTTAACCGAAAAACAATTTGTCCAAATAACAATTAAGGCTACCAACCACAAGCTCGCACCCTCGCAACCATCCCTGCCCCTCCCCCTTGCTGAGACAAACTCCCTCACACACAGCTATTTGACAGTTGGCTAATGAAATCTGTTCCTTTCGAGTGAAAGTGACGCAATTGCTGGAAATTTCCCTGTGATTAATGACTTTAAGGAATATTTATTTTTTGATTTGTGCATTTCTTTTTCTGCATTTGTTTAAATTTATATTTAATTTAAATGCTCTTTTATTAGGCATTGTTTGTAGCTGTCGGCCTTTGTCCTGCGTTTCGGGCCTGAAAAGGAACATCCATTAAAGTCCATTATTTCTTGCATTTTCCTGGTCAGTTTTTGGCCATTGTGCCGCACTTTTTTGGTACAACAAAGACTTTTGGATATGGCAGATATGGTTTGTAGGTGGGTATTATGCATTTTACTGCTCCTAATGGAGCTATTGTTGATGGCTGCCCATCAGCTGAGGTCTGAAATATTTAAATAAATATATAAGGCTTATAAACATATTCTTAAACTTGTAAATATGTATATTTTACCTTACTTTTATTCTAAAAAACAAAAAGAATTCGTTAAAGCTAAGTTTATAAGTTTTCTCTCTTTTGAATATTCAGTGTTTATATAAAGCCCGCCCAGAAAATGTCACAGAAACTTGCCATAAATTGCTGGGTGCACAGGGGTTATTCACTCCCCATATCTTCTCCATGTACTTCAGTTAATAGAAATAATTAGCACTTGACCATACAGCAATTGTCGATAATTAACATAATGGAACCATAAATTGCGAAAGTCCACCCCATCCGAAGAAAGTCCAATGACACAAACAATGCAAAAGAAAGCAGAAAAACGAAGAGAACAGAAAATAAATATTATCATTGGGCAGCGCAATAAATTCTAGAGAAAGCGCAAAATGTAACGCCCCATAAATTAATATGAAATGTGCATATGGTGGCCCGATGCTTATCTCTAACAACTGCAATTGCGCCCAGTGAAAGTGACCAGTTCACATGACAGTGAAAGAATGTTCGCAGCCTTAATTACACCCCCTCGTCGTTTGTAGAAAGCATTATCCATTTGGCTGGACATGACAGGGGCTAGGCTGTGGGCTTGGAGTCGCTTCTTTGGTTAATTACCAAGATGTATGCGTGTCGCGCACACAGCCCAATTGACCCCCATTATGGGCGACTGCGCTTGTGGGTGACGACGACTCAACACTTCCAGCTACAGCTACAGCTACACCGACTCCAACTCCAACTCCGACTCCAACGCCGCCTGCCAACACTCGTCCTGGGCGTGTGAGTTCAGGCGCTGAACGAGGTCAAGCGTTCGCCTGGGCAAGTAATTAAGATTTTTGCTTCGCTTCCCCCGAACCCAACCCCCTACCCAACCGACGAGAGCAACAAGCAGCACCAGTCACATATCCATAAACTCGCTCTATGAGACGCAAACAACTCAGCGCGCATACCCCGCCCACCTCGCAACACCAAATTGCTTTATGATGTTGCAGATTATGATAATGAATGCCATCTGGACTGCGCTGGACACTGAGCAGGCAGCCAAGGGCGCCTCCGAAGCTGCAGCCACAACGTTGACACTTTAAGTGATTTAATGTTATTGTTCTCGCCCTGGCTATATAAGACTCATACTGCCCAGTACACAGTCCAAATAAATTAATGAATATTAATGCGTAACATTTAATTGAAATGTTTCACTCTCAAGAGCAGCAACCTCTCAGTTGTGTAGGCCTAACATTAAAAACTGATTTAATAAAAATAAAAGTTCGTAAACGGAAAAAGCAAAAACCAATTTAGTTCGATAAAAATCTCAAATATATTAAAATAAAAATAAAAAATTTATTATAAAAATAGGTTTATGGATTTTAAATACAGAATCCAGCCAGATTTCAATCCATAACAAAAATTACATATAGTACACCTTATAGAGCAACAACTATGCTATACAAAAATCTGAAAATGATGTCTGCCTTATCTGGCTAAGGCATCAAATTTAAAATGTTGTGCAACTTTATTGACATGGAATGAAATAAATCCGCCGGCGTTAGCCAAACTCCACTGAACCGCTCGGAGACTGCAAATGTTGATTTCATATCGCACTTTTGCCCGCTCTCTCACTCGCACTCCCACTCTGGCCGTTTTATCGGTGTGTGAACTGCCATTGAAATGTTTTTGATTGGAAAAAATTTAATTTCCTATACGCTTCAGAGTGTGCTTATCGGCGCGGCATTGTGTCAAAAAATTGTCAATTTTAGCCAAAAGGTTTTTCTTCTTCATTTTTTTTTTTAAATTTAAATCAAGTGTGGCATTGAATTGAAAACATTTAACGGATATCAAAACTTTTTTTTTAGGCAATATGTTGTAATCGCACACAAGACACCCAAACCACAATTAATTAAGCCCGAGCTCTTGACAACAATGCAAAAAACCAAATGCAAAAATTCATAGACAGTTGCCAAATATTTTTTTATTATTCGTTTTTTTTTTTCAATTGCTAGCTTCAATTACGATTTGGAGTTTCGATTTGTGTTGGGCGACGCAGCCAATGGGGAGATGCAGGAAAAAAAAGAAGGTTCATTAAACGCTTTTCCTAGCTGCCAACCAATTTTCGCATTCATGGAAATTCGTTTGGCCACACAAAAGGCGGCTCCAAAACCGCAGAGCGTGGAGTGAAATTCATTTTTTCCATTAAATCGAACCGTTGATTGTGCATGAAGCGGCGCAGGCACAAATGTCAACGCTCGGTTAGATGGTAGCGGCCTGATAGGTTGCTCCCAGCTCCCGCAGTCACCCCCCCCCCCCCCACGCTCCGCTGCCACGCCTCCCCTCCGTCTCCTTGTCGGCTCAGCTCGTGGGTAGTCTGAGTGCCAAAACGCGTCGAGTCTGTCACATGCGAGTGGCAAACGCGCGCCCAGGGGAGTATTACTTTTTTTTTTTGCATCGCACGACAATTCCGACTGTCGCAACACCCTACAACCCACACCCTAACCCGAAAATAAAGAGCTCAAACCGAGTTTGACCAGAGAAACTTGCTCATGTGTTAGATATAGATATAGTATAACATTTTTTGGTTTCTGGTTTTTTGTAGATTTTAGGTTTTTTTTGCTACTCTTGAAATTCGATACGAACCGAAATGGCTTTTTGACAAACAATGACACGAACCTCACCTACTATTTGGGCCGCATTTGCTGTGGTTTTCCTTTATTTCTGTTCTCCGCATTTCTTTTGATTTTTTTCTGCTCCCATTGACAATCGCATTTGCAAATGAATTGCTTATTGACAGTTTGATAGAATGTTGGCTCGTTGACAGTTGCTTTTGTCGCTTGTTGTTGTCCCGATGCGGTTTGTCTTTTGTTATTCTTTAATTATTCGCTGCGACATAAAGAAAGCAAAAGTAAGGCATCATCATATTGAAATGAGAAACAAAGAGACACAAGAAACTCTTCCAAGCGAAGATGGGATTGATCTAAATGTTGCTCAAATATGATATAATCGTGAGGGTAACGGTTTAAAATTGAACTTGTCATGGCTAAATATTTAAGATTTAACTGGTAAGCCATAAAAAAGTGATTACATAAAAAAAATATTTTTTAAAAATATATAAATATTTAAAAACATATTTTGGGGACTATTTTAGACTGACAAATATCAAAAATTTATTTGATATAGATATATGAAAAGTTATCCCTTTTATCCACACATGCCTGATCTTCTGAGCTTTCCATTAACTTTTGTGACAATTCAGAATGGATTTCAACAGTTGTTGTCCACTTGTGAGTAGCCTTCCGACTGAATGCGCACTGTAGAGCGTCTCTCTTCAAAATTTGTCGCATTTCCCTTATTATTGCAGAGATGGCAGCAGCATTAATAATAATCATAGTAATAAATTCGCAGTGCAATTAACAACTTGGCTTCTCGTTCAATTTAATGCATGCAAAATCCATTAAATCACTTAAAATGCACAAATCGCGCGGCTGCTGCATTAAAATGCTAAAAAGCGAGCTGAAAAACATTTGAGAATTTGAGAGCACTTCAATGCAATGACATATAATATGACTACAAACAGTCGCCGCAGAGATGAGATGTGCTGAAAAGTCAGGAGAGGATAGGCCAGGACACGACCGCGCCGTGCCGCTTGATGTCGATGATAATGTAACAAACACTCAACCTACTACAGGGTATAACAAAAAATAACACCCAGGGGTGCGGGGTGCAGACAGCGCCGGGGCGTGGAAATACAGCCAAAGGGTTGGACATGCGTGCAAAATCCATCCTTAAACAAGGGTAAATGAAAAAAGCACGGCAAAATGAATTGTCACAGTTACCAAATTTAATTACAGACATGCAAATGAAGACATGAGCGGACTTTAACAAATAAATCAGGGCTATAATATTGGGCACATTTTAAATTCCCTTTCTTCATATTTTTTTTGTGTTTTTTTTTTTTGTTAAAAATCGTAATTTAGCTACTCTTTTTAGTTTTTCTGAACTCCAATTAACCCATGTACCTTTTGTATTCAACAGCTTATTAAAGCTCATTTGTTCGACAGCCTTGCCACGTAGCTTTAGTCAAATGTTAAACCTCCTTCCACACTTTGAGCGCATGTTCATCAGCAAACTGTCAAAATTGAAATTTAAAAATGTCAAAAAATGTGACACGTACCCACGTTCACAATCCAGTTGCGCTTTCATATGTGAATGATGTCATGCATGAAAAACTGATAACAAAATATTGACAAAGAGTTCACTGAAAATGCAAAAGTGTGGCGATAGGAAAGAGGCAAAAGATGAAGCCTTCAATCAACATTAAATAATTTCAGAAATATGCATAGTTATTTTTAACATTGGCTTTATATTATTGCCCGAGAATAACAGAGCTTTAAAAAAGTAATAATAATAATTTATTTGTGCTCTCATAAAGGTAATAGTCATTAAAAAAAATTCTAAAACAATTGAAAACAGCTGCCAAAGAAATTATATCCTTAAACTTTTGCTATAATAACAGTTAAAACATAACTAAAACCAAAAACCACCATAATCCACCAGTGCTTAAAGCTAATAATTGTCAGTTATTAAAAACAAGGGAGCATCGTTTTGAGAGGCAGTTTACAACACTGGCTAACGAGTACTAATGGACCTGGCACTGCGAGAGTGGACCATTTGCAAATTGCCGAAAATTGTCGGCCAGCTGCGGCCCACGTCGAAAGGTAGGCGGGATTTTCAATTAGCCTAAAACCAGCTGAAAAAGGCTGAAAGCTGGTGACCAAAATATTTAATACCTTTTATCCAGGCCTCATAATTCGCCTAATGACAGAGAGTCTCATTTGGCAATTTAGGCGTTGGGCAACAACAAACAGCAAACGGCGACCAGCGAACCACCCAACCCACAATTCGCTGACCAGCCGGATGCACTTCAACTTTCCACCCTGTTGCGTACAGTCGGACGTGTGGCACTCGCGTGGGGTGGAGGAGGAGGGGGCGGGTGGTACACCCGCTGGCACACGACAGCCGTCGTCGAATTGTTGCAAAAGTGCGAAACCGCAAATGTTAAGCGCAACACAGAAGTCAATGCCACCACCCAAAACAAACCCACCGGCAACCGCAAATGCTCTGCTCGCGCCGTCGACCCACTCGACGGCGATGTCGACAAAGCTCTTCAATTTGCTTGCCATCTATTATGGCAGCTCATTGTGGGATTACCGACCCACAACCACTGAGCAACCACTAACTGTGGTTGGGCCACTGACGTTGGCGTTAACGTTCACGTTGACGTTGACGTTGACTGTGCCGGCAGCGGGCAGGGGCGTTGAGCAATTGCTAATAAAAAGGGTGGAAAATCCACTTTGCTATGGCATTTGATTTTGATTTTTCTCTCTGTTTGTCCATTGACTCTTGGGACTTGAACGCGGTCTGACAGCGTCGGGAGCGGGGGAGATTTGGGAGATATATGTATATCGTTCGCTGACTTTTGATGTCATCGGATAAGCGTAGGTTCACGTAATTCCGTCAGCTAAGTTAGGTAATATTGAAAATAGTGGGAAATAAAGTTACATATTAAAATAAAAACATACAGCTAATTTAGTTAATGAAAAAATAATAAAATATAAAATAGAATACTAAATGAATTGTTCATATTTAAATGTGGAAATGGCAAAAAATAATAAGTTATATTTAAATTTTATTTATGGTTTTTCAATATCAAATAAATTTTTAATTTAAATTCAAAACTAAGCAAATATTAAACATATCAACAAAAAGTTTTAAAATAGTTTATGCTAGCTAAGAATATTCACCTTTTATTTGAATACTAACAATAACATCTAGTAAAATCGAAAATCAAAACTATAAAATACTAAAATATAATATATAGAATATTTATAATTCCACTAAATTTTGGATAAAACACAAAACCTATGCAGATTGTTTATATGTTTTTTGAAAAGTTAAATGTAGTTGCAGCAAAATCATTTGTATACCCTATAATCAACACAAAGCCAGCGCGTAACCCAATAAAAACCGAGAAGCTAATTCATCAGCACAAAGTTAAGCTACTCCCGAATGGGAGATGGGCATTTGGAAGGCCGCCGGCGATGAACAATGAAGTGAATGAATGGCATCCAGCTGAGTGAGCTCTGCGGCGCAGGTCTTTACAGGATTACACTCGATTACAGGATACATTACAAGGACGAGCGACGGGTGGGCCGGCCTAGGCAACGGCCATAGGTAGGCAGCACCCGCTGGGTATGATCAATCAATTCGAATCAAATTTGATTCACATGCAACTGACTGAGCAGAATCCGTGTACGGGGTGGCAGCCGGAGGAAACTGGGGAAACTGTTCTATTATTATGATTATTGCATTGCGATTGATGTGGATGAAATGGAAGCCATGTTAATTATGAAATTGCGATTTGGCTTTGGGTCTGGGACCAATCTGTAATTAACCACTCAAAACTGGACTCAAAACCCAGAGCGATTGTCCGGCAAACAAATCATTTTGTGGGCAGATTCAGCGATACGGATAAAAAAACAAACAAACACATAATATATATATATATATATATATTTACAAATATATATACAAGCCATAGACATTTTGATTTGGCTTTTCGTCTGGACTTAATGAAAAACGGAAATGCCACTTGTTTTATTTTCGCATTCAACATGCTCATCAAATCCTCCCGTCCTCCCCCGAAAGCCTCTTCTTTTGGCGTCTTATTACAACTCTGAACATGGGCGGGTTGAGAAGGGGGGGCCTCTGTTTGCTGCTGTACTTTGTTTTTAGCGATTAATTAATGCAATTAATCTGCAGCTGGATTCGTGACTTTGGGCCTCGGGCTTCTGCCTTTCAGTTTTGATGAAATTGTTTGTGCGCATTTCTGTGTACTCCCCTAACCCCCTCCCACAACAGGAATGAGTGTAAATAAATGGTAAAGATTAAGTTGAGATTATCACTAATAAAGAAATTAATTAGGGCTTTCGAATGTGCTTACATATGTATACGAATGCACATAACCAGACTTTAATTAATTAATAAAGGTAAAGCCGTAGGAAAAGAATCCTCGGAGGTATAGTATATAAACATTAATAAATCAAGGTATTATCTTTATTAATTATATTTAAAAATATGCCAAAGAAACCCCAACTATTTAATTTAATGTCTCTAATCACACTAATGATATATTTAATTATCATAATATTTTCTTCTAATGCATTTTATCTTAGTTTTTTCATTTTAGTTTTGATATTCGTTTTGCTATTCAAAAATTAAATCTGTTAAAAATATCATGAATTACACCTTGTAAACTAATTTCCCTAGGTCAACCTAGTGTTAAGCCAAAATTGAATTACAAGATTGATGCTACAACGGATCGTTGATCAGTTGCCTTTAATCATTTCGAGCGATCGGTCCGGTAATGAAATCAATCGCATATTTATATTAAAAATACACATATAAAATGTTATCAGCTATACTTTGTATAGTATTGACTGTATATCAAGTGGGTAAGAATGCCTTTTGGGAAAGCGACTTCTTAAACAGTGTTGTAACGTGGAAATATGGCGCTATATAAAGTAATGTGTCCAGAATACTTTGAATAAAAGTTACAAGTTGAGTGAAAAGTGCCAAAATACATTTTAAAAAATATAAATAAATAAACTTGAATACATTTTTCATACTACCTGCTGATTAAAGATTCTTGTGATTCACTATGAAATACTATACTATAGTATAGAGAGTTAATCTTACTAAGATTTATCTACCTGCATCTACGTTCAACTAAACTTCTCTCCATCTCTCACTTTCTTACCCACTCTTAAAATATGCCGCGTATCGCTTTTGCTGCAGCTTTGGTCGGGAGTTCTGAGCGTTACTCATGCGGCTTTGACAAGTACATTGACGAGAGATTCAAATGCGATGGGGTAGAGAATTGTGCGGACGGCAGCGATGAGACCTTTCTGGCCTGCTTCAACACGACCTGCGATTACGCGGGCTTCTTTCGTTGCAACTACGGGGGCTGTCTGCAGGAGGCGCTCAAATGCAATGGGCATCCGGATTGTTGGGACGAAAGCGATGAGAATAAATATCTGTGCGCGGATGATATACAATACGAGCTATTGCTGACCGAACTGCGCGGCAACTGTAGGTAAGTTGGCCAAAATATGATTTCAACTGAATTTATTATAAACAAGAACCGGAAACATTTTCCCAATTTTTATACTCGGTCGCAAAGTGAAATAATCTACAAATCGCACTCAAATTTTGCCAGCAGATTGCTAATGAATTCATCTAAAGATCGCACATTTGTTTTTTTTGGATACGCCCACTGGGGGCGTGCCAAATCGATCAAGCATTTATATCTCGCACAAATTTAGAGCTACAACCACCAAATTTGGCAGACAGTGTTTGGATAACCTGCTCTAAAGATCGAGCTGAAATTTTTGGGCCACTCCCACTCCCGCCCCCACAAAACGAATAATTACCCAGAGTAGCAAAAATAATGAAGACTGTTTTAAAGTGTTATTATAGAAAATCGAATGCACCGAGAAGAAACTAAAAGCGAGACTTTAATTAATTACCTGAATACGATTCCTTTCTTTTTCAACCAAGTCCGGCGCACGCCCTAAGCTGCGACAACAAGTGCTTGAAGTGGAGCGCGACGTGCAATGGCAACAAGGACTGTGCGAACGGGTTCGATGAGTCCGTGGAGCTGTGTGCCGCAAGCCAGTGTCCCGAGCAAACGTTTCGCTGTGAGAATGGCGCCTGCATCAGAGCCGACTTCTTGTGCAATCACGTGGTCGACTGCGCCGATGGCAGCGACGAGATACCCTACATATGCCGTAGACCGGACGAGCTAACCGTCAATTCGGCTCAAGACGAGTCAAAAGGGAAAGAGAAGAATACCCATCCAGTGGGTATCGCGAGCATGCTTCTCACCGGAGGTTCATACGAAATAGACGATTCATTGTCACTTGATGTACAACTATCAGAAATCACAAATGCACAAGAGGCCGAGACGTGGCAGACGCTCACCTGCCCGCTGACAACCGGCGATGGAATGCACGTCAAGGACTACTTCACGGGCTATAGCTTCAGCTCGGGCTACCAGGTGCCGAGCGGCACCATTATCGAGGTGGCCTGCGACGAGGGCTACGTGCACTTTGGCTCGAGTATCGTTAAATGCCTGGACAGCCAGTGGGAGTACATGGGCTTCGGCTGCGTGCGCCTCTGCGGCCAGCTGGATGACTTGAGCGATGTTCGCTATGCGACGCACTGCATCCACGATGGCAATTTGGTGGACTGCCAAAGCAGCTCCCAACTCTTGGGCACAAAGCTGCTGACAACCTGCGCTGCCGGCTATGAGAGCGTGTCCGAGCAGTCTCAGCCGGGTCAGCACCGCTGCAATGCGCTGGGCCTGTGGACAGCCGAACGCCCGAATCCCGAATGTCGGCCCATTTGCGGCATTAAATCGGCACAACATCCTAACCTAACGCCCTGGGCAGTGAGCATCTTTGCAAGGAATTCAAACAGCGAACCAACCTTTGACTACATTTGCGCGGGCACCATCATCTCCAGCCACCATATAATCACAGCCGCAGTCTGTTTCAAGACTCAGCTGAATAGCGCCGAGGAATACCTCTACTACAGCGTTGTGCAGGGCAATCACAGCGTCAGCTTCAGCCCGGACGAAGAGCATGGCTATATTCAGAGCATCGTGCGCATGCTGCCCGAACAGTTGTATGTATTCTCATCCATAACTAACTGTACCCATCTAAACTTTTACTCTAACATCTTACAGAGATTTGACAAAAAAATATTTCCTGCTCAAGCTGTCCAAGCCATTTATATTCAGCGCCAAAGTGAGGCCCATTTGTTTGCCCAGCACACAAGTCGAAGCGAAAGCTGGCATTTCAGGCATCTTCCACAAGCATCAGCTGGGTGAGGCCCGGGCGCAATATAAAAATAATACATATACGTTAGAGCATATTGTGATTAGCGATTCGACTATGTACAGTATAAATGAGTATCTTTTACTCATTAATCGCACCATTCATAATACATAAATTCAAATATTTGAATTAAAAAGAATATTATTAAATTAGAAAACTACTCCAACGTTTCTTAGCTTTTTATTTTAAATTTCTTTAAGAAAAATCTGCGTGTCTGCATCTCCATCTGCAACTGTATCTGAATTTTGGTATCTGTAATTTTAACTGCAACTAAATCTGTATCTATATCGGTATCTGTATCTATATCTGTATATGTATCTGTATCTGCATATGTATCTGAATTTTGAATGCATATGTATCTATATCTGCATCCGTATCTGTGTTTGTATCTGCATCTCAATCTGTTTCTCAATTTGTATCTGCATTTGTATCTGCATCTCAATCTGTATCTTTATCCGCAAGGAGAGCAGATTCGGCATGTGTATCTTTTTTTAAGATCTGTTTATACTACTATATCTTTAGCCAAATCTTTTGCCATATTGCCAGCCATGTCCATCTATCTTTCCCCCATTTTGCTCTCGTTCATAGTCATCAATTACGATCCACAAAATTGGCGCACTTTGGCGCGCAGTTCATCGAAATTCATTACGCCTCGTAGTATCTATTAGCACTTAAACAAATTACCATATTAATTGCTACTAATTAAAAATTCATTAAACACAGAGCTCCCGCTGTATCAGAGCCGGAATCGGAATCGGACTCGCACAGTCTGGCAATTTATTATGCTTTGTCATCTCGGTGTCGCCAGGACCAAATGTGCCCAATGATAATAATAAACATTTTCATTTTCATAATGCCTCGATATCAATGAGTTCATAACGATGGCCGCTGTGTACTTTCAATTAAAAGCCAACTTTCAGCCATAATTCAAAAACTAAAATATGCAAAACGAGTTTGCGGCGAAAGTTTCAATCGCATC
Organism: Drosophila colorata; assembly: GCA_035041545.1. Taxonomy (NCBI): domain Eukaryota; kingdom Metazoa; phylum Arthropoda; class Insecta; order Diptera; family Drosophilidae; genus Drosophila; species Drosophila colorata. The sequence goes on from JAWNLD010000077.1 coordinate 1,922,352, forward strand.
GATTTGCATAGACCGAAGCGGGGATGTTGAATGTAACTGCATATAAGTATTGGTAACGCCGTGTCGAGTGTAATTATGAGTGTGGCTGGCACATGTACAGCCAAGCATCCCACATCCCGCCACCCAACCACGTGTACCTGTAACATCTGCGCACCACCGCAGTTCGCTATTCATGCCATAAATTCCGGCTGTGTGGCACATTAATTAATTTGCTTTGCGGCATTTCAAAAGGATTATTTACCGCTCATTTCACATGAGTGTGTGTGCGTGTGTGTGTGTGTGTGTGTGAAAGTCAATAGGCTTATGAAAGGAGTGTGTGTGTATACTACATTACCTACATGCCACAAACAAAGAAATTGCTTAGATCAAAATCATATATCATCTATGCAAAGATATGACAGAAAATATAAAACATTATTTTAGAATATGGGATGAAAAAAAATGTTCTAGTAATATGAATATTACAAATTTACAAACTATGAAATAAATGAATATATATAATAAATAAAGCAAAGAAATTGCCCAAAAGTCCTTTCATTATTTTCAAGACTTATAATTTAAAAAAATTTCCTTTTTTAGATTAAATAAACATTTTTTATTTGTTACATTTATACAGATCTCTAATAAGATTTTTTTTAGACTTAGGAGTCTTATAACTGATGCATCCTTTCTACATATATTTCTATATAAATATTCTTTTGTTTTTTTTTTCGTATACCTATATATTTTCTTTTATTTCATATATCTTTTTATATACAATACTTTCCATTCTTCTTATTATATCTTCTTCCCCCGCAGATCCCAAGGGCAGCACTCAGTCTCAGCTGCGTGTCGACAAACTTTGTGACATTATAAAATCTAATGAACAAAAATTAATTTGCAATAATAACTCAACTAACACGAAACGACGCCACAAGCTGCCAGCTCTGTCCCCTCGTTCCAACCACCTCAATAATCCATCTGCTCACCCAGCTCCTGTTTCAGCCACTGAAAGAGTTGCGCCGTGTGGCAAAAGGGACTGGGGACGTCGCGATTTCAAAGTGTTTCCGTTTTCAATTTGCATAAAATTCGTTAAAATGTCTAACGGCATTAATGAGCAAGCCAGCAAGGGGGTAGGGGGTTGGGAGTGGGGGATAGGGGGCTGCAACTTTACCTGTTGCCTGGAAAAAGTGTCATCGGCTGTGCCCAGTGGAGCTCAAGTGTAAATGGATCGCCTTGTGGTATCCGGTAATTGAGTGTAATTAAATCCAGCCCAAAAAAGCAAATGACAAACACTTTGGGCCTGTGGTTCAGCAGTGGGTCGCACTGTGGTTGCCAGTGGTTGCCATCGACTCGTTACTCGATGCCACAGTTCCAATTTAGACCCACACAAGCTTCCAGCCTCAACCCTTTGACTTTGGCATTTGCCTTTGTCTTTGTCGCATTTTGTTTTAATTATGTAGCGTGAATAATTTTTGCTCTTTGTCTCATCTATTTATGAGTCATTGATATTCTTTGAATTTTCTAGGTTTTAATTAGTGGCAATCCTGCTGTAATTAAATACAGCTGCAGTTTGTTTGGGAGAGTAGGAAATTATTTAAAATGCTTAAGAAAGGGAAAGGTTTCAAGACGATAGCTTTAATCACGCATATATCTATTATAATTTAAAATATAAAGTTCTTTGCAAAAATAATAAAAATAATAATAAGAAAAAACTTCAAATAAAATTGATTGTATTTTATAATTACAATTTTTTATTATATTTTTTGGATTCATTTTTTAATGTCTTCAAGCTAAACACATTTTAATAAATTCTTAGCATGTGGTTTTTGATTATCTGTTTGGATTTCATTCAAGTTGAGTTCTTTAAGTTGAAGCGTTTAATTTACCTAAGTGCAACAACAAATTGCCACAAACCACAAAAACTTAAATGTGTGTAATGTTTTTTTTTTGCCATGCTACCAAAGTTTGTTTAGCTTGGCTCAAAGCGAACTTCTAACACATTTATTTGCTTTGTGTTATCGGCGAAATTGTCGCCAGTCGCCGACGGTTGCTGCTTGTTTTGCTTGCCACAATTTGCGGTGCCAGCAATTTGCAACAACTGCAGCCAGCTGAGATCATTGGCAGTGTTGCACCCTCCCCCCTACATTGCCCCTCTTTGTTGCACGCTGTTGATTGTTGGCTGATTGAAGCCACCATGAAAATTGCAGTTCTTGTTGCCGCTGTTGGTTTTTCCGCACTGCGTGGGTTCTTGCGCGACTGATTGCCTTACAATTAATGTTTTTTGGCTGGCAAAATTTACATTTAATTTGGACTCAACTGCCCGCTTGGCCAAAACAGTCAACGAGGTCTAAGGAGGTGCTAATGAATGTACAATTCTGCGTGGGCGTCACAAGAGTTGTTTCAGTTGTTGTTCGCGAATTAAATGAAATCTTTGGTTTGCTCAATTAACGAATTACTCAATCAATAGAAAGAGTTATCACGACTGTTTTGATTACGCAAATATATTTTATAGAGTATATTGGCTAAATGATAAGAAATAATTGAAATGAATTTACATTGATAAAATACAAAAATAAATAAAAATTAAGTTTATATTCAAATGCAGTTAACACTACTGCCAATTTTTTAAATGTAAAAATTTATATATTTTTAGTATATTTTATTTTATTGATACATAAGATCAAAAATATAGATAAGGTTGAAATGTTAACATGTTAAATGTTAAAATTGTTTACACTTAAACCAATAACTAAATATTTGATAGATACAAAAAAAACTTCAAATCATATATATTAATATTTTCACTACATACAAAATTCAACATATAGCATAATTTAATTTAATAAATAATTGCAACCTTCTACCAAGCACAACATTTTTTAAATATTTTAATTACCAATATAATTCTCAAAAAAAAACAAAGTAAAAAACCTGCGATTACGTTATCTCCGGTTGAACGGACGGCCATTTATGGTGGCACAAACGACCTGACCGAATGTTGTAATTAACCTCGGAGTTGGCGAGGGGCAAACAAGTTGCGACTAATCCTGAATTATTATTTGCCATATTCAAGCGAAAGACAAGCAAATGGTTTATTTTCAATTTATGGCACGAAAGGGTTGCCCAACACGGCCGGCCGGGCGGGGCTGGCAATGTTTCCAAATCATTTGCATATGAATTTTTGGGAACCTTTACGCCTCTCGCCTCTCTCGTGGCACTCGCACTTTAGCCTAGTTGAGCATTCAAATTACTGTTATTATTATTTTCACTCATATGCCACTCGTCCGACGGAGGGTTGAGGCTAGAGTTGGGGGAGTTGTCGAGGGGGGTCTCTGGGCAACCATTAAAAGCCGGCACGACCTTTGCGCTGCGATGCGCTTGGAGCACTTCCGCTTGGGTTTTAATTCTATTAGACAAGGCCACCGGGCTTGTCGCTTATCGCTGCCGGCACACATGTCGTACGACCCCCCGGCACCACTGCACCCGCCACCCCTGGCTGGGCAACAGTTCGAGGCGCGTAAAAGGTTAAAATTATAATTTGCGGCTTCTGCGGCGCACTTTATTACGCAACTTTCTGGCATTTGCAGTCAACAAGCGTCGACACGCTTAATTTCTTGGCCGCCTTTGCATACAACATTTGTTCTAAATCATGTATTCCGCAGAGGGGCTGTGGGGGCGTGGCTTTGTTCGCCTTGAAACAAAAGGGATTTTAATGGCCCTGCGTGGGCGCTTATCGGCGTCGGATATCCTTGACGCAGTTTGGCCACAAAACAAATAAAGGTTAGTTATGAGATTTTTCGTGGTTTCGCTTTCGCTTCTCCCCCTATTTTTGTTTGTTTGTCTTTACCTGCAGCTAAGCGAAAGTTTCGCACTTCGCTGTGGATAAACGAGCGATAAGCCGCGTTTGAATTATTTCGTTAGCTGCCAAAAGTTGCTTATCCTTCTGTTGGGCATATATGGCCATGATCATGTTTAGAAGGTGGATATACACAAACAGGTTAAATGTGCTCATAAAAGGTTCTGTTTACTTTTACGGGCTTACTTGGAGATAAGCACGCAATTGCACCTGCCTTAATTAGTTACAGAGTTTGACAGGCATTTAATTTAAAGGAAGTAAATGAAAGAAAATATCTACATAAGTAAATCGAACTTTTAATCCAAATAATACAGTTGCCTATTAATATATACATACATTTATTTTCCACCTTTTTATGTACTATTTATTCTATTAACTATACAATATTTGATTAGTAGAAAAATTAGTTATTGAATGAAAAAATTGTTTTTGTTTAATAAAACTTTTTTGCTTTGCAAGATATTCTAACCAAACTTGGTAATTAAAAACACGCAAAATATTACCAATGTCAATTATTTTTTTGTGAAAATACAGATCACTTTAGATATAAAGAGCACATCTTCTAAATATTTAAAAGGGTTTTTAATCTTGTGCACACCACGGATAACTGTGCTCTTTCAAATGTAAATTATTTACTCCTCATTTTTTTATATGGAGTATAATAGGCAGATCAGTTCAAGCTCATTCCCAGATAAAAGGTAAGCTTCTAAATGTTTATGCATTGTACACTGTGCACAAATCCCACCAAGATACACTCAACTAAACCGCAAGTATTGACATGAATTACGCCCACTCCGGTGGGTGGGCAAATGGGATGCAAACAAGTTTAAGCCTTGGCCACACCCACATTGCTGGAAAAAATAACAAATTGTCAACACATAAGATGGCATTTAATCTTCAACAAATTGCGAGCCACTTGTGCAGACAGCTTAAATAAATACATTCAGCACCACCTGCACCTGCACCACCAACAAACCTGCCCCTCGCCCCCAACTTCGCCTGGCAATCTATCAAGCGGGGGCATTTGCGAGTACGCAGCATGTTGTGCGAAAATTTGTGAAAATCTCTTTCGGAGTTTTTCTTTTTCTTCTTCCATTCAGCTTCTCTGCTTTTCTCGTAGTCATGTGAAATTTGCATTTTAAGTCAATAAATTCACTTTGCATACGCACACACGTTGACTGGAAGCCAAAACATGCGCCGTGTTTTGCTCTATAAATCTGCTCGAGTCTTACGGGGACTACGGGGGGCGTGGCACGGGGAGTTGTCTTAGCGGCTTAGCCTTCAGCCCGCGGCCAACATAAGTCTGGCTACTGACTTGCAAGTGCCACCCCCCCCCCCCCTCTCCACCTCTCCTCCCTCCCCCTGACTAACTGAGAACTGCAAATTGTGAGAGCTGAGAATTGCGAGTGCCGTCGCCTTTTGTCGCTTTGGCAGTGCTTGAGGCGATATTTGCGTTATTTACGATTATTTACAATTTAAAATTTACATGTGCCAAGTAGAGAACCCGCCCAGCCCACTCTTTCTGTCTGTCTGTCTGTCTGTCTGTCCGCCTGTCTGTTGCCGTGATGTTGTACATTCTTCTTCTGCTTGTATCTTGATATGTTGATTTTTATTTATACCACAATTACTTGGCTGTTACCACGGCTTTGTTGTGCTTAACTGCGGGTAAGCGTTTCGAGTTCGATTTCGGATTGCAAATTTGGTAATCTAGTTGTATATGATTTTTACTATGAGATTTAAAATTTAGAAAAATAGACTACATGGTGCATTTGCTTGATTTGAGCTTTACTATCAAATATTATAAATACAAATTGTATAAAAAGTATATTTGAATGTATGTGAATGAGAAAGTATTTTTATGTATAATATTACTTATATGTGCACACAACCTTAGTATTGTAATTGAATTATTAAATAAAGAATTTTATTTTATATTAGGTTGAGATTACTGTATATTTGATAAATATTAAATAATTTGTATATAAGAGAGTTATTTCTATTTATTTTTAATATATATTATTACTACTATTTAATTAATTATTATAAAATCATATTTTTAAATAAAACTTAGAAATCCATATTTATATATTATCTAAAACACAGTTGTGATTTCAATATCTTTAGGAAAATACATATTATAATATATATATTGGTTGGCAATCACATATCATATTCATACATATGCCAATATTTATAGAGTTTGCCAAGCCAAAGCACATTTTTTGTATATTTTGGAGTACGCCCAAAAATGATGGCCAACCAGTTTGAATAATTTTCACCGCTCGGCCTGCAAATTTATGCAGAGTGGTGCGATATTTGCCCAGCGGCATTTGGATAATCGAAGCGGCGCTGCACCGCTGAAACTTCTGTGCGAGTGCAGTCGCCGAGGAGGAAGCCCCGCCGCTTGCCGCACCAGCAGCTAACCACAACAGCAGTCAGCATCACAGTTTGGCATCTTTTTGAGGCAACTAATTGAATTATTAGTGGCTGCAGCCGGTGGTTGGGCTGTGGTTGTAGTTCTGCTCGTAGTTGTGCATGTGGATGTGGCTGGGTCTGTGGCCGGCTCGTCTGCCCGTTGTGTGCACATTGAAATTATTGTTGGTGGTTGACAAGGATCAGCGCCGACGCCTTATTTGTGTTCATGCTCATTGCAGCCCCTGCCCCCTTTCCCTGCGCCCCTGCTGCTGCCCTGGGGCGATGGGTGGACCAAGTCTAACAAGCGGGTGTTGGCCACGTTGCCTGTTTTTTTTTTTCTTTTTTTTTGCCTTTTTGGAAGGGGAACTTGGGTTTCTGCTGCCGCCGGCTGCCGACATGTGCACACGTATTGTTCTTGTAAATCATTGATTAATTCTTACTCTTTTTGCATATGATTAGAGAAAGTAACAGGCAGAGATTCAGCTGGGCATTCAGTTGGGGCTTGGCCGAGCAATGCACAATTAAATTATGGTCACAACCCTTGGCAAAACTAAAGGTCTAACGACAGGGAAAAACATTGTTAGGTTTACTGAATTTCCAATACACTGCTATGGTGGATGTATAAACATATAGTCAGCTGATCTAAATTATAAATAAATATAAAATAAGTAAATTTATTATATATATTTATAAAATTTGTATATATATTGAGAGCATAATAAAACCCATTCTTTAAAAGTTTGGACAGGATATTTATAATAACAAGATATTTGTTCATTGAAGAGCTAAAAAGCTTATGTGATATAGAATTTCTATGGTATTATGCTTTAATTCGAGTATTGATAAAACAATTTAACTCGTATTTGGAGAGTTGGCTCAGGTTAGTATTAATAAAAAAAAAGGGTTTTTCATACAAAAAACACATTTTTGACTGAATTTTCCGAAGACAGCTATATGTTATAGCTATGCGATCCAGCTGATTTCAATATATATATTGTTTGCTTCAAAAAGAAGCAGCTGCACCGAGTTTCATAAGGCTGGCTTTAAAACTGGCCGAGTTCACACAGTCAGTTGGCAGACTGAGCTCTCAGTAGTTATCCAGCATGTGGGTTACATATGATTTAACAAAGTCATAATACTGCCTGCCAGGGCAGAGTCGAAATGATATAATACATGTTCGTGCAACCCTTTGTTATCCACAATCAAAGTCGAAACTGTGAAATGAGACACACACTTCCCTGACACTCTGACATTTTGGCACTCTGCTCGGGCATCAGGCAAATGTCACGCATGTCACGCGGCCCAAACAATGACCAGATATAATCAGCATGTCCTGCCGGAAAGTACAGACCCGGACACTTGAGCAGTTGCCCATAAGAAGTATGGAAAGCGAAAACTTTCGATAGGACAAAACTTGCATATCTCTTGGCCAACTCGGGCTGGCATTGTGTAAACTTTTGCCTGTCAACTTTGAACCCGAAGTTTTCATCGAGCAGTTGACACCAGTTGGACCAAGAAGTACGGCAGGGATATAGAGCATAGCCATAGGTATAAGTATGTGTGCAGAGAGCTCGCCTAACTGGAGCACTGTGTGAAGCACTCAGACCAGCAAATGGCCTCCGCTTCCGCACAATTAGTTCGTTCCAATTCTGTGCCTTGGGTGTCTACAGAAATATTTAAGAAAAACAAAAAAAAAGAGGAGGAAAACCATTTGCAAGGTGTTAGACTTAAGAGCGGGCAGAAGTGTGGGGGGTGGGGGAGGAAAGGGGCTGCCTCGGCAGACAAAAACAAATCACTTAGCCTTAATGGCTTATGAAGGCAGCGCATTTAACCAAAAACCTCAAGCAGTTAAGTGGGCGACGACGCCAAGCCAGCTAGGAGCTGGCAGCTGGCAGCTGGCAGATGGAGGAGGCGCGGCAGGTGGGGCAGGTGGGGCAGAAGCTGCAGTGGAAGCTGTCAAATGGTTGTCTTTAGCCGCAGCTCACACATAAAACTGGAACATTGCACGCCGCTGACGCTGCAGGCATTGGGCATGAGCTGGAGAAATGAGAGCTCAGAAGTGAGAACGGAGAACTGAGAACTGAGAACTGAGACCTGAGACTGGGTCTCCATCTCGCATAATGGGCGACCCAATTAGGCAAAGTGAGTGTTGGTAAAACGCATATGAACCATAAAACAATTGAAGAATGTGCTGACAACAATTAACAAACATGCACAATGACAATCACAAGGATAAAGACCTGCGAGACTGACAGAGTGTGAAGAATACCCCTCTTCTTCAGATGTGAAAATGTGAGAAAGGCCGGAAATAAATTATCCATGAATACCTTCATAAGTTAAGCGATGTCTAGATTTTGTGTGTAAAGAGCCTTATATTAATATAAAAACAAAAACAAAATTTAATAATAAAATATAAAAGTTAATTTATGTACATCAAATCAATGCAATAAAATATTCTAATTTTAATGCTATTATTTATTTACTTCTATATGAATTATATTTGCTCAGAGAATAAATCAAGCATTTAATATATTAAATAAGCTTAATCGTTGGCCAAACTCAGCCAAGTTGGAAATAAATTATTTGGAAAGTTTATTTAACCACAACTTACTTAAAAATATGAGATTTATGAAGATTATGAAGTCGAGAATATTTCAAACCTCACTGATAAATATTCAAAAATGAAATGGATATGAGACTAATTATTTTAGGTACTATTATTATTGTCATTTATCAATTTTTACTATAATCATAAGTATAAGATATAGTTTACAAAAATTTCAATTAATTAATTATTTATTTCCCATTTTTTCCATTTTTCTCATTATAGCTAATATAAGAAACCAATATTAGCTACCTTTTTATCTAATTTGATTAACTGAAAGCTTTAGCTAATATGCCAAACAGATGCCTTCCCTTTGCTTATCGGCGATAAATTGCTCACAGCTCTGTCTGTCATTTGTTTATGAGATTTGTCAGTGCAACAGTTTTTTGTCAAGTGGCCCATTCAGACAGCCTCCAGCTGGCCATAAAAGTCATCGGAATTGCAAATAGATTGGCAAAAAAACTAGAAAATGTTGTTGGTGTCACATGCAGGCGATGCGTATAAATTAGAGAGGGGAGTGGCCATTGTGTGGCGTCTTAAATGTCAAAAGTGACACCCCTCGCCCTGCACCCGTCGCCCTTTTGGCTGGTGCACCTGAAGCGCTTCAACTTTGACTCAAACCGCCGGCAAAACAATAAATTTCCCTTTGGTGGCCATTGACGGAGGACAAAAAGGAGCCAAAGCCACAGACCTGACCAAAGCCCTTACATAACACACACACGCACACACACACGCACACATAGCTGGCATGGGTGTGCAAGAAAAATGATGACCACAACTGGACGCACGGCTGAACACGAGGACACAATAAAAAACGTCGAGGAGTACCGTTATGTTAAGGAACAACTTGCGGGCTAATAAAAAAAATCAAAAGGCAAAAGCTAAGGGAAAACCGTACGGAAAAACCTGTGCCAAATGCATTTGGCCATTATGTCCTAGTTGCTGCGTGTTTAAGCGGAAAAGGTAAGTGGACGCCCTCGAGGGGCGGGGATGGAGGCGGGGGGCGGTGCTTTTAGTCAATATCTCAGGCTACGCTGCAATTTTTCTTCATTTTTTGTCACCCAGCATGAAGCTCAGGCGGAAGTTAAGCTGTTGTTTATGTGTCATCGTAAATCATGTTCAATGTACACGAAACAATTCCACGTAAGTGGATAATGGAAAACTCTCCAGAGCAACAGTCGAAGCAGTTGGGGACTTAGTTTTATGGCAACGGTGAAAACGAGCAAGAAAAGTTATTGTTGAATACCCTTGAAATATGAAATATGTGGCAGAGATACTGAGCAGGAATGCT